>LR738715.1:580026856-580047107 GCA_902687465.1 Secale cereale | reverse complement strand
GATTTGGGGGTAGTTCCCCTTTCTTCCTTTCTTACTCCCCCACCTGTCTCACAGCGACGCCGCCACCGGGCTGTGCTCCGGCCCGCCCGGGCCATCTCCTTCATCCTCCGGTCCCGATCTCCTCTCCACGCCCTCGTCTCTTCTCGATCTACTCTCCAACCCAATCCATTTCCTGGGCTGTGGCGTGACTCACTCGGGAAGGGCCAGTTTGGGTGTTGAATCAAGGTTCGGCCGCAGGAGTTCCTCATGGCGCGCACCAAGCAATGTGGGCCCAAATTCCTCTCTATGTACTTGGCTAAACAACTTAACCATGGGTATGTCAATATTTTGATCTAGTCGGACTTGTCCTATGGTCATGTTCAAAATGTCCACATATCCACTAGTTTAATTCTTTTATCCTTGTTCATACCTTTTTGGGCTACTTCTCATCGGTATCCCTATCGTGTATCTGTTTCAGTCAATTGCCGGCAAGGTTCCACCGACTCCGAGGAACATGTTCGACCTAAGAAGAAGCAGACCACCACCGGACCCAAGAAGACTACCACCGGACCCAAGAAGACCACCACCGGACCCAAGAAGAAGCGTCGGGCTCCCTCACCCAGTCTGTCAGCCTCTGATCCGGATGATGTAGACTATGTTGGGGAGGAAGAGGAGGAGATTGCTCCTACAAGCTCTGTTTGATAGTTGAAACCACGCATCGGAGGGCGCTCGTGCCTCCGATCCGGGGCTCTGCGACGCCCGTTGTCCAGGGTCATCACATCTCCATGGAGATCCCCTTCAGCAGGGATTGCCCCACTCACGACTTCAAGATCGTGGGGGCTAGTCCATATCTTGAGTTCCGATGGGATACAAATCAATATGAGCTGGTGGCTGATGCAGAGGATCCTAGGTTCCGTACTCGCATGCAACAGGATCTCTACTCTAGCTTCGACTGTAGTCGTGGACTTGCTCCTCATAAATACTTGGATCTTCAATTCCCACGTGATCATCTTGTCATGTTTCCAGGCAACACCATCAAGATCATTGATGATATGACTCTCGGTCCGGCAATGACCTTTCAATGTGACTGGAATGAAGCATCCATCCTTCAATTCTATGCCAGTTGTTTCTTTGGCCCAAACAACACTTTCACCTGGATGACCGGCGATACTATGCTGAGCACCACCTATGACCAGATTGTTCAAATTTTGGGATTCTCCGGTGTTGGCCATCAGATCCATAGTCTATACCTAGAGTATAAGCCCAAGGGGATTGATGAATACACATAATACATGCCTACATATGATAGATAAATCAGAGCTAGTTTGTTGTCGCTCTATGTTATGACTATTACATAAGTGATCTTATCTGAAAAATACCCATTATCTACTTCCATGCCTAAGCTTTCCATCATTATTGCTCTTTTTACAATTACTACTGCTGCAATACCATTACTGCTACCGTTATTATCCCACTTTGCTACTAATAAATAATATCCAGTTGTGGTTGAATCGACAACTTAACTACTAATTTTTAATTATAAATATTCTTTGGTTCATCTTGTCTCAAATCAATAAAGAGTTGAAATATTTCCCTCGAGACTTTTGCAATCCCCTACAGTCGTGGGTCATTAGTTTCCAGCAAGCAAAAAGAAAACCATGACACTTGAGTGGTCTTGTAGCGCCATGTGAGTGCCCGCGGTGCCGTCGGCAGCAAAAGACCAGTTAACATTTAAAGTGCATCTTAATCCCTTGCGTATATGTTGGTAATTAACATCAGCATATCTTTAGGGGCTAATTATCATCAAGTATATTAAGATTAAATCCCAAAAGATGTGACAAGGGAGATTAATGACGACCCCTCAACTCTTCTACAACACGTGTTGGCCAAGTGAAGAACCTTTTTTGATTTAGTAATATGAGCACATTAAGTTAATAATTGTGTCAATAATATAAAAATTGGATTGAGGTTGCTAAGTTGAGTTTCTTAACCTTGAAAAGTGTTTCGCCTTTTCCCATCGTCTCTCTACATTTTCACTATCTGAAGAAACTGAGCAATTCTTCTTCGGGTCCTCCAAACTTCTTCGGGGATAGCCAATGCCACCGGAGCACTTGTGCACTCCTTTGTGTATAGCTTGGAATTTCCTAACACACTTCATCGGAACTTCGAAATGGCATCCATTAGTGTTTGTAGTTGAGCCTATGGTTAGTCGTCCAATGGCATTTGGTCGGACTCTCGGAGCTATTCAGAAGTTGTCACATTAAGTGTTGTTCATCAATTCCGAGCAAAGCATTCGGAGCCTCCGAGCTTTGCCAAAAAAGTGTGTAACTGTCAGATTTTTGAGTGTACCCTATATATACTCCACTTATTCCATGAGCTCATTTGAAGCTACTTCATTGAAATCCCATTTAGAGAGAGAGAGAGAGTGAGAGCTAGCTACCACTCCTTGTGTGTTGAGTTCAAAGGTCTTTATAGGCCAACTTTCAAAAAGTTTTTCATCTTTTGACAACATTTGGTTGTTTTGACTTTTCCCCTCGTGTTAGGGTCTCTATCGTCTGCGGTGACGCGACGTTGAGCCTTTTCCTCCGCCAACGGCCCCCAGTCGCCGCGCTCGGGCTGATCCAGGGGTGCCCTCGCGGCACTTCCCGGCCTTGGCGGGCAGATCCTGGGTCTAAAGCGGGTGGATTTTTCTCCTCCCTACTTTGCAAAAGCTAGGGTTTCCTCCCATGGCGGCCATGGAATCTGAATCGGTGGCGTGTGATGAGGAGCTGCAAGAGATGATGCGGCAACTTGGGATTGATGACTCTGATTTGATTGATATCGTCTATGAGGATGCATGCCCGAAGCCGGTGACGGAGTCCCTCCAATGGCTGGCAATCGGGAGAGTACACACATCTGAAGAGTTTGGGGATTTCTGGTTCATGCGCAGTACATGGGACCTTGCTCAAGACGTCAAATTCAGATCTTTGGGTGATAAACTGTACACGATGCAGTTCTCATGCCTTGGTGATTGGGACAAGGTGATGGAGGGCGGCCCTTGGTCCTTCAGAGGCAATCCTGTACTCATGGCGCCATACGACGGATTCACAAAGCCTTCGTCTATTGATCTATGCAAGTTCAAGATTTGGATGCAAATTCAGGACCTTCCAGACGGGTTTGAACCCCTTGTTCAGTCCCTTGCAGGAACAGTTGGCGAGTTTTGCTCGCTGGATAATAGAGGAAGAGATGTTGCAGGAAACTTCTACCGAGTAAGGATTATATTGGATGTCAGGAACAAACTGAAAAATCATGTTTCGGTGGTCAGGAAAAGAAAGAGGCAAATTTTCAAGGTTAAATATGAACGGCTTCCAGATTGATGCGCCGTTTGTGGAATGATTGGTCATTTGCATACAGAACATGGTGACGGAGTGCATCCGGCATCGACCATGTTTTTTAAAGATTTGCGTGCAACTTGGGGTAACGCTGCTCGGGGGAGACACACTGAAGAAGATCTCGTGAAAGCTACTGCCTCGGCAACTGCAGATGGAAAGGATATGGAACTGGATGCAAGCAATATTGTAGGAGCTGATGTTGACTTGGATCAGAGCAGAAAAAGGGGAGGTACAGGACATGAGAAGGGGGTTGGTTCCCCTCCAACTGGCAATACTAAAAGCCAGCTACTCTTGACCGATTTTGGTCAAAGTGTGCCACCCAGCCCTTCTGGAAAACAAGAACCAAAGAGGTCAAGACTTGATCAGAATCCCAACAAAACAAAAAATATGTCCACAACGGCGGGTTCCCAAGTGGAACGCCACCAGGACAAATGAATCTCCTAAGTTGGAACTGCCGGGGGGCGGGGAACTCCCGGACAGTTCGTGATTTGGCAACTATGGTTTAGTCGCATTCCCCCCACGCTGGTTTTTTTTGTGTGAGACAAGGCAATCAGCAGTAAGAATGAAGAGACATCGATCTAAATTTGGTTTGCAAGGTTACAAAGGAGTGGACGATATTGGGAATAGCGGAGGGCTTGCCCTCTTCTGGCCTGAATCATTGATGGTTAATGTGCAGTTTTCAAATGAGCGCTGCATTGATGCACACGTGCAATCTGGACCAGATGAACCTCCTTGGAGACTTACGTGTGTTTATGGTGAACCAAGAGTTGAGGAACGACACTTGATGTGGGAATTGATGCAAAATTTATGCCCGAAATCAGATTTGCCGTGGCTGGTTGTCGGAGATTTTAACGAGTGTATGTTGGACTTTGAACACTTCTCTAACACGCCAAGGCAGCAGTCCCAAATGCAGGCGTTCCGAGACATGCTTGGAACTTGTGCTTTGTCGGACATCGGGTTCAGTGGTGTGCCGTACACATATGACAATATGCAAAGTGGTAATGCAAATGTGAAGGTGAGGCTAGACAGAGCCGTATCCACCCCGACATGGCGTAACATGTTTGATGATACTATGGTTAGGCACCTAATATCCCTGTGTTCATGTATCGGTGGGTCTTATGATGGATCAACCGACGAAGCCAAGGATGAGGCAGCACGAAGTGATGTGGGAGAGGGAAGCAGCCATTCAAGAGATCATTGCAGATGCTTGGAAAGAAGCAGGTCAGAAAGGCACATTGGGGGATGTACATGCTGCTCTTAGAGGAACTATGAGGAAACTATGTTCCTGGAGTAAAGAAAAAATTGGTAATGTGGCCCGAGACATTGAAAAATCCCGAACCCAACTTGAGGAGCTTATGCTCATGAACGCTGACAGGTGTGAAATTCGCAAAGCCACTGACCGTATGAATGAACTTCTGTACAGAGAGGAGTTAATGTGGATGCAACGGTCAAGAATCACATGGCTAAAGGACGGTGATCGTAATACAATTTTTTTCACGCAAAATCAGTTTGGAGGGCTAGGAAGAACAGGATAAAGAAAATTGAGGACCTGAATGGTACTGTCCATACTGTAAAACAAGCTATGGAGCATGCAACCACTTCATATTTTCAGGATATTTTCTCAGCAAATAGCAACCTGGATGCCTCGCCAATTATTTATTTAATCACCCCAGTTATTGATGCAGAAACCAACGCGAGACTGTGTACTGTTTTCTCAGAGAAAGAGATCTCTGACACTTTGTTTCAGATTGGCCCCTTGAAGGCCCCGGGACCTGACGGGTTTCCAGCTCATTTCTTTCAACGCAATTGGGATATTTTGAGAGACGGTGTTATTACAGCGCTGAATGAATTCTTCCGCACAAGTATTATGCCCCCAGAGGTAAATGATACAATCATTGTTCTGATCCCAAAGATCCAAAACCCTGTCAAGATAACTTATTTCAGGCCCATTAGTCTATGTAATATAATTTACAAACTTGTCTCAAAATGCTTGGTCAACCGTTTACGTCCTGTCCTGGACGACGTCATTTCTCCCACACAGAGTCCCTTCATTCCAGGGCGGATGATTACAGATAATTCTTTGGTTGCTTTTGAATGCATTCATCACATCAAACAGGAGAAGGACCCCACAAAGAGCTTTTGTGCCTATAAACTGGACCTCTCTAAAGCTTATGATAGGGTTGATTGGAATTACCTTAAGAAAATGATGCAAAAGCTTGGCTTTGCTCACCAATGGGTGGATCGGATAATGTCTTGTGTTACCTCGATGAGATATTCCGTAAAATTTAATGGAGCCATCTTGGATTCGTTTGCACCGTCGTGTGGGCTACGACAAGGTGATCCTTTATCCCCATACTTATTTTTGTTCGTTGCTGACGGTCTCTCTACCCTTATTAACAAGGGTATTGCTTCTGGAGATATATCACCTTTGAAATTGACTAGACGTGCTCCAGGTGTTTCACATCTTCTTTTTGCTGATGACACGTTGCTGTTCTTCAAAGGTTGTAGCCAAGAGGCTCTTTATGTGAAGAATGTTCTGAATGTGTATGAAAAGGCTACATGACAATTGTTGAACCCTACTAAGAGCTCTATCTTATTTGGTAGTTCTTGCCCTGCCACTACTAATACTGATGTTAAAGGTGTTCTGGGTGGCACCACTTCAGGTTTCGAGGAGAAATACTTGGGGTTGCCTACACCGGATGGAAGGATGTCGAAGGGTAAATTTCAGAATTTACAGGTGAAGTTGACCAAGCGTCTCTTCTCGTATGATGGGCACCCTACCCAAGTCGGGAAGGAAGTTCTTATTAAAGCTATTGCACAGTCTATCCCTACCTACATTATGAGTGTTTATAAGCTCCCTCTGGAAGTTTGTGATGATCTTAACCGCTTGGTGAGAAATTACTATTGGGGGGCCGAAAAAGGTAAACGAAAAACTCATTGGGTAGCTTGGCACAATATGACAAGGTCCAAGAAACAAGGGGGACTTGGTTTTTGGGATTTTAGAAGCTTCAATCAGGCTTTGTTGGCTAGGCAGGCCTGGCGCATTTTGATGTTCCCGGATAGTTCCTGTGCAAGGGTGTTGAAAGCAAAATACTTTCCAGAAGGTCGCTTTGAAGACACGGTTTTTTCAGGTAATCCCTCACCCTCTTGGCAGGCTATTTGCTACGGCTTGGAGTTGCTGAAAAAGGGTCTTGTTTGGAGGATTGCCAATGGCGAAAAGGTGCGTATATGGCGGGATAGATGGATTGTCCGTGGAGCTACTGGTGGTCTGATTTCTCCCAAAGGAAGATGCCACTTCAGGTGGGTCTCTGAGCTGCTTGATTACAACGGTTCATGGGACTTAGGCCGAATCCAACAGTACTTTCTGCCAGTTGACGTAATTGAGATTTGCAAGATCAGGCCATCCCCTATTCTAGGGGAAGACTTCATTCCTTGGGCACCGGAAAAAAGGTATCTTCACCGTTCGTAGTGCTTACAGACTCGTTGTAGAGGATCTTGCTGGGCCGCTGATTGCCTCTTCTAGCTCTAGCCCCGACGGGCGTGATGGGTGGAAGGCGATCTGGTCCTGTCCCGCCCCTCCAAAGGTTTTAACTTTTGCATGGCGACTTGCATCGGACTCACTGGTCACATGGTGCAATAAACATAAAAGGTCACTTGAGGTTGTCAAAACGTGTCCAGTTTGTGGTATGGAGGACGAGGACAGTTTTCATGTATTTTGTGTATGCACTAATGCAAGGAATTTGTGGCGCGCTATGGAGGCCGAGTGGGTACTGCCCACTCTCTCCGGTATCCATCCGTGTCATGAATGGTTCCTGAACTTGGTGTGCGATGTGGACGAACCATCACGAGTCCGTCTACTGATGTTGTTCTGGAGGATTTGGCATGTTAGAAATGAGGTTGTGCATGCGAAACCTGCGCCACCAGTTGAGGTTTCAGTTCGGTTCCTGTGTAGCTATGTGAACTCACTACATGCGCTGGAGCTTGCCCCCATTGTTGATATCAAAGGAAAAATGGTACCCCACTCTCACTTCCTCATATGGCAGCAGACAAAAGTATTGCAGTAACCCCATCGTGTCCTTGGTTTCCACCGGAACCTGGGAGAGTCAAATTAAATACTGATGGTTCGATGGCCAAGGGTACTGCTGGGGAGGTATGATTCTTTGTGATCATGCATGGTCTATTATCTTCAGCTCCTGTCGTTATCTTTTCACTTGTGAGGATGCCTTAGAAGCAGAAATTTTGGCACTAAAGAAGGGTCTTTCCCTTGCACTGCAATGGAGCAACTCACCAATAGATATTGAATCAGATTCTTTGGAAGCCATTACCATGGTAAAGAATGATCAGAGCAACATGTCTAAATATTCGTTTTTGGTTAGAGAGATAAGTATGGGGGAACGTGATACTTGTATTACTCATATTCGTCGCAGTGCTAATAATGCTAGCCATTTCATGGCCAACTTTGGTAGGCTGCAAGGCCGGACTGCTGTCTGGCTGAGCTCTGGTCCAGAGGAAGTCCTGAATATTGTTGGACAAGATTGTAATCCTTAAACTTCTTGAGTAATACAAGTGTTATTTCGCAAAAAAAAATAGGCCAACTTTCAAGCCACCCCTTTGAGCTATAACCTTCATCCTTGCTTTGTGCTCCTACCTCTCAAACAAAAGATTCATCTCGAGAGAATGTTAAGTGTGGTTCTGAATGACAAGAGCAATGGATGTATCACTAAGAAACCTCAACCTTGTTACTTTTGGAGAGTGTCCGCCTAGCGGGCTTTGCCAGCCGACTTCCTTCGGTGATGACTCTGGTTTTCCACCCAAGTGAAAGCGATGTAGGCGTCTTTTTCACTCTACATGTTTTTTCATCTGCGCACATAATCTTACACCTAGAATCTTTTAATGAGTAAATTAGCTCCTACGTACACTGCTCTGTTGGGGACCGTAGTATTTTAAAATTTTCCTACGATCACGCAAGATCTATCTACTAGATGCATAGCAACGAGAGGGGAGAGTGTGTCTACGTACCCTCGTAGACCGGGAGCGGAAGCGTCAAGTGACGCGGTTGATGTTGTCGAACTTCTTCGCGATCCAACCGATCAAGCACCGAACGTACGGCACCTCCGCGTTCAGCACACGTTCAGCTTGATGACGTCCCACGAGCTCTTGATCCAGTTGAGCTTCACGGGAGAGTTTCGTCAGCACGACGGCGTGGTGACGGATATGATGTATTCACCGGCGCAGGGCTTCGCCTAAGCACTGCAACGGTATGACCGAGGTGTGTTTCTGTGGAGGGGGGCACCGCACACGGCTGGAACAATTCAACTTGTGTGTCTTTGGGTGCCCCCCTGCCCCCGTATATAAAGGAGCAAGGGAGGGAGGCCGGCCGACCCTTCCTGGTGCGGCTAGGGAAGGAGTCCTACTAGGAATAGGATTGCAATCCTATTCCTAGTAGGATTCACCAAAAGGAAGAAGGGGGAAAGGAATAGGAGAGGTGGCGCCCCCCCCCCAATCCTAGTCCAACTAGAAACCCTAGGTGGGGGCACCGGCCAGCCCTATGGGCTGCCTCTCTCTTTCCCTTTAGGCCCACTATGGACCATCCCCTCTCGTAGGAGGTTCCGGTAACCCCCTCCGGCATTCCCGATAAATCCGAAACTTTTCCGGTATACTTCCGGTGTCCGAATATAGCCGTCCAATATATCAATCTTTATGTCTCGGACATTCCGAGACTCCTCGTCATGTCCGTGATCTCATCCGGGACTCCGAACTACCTTCGGTACATCAATACTCATAAACTCATAATACCGATCGTCATCAAACGTTAAGCGTGCGGACCCTACGGGTTCGAGAACTATGTAGACATGACCAAGACTCATCTCCGGTCAATAACCAATAGCGGAACCTGGATGTTCATATTGGCTCCTACATATTCTACGAAAATCTTTTATCGGTCAGAACCGCATAACAACATACGTTGTTCCTTTTGTCAAACGGTATGTTACTTGCCCGAGATTCGATCGTCGGTATCTCTATACCTAGTTCAATCTCGTTACCGGCAAGTCTCTTTACTCGTTTCGTAACACATCATCTCGTGACTAACTCATTAGTCTTTTGCTTGCAAGGCTTATTGTGATGTGTGTTACCGAGAGGGCCCAGAGATACCTCTCCGACACTCGGAGTGACAAATCCTAATCTTGATCTATGCCAACACCACGAATACTTTCGGAGACACCTGTAGAGCATCTTTATGATCACCCAGTTACGTTGTGACGTTTGATAGCACACAAGGTGTTCCTACGGTATTCGGGAGTTGCATAATCTCATAGTCATAGGAACATGTATAAGTCATGAAGAAAGCAATAGCAGTAAAACTAAACGATCATAGTGCTATGCTAACGGATGGGTCTTGTCCATCACATCATTCTCTTAATGATGTGATCCCGTTGATCAAATGACAACTCATGTCTATGGCTAGGAAACATAACCATCTTTGATCAATGAGCTAGTCTAGTAGAGGCATACTAGGGACACTCTGTTTTGTCTATGTATTCACACATGTACTAAGTTTCCGGTTAATACAATTCTAACATGAATAATAAACATTTATCATCATATAAGGAAATATAAATAACAACTTTATTATTGCCTCTAGGGCATATTTCCTTCAGTCTCCCACTTGCACTAGAGTCAATAATCTAGCTCACATCGCCATGTGATTTAATACCGATAGTTTCACATCGTTATGTGAATAACACCCATAGTTCACATCACCATGTGACCAACACCCAAAGGGTTTACTAGAGTCAATAATCTAGTTCACATCGCTATGTGATTAATACCCAAGAGTAATAAGGTGTGATCATGTTTTGCTTGTGAGAGAAGTTTAGTCAACGGGTCTGTCACATTCAGATCCGTATGTATTTTGCAAATTTCTATGTCTACAATGCTCTGCATAGAGCAACTCTAGCTAATTGCTCCCACTTTCAATACGCATCCAGATTGATACTTAGAGTCATCTGGATTTAGTGTCAAAGCTTGCATCAGCGTAACCTTTTACGACGAACTCTTTATCACCTCCATAATCGAGAAACATTTCCTTAGTCATCCAATTACTAAGGATAATTTTGACCGCTGTACAGTGATCTACTCCTGGATCACTATTGTACCTCTCTGTCAAACTCTTGGCAAGGTACACAACGTGTTTTGTACACAGCATGGCATACTTTATAGAACCTATGGCTGAGGCATAGGGAATGACTTTCATTCTCTCTATATTTTTCTGCCGTGGTCTGGCTTTGAGTCTCACTCAACTTCACACCTTACAAGTCAGGCAAGAACTTCTTCTTTGACTGATCCATTTTGAACTACTTCAAAATCTTATCAGGGTATGTACTTATCGAAAGTCTTATCAAGCGTCTTGATCTATCTCTATAGATCTTGATGCCCAATATGTAAGCAGCTTCACCAAGGTCTTTCTTTGAAAAACTCCTTTCAAACACTCCTTTATGCTTTTCCAGAAATTTCTACATCATTTCCGATCGACAATATGTCATTCACATATACTTATCAGAAAGGTTGTAGTGCTCCCACTCACTTTTTGTAAATACAGGCTTCACAGCAAGTCTGTATAAATCTATATGCTTTGATCAACTTATCAAAGCGTATATTCCAACTTCGAGATGCTTGCACCAGTCCATAGATGGATTGCTGGAGCTTGCACATTTTGTTAGCACCTTAAGGATTGACAAAACCTTCTGGTTGCATCATATACAAGTCTTCTTTAATGAATCCATTAAAGAATGCAGTTTTGTTATCCATTTGCCAGATTTCATAAAATGCGGCAATTGCTAACATGATTCGGACAGACTTAAGCATCGCTACAGGTGAGAAAGTCTCATCGTAGTCAACTCCTTGAACTTGTCGAAAACCTTTCGCAACAAGTCGAGCTTTGTAAACAGTAATATTACCGTCTGCGTCGGTCTTCCTCTTGAAGATCCATTTATTTTCGATGGCTTGCCGATCATCGGGCAAGTCAACCAAAGTCCACACTTTGTTCTCATACATGGATCCCATCTCAGATTTCATGGCTTCAAGCCATTTTGCGGAATCTGGGCTCATCATCGCTTCCTCATAGTTCGTAGGTTCATCATGGTCTAGTAACATGATTTCCAGAACTGGGTTGCCGTACCACTCTGGTGCGGAACGTACTCTGGTTGATCTACGACGTTCAGCAGAAACTTGATCCGAAGTTTCATGATCATTATCATTAACTTCCTTACTAATTGGTGTAGGAATCACTGGAACAATTTCCTGTGATGTACTACTTTCCAATCCGGTATAAGGTACAATTACCTCATCAAGTTCTACTTTCCTCCCACTCACTTCTTTCGAGAGAAACTCCTTCTCTAGAAAGGATCCTTTCTTAGCAACGAATATTTTGCCTTCGGACCTGTGATAGAAGGTGTACCCAACAGTCTCTTTTGGGTATCCTATGAAGACACATTTTTCCGACTTGGGTTCGAGCTTATCAGGTTGAAGTGTTTTCACATAAGCATCGCAGCCCCAAACTTTAAGAAACGACAACTTTGGTTTCTTGCTAAACCATAGTTCATAAGGTGTCGTATCAACGGATTTAGATGGTGCCCTATTTAACGTGAATGCAGCTGTCTCTAATGCATGACCCAAAATGATAGTGATAAATCGGTAAGAGACATCATAGATCGCACCATATCCAATAAAGTACGGTTACGACATTCGGACACACCATTACGCTGTGGTGTTCCGGGTGGCGTGAGTTGTGAAACTATTCCACATTGTTTCAAATGAAGACCAAACTCGTAACTCAAATATTCTCCTCCACGATCAGATCGTAGAAACTTTATTTTCTTTGTTACGATGATTCTCTACTTCACTCTGAAATTCTTTGAACTTTTCAAATGTTTCAGACTTGTGCTTCATTAAGTAGATATACCCATATCTGCTCAAATCATCAGTGAAGGTCAGAAAATAACGATACCCGCCGCGAGCTTCAACACTCATTGGTCCACATACATCTGTATGTATGATCTCCAACAAATATGTTGCTCGCTCCACAGTTCCGGAGAACGGAGTTTTATTCATCTTGCCCATGAGGCATGGTTCGCAAGCACCAAGTGATTCATAATCAAGTGATTCCAAAAGTCCATCACTATGGAGTTTCTTCATGCGCTTTATACCAATATGACCTAAACGGCAGTGCCACAAATAAGTTGCACTATCATTATTAACCTTGCATCTTTTGGCTTCAATATTATGAATATGTGTATCACCACGATCGAGATCCAACAAACCATTTTCATTGGGTGTATGACCATAGAAGGTTTTATTCATGTAAACAGAACAACAATTATTCTCTAACTTACATGAATAACCGTATTGCAATAAACATGATCAAATCATATTCATGCTCAACACCAAATAACACTTATTTAGGTTCAACACTAATCCCGAAAGTATAGGGAGTGTGCGATGATGATCATATCAATCTTGGAACTACTTCCAATACACATCGTCACTTCATCCTTTAACTAGTTTCTGTTCATTATGCAACTCCCATTTCGAGTTACTACTCTTTAGCAACTGAACCAATATCAAATACCGAGGGGTTGCTATGAACACTAGTAAAATACACATCAATAATTTGTATATCAAATATACCTTTGTTTACTTTGCCATCCTTCTTATCCGCCAAATATCTAGGGCAGTTCCACTTCTAGTGACCATTTCCTTTGCAGTAGAAGCACTTGTTTCAGGCTTGAGTTTAGCTTTGGGTTTCTTCACGGGAGTGACAACTTGCTTGTCATTCTTCTTGAAGTTCCCCTTCTATCCCTTTGCCCTTTACTTGAAACAAGTGGTCTAGTTAACCATCAACACTTGATGCTCTTTCTTGATTTCTACCTTCGCCGATTTCAGCATTGTGAAGAGCTCGGGAATTACTTTCCTCATCCCTTGCATATTACAGTTCATCACGAAGTTCTACTAACTTGGTGATAGTGTCTAGAGAACTTTGTCAATTACTATCTTATCTGGAAGATTAACTCCCACTTGATTCAAGCAATTGTACTACCCAGACAATCTGAGCACATGCTCACTGGTTGAGCTATTCTCCTCCATCTTGTAGGCAAAGTACTGTCAGAGGTCTTATACCTCTCGACACGGGCATGAGTATGAAATACTAATTTCAACTCTTGGAACATCTCATATGCTCCGTGGCATTTCAAAACGTTTTTTGAAGTCCCGGTTATAAGCCGTAAAGCATGGTGCACTAAACTATCAAGTAGTCATCATATCGAGCTTTTGTCAAAACGTTCATAACGTCTACATCTGCTCCTGCAATAGGTCTGTCACCTAGCGGTGCATCAAGGACATAATTCTTCTGTGCAGCAATGAGGATAATCCTCAGATCACGGAACAATTCCGCATCATTGCTACTAACATCTTTCAACTTGGTTTTCTCTAGGAACATATGAAAAATAAACGGGGAACAACATCGCGAGCTATTGATCTACAACATAGATATGCTAATACTACCAGGACTAACTTCATGATAAAATAAAGTTCAATTTAATCATATTACTTAAGAACTCCCACTTAGATAGACATCCCTCCGGTCATCTAAATGATCACGTGATCCAAATCAACTAAACCATGTCCGATCATCACGTGAGATGGAGTAGTTTCAATGGTGAACATCTTATGTTGATCATATCTACTATATGATTCACGCTCGACCTTTCGGTCTCCACTGTTCCGAGGCCATATCTGCATATGCTAGGCTCGTCAAGTTTAACCCGAGTATTCTGCGTGTGCAAAACTGGCTTACACCTGTTGTATTTGAACGTAGAGCTTATCACACCCGATCATCACGTGGTGTCTCGGCACGACGAACTTTCGCAACGGTGCATACTCAGGGAGAACACTTATACCTTGAAATTTTAGTAAGGGATCATCTTATAATGCTACCGTCGTTCTAAGCAAAATAAGAAGCATAATAAGATAAACATCACATGCAATCAAAATCTGTGACATGATATGGCCATCATCATCTTGTGCTTTTGATCTCCATCTCCAAAGCACCTTCATGATCACCTTCGTCACCGGCGCGACACCTTGATCTCCATCGTAGCATCGTTGTCGTCTCGCCAACTATTGCTTCTACGACTATCGCTACCGCTTAGTGATAAAGTAAAGCAATTACATGGCGATTGCATTTCATACAATAAAGCGACAACCATATGGCTCCTGCCAGTTGCCGATAACATTACAAAACATGATCATCTCATACAAAACCGTATAACTCATCATGTCTTGACCATATCACATCACAACATGCCATGCAAAAACAAGTTAGACGTCCTCTACTTTGTTGTTGCAAGTTTTACGTAGCTGCTACGGGCTTAGCAAGAACCGTTCTTACCTACGCATACAAAACCACAACGATGTTTCGTCAAGTATGTGCTGTTTTAACCTTCACAAGGACCGGGCGTAGCCACACTTGATTCAGCTAAAGTGAGAGAGACAGACACCCGCCAGTCACCTTTAAGCAACGAGTGCTCGTAACGGTGAAACCAGTCTCGCGTAAGCGTACGCGTAATGTCGGTCCGGGCCGCTTCATCTCACAATACCGCCGAAGCAAAGTATGACATGCTGGTAAGCAGTATGACTAGTATCGCCCACAACTCATTGTGTTCTACTCGTGCATATCATCTACGCATAAACCTTGCTCATGATGCCACTGTTGGGGACCGTAGTATTTTAAAATTTTCCTACGATCACGCAAGATCTATCTACTAGATGCATAGCAACGAGAGGGGAGAGTGTGTCTACGTACCCTCGTAGACCGGGAGCGGAAGCGTCAAGTGACGCGGTTGATGTTGTCGAACTTCTTCGCGATCCAACCGATGAAGCACCGAACGTACGGCACCTCCGCGTTCAGCACACGTTCAGCTTGATGACGTCCCACGAGCTCTTGATCCAGTTGAGCATCACGGGAGAGTTTCGTCAGCACGACGGCGTGGTGACGGATATGATGTATTCACCGGCACAGGGCTTCGCCTAAGCACTGCAACGGTATGACCGAGGTGTGTTTCTGTGGAGGGGGGCACCGCACACGGCTGGAACAATTCAACTTGTGTGTCTTTGGGTGCCCCCCTGCCCCCGTATATAAAGGAGCAAGGGAGGGAGGCCGGCCGGCCCTTCCTGGTGCGGCTAGGGAAGGAGTCCTACTAGGAATAGGATTGCAATCCTATTCCCAGTAGGATTCACCAAAAGGAAGAAGGGGGAAATGAATAGGAGAGTTGGCGCCCCCCCCCCCCCCCAATCCTAGTCCAACTAGGAACCCTAGGTGGGGGCGCCGGCCAGCCCTATGGGCTGCCTCTCTCTTTCCCTTTAGGCCCACTATGGACCATCCCCTCTCGTAGGGGGTTCCGGTAACCCCCTCCGGCATTCCCGATAAATCCGAAACTTTTCCGGTATACTTCCGGTGTCCGAATATAGCCGTCCAATATATCAATCTTTATGTCTCGGACATTCCGAGACTCCTCGTCATGTCCGTGATCTCATCCGGGACTCCGAACTACCTTCGGTACATCAATGCTCATAAACTCATAATACCGATCGTCATCAAACGTTAAGCGTGCGGACCCTACGGGTTCGAGAACTATGTAGACATGACCGAGACTCATCTCCGGTCAATAACCAATAGCGGAACCTGGATGTTCATATTGGCTCCTACATATTCTACGAAGATCTTTTATCGGTCAGAACCGCATAACAACATACGTTGTTCCTTTTGTCAAACGGTATGTTACTTGCCCGAGATTCGATCGTCGGTATCTCTATACCTAGTTCAATCTCGTTACCGGCAAGTCTCTTTACTCGTTCCGTAACACATCATCTCGTGACTAACTCATTAGTCTTTTGCTTGCAAGGCTTATTGTGATGTGTGTTACCGAGAGGGCCCAGAGATACATCTCCGACACTCGGAGTGACAAATCCTAATCTTGATCTATGCCAACACCACAAATACTTTCGGAGACACATGTAGAGCATCTTTATGATCACCCAGTTACGTTGTGACGTTTGATAGCACACAAGGTGTTCCTACGGTATTCGGGAGTTGCATAATCTCATAGTCATAGGAACATGTATAAGTCATGAAGAAAGCAATAGCAGTTAAACTAAACGATCATAGTGCTATGCTAACGGTGTTGGGGAACGTAGTATTTTAAAATTTTCCTACGATCACGCAAGATCTATCTACCAGATGCATAGCAACGAGAGGGGAGAGTGTGTCTACGTACCCTCGTAGACCGGGAGCGGAAGCGTCAAGTGACGCGGTTGATGTTGTCGAACTTCTTCGCGATCCAACCGATCAAGCACCGAACGTACGGCACCTCCGCGTTCAGCACACGTTCAGCTTGATAACGTCCCACGAGCTCTTGATCCAGTTGAGCTTCACGGGAGAGTTTCGTCAGCACGACGGCGTGGTGACGGATATGATGTGTTCACCGGCGCAGGGCTTCGCCTAAGCTCCGCGACGGTATGACCGAGGTGTGATTCTGTGGAGGGGGGCACCGCACACGGCTAAAACAATTCAACTTGTGTGTCTTTGGGTGCCCCCTGCCCCCGTATATAAAGGAGCAGGGGAGGGAGGCCGGCCGGCCCTTCCTGGTGCGGCTAGGGAGGGAGTCCTACTAGGAATAGGATTGCAATCCTATTCCTAGTAGGATTCACCGAAAGGAAGAAGGGGGAAAGGAATAGGAGAGGTGGCGCCCCCCCCAATCCTAGTCCAACTAGGAACCCTAGGTGGGGGCGCCGGCCAGCCCTATGGGCTGCCTCTCTCTTTCCCTTTTGGCCCACTATGGACCATCCCCTCTCGTAGGGGGTTCCGGTAACCCCCTCCGGCATTCCCGATAAATCCGAAACTTTTCCGGTATACTTCCGGTGTCCGAATATAGCCGTCCAATATATCAATCTTTATGTCTCGGACATTCCGAGACTCCTCGTCATGTCCGTGATCTCATCCGGGACTCCGAACAACCTTCGGTACATCAATACTCATAAACTCATAATACCGATCGTCATCAAACGTTAAGCGTGCGGACCCTACGGGTTCGAGAACTATGTAGACATGACCGAGACTCATCTCCGGTCAATAACCAATAGCGGAACCTGGATGTTCATATTGGCTCCTACATATTCTACGAAGATCTTTTATCGGTCAGAACCGCATAACAACATACGTTGTTCCTTTTGTCAAACGGTATGTTACTTGCCCGAGATTCGGTCGTCGGTATCTCTATACCTAGTTCAATCTCGTTACCGGCAAGTCTCTTAATCGTTCCGTAACACATCATCTCGTGACTAACTCATTAGTCTTTTGCTTGCAAGGCTTATTGTGATGTGTGTTACCGAGAGGGCCCAGAGATACCTCTCCGACACTCGGAGTGACAAATCCTAATCTTGATCTATGCCAACACCACGAATACTTTCGGAGACACCTGTAGAGCATCTTTATGATCACCCAGTTACGTTGTGACGTTTGATAGCACACAAGGTGTTCCTACGGTATTCGGGAGTTGCATAATCTCATAGTCATAGGAACATGTATAAGTCATGAAGAAAGCAATAGCAGTAAAACTAAACGATCATAGTGCTATGCTAACGGATGGGTCTTGTCCATCACATCATTCTCCTAATGATGTGATCCCGTTGATCAAATGGCAACTCATGTCTATGGCTAGGAAACATAACCATCTTTGATCAATGAGCTAGTCTAGTAGAGGCATACTAGGGACACTCTGTTTTGTCTATGTATTCACACATGTACTAAGTTTCCGGTTAATACAATTCTAGCATGAATAATAAACATTTATCATGATATAAGGAAATATAAATAACAACTTTATTATTGCCTCTAGGGCATATTTCCTTCATGCTCTATGTAATGTTGGTGCTTTTATTTATTTATTTTCAATGGATAAAGGGCCTCGAAAGACCCAATACCACATTAATCACATAGCCATGGGGAACATCTTACAACTATAACCCAAAAACTGAAAGGTACAAGCCCTAACTTTTACAAGCAGGACACCAAACTGAGAGATAGAGTCGCAATCAACGGAGGAGCTAGAGAAAGCTCGGTAGGGGGGAGGCACATAGCCGTGGCCCATGTAGCCTTGCAACTATTTTTTGCGATAAAACTTTAACCTATTTATCAAATATTAAGGTACTATAAAGAATACTAGAAGTAAAATTTACATCCAGGTCTGTAGATCATCTAGCGACGAGTACAAGCACTGGAGCAAGCCAAAAGCATGCCGGCGTCGTCGCGCCTTCCTCGTCGGAGTCAGACAAACATTGTTGTAGTAGATGTCGGGAAATCAGCGTGACAAGGCCCTGTAGAACCAGCGCACCAGGAAAAGCAACCGCCATTGATGAAGAGAAGTATAGATCATAAGGATCCAACATGTCGACACATAGACGTAGACGAATGAAGACCAGATCCAGGCAGATCCAATCAATACAAACGTTGGCTGGATCCCACGAGATCCGCCAAAGACACCTTCACACGCCCTCCGACGCTTGAAGCATCACCGGGACGGGTGCTAGGCGGGACGTCTTTTTGAGCATGACACAAATACTAACAAGTAATATCCTTGCAACTTGCCTTAATCAATATGTCTGCAAGTGTTCGATGTATACATTGATTGAGTCATTGCTTCAAGCGTCGGAGCCGGACAAATATTGTTGTAGTAGACAGTCGGGAAGTCTTCGTGATAAGGCTCCGTAGAACCAGCGCACCAGAACAGCAACCGCCATCGATGAAGAGAAGTGTAGATCTAAGGACGATCCAACCTGTAGACACACAGACGTAGACGAATGAAGACCGGATCCGGACATATCTAATGAATACAAACGCCAATCGGATCCCACAAGATCCGCCAGAGACACACCTTCACACGCCCTCCGACGCTTGAAGCATGACTGGAGCGGGTGCTAGGCAAGAAGAACCTTATTCCATCTTTAAGAAGCGGCCGCCGCCACGTTTTCTTGGGCATGTCACAAACACTAACAGCCTTGCAACTTGCCTTAATCAATCTGTCTGCAAGCGTTCGATGTATACATTGATTCAGTCATTGTAGGACGAACTACTTGAGTGCCTTGTATAAACTGGATTTATCCAAAGCTTACGACCGAGTGGACTGGGGATTCTTGGAAAAAGCTCTTGTTAAGTGGGGTTTCTCACCTGTTTGGATTGCTCGGGTCATGGCCTGCGTCTCATCAGTGTCATATTCGGTGAAATTCAACGGGAAGCTACTGGAGGCTTTCTCCCCCTCGCGAGGCCTCCGCCAAGGTGATCCCTTATCCCCCTTCCTTTTCTTATTTGTTGCTGATGCGCTTTCGGCGTTGATGACTAAGGCAGTAAGAGAGGAAGGTTTCAAGGGTATCACAATCTGTCGTGGTGCTCCAGTTATCACCCACTTGCTATTTGCGGACGATTCCCTTCTGTTCTTCCAAGCTGACAATCAACAGGCTTTGTTAGTGAAAGGGGTGTTGAACACCTTTGCGACGGCGACAGGACAGCTCATTAACCCGTCGAAGTGCTCCATCATTTTCTCTAAACAATGCCAAGATGCGATAATAACGGAGATTAAAGCAACGCTGGAAATTAGCCAAGAAGCTTTTGAACCAAAGTACTTGGGTTTGCCGGTCCCTGAAGGAAGAATGCACAAAGGCAACTTTGAAACTATCCAAGAACGTCTGCGAAAGATCCTTGTGGACTGGAGTGAGCAATATATGTCTTCTGGGAATAAGGAAATACTGATCAAATCTGTTGCACAGGCTCTTCCAGCTTATATTATGAGTGT
>LR738715.1:580005273-580026544 GCA_902687465.1 Secale cereale | reverse complement strand
ATGGGTTTCAGGGACATGCGAGCTTTCAATCAAGCACTCTTGGCCAAGCAAGCCTGGCGGCTGCTGGACCGGCCTGATAGCCTGTGTGCACGCATCCTGAAGGCGCGATATTACCCCTCGGGCGAGTTGTTAGATACGGTGTTCCGTTCCTCCGGTTCGGAGGTGTGGAAGGGGATACTGCACGGCCTCGAACTGCTCAAGAAAGGCATCATATGGAGAGTAGGCAATGGCAGGAAGATCAGAGCCTGGCGGGATCCTTGGCTCCCCCGTCCTACGTCCTTTCGGCCGATAACACCTAAAGGTAACTGCCGGCTGCACAGGGTTTCAGATTTCCTCGATGACAATGGGGCATGGAGGATGGATCGGGTATCAGCCTTCTTCTGGCCCATGGATGTTGATCAAATCCTGAGGATCAGAACCTCGCCGCGACAACGAGAGGATTTCTGGGCGTGGTATCCTGAGAAGAGCGGGGAGTTCTCAGTGAGAAGTGCCTACAAGCTAGCGACATGCGATCACAATACCACATTTGCTGAGGGTGCATCAAGTAGTGCTCCGGGAGGAAGTCGTAGTGGATGGAATCTAGTCTGGCGCTCGAGTGTGCCGCAGAAGATGAAGATCCATGCCTGGAGGTGTGTGACTGGGACCCTGGCGACGCAGTGTTATATGGCTCACCGTCACCTGAAGACGCGCTCTACATGTCTACTCTGCGGGGTTGAGGAGGAGAATTCTTTCCATGCTCTTATCGCATGTCCTCAGGCCAGACTGATCTGGACGAGCATGCGCATCCGTTGGCCCCTGCCGGCGGATAACCTGATCATTGATGATGGCAAGGAATGGCTCCTCTCCCTGCTTTCGAAATGTCCAACCGAGATGATAGACATGATCCTTATGCTTATCTGGAGGATTTGGCAAGTTCGAAATGATGTATCGCACGGCAAGGAAGCTCCTCCGGTCCTAGCTACGGTCGACTTCTTGGACAGCTACTACAAGTCTATTAAGCTGGCCAGTAGTTACTCCACGGAGGAGATAATGAAAGGGAAAATGCCGATTCAGCAAAGTGTTCAGCAAAGACAGGGGCCTGTGCGGCCAACCTTACCCTGGCCGGCGCCTCCGCCTGATAAACTGGCGCTTTCGGTCGATGGTTCTTTCCTGCACGCGGACGGTACGGCGGGGATTGGGATGGTGCTACGGAATGCTAGAGGTGAGATCCTATTCGCAGCTTATCGCTTCATCTTCTACTGCAACGATCCCCTTGAAGCAGAGCTACATGCAATCATGCAAGGCATGGCCCTGGCGGTGCTGCACTCGGAGCAGCCGGTAGTAGTGCAATCTGATTCATCGGAGGCCCTGTCCAGTCTATCATCCAATGCCCTCCTCCGCTCTTCTTATGGTCAGATTATCCAGGAGATCAAGTCATTTTTAGTTAATAGGGAGTTTTTGCCTCAAAAAATTTGTAGAACTCAAAATAGAGTTGCCGATCGGTTGGCTAAGTATAGCCGCACCGAGCGTGCTACAGCAGTTTGGCTCGGAGTGGCCCCACCTTGTATTGAGGACTTATGGCCTCTCGACTGTAACTCTATAAATTTGCAATAAAACTCCCTTTATCTCGCAAAAAAAAAAAAAACAAACAGCCAGCAGCTCAAACCTTGAAATCGGTTAGGCACATTGCTTAGACTGCACACATGCAAGTATGCACGGTGCTACTACTACTAAAATATGGATGTGACATGATAATGACTTGCACACTGCTCTAGCCATAAAATTGCAACGGCCATGCAAACTCGTCCTTCTGTTTGCGAGGAATTGCCGCGCAATCTTTAAGACGGACGATCGGAAAACAACGTGACAAGGTAGATATGATGCGATGCAAGACGAAGATGATTCATGTGTACACGAACTCTCAGTCTTCACCGTTACCGTGTGTGAACAGGTCGACTCGTCATGGTACCTCACCGTGTCCTGTCATCGGTTGATCGCTTAAAAACCATGGGAAAATTAGCTAGACTCGTTTTGATTTTTCTTCTTTCAAGAAGGAGGATAACCATCGAACTCTGCATCATTCGACTGCACCCTACCCACAGCAAAGGCAGGCTCTGGAAAAGACACAAATGCAGAACGAGACGGTGGGGCCGTGCTCTCGTATGTACTCCCTCCGTTCCAAAATATAAGATGTTTTTTTATGTTATGAACATAAAAAAACATCTTATATTTTGGAACGGAGGAGTACATAGTATTCGATGAGGAGGCCATGATAACATTTTCTTTCATTATTTGCCAACGCAATACAGCAAGAGGGCCAAGGTGAGGAAGATCATTATCTTTCCATTGCTCTACCAAAAACAGCAGCACTGCGACAACGCACATGCGCCTACTCCCTGAATAAACTCTGCTTCTGTAAGAACAAGTACATGTATATATAGATACAACACTAGCAACGACTTATTTTCCCCTGAATACGCCTTAAATATACCATCCTAGCTACTATATTTCCTGGATTATTTCCATCAAAGAAGTACGCAAAAAACAATAATTAAGAACCGTCAAAATGACACAAAAATCCATTGTACTATACGTATTTAGCAGAGCAGAGCAGAGCATATTAGTTTCAGGGCCGGCCCAGCAGAACCAGAAGGAAGGGCTCTGGATTTCACGGGACGGTTCAGACGTCGACAACGCATGGCGCGGCGCGCTGGAAGTTGAAGTAGCCGTTCCCGCCGCCGCCGGCGATGGAGCCGTAGCTGCCCTGCCCTCCGTTGACGGTGAGCAGGGCGGGGCACCTGACCCGGAGGTGGTAGTGCCCGGTGATGAAGGCCCCGGCTTTCCACCTGATCCAGCCGTCCACCCGCACCGTGAGCAGCACGTAGCCGGCCGTCTCGTCCTGCGCCAGCGCCACCGCCAGGTACGGGGCCAGCGGCACGTTGGACCCCACCAGGAACGGCGACCACACCGAGACGTCCAGGTGGCCCTGGTACACCACGGGGAGCGCGGTGGGGACGGTCACCTGCTGCCCCTTGTACTCGGCGTAGGCGTCCGTCCGGTCGAAGTAGATGCCGACGCGGGAGTTGGGGTTGCGGGCGGCGATCGTCGCCTGCAGCGTCACCGTGAGGTAGGACGCCGGGGAGGAGGTAGCGTTGAGGCACGCCACGGTGAGGCCGTTGAGGTAGAAGCGCGGCCTGGTGGGGCGGAGCACGAGCCAGACGATGAGGATGATGAGCAGGATGAGCAGGATGACGGCCACCAGGGCGGCGCAGAACTGGCGGTACAGCCGCCGCCGCTCGCAGTCGTGCTTGTCACAGTGCTTGATCGACATCCTCTTCCGCCTCCTTTTCTTCTTCGTGCTCCCGCTGTTCGTGGACAGTGGACAGTGGAGAGAAGAGAAGAGAAGAGAAGAGAGAAAGCTCTAACTAATTTGGTGGGCAAGTGGGTGAGGTGAGTGTATATACATGAGCCCAGCAGCCCGATGTGGCCGCCATGATTGATTACCGCGAGCGCGAGCGCGAGCTCGCCTTACTTTCACCAAGAAGAGAGCATAGCTTTTAGGTCGATCGATGGTTGAAACGAGGGAAAAGAGAGTGAGGAGTGGCGTCAGGTAGGGTGTCGATATCAGGCTATCAGCTTCAGTTCAGACCAGCCCATGGATTTCAACATCAAACAAATTGCAATGAAGGATTAAAGGAAGAAGAGGGCGACACGCACGCACCTTGTCACCTTGCCTAATGCTTCTAGCACCCTTCGCCATCAAACCAAAACCATATAATATGGTCACTTGATATCCAATTGATGTTGTACACTCGTATATGATCAGTCATGTGAGTTACAGTTGTTACTACTCCCTTCGTTCACTTTTGTAAGACCGTTTAGACATTTAAGACAGCACATAAAACAGTTCAATTTCAGCTGTCCTAAAGGACTTACTCCCTTCGTCTCATAATGTAAGACGTTTTTTGGCACTACACTAGTGTCAAAAAACGTCTTACATTATGGGACGGAGGGAGTACAAAAGTGAAGAGAGGGAGTATCAAAAATTGCATGCTATACTGAGATGGCATATGGTCACTGGCATGTGTCTGGCTTCCTGGCCTGCGAGCACCAGTACCGTGACTCGCCGTCGCGCTCAGCTGCAACTGCAATGCACCGGGCATGCTCCGTAGGAAGTAACAGACTGAGCAATCAAAACCAGAACTTAATTTTCACAATATTGACTCGAGTCAAGCAATCGACGTAAGCATCGATCAACTAATTAACCAACACTCTCACTCAAATGACGAATCAAGCAACAGATTGAGGAAATAGACAGTGTGACTTGACACACACTTCAGCCAGGCCGGTCCCTTTAGATATGATTTGACATGCCAACCTCCCCCCAATAGTTTCAGAAACAACTAATTTGCTGACCCCAGCGAATGAAATGAACTCCTTTGCAGCAGCAGCAGCAGCAACCGTAGAGAAGTGCATTCTATCTACCTGTACTCCTCTGTTTTGTTGGACCAAACATTACCTCCTCCCTCCTAATCGGCTAGCTACCAAACACAGATTTATACTACTAGACAACACATTAGGAAATGACATGACAGATGAAAACAAACTGATGGGTATGAAAAGCAGCACAGTGCCTTAGTTTGATGGCAACGAAATCAAAATGGCGGGGGTGCTCTCGGGTCAATAACAAGACGCACAAGCCATCATCACTTTCTAACCCACTCTGCAAAGCGTGACATGATGTCGCTGTACATGTAGCAACAGCGAATCATCTTTTTGCTATCGGCCTCTCTGGTCTTTGGAAACACCAAAAGAGCATGACCAAGACACACCAGCGTATGAGATCACTCCACCACCAGCAATACTAGTGAGCTGTAGCTATGGTTCTAGGGACGGGCGTGCAGGTTCAGTGGAGTGTTCTAGTGAAAGAAGGAATCGAATCTCTTGTGCTCGGTTGGTCCACGCATCAGCCTAAGCATGCCATCAGAATGGAATGCATATCCCAAGGACTTTTGTGTGAAATACTCTAAAAAAGTTTTAATTAATCAGAAGACATAGAGGGGGACCAATACCAAAAGAAAGTTATTCGGCTTGCATAAAAGAAAAGGGAGGAAAGGGCAGAAGAAAGATGGATCAAGGTTGTAGAAAAGTTAATCCAAGTATATCCCAAACGTAGCTAGCTTGAGGATCATCAATCTCAATCGGAAACAAAGGAGAGAATATCACAAAGACACTGCAGCCACAAAAGTGTAATCTTTCTGATGAGCTTATACACATGGATTCTTATCCACAAATTATAAGGCCAAAGTGCAAAAGTTTGTTTAGGGCAATGGTTTTATAATCTTCACAAAATGCATTGTTAGTTCACTACTTCATATGGGTCCAAATTTGTTTAGCAAAGTGAGCAACATGAGAACACATGCCGGCTTGCCAAGTGTCAAATTTTATGTACCCCCAAGGATCAAGGCAGGTAAGGGCAACTCTAGCCGATCCCCAACAATTTGGCCCCTCAAACCTGAACTTATCAATTTTTAGGTGTTAATTAAAAACGGTTCCTAGCCAAATCTTAAATTTAACTCCCTAAAAAATGTACACACAATTTTATTTTACACACAAATTTAAACTACTTGATTAAACAAAGGTAGCACATCATACATAGCATACTAAACAAATCAGATTCCTCCGCGAGCGTGGCCCAATCACCTCGTCGACACCGGAGGAAATATAGATCACGGATGGTCCAACCTCATTGGCGACCCCTCCCCCAATCCACGGAGGGTCCGGCCTCATCGGCATTGTTGCTATGCTTTTTGTAGGCATGGTAGCATGCAAGTCCTCACCTCCAAGTGCTTCTCTGAGTTCGGACATATAGGCCTCGTCCATGCGCTCAGCCTCGAGCTGCTTGAAGGCATCGTGATTCTGCCTTACATCGCGACGGGAGATTACTCGAGGATCAATGTACGGGATGCCACGGCTGCCGAGGGAGAAGTTCACCTTTGCCCCATCGGCGAAGAAGCGGACCACCACCTTGTCGTACACATGAGTCGCTTGCTACATCACTGGTACAACGAGCTGCTATACAAATGGTTTTTAACCCCTTTCCGCGGTAGAGTTTTAAACCGTCGCCTTGCATGTATGTGCGATAAGGGGGTCCTTCCCACACAACCCAAAAACCATTGGGGGATAGGGAGTAGGAATGCATATGTTTCGCAGAACTAAGCGTATGCAATGCCCGCATCTATGCCAAACACGATTCGTCACACAACTGTTTGTGATATATCGAATCGAAACTGCTCCATGCACGATCATTGCATGACGTATGAATCCAGCGGCCAATGCACTTTTCAATTATACCATGTTCGGCTGGATTTAGCAGTCGTCTGTGAATCGTGTAAAATTTGTCGTGCGCATAGCAGCACATCTCATATCAAATATCCGAAATGCTCCATTCTTGATACTCGTGTGTGCTGGCATTATCATTGCACATGCTATTCTGTAGTGCAGCGTTTACGATGTGCACCCTATCACAAATAATTCATGATTGTAAAACGTGTATGATAAGTGACTATCACACACATTCATTTCTCCCGAACCGTATGCGATACATAATTAAGAAGATAAGTTAATCATTGTACATTTAGTTTGGTCGCACCGTTTGTTATATTGTCTGATATCACATCCCCTTTGCAAATGGCAGTTGTGTGCATTGTCGCACATGTTTTCTCTCCATGAACCGTGTCAGATTATGATGTATATCGCACATGTTGTGCTTTACAGACCATGTGCGTCGTAATGACCTGCAGAGCGTAATTACTCCCTAATTTAATTGCTGCATTTTTTTACAGAATTTGAATTTGAAAGTAGGCAATAACTTTATTCATATCCATCAGGTTCAACAACTCCCGAGACAGAAGCATTGGGCTTGGAGAGTTTCAGAACCGGGCACCGCAATGTTGGATGAGCAATTTTTCCACAAATATAATAGTAATGTTGCACCGTGCAATCCTTCACGGCGTATCCGTCGCATACTTCCAGCATTGGACCCCTTTCTTAGCCTTGCTCTTAGGCATTGTAGGATCCACCTGCACATCAGGCACGGGAGCCCCTAGAGAAGGAACGTCGACAATAGTAGGCCCATGTGGCAACTGCGACGCCTGAGTGTTCTCCTGCTACACAAATTGTTGATATTGCCCCTGCTAATAAGACTGCACATGTTGTTGATGTATAGGTCGATGCAGTACATGTTGCTGAACCTGCATGTGGTGAGCCGGTGGGTGAAAACCATGTTGCAAAGCTCCCCAGCAAATTGTTGTTGATGCAGTACATGTTGCTGAACCTACACAAATTCTTCTTCTTCTAGCGTTTCTAGACTAGTTGTGCCATAATCCCTCCCGAATAGAACTGCGAAGGGACACACACCCCGGC
Organism: Secale cereale; assembly: GCA_902687465.1. NCBI lineage: Eukaryota > Viridiplantae > Streptophyta > Magnoliopsida > Poales > Poaceae > Secale > Secale cereale. The sequence continues at coordinate 580,019,140 of LR738715.1, read as the reverse complement.
CGGTGCTGCCCCATACATAGTGAATTCAGAACAAAATCATCGTACCAGCCTGATCCTCGTAATAGTCATTATTACATCATCTTTTTAGAGATCGTCATAATTTATGAAGCGCTCTCCCCTCCATATGTACCTCCCAGACACCATATATGACGTCTAAGGCCTTGTATAATGGGAGGTGCTTAAAGAGATGCTCAGTAAAATAAACCATTTTTTTCTTAAGCATCGGTGCTTATTTCTATAGAACATGCGATTAATTAAGCGTCTATCCTCTACAGATAAGCACCAGTGCTTAGAAAAAACTGGTTTATTTCTCTAAGCACCTACCCCAAGCACCTTGCATTGTACTTTTTTCCGATAAAGGGTGGATTTTATTGATTCAAAGTGAAGCATCAAGTAGATACAAAACACAATGAGTACACACCTGGTCTCTGCATAGCTAGGATGCACACAGCCAACACCAATGCACACACACAAGAAAAAACGCCGGCATATAGCAAAGTCATACAAAACCAAAGCTATGCCATAGCGAGAAAAAAACCGAATTTATCAAAACAACGGTTGATAAACTACGAAAACAATCATATCTGCACCAACCTTCTCTTGACACCATAGGGACAACAAGATTCTACAACAGCAACGCCTTCAAGAAGAAAATGACTCTCAAGCGCTACCGTCACCGGATCCAACCACCAAAGATTAGACTCTAGGTTTTCACCCTGAAGAACAAGTCCGAGCATTGATGGGGATCGTTGCAGAAATTCAAAAAAATTATACGCATCACCAAGATCTATCTATGGAGTTTACTAGCAACGAGAGGGGGAGTGCATCTTCATACCTTTGAAGATCGTGATGCGGAAGCGTTGCAAGAACGCGGCCGGTGGAGTCGTACACGAAGCAATTCAGATCGCAGCCGAATCCGATCTAAGCACCGAACAACGGTGCCTCCGCGTTCAACACACATGCAGCCCGGTGACGTCTCCCGCGCCTTGATCCAGCAAGGGGAGAGGGAGAGGTTGGGGAAGACTCCATCCAGTAGCAGCACGACGGCGTGGTGGTGGTGGAGGAGTGTGGCACTCCAGCAGGGCTTCGCCAAGCACTATGAGAGACGAGGAGGGAGAGGGGTAGGGCTGCGCTGAGAGAGAGGAAAACTCCTATGTCTGGCAGCCCCAAAACCCCCACTATATATCGGGGGAGGGGAGGGGTTGCGCCCCCATCTAGGGTTCCCTCCCTAGGGGGTGCGGCAGCCCCAGATTGGACCTGGGGGCGGACAGAGGGGGGCGCGCCTAGGGTGGGCCTTAAGGCCCATCTGCGCCTAGGGTTTGCCCCCTCTCCACTTGGCTGCGCCTTGGGCCTTGGTGGGAGGCGCACCAGCCCACCTAGGGGCTGGTCCCTTCCCACTCTTGGCCCACGCACGCCTCCCAGGCCGGTGGCCCCTCCCGGTGGACCCCTGGAACCCTTCTGTTGGTCCCGGTACATTACCGGTGATGCCTGAAACACTTTCGGTGGCCAAATCCTCACTTCCTATATATAATTCTTTACCTCCGGACCATTCCGGAACTCCTCGTGACGTACGGGGTCTCATCCGGGACTCCGAACAACATTCGGTAACCACGTACATACATTCCCTATAACCCTAGCGTCACCGAACCTTAAGTGTGTAGACCCTACGGGTTCGGGAACCATGCAGACATGACCGAGACATCCCTCCGTCCAATAACCAACAGCGGGATCTGGATACCCATGTTGGCTCCCACATGTTCCATGATGATCTCATCGGATGAACCATGATGTCGGGGATTCAACAATCCCGTATATGATTCCCTTTGTCTATTGGTATAGTACTTTCCCGAGATTCGATCGTCGGTATACCGATACCTTGTTCAATCTCGTTTCCGGCAAGTCTCTTTACTCATTCTGTAACACATCATCACGTGACCAACTCCTTAGTCACATAGAGCTCATTATGATGATGTCTTACCGAGTGGGCCCAGAGATACCTCTCCGTCATATGGAGTGACAAATGCCAGTCTCGATTCGTGCCGACCCAACAGATGCTTTCGGGGATACACGTAGTGTACCTTTATAGCCACCCAGTTACGTTGTGACGTTTGGCACACACAAAGTATTCCTACGGCATCCGGGAGTTGCACAATCTCATGGTCTAAGGAAAGGATACTTGACATTGGAAAAGCTTTAGCATACGAACTACACGATCTTGTGTTATGCTTAGGATTGGGTCTCGTCCATGACATCATTCTCCTAATTATGTGATCCCGTTATCAATGACATCCAATGTCCATGGTCAGGAAACCGTAACCATCTATTGATCAACGAGCTAGTCAACTGGAGGCTCACCAGGGACATGTTGTGGTCTATGTATTCACACATGCATTACGATTTCCGGATAATACAATGAACACTAGACAATTATCATGAACAAAGAAATATAATAATAACCATTTTATTATTGCCTCTATGGCATATTTCCAACAGTCTCCCACTTGCACTAGAGTCAATAATCTAGTTACATTGTGATGAATCAAACACCCATAGAGTTCTGGTCTTGATCATGTTTTGCTTGTAGAAGAGGTTTAGTCAACGGATCTACGACATTCAGATCCGTATGCACTTTACAAGTATCTATGCCTCCATCTTGTATATAACTACAAATGGAGTTGAAGTGGCGCTTGATGTGCTTGGTCTTCTTGTGAAACATGGGCTCCTTGGCAATGGAAATAGCTCCAGTGTTGTCACAGAAGAGAGTCATCGGCCCCGACGCGCTTGGAATAACTCCTAGGTCGGTGATGAACTCCTTCATCCAGACTCCTTCTTGCGTTGCTTCAGAAGCAGCTATGTACTCCGCTTCACATGTAGATGCTGCCATGACACTTTGCTTGCAACTGCACCAGCTGACTGCCCCACCATTCAAAATATACATGTATCCGGTTTGTGACTTGGAATCATATGGATCTGTGTCGAAGCTAGCATCGACGTAACCCTTCACGACGAGTTCTGCGTGACCTCCATAAACGAGAAACATATCCTTACTCCTTTTCAGGTACTTCAGGATGTTCTTGACCGCTGTCCAGTGTTCTATTCCGGGATCACTTTGGTACCTCCCCACCAAACTTATGGCAAGGTTCACATCAGGTCTGGTACACAGCATGGCATACATAATAGAACCTATGGCCGAGGCATAGGGGATGACACTCATCTTTTCTCTATCTTCTGCCGAGGTCGGGCATTGAGCCGTGCTCAATCTCATACCTTGCAATACAGGCAAGAACCCTTTCTTGGACTGATCCATATTGAACTTCTTCAATATCTTGTCGAGGTATGTGCTTTGTGAAAGGCCAATGAGGTGTCTCGATCTATCTCCATAGATCTTGATGCCTAATATGTAAGCAGCTTCTCCAAGGTCCTTCATTGAAAAACACTTATTCAAGTAGGCCTTTATGCTTTCCAAGAGTTCTACATCATTTCCCATCAGCAATATGTCATCCACATATAATATGAGAAATGCTACAGAGCTCCCACTCACTTTCTTGTAAATACAGGCTTCTCCATAAGTCAGTATGAACCCAAACGCTTTGATCACCTCATCAAAGCGAATGTTCCAACTCCAAGATGCTTGCACTAGTCCATAGATGGAGCGCTGGAGCTTGCATACCTTGTTAGCATCTTAGGATCGACAAAACCTTCCGGCTGCATCATATACAGTTCTTCCTTAAGGAAGCCGTTAAGGAGTGCTGTTTTGACGTCCATTTGCCATATCTCATAATCATAGAATGTGGCAACTGCTAACATGATTCAGGCGGACTTCAGCATCGCTATGAGAGAGAAAGTATCATCGTAGTCAATCCCTTGAACTTGTCGATAACCCTTAGTGACAAGCCGAGCCTTATAGATGGTCACATTTCCATCCGCGTCAGTCTTCTTCTTAAAGATCCATTTACTTTCTATGGCTCGCCGATCATCGGGCAAGTCAACCAAAGTCCATACTCTGTTATCATACATGGATCCTATCTCGGATTTCATGGCTTCAAGCCATTTGTTGGAATCCGGGCCCGCCGATGGTAATGTTACTTTCTACAAAGCTCGACTTGTTGCAAAAGGTTTTTGACAAGTTCAAGGAGTTGACTACGATGAGACTTTCTCACCCGTAGCGATGCTTAAGTCTGTCCGAATCATGCTAGCAATTGCCGCAATTTATGACTATGAAATCTGGCAAATGGATGTCAAAACTGCATTCCTTAATGGATACCTCAAAGAGGAGTTATATATGATGCAACCAGAAGGTTTTGTCGGTCCTAAAGGTTCTAACAAAGTGTGCAAGCTCTAGCGATCCATCGATGGACTGGTGCAAGCATCTCGGAGTTGGAATGTACGCTTTGATGAGGTGATCAAAGCATATGGTTTTATATAGACTTTTGGAGAAGCCTGTATTTACAAGAAAGTGAGTGGGAGTTGTGTAGCATTTCTGATATTATATGTGGATGACATATTGTTGATTGGAAATGATATAAAATTTCTGGATGCCATAAAAGGATACTTGAATAAGAATTTTTCAACGAAAGACCTCGGTGAAGCTGCTTATATATTGGGCATCAAGATCTATGACGCTTAATTGGACTTTCACAAAGCACATACCTTGATAAAGTTTTGAAGAAGTTCAAAATGGATCAGTCAAATAAAGGGTTCTTGCATGTGTTACAAGGTGTGAAGTTGAGTAAGACTCAATGCCCGACCACTGCAGAAGATAGAGAGAAAATGAAAGTCATTTCCTATGCCTCAACTATAGAATCTGTCATGTATGTAATGATGTGTACCAGACCTGGTGTGTGCCTTGCTATAAGTTTAGCAGGGAGGTACCAAAGTAATCCAGGAATGGATCACTGGACAGCGGTCAAGAACATCCTGAAGTACCTGAAAAGGATAAAGGATATGTTTCTCGTTTATGCAGGTGACAAAGAGCTCGTCGTAAATGGTTATGTCGATTCAAGCTTTAACACTGATCCGGATGACTCTAAGTCACAAACTGGATATGTATTTTTGTTGAACGGTGGAGCTGCCAGTTGGTGCAGTTCCAAGGAGAGCGTCATGGCGGAATCTACGTGTGAAGCGGAGTACATAGCTGCTTCGGAAGCAGCAAATGAAGGAGTCTGGATGAAGGAGTTCATACCCGATCTAGGTGTAATACCTAGTGCATCAGGTCCAATGAAAATCTTTCGTGACAACACTGGAGCAATAGCCTTAGCGAAGGAATCCAAGTTTCACAAGAGAACCAAGCACATCAAGAGACGCTTCAATTCCATCAGCAGTCAAGTCTAGAAGGGAGACATAGAAATTTACAAGATACATATGGATCTGAATGTCGCAGACCCGTTGACTAAGCCTCTTCCACGAGCAAAACATGATCAACACCAAGACTCCACTGGTGTTAGAATCATTACTGTGTAATCTAGATTATTGACTCTAGTGCAAGTGGGGGACTGAAGGAAGTATGCCCTAGAGGCAATAATAAAGTAGTTATTTATATTTCCTTATATCATGATAAATGTCTTTTATTCATGCTAGAATTGTATTAACCGGAAACTTGATACATGTGTGAATACATAGATGAAACAGAGTGTCCCTAGTATGCCTCTATTAGACTAGCTCGTTAATCAAAGATGGTTATGTTTCCTAACCATATACATGAGTTTTGATTTGATCAACGGGGTCACATCATTAGGAGAATGATATAATGGACAAGACCCATCCGTTAGCTTAGCAATATGCTCGTTTAGTTTTTCTGTTATTGCTTTCTTCATGACTTATACATGTTCCTATAACTATGAGATTATGCAACTCCCGAACACCAGAGGAACACCTTGTGTGCTATCAAATGTCACAACGTAACTGGGTGATTATAAATATGCTCTACAGGTGTCTCCAAAGGTGTTTGTCGTGTTGGCATAGATCAAGAATAGGATTTGTCATTCCGAGTGTCGGAGAGGTATCTCTGGGCCCTCTCGGTAATACACATCATAATAAGCCTTGCAAGCAAATGACTAATGAGTTAGTCATGAGATGATGTATTACGAAACGATTAAAGAGACTTGCCGGTGACGAGATTGAACAAGGTATGATGATACCGACGATTGAACAAGCAAATGACTAATGAGTTAGTCATGAGATGATGTATCGGGCAAGTAACATACCGATGACAAAGGGAACAACGTATGTTCTTATGCGATTTAACCGATAAAGATCTCCGTAGAATATGCGGGAGCCAATATGAACATCCATGTTACGCTATTGGTTATTGACCGGAGATGAGTCTAGGTCATGTCTACATAGTTCTCGAACCCATAGGGTCCGCACGCTTAACGTTTGATGACGATCGGTATTATGAGTTTATGTGTTTTGATGCACCGAAGGTAGTTCGGAGTCCCGGATGTGATCACAGACATGACAAGGAGTCTCGAAATGGTCGATACATAAAGATTGATATATTGGAAGGTTATATTCGGACACCAGAAGGGTTCGGGGGGTCACGGGATAAACACCGGAGTACCATGAGGTTACCGCAACCCCCCGGGGAGCTAATGGGCCTTAGTGCGCTTTAGGGAGAGAGAGAGGGGCTGGCTAGGGCTGGGCCGCGCGCGCCCCAAGCCTAGTCCGAATTGGACTAGGGGAGGGGCGGCACCCCCTCCTTCCTTCTCTTCCTCTCCTTCCCTTCCCCCTTCTCCTACTCGTACTAGGAAAGGGGAGTCCTACTCCTAGTGGAAGTAGGACTCCCCCCTTGGCGCGCCCTCCTCCTAGGCCTACCGCCTCCTCCCTCTCCCTCCTTTATATACGTGGGGAGGGAATTCCTTGGACACACACCAATTATTCCTAGCCGTGTGCGGTGCCCCCCTCCACAGTTACACACCTCGGTCATATCGTTGCAGTGCTTAGGTGAAGCCCTGCGCCGGTAACTTCATCATCACCGTAACCACGCCGTTGTGCTGACGAAACTCTCCCGCGACACTCAACTGGATCAAGAGTTCGTGGGACGTCATTGAGCTGAACATGTGCTGAACACGGAGGTGCCATACACTCGGTGCTTGGATCGGTTGGATCGCGAAGACGTTCGACTACATCAACCGTGTTACTAAATGCTTCCGCTTTCAGTCTACGAGGGTACGCGGACACACTCTCCCCGCTCGTTGCTATGCTTCTCCTAGATAGATCTTGCGTGATCGTAGGAATTTTTTTGAAATACTATGTTCCCCAACACGGAGTGGGTTAATTCAGGATACTCTCCTCAGTTGACCGCTGGATTGTTTTCCCAGGTCCTAATTCACGGGATCTCCGATCACTTAGGTTGGGTTACCCCCATGGCAACTTACGTGGGTCTCATACCCATCTCCCTCGATGCATTTTCTATCACAATCCAGGATAGCCTTTTCGTAAAAGGATCTTCCAGATTTTAGCAGTCTGGATATAATCCAATGCTATCACTCCGGAGTTTCTTGATTTTCTGTTAGATTTTAATCTTCTTCTTATGTGCTTTGCGGATTTCATATTGTCCTTTGAACACTTAGACTTGGCAATCACAGTTTGATTGTCACAGTTCATAAGGACAACTGGGACTGGTTTATCAACCACCGGCAAATCCATCAAAAGCTCTCGAAGCCATTCTGCTTCGACGCATGATGTGTCTAATGATGTGACTTCTGCTTCCATAGTCGATCTCGTTAAGATCGTCTGCTTGCAAGACTTTTAGGAAACAGCACCACCACCAAGTGAGAAGACATATCCACTTGTGACTTTCATATCATCAGCATCAGATATCCAATTCGAATCACTATACCCCTCAAGTACCGTCAGGTATCCAGAATAGTGAATTCCATAGTTCACACTACCCTGCAAATAATGCATCACTCGCTCAACAGCATGCTGCTACTTCTCGAGCTTGCGTTGTATTCCCTCGAAGAAGAAAGGGTGATGCAGCATAGTAGCGTAAGTATTTCCCTCAGTTTTTGAGAACCAAGGTATCAATCCAGCAGGATACCACGCGTGAGTCCCTCGCACCTGCACAAACAAATAATAACTTCGCAGCCAACACGATAAGGGGTTGTCAATCCCTTTACGGTCACTTACGAAAGTGAGATCTGATAGAGATGATAGTTTGATATTTTTGGTATTTTTTTATTATAAGAACAGAAAGTAAAAGCGGAAAAAGTAAAGTAGGTGTAGATTGATATATTGAGAATAGACCCGGGGGCCATAGTGTTCTCTAGTGTCTTCTCTCATGATAGCGATATTCTACGGTGGGTAAACAAATTACTGTCAAGCAATTGATAGAAAAGCGAATAATTATGAGACTATCTAGGCACGATCATTATATATAGGCATCACGTCCGAGACAAGTAGACCGAAACGATTATGCATCTACTACTATTACTCCGCACATCGACTGCTATCCAGCATGCATCTAGTGTATTGAGTTCATAAGAACAGAGTAATGCCTTAAGCAAGATGACATGATGTAGAGGAATAAACTCAAACTTAGTGATATAAACCCCATCTATTTATCCTTGATGGCAACAATACAATATGTGCCTTGCTGCCCCTACTGTCACTGGGAAAGGACACCGCAAGATTGAACCCAAAGCCAAGCACTTCTCCCATTGCAAAAACTATAGATCTATTAGGCCAAACCAAACCAATAATTCGAAGAGACTTGCAAGGATATTATAGTCATACATAAAGAGTTCAGAGAAGAACCAAATATTTCTCATAGATAATATTGATCATAAACCCACAATTCATCGGATCTCGACAAACACACCGCAAAAAGAGATTACATCGAATAGATCTCCTCGAAGACCGAGGAGAACTTTGTATTGAGATCCAAAGAGAGAGAAGAAGCCATCTAGATACTAGCTATGGACCCGAAGGTATGTGGTAAACTACTCACAACTCATGGTGAGGCGATGATGATGATGTAGAAGCACTCCGTGGTAGATCCCCCCTCCGGCGGAGCTCCGAAACAGGCCCCAAGATGGGATCTCACGGGAGCAGAAGGTTACGGCGGTGGAACTAGGGTTTTCTCTGTTGTTCTGATGGTTTTGGGGTACGTAGGCATATATAGGAGGAAGGAGGGCACTGGGGGCCAAACGTGGGGCCCACGAGGCAGGGGGCGCGCCCTATAGGGGGCGCCCCCCCACCCTCGTGGGCACCACGTAAACCCTACTCTGTGGTTCTCAAGTCTCCCATGCGTGATTTTCTCCAAAAAATATCTCTCCCGAAGGTTTCATTCCGTTTGGACTCCGTTTGATATTCCTTTTCTGTAAAACCCTGAAACAGGCAAAAAACAGCAATCTGGACTGGGCCTTTGGGTTAGTAGGTTAGTCCCAAAAATAATATAAAATTGTATGACAAAGCCATTAAACATCCAAAAAATCATAAATAATAGCATGGAACAATCAAAAATTATAGATAAGTTGGAGACGTATCACATGCCAGTGCATATATCCTAGATTGGAAACAAACCGGCTTAGTTTGCACACAGCAAATGAGATGTTGATACGTCCAAAACGTATCTATAATTTCTGCTTGCTCCATGCCTCTTTTGGGTGATATTGCTATGATATTTATACACTTCCATACACTCTTGATCATATTTGGACTAACCTATTAACTTAGTGCACCACAGTGCCAGTTTCTGTTTTCTGCTGTTTTTGTATTTCAGGTTTTCCCATTACGAGAACTGCCAGAAAAATCCCAGAAAAATTATATAAAAAATCAGCGTTCCAGAAGCTTCCCAGCAGCCAAAGTACAGCCGGAGGGGGGCCACCAGGGCTCCAAGCGCCCTGGTGGCGCGGCCCCCCTGGCCGCGCCGGGGGGGTGCCTGGCCCCCCCGAGCCTCCGCTGATGCCCCCCTTTGGCATATATTTATATCGTGTCCCGAAACCCTCGAGAGGGGAACCCTTTTTCGCGATCTCATCTATGTCCGCCGCCGCCGCCGCTTCCAAGATCGGGAGCACCAGGAGAACTCTTCTCGGCACCCTGCCGGAGGGGAGGATCACCACCGGGAGCCTCTCCACCACCATGGACGCCTCCCGGATGAGTTGTGAGTAGTCTCCCTTGGACCATGGGTCCATGTCCAGTAGCTATGTGATGTTCTCCTCCCGTTCTTGTGCTTCACTAATTAGCTCTCGTGAGCTGCCCTACATGATCGAGGCACATATGTAATCCTTATGCTGTTGCTATGATGAGTTTGCTGGGATCCGATGGATTGTGAGATTATGTTCAGATTGTGTTTGAGTAATATATTTGATCTACCTCTTTTATATTTATGTTCGTAAGTAATTCTTGCATGTTCTCCGTTGTTATTTATTGCTTTGGCCAAGTAGTAGGTAGTGACTCCAAGAGGGAACGTTATGCTTGATTGTGGGTTCATGCCCCTCGATAACTAGCTTGAGTGACAGAAACATGAGTCTAGGGGATGTGCTGTTGCCACAAGGGGGAAAACAACGGTGCTTGTGCCCGCGGGTGCAAGGATTGTTTACTTTACGCAAAATTCTTTTAATGCAGTTGTCTGTTGCTTTGAGTTTACACTATGGGTGGGAATCGCAACTTAATACCAGCGAGATGTTCTGGATAGATATCTCAAGGTGGATGATTAGTAGTAGATGCAGATGGATTTCGGTCTACTTGCCTTGGCGTACCGCCCATGCTTTGAACCTCTACCTTTCTTGTAACATAGTTAGCATTGGTTTGCGCACATAATCCTGTCAATTGCCCAGCTGTAATTCGTTCACCTCACATAGCTGTTTTATCGTCTTTTGGGAGAGAGACATCACTAGTGAACATCATGGGACCCCGGTCCATATTACCATCATTGATCACATCCGCTATTTACTTTCAGCTTTTACTTACTATTGCAGCAATACCTATCACTTTTATCACTTGCGTTTGAACCTTTGTAAACTACAAGGCCGGAGGGATTGACAACCTCTCTGTACTCGTTGGGAGCAAAGTTATTTGTATCTGTGTGCAGGTCCACGTTGATTGCTAATATCTGGCGCCGTTAGCAGTTGACACCTTCTTGTTGAAACTGGGAGTCTCAGGGAAATCGATCCTTGGTATCTTTGCCAAGGGAAAACTTCCGCTACACTGCATCTCAAACCTTCCACTTGGGGTAACCAACGAGGGGCGAGAAGCCATCAGATGTCAGGATGAGTAGCGCAAGCTAGGTACATGAGTGAACCAACCACTTGAGAATATCTCAACTGATCTACAGTCGTGCCTTTGAACTTTCGAATCTGCATGCTAGGATCATATGGTGTTGCAGAAGGTTTGCAGTCCGAATATCCAAAACGGCTCAAAATCTTCTCAACATAGTGAGATTGCAGAAGTGTAATTCCACCCTCAGTATTTCTCAGTAGCTTGATGTTCAAGATAACATCAGCCACACCTAGGTCTTTCATCTCAAAGTTTTGAGATAGAAAAGCCTTGACCTCCTCAATGACTTTGAGGTGGGTCCCAAATATCAGTATGGCATCGACATACAGAAAAAGTATAACTCCTTCGCCACCACCATAGCGATAGTATACATATTTTTCAGCTTCGTTAACAACAAAGCCAACAGATGTCAAAGTTGTATTAAACTTCTCATGACATTGCTTAGGCGCTTGTTTCAGGCCATACAAAGATTTCACTAGCTTGCACACCTTTATTTCTTGACCATTTACTACAAAGCCATCTGGTTGTTGCATGTAAATTTCCTCGTCTAACTCTTCATTAAGGAAATCCATCTTAACGTCCATCTGATGAACGAGAAGACCATGCAAGGCAGCCAAAGCGAGTAAGACTCGAATGGTTGCTTGTCTAGCCACACGTGAGTACGTATCGAAGAAATCCTCTTATTCCTTTTGGGTATAATCCTTGACCAAAAGCCTAGCCTTGTACTTCCCAACAGTACCATCAAGCCTAAGCTTCCTTTTGAACACCCACTTACATCCCAATGGTTGGCAACCATAAGGACGATCAGTGATCTCTCATGTCCCGTTAGCCAAGATGGAATCCATCTCGCTACGGACCGCATCCTTCCAGTAGTCAGCATCCGGAGATGCATAAGCTTCTGAAATGGAAGTGTGAGTGTCGTCATACACGAGGTACACGAGGAACATCACCAAAGGACTTTGCAGTCCTTTGTCTCTTGCTCCTAACAGGAGCTTCCTCGTCATCCTCCGATGAACTTTCATCACTTTTGTGTTCATAATATTCCATCGGAATGGCAGGTTCGGGAGTCTCATCAGATTCCAGTCTAGAAGTGCTTTGCATATCTCTCATGGGGAAAATATCGTCAAAGATTGTAGCATCCTTAGACTCTATAATTGTACCAACCTTCTGGTCAGGTACCTCAGATTTCACTACTAGAAATCTATAGCCGATGCTATTCTTAGCGTAGCCCAAATTAATGCAGTCCACGGTCTTTGGTCCAAGCTTACGCGTTTTGGTGATCGGCACGTTGACTTTTGCCAAGCAGCCCCAAGTGTGTAAGTAGGAGAGTGTAGTTATTTTATTTTCCCATTGCTCATAGGGAGTAGTCTCATTATCCTTCGTGGGAACTTTATTCAGGACATGACATGATGTCAATACAGCCTCCCCCCCACCATGACTTGGATAAACCTGAAGTATCTAACATAGCGTTAACCAAATATGTTAGAGTACATTTTTTTTGTACGGCAACCCCGTTTGACTGGGGTGAGTAGGGAGGCGTCCTCTCATGAATAATACCATGTTACACACAGAATAAATCGAACTCTTTAAAAAAGTACTCTCCACCACGATCAAACTGGACTTGCTTAATTTTCTTCTCAAGTTGGTTCTCAACTTCAGCCTTATAGATTTTAAAGTAGTGTAGAGCCTCATCCTTTGTATTTAATAAATACACATAACAAAATCTAGTGGAATCATCAATCAACGTCATGAAGTATTTCTTTCCACCTTTAGTCAACACACCATTCATCTCACAGAGATCTGAATGTATGAGCTCTAACGGTGCCAGTTGTCTCTCCTTCGCAGGCTTGTGAGGCTTACGAGGTTGCTTTGCTTGCACACACGCATGGCACTTAGAGCCTTTGAAAAAAGTGAAACTCAGAATTAGATCCATATTAGCTAGCCGCGTCATACAACCAAAATTTATGTGACAAAGACGTGAATGCCAAACCTCAGATTTGTTCACATTAGAATGAATTTGGTTCACGACTTTATTACAGAAATCCTCCAGGGAAAGGCGGAACAAACCGCCACAATCATATCCTTTTTCAATAAACAGTCCATACCGAGATACGACTACTTTATTGGACTCAAATACTAACTTAAACCCTTCTTTACATAGAAAGGAGCCACTAACGAGATTCTCACTACTAAGAAAAAGCTTATACACAGCATCTTAGCAGTAGCGCTAGACAAAATCATGCGATACTGCTACTTAGTAGTAGCGCGTGTAAATAAACGGTGATACTGCTATCACTTTAGCAGTAGCGCGTACTAGCAAAACACGTTGCTGCTAAGTTTGAACTAGGCGAAAATGGCTAGCCCCACTTAGCAGTAGCGCGTATACGTAACTAGCGCTACTGCTATGCTCCGTAGAAGCAATGCCTTTCCCGAACCCACACTACTACTAACCCTACCTTATCCTCCCCACGCGACCGACCCTCTCACTCTCCCTCTCAGTCACTCTCCCCCGCACGCCCCGTCGTCCGCCACCGCCGTCGTCCGCCGCGCTGCTCCCCCATCGAGGTACTCCCTCCATCCTCCTCCCCTCCCCCTCCTCCCACTGCGCCCTCCTCCTCTGGCCGCCCCCTCCTCCCTCCTTCTCCGG
>LR738715.1:579967651-580005201 GCA_902687465.1 Secale cereale | reverse complement strand
CTCCTCCCACTCCTCCTCCCTCCTCCTCCCTCCTCCGATCCCACCGGACTCCTCCCCCTCCTCCTATCTCCTCCCTCCTCATCCTCCATCCTCCCTCCATCTCTATATTTTTCTGTTTTTTTATTGTAGTTTTTTTACTACTGTATAATGTAGTTTTTTTACTATTTTTTAGTAAGTGTTTAATAGAATTAGTAAGAAAATTAATAGAACTAGTTGAACTAGTTTATTTTTAGTAAGAACTAGTTTATTTTTATTTATAGTAAGTGCTTAGTTGAACTAGTTGAATTAATAGAACTAGTCTAATTAAATTTTTACTATAGAACTAGTTTAGTTTTAGTAAGAAAATTAATAGAACTAGTTTATTTTTAGGTGTATTTAACAGTATTCTAGATTGATTCGTTTTGAAGTGGATATGTCATATTTTGAACATGTCACATTTGTTGATATTTTTTTAGTTAAATAAATTATCCCCGCATAGACGTCGACGATGCCTATCCCGCATCCTCGTCGTCGACTCGGCAGAGGACACCTGCTTGACCAGATGGGCCATGTCCGGGACTGGGCTTTGTCGGGCTGGTACTGGGAGACGCTACCTACCGGGGGCGCAGCTTGGTGAGGAGCCAGCCCGTCGTTGACCCGAACCTTCTTTGGTGGTGGTCACGTGGGCCAGTGACGGTGCAGAGGTTTGAGGACCCCGCAGAGGTGGTACGCCACCGTGTCAGCGAGGAGGACGAGCACGTCCATCGCTACATGGTTGCGTTGGAGGGTAGGTTCTCCAACACCTGGCAGGTTCTTCAGGGATCTCACTTGAGCTATGATCCTGTGATGGTTCCTTCTCTTTGGGTGTCCACCGCCCGCGCTGATACCCGTCGTTCGCTAGAGTTTTAGTTGTATTAGTGATGTTATATGTATGATACTATTCGGGATGTATTAGTGATAATATTCGATGATGTACGGACGCAAGAGATGATTTAGTTTTGCTTATTGAATGCATGCTAATTTGAATACTTATATATTTTACAATTTGGTTTTTCTTATTGAATGCTCAAATAGGAGAAGTACTCCTATTTTGAATGCTCAAATTGGACCCCACTATGCAAGGTGTATGCATTTGATTAGTTGATAGCTTATAGGGTTTTTGTTTTTGCAGAAATCAAGGAGCCCCTCCATCGTCCCCGCCGTCGTCCCCGTCACCGACCCCCTTCGACCTCGAGGTGAGACCAGCCAAATCTCCATGTCAATATGAGTCCTATAAAATATTTTGAAATGTTTTTGTTCATATTTTCAACCATTGAAATTCAATCACCATCAAGTTTGAATGCTCATATGATGTAGATAAAAACATGTATATCTTGTGTTGCTCAAATAGGATATGTGCTTGCCCAAGTGGCCGGTCATGTTTCCAGGTTACACCTTTGAGTGGCCTATGTTTTGCCGGAGTGTTGATTCATTTCCGCTCTGGCAAATTTCAAGCACTCGATATGTCCTTTTTTTAGCAAAGGTCATGCCGGATTTTTCCATGAATTTTGGATGACTTGTGCTAGAATATGTAGGAAATATCGAGTGGACTGGATTTTCTAGAAAGATAATTAAACGACATTTCGTGAGTAGAACTAGGGTATTTAGTTATGCTTCTTAACCAAATGAAATGTTCGGATTAATTATAAGATTTTCAATTAATGTTTCAATTATGAACATAGGAAATGTCTGACGATGAAAAGGATTTCGGTATGTGCGAATACTACGAAGACAAGCGCGGCTTGTGTGACAGAAATTTCCTAGTTGATGGTAGGTGCTTCAGCATCAAGCTGGATAAGACATTCAAAGTGGAGACAGTAAGTCATGACGACAAGTCTTTTTTCGTAATTAAGCATCACTTCTGCTTCATTTGCTTCAACTAATAATTTTAAATTTTTACTATTCTACTAGCGTATCCCATGCCATGCAAGAATTTTTGTCTTGGATAAGATTGGTTTCGGTCCTATGGAAACTATAGAGGTAAAGAGAGTTCACTTGAGGACTGAGCATGCTTATACTTTCGACGCAATATTATACAATGCAGACACGTACACATATTTTGAATGCACAAATTGGAGAGCACTATGCAAGTCTTATGCATTTGAGCCTGATATGCTTATTACCTTTGATATTCGTCCGGAAATGGTGATATTGAAGGTAATATCGACATCTGGGTCGATGTGCAGACGCCTCCAGTTCTACCATTATGTGAGTTTCTCAACCAATATTTATATCTTCGATATTGTTTATTCAAAAATAGTTGACAACTAATTTCTATTGACAGCTTATTTACATTCAAGCAAACATGTCCGGCGCTTGGTAGACATGACCTACTACTGTCCCGGGGCTGAACTAAACTGCGAGGAGATAAGTCATTATGTTTCATGGCTTGAGGATCTTGATACTCTCAAGACAAATTATTTTCCTGAACTAAAAAATATTAGTACTCAAAACGTGCGACCACTAGCATGCGTATTGAACTACGGTCACATCTATTTAGGAAATATGGTAAGATTCTTACTATTTTTCCCGAGTGCATCTTTTGCAAACATTATTTTTTAAGCTAAACTTCATTGCTAAGTATGTTACTACGATGTTCTTCAATAGGGACTCCCGGTGATAGTTGTGCATCAATGGATCGAGCATAAAGGTCGCATGACAATGGTTAGCTTACGGCCAAGACATCCCACATTGCACTTCAGTGCATTTAAGATTTCTCGAAGCGAGCAAGTCTTAATAGTCAAAGACTGGAGCAAATTGTGAAGGATCGCAACAGGGAAGTACTAGGGGGCAGCAATCAGAAGCGAGGCCCACAATTATGAGACAGGTTCATCTGCATGCTCCAACATAATGAAGCACGAGTGCTACACATGTTCTATGCTATTTTACCTGAGAGAGAGCAGCAGGAGTGATTAGCTACACTATGACTATGACGATTAAATAGCTAGTGTTGGTGGTAATGACTACAATTATTATTAGCTAGTGTTGGTGATAATGACTATGATGATTATTATTAGCTAGTGTTGGTGGTGATTAGATAGCTACACTATGACTATGATGATTAAATAGTGTTGGTGGTAATTGAAGGAAATATGTCCTAGAGGCAATAATAAAGTTATTATTTATTTCCTTATATCATGATAAATGTTTATATTCATGCTAGAATTGTATTAACCGGAAACTTAGTACATGTGTGAATACATAGACAAAACAGAGTGTCCCTAGTATGCCTCTACTAGACTAGCTCATTGATCAAAGATGGTTATGATTCCTAGCCATAGACATGAGTTGTCATTTGATCAACAGGATCACATCATTAGGAGAATGATGTGATGGACAAGACCCATCCGTTAGCTTAGCACTATGATCATTTAGTTTTACTGCTATTGCTTTCTTCATGGCTTATACATGTTCCTATGACTATGAGATTATACAACTTCCGAATACCGGAGGAACACCTTGTGTGCTATCAAACGTCACAACGTAACTGGGTGATTATAAAGATGCTCTACAGGTGTTTCCGAAGGTGTTCGTGGTGTTGGCATAGATCAAGAATAGGATTTGTCGCTCCGAGTGTCGGAGAGGTATCTCTAGGCACTCTCGGTAATACACATCATAATAAGCCTTGCAAGCAAATGACTAATGAGTTAGTCACGAGATGATGAATTACAGAACGAGTAAAGAGATTTGCCGGTAATGAGATTGAACTAGGTATTGAGATACCGACAATCGAATCTCGGGAAAGTAACCTACCGATGACAAAGGGAACAATGTATGTTGTTATGCGGTTTGATCGATAAAGATCTTCATAGAATATGTAGGAGCCAATATGAGCATCCAGGTTCCGCTATTGGTTATTGACCGGAGATGAGTCTCAATCATGTCTACATAGTTCTCAAACCCGTAGGGTCCGCACGCTTAACGTTCGATGAAGATTTGTATTATGAGTTTATGAGTTTTGATGTACCGAAGGTAGTTCGGAGTATCGGATGAGATCACAGATATGACGAGAAGTCTCGGAATGTCCAAGACGTAAAGATCGATATATTGGACGACTATATTCGGACATCGGAAAGATTCCGAGTGATTCGGGTATTTTTCGGAGTACCGGAGAGTTACGGGAATTCGCCGGGGAGTATATGGGCCTTATTGGGCTTTAGGGGAAAGAGAGAAAGAGGAGGTTGTGCGCACCCCAAGGCTTAGTCCAAATTGGACTAGGGGGAGGGGCAGCGCCCCCTCCTTCCTTCTCTTCTCTTTTCCCTTTCCTTCTCTCCTACTCCTACTACTTGGAAGGGCTCCTAGTTCTACTAGGAAAGGGGGAATCCTACTCCCGATGGGAGTAGGACTCCCCTAGGGCACGCCATAGAGAGGGCCGGCCCTCCCCCTCCTCCACTCCTTTATATACGGGGGTGGGGGGCACCCCATGGACACACAAGTTGATCATTGATCTTTTAGCCGTGTGCAGTGCCCCCCAGCACAGAAACACACATCGGTCGTACCGTTGCAGTGCTTAGGCGAAGCCCTATGCCGGTAGCTTCATCATCTCCGTCACCATGCCGTCGTGCTGATGAAACTCTCCAGTGAAGCTCAACTGGATCAAGAGCTCGTCGGACATCATCAAGCTGAACGTGTGCTGAACGCGGAGGTGCCGTACGTTCGGTGCTTGGATCGGTTGGATCGCGAAGACGTTCGACTACATCAACCACGTCACTAGACGCTTCCGCTTTCGGTCTACGAGGGTACGTAGATACACTCCCCCCTCTCATTGCTATGCATCTAGTATATAGATCTTGCGTGATCGTAGGAAATTTTTGAAATACTACGTTCCCCAACAGTGGCGTAGATGATATGCACGAGTAGAACACAAGTGAGTTGTGGACGATACTAGTCATACTACTTACCAGCATGTCATACTGTGATTCGGCGGTATTGTTGGATGAAGCGGCCCGGACCGACATTACGCGTACGCTTACGCGAGACTAGCTCTACTGACGTGCTTCACGCAGAGGTGGCTGGCGGGTGTCAGTTTCTCCAACTTTAGTTAAATCGAGTGTGGCTACGCCCGGTCCTTGTGAAGGTTAAAACAACACATACTTGACGAAAAATCGTTGTGGTTTTTGTATGCGTAGGTAAGAACGGTTCTTGCTAAGCCTGTAGCAGTCACGTAAAGCTTGCAACAACAAAGTAGAGGACGTCTAACTTGTTTTTGCAGGGCATGTTGTGATGTGATATAGTCAAGACATGATGAGTTATACGTTATTTGTTGAGATGATCATTTTTTGTAAAGTTATCGGCAACTGGCAGGAGCCATATGGTTGTCGCTTTATTGTATGAAATACAATCGCCATGTAATTGATTTACTTTATCACTAAGCGGTAGCGATAGTCGTGGAAGCAATAGTTGGAGAGACGACAACGATGCTACGATGGAGATCAAGGTGTCGCGCCGGTGACGATGGTGATGATGACGGTGCCTTGGAGATGGAGATCAAAAGCAAAAAATGATGATTGCCATATCATGTCACATACTTTGATTGCATGTGATGTTTATCTTATTATGCTTCTTATTTCGCTTAGAGCGACAGTAGCATTATAAGATGATCCCTTACAAAATTTCAAGGTACAAGTGTTCTCCTTGAGTATGCACCGTTGCGAAAGTTCGTCGTGTCGAGACACCACGTGATGATCGGGTGTGATAAGTTCTACGTTCAAATACAACGGGTGTAAGACTGTTTTGCACATGCAGAATACTTGGGTTAAACTTGACGAGCCTAGCATGTACAGACATGGCCTCGAAACACTAGAGACCGAAAGGTCGAGCGTGAATCATATAGTAGATATGATCAACATAAGATGTTCACCATTGAAAACTACTCCATCTCACGTGATGATCAGACATGGTTTAGTTGATTTGGATCACGTGATCATATAGATGACTAGAGGGATGTCTATCTAAGTGGGAGTTCTTTAGTAATATGATTAATTGAACTTTAATTTATCATGAACTTAGTCCTGATAGTATTTGCAAAAACTATCTATCACTACTATCATTGCTTTTAACCCTTTGTGAACTACAAGGCCGGAGAGATTGACAACCTCTCTGTGCTCGTTGGGAGCAAAGTTATTTGTATCTGTATGCAGGTCCACGTTGGTTGCTACTAATCTGGCGCCGTAGCAATTGACACCTACTTGTTGAACCTAGGAGTCTCTGGGGAATCGATCCTTGGCATCTTTGCTAGGGGAAAACACTTCTACTTACTGTATCTTACACCTTCCACTTGGGGTAACCAACGAGGGGTTCGAGGCCCATCAAGGAGTATTCTCTGGCGCCGTTGCCGGCGACTCCACTCTTCAGGATAGGGGAGTTGCATGCTATCTTTTACCTTTGCTTTTTAGTCTTGTTAGTTCACCTTTCATTTTTGCTTTAGTTCCTCTTATCGAAAATCACAAAAATAGTTATCTTGCTTGCTTGCTACTATGGGTTCCACCGAGAACACCAAGTTGTGTGACTTCACTAGTCACAACAACGATGACTTTATCAGCACACCTATCACTACACCTGCCACTTCAGCACCTTCATATGAAATTAAACCTGCTTTACTTAACTTAGTCATGAGAGAACAATTCTCCGGTGCTGGAGATGATGCTGCTTTACACTTGAACAACTTTGTTGAACTTTGTGATATGCAAAAGTACCAAGAAATAGATGGTAATATTGTTAAGCTTAAGCTTTTTCCTTTCTCCTTGAGAGGAGGAGCTAAAATTTGGTTTCAGTCTTTGCCTAGAAATAGCATAGATTCATGGGACAAGTGTAAAGATGCTTTTATCAGAAAATACTATCCACCTGCTAAAATTATCCAACTTAGAAGTAACATCATGAATTTTAAACAATTGGATAATGAACACGTTGCCCAAGCTTGGGAACGTATGAAGTCTCTTATCAAGAACTGCCCTACTCACGGTTTGACTACTTGGATGGTTATCCAACTTTTTATGCAGGCTTGAACTTTACCTCGCGGAACTTGTTAGACTCGGCCGCGGGAGGAACTTTTATGTCAACTACACTTGGTGCTTCCACAAAGCTTCTCGATGAGATGATGACCAACTATTCCCAATGGCACACCGAACGCGCTCCAACAGGTAGGAAGGTAAACTCTGTCAAGGAGATTTCCTCCCTTAATGAAAAAGTTGACTTGATCATGTCTCTACTTTCGAAGCAATCTACTGTTGATCCTCGTGATGTTCCTTTAAATTCTTTGATTGCTCAAGAACAAGTAGATGTGAACTTTATCTCTAGAAACAATTTTAACAACAATGCTTATAGGAGTAACTTTGGTAACAATTCTAGACCATTCCCCTCTAACTCTTATGGGAACAACAATGCTTATCCTAGTACCAAGAACTCCAATACTGAACTAGAGACCATGCTTAGAGATTTCATCACTACCCAAAAAGCCTTTAATAAGAATGTAGAAGAGAAACTACATAAACTAGATGATCTTTCTTTTAAGGTAGACCACTTAGCCAATGAGGTAAAATTGCTAAAAATTGAAACTTCTCCTCTTAAGGAGAGGGAAGTCATCCCTATTAATGCTACTCAAGTACAAATTAATGAAAATATTAGGATGATGGCTAAGCTAAAAGAAAGATGGGCTAGAGAAAGGGAGGAAGAGGAAAGAATTAAGAGCCTCCCTACCCACCACATTGTTGCTACTATCCAAGTTATTGAGGATGTTCACACTCTTAGCACCCAATGTACTCCTGGTCCCAATGGACCTATTAATGGTGATGCTATGACTATAGAAGCTACCAAACAAGTGAACCTTAAGGACACCACTACTACTTTACTTGATGCTCGTGACCTTGATTTTGATAATTGCACTCTTACCGAAGTTATTGATTTCCTTCACAAGATGTCTAGAGATCCCCGCACTAGCACGCTTAACCTTGCCTTCACAGAGCATATCACTAATGCTCTCATCAAAGCTAGGGAGGAGAAACTTAGAGTAGAAGCCTCCATGCCTAGAAAGCTAGAAGATGGTTGGGATCCTATGATAAAAATTTATTTGAATGACTTCTCTTGTTATGCATTATGTGATGTTGGTGCTAGTACCTCTGTTATGCCCAAAAGGATATATGATATGCTTAAATTGAAACCTTATGATTCTTGTTCTTTTGGTGTTCGTCTCGTTGATTCTTCCATAAAGAAACCTTTGGGGAGGATCGACGATGTTCTTATTGTTGTCAATGATAATTATGTGCCCGTTGATTTCACTATCATGGATATTGAATGTGATCCTTCTTGTCCAATTATTTTGGGACGTCCCTTTTTGCGCACCGTTGGTGCTGTCATTGACATGAAAGAGGGTAATATAAAATTTTAGTTTCCTCTCAAGAAAGGGATGGAACACTTCCCTCGAAAGAAGATCAAGTTACCTTTTGAGTCCGTTGTACGGGCTAGTTATTCTTTTACTCTTGATAAAACTTGATCTATGCATTATGCCTAGCTTAAAGGCATAAAAGAAAGCGCTTTTGGGAGGCAGCCCACATGAATAATTTTTTTGCTTTTGTTGTGTCTTGATGTTGTTTACTGCTGTAGCATCATCATTGTATCTTTGCTTTTCATATTTGTGCTAAGTATAGCCTCTGATTGCTAGAAAGTTCAAAAGTTGTGAGGTGCTGTCCAGGAAACAGATTCTGTCCTTGGATAGAAAAAATCGTATAAAATCACCAGATCATCTTTTTGGGTCTGAATTTTTTTTCGACAGCGTTCTCTATATAATTGTCTTTCGTGCGTCAGTTCTGAGTTTTTTGATTTGAGTTGCAGAAGTATCCCGAACAGATCAATTACTGCCTGCTGTTCTGTTTTTCACAGATTCTGTCCTGTTTTGCCTTACCTTCACTTTGCAAATTAAGAACTTGCTTTTTCTTTGCAAAAACCTTTTGGAAATCTTGAGAAACAGTAGAACTTCAAGAATATCTTTATTTTCAGCAAGGTATAATTATTTTATTAAGGGTACTAACCTCGCTAATCAGATTATGATGAGTTATGTATGAAGGGAGTTTTCAAGTGTGCGAGGGAAGATGATAAAAAGATTCAGGAGTGTCAAGCGCTCAAGCTTGGGGATGCCCCCGTGCACCCCCAAGAAATATTCAAGGAGACTCAAGCGTCTAAGCTTGGGGAACCCCCCCGTGCATCCCCTTCTCCATCAACACTATCAGTTCGTCTTTCGTTTCGCTATATTTTTATCACTTCATGTGTTATGTGCTATGCTTGGAGCGTCTTGCTTTTAGTTTTCTTTTTAGTTTTTCATAACGAGTCGGAACCCAGCATTCCTTTATGTGGGAGAGAAACACGCTCCACCTCTACCTAGAACATTACATAGAATTTTCATGTCTATCTATGTTGTGTGTGTTCTTTGTCTTTTAATAGCTACTATCGTGCTCTGCTCTTAGTATTCATGCTTATCTTTTCAAGAGCTTTTATTTAGTTGGTTGCTTGAACTCTCTTTAATTACCATGCTCACCTTATTAAGAGAGTTTGCTTCCGTTGCATTGGTTAATGTGTCTATGATAAAGATGCTACTTGCATGATGGTGCTTAGTAGTTCAGGTTTTCTTTTGGTTAATCTCAAATAGCTGGGGGGTTCCCAATGTGTTATTGGAGTACCAACTTGGTTTGTTTGCCTATGATGTGGTATGGTTTAGTAATATCTTCCTTCGAGAATTTATTTTGATTGACTTGGCGTATGCTCACGCATATTCAAGACTGTAAAGAAAGTATGTCAAGCCTTGATGATCTTTTGTTTCTAAGTAGTGATATAACTACCATGCCTGATTCAATATTGCTTTGTCGCTCTGCATGATTATGACCGTCATTGCTCTCTTAGTTGGTCGCTCCCAGTCTTTTGCTAACCTCCACCTGTACTAAGCAAACTAACCATGCAATACATAGCTCATGGGAAAGTAGCCTAAAAACTATTGTGGTAAAGAATATGATGCTTATGTATCTTATTTCTTATGAGTTGCTTGCTGAGCGTTAACCATGTTTCTGGGGACGCCATCAACTGTCACACTTTTGTTGAATATCATGTGAGTTGCTATGCATGTTCGTCTTGTCTGAAGTAAGGGTGATTTACCGTGGGTTGAATTAATATGCATATTGTTAGAGAAGAACATTGGGCCGCCAACCAAAGCCATGCATCATGGTGGAAGTTTTAGCTTGGACCTTAATCCTCAATCTCTCATGAGAATATGCTTATGCATTAAAGAGGAGTCCATCATCTATTTTCTATGTTGTCCCAGTATGGATGTCCTCAAGTTGAGATCTATCAAAAACGAGAAATCAAATGCGATCTATCTCCTTGGACCTTTGTACAGGTGGCATAGAGGTACCCCTTTGTGACACTTGGTTAAAACATATGTAATGCAATGATAACCCATGGGAATCCGAGCTAATTAGGACAATGAGCGAGCACTATTAATATTCGATGCATGAGGCTTGCAACTTATAGTATGTTTTATGCATGACACATATGAAGTACTACTACCGTTGACACAATTGCTTCCATGTTTTCAAAATAAAAAGCTTTAGCACTTAACCTTTCTTTTACTTTTATGTTAAAGCACCAACTACTGAGAGCATGATTGTCATTCTGAGTGTAATGTGCATTGTCCCAAAGTAGCATTGTCTTTTCCATGATTGTGATATCGTTTATTCTAAAATAATTGTATCTAGTCATCACTTAAACCTTGAAGGTGCCCCTGCATTTATGTTTTGCATCACTAAAGGGGGCAAGCTAGATATCACTTTATCATATTTGCACATCATGTTCATTGCAAATCTTTTTGATGTTTCAGTTTCATGTTGTAAAACTTTCAGTCATTTGTGATTTTCTCTTGAGACAACTTAGTTACTATAGAATCATTGTCTCGGTAAGCTTTTGTCATATGACTATGAGAAAGTCCTATATGGTTAATAGCATGTCACCACAGAAATTATTCTTGTTATCATTTACCTACTCGAGGACGAGCAGGAATTAAGCTTGGGGATGTTGATACGTCCAAAACGTATCTATAATTTCTGCTTGCTCCATGCCACTTTTGGGTGATATTGCTATGATATTCATACACTTCCATACACTTTTGATCATATTTGGACTAACTTACTAATCCAGTGCACCCCAGTGCCAGTTTCTGTTTTCGGCTGTTTTTGTATTTCAGGTTTTCACGTTTCGAGAACTGCCCAGAAAAATCCAGGAAAAATATATAAAAAATCAGCGATCCGGAAACAACACTGCGTCCGAAGGGCAGCCTGGGGGGCCACAGGGGCTCCAGGCGCCCTGTGGGCGCGCCCCCTCCCCCCTGGGCCGCGTCGGGGGGGCGCCTGGGCCCCCCGAAACTCCCCCGGTGCCCTACTTTGGCATATATTTAAAGGACCCTCCGAAACCCTCAGAACAGGAACTCTTTTCGTGATCCCATCTCTGTTCCGCCACCGCCACCGCTTCCAAGATCGGGAGCACCAGGAGAACTCTTCCCGGCACCCTGCCGGAGGGGAGGATCACCACCGGGAGCTTCTCCACCACCATGGACGCCTCCCGGATGACTCGTGAGTAGTCTCCCTTGGACCATGAGTCAATGACCAGTAGCTATGTGATGTTCTCCTCCCGTTCTTGTGCTTCACTAATTAGTCCTCGTGAGCTGCCCTACACGATCGAGGCACCTATGTAATCCTTATGTTGTTGCTATGTTGAGTTTGCTGGGATCCGATGGATTATGAGATTATGTTCAGATTGATCTTGAGTAATATATTTGATTCACCTCTTTTATATTTTAGTTCATAAGTAATTCTTGCATGTTCTCCGTTGTTACTTATTGCTTTGGCCGAGTAGTAGGTAGTGACTCCAAGAGGGAACGTTATGCTCGATTGTGGGTTCATGCCCCTCGATGACTAGCTTGAGTGACAGAAACATGAGTCTAGGGGATGTGCTGTTGCCACAAGGGGGAAAACAATGGTGCTTGTGCCCGCGGGTGCAAGGATTGTTTACTTTACGCAAAGTTCTTTTAATGCAGTTGTCTGTTGCATTGAGTTTACACTATGGGTGGGACTCGCAACTTAATACCAGCGAGATGTTCCGGATAGATATCTCAAGGTGGATGATTAGTAGTAGATATTGATGGATTTCGGTCTACTTACTTTGGCGTACCGCCCATGCTTTGAACCTCAACCTTTCTTCCAATGTAGTCAGCATTGGTTTGCGTTCGTGGTCCTGTCAATTGCCCAGCTGTAATTTGTTTACCTCACATAACTGTTTTATCGTCTTTTGGGAGAGAGACATCACTAGTGAACATCATGAGACTCCGGTCCATATTACCATCATTGATCACATCCACTATTTACTTTTCGTTATTTACCTACTATTGCAAAAACTATCTATCACTACTATTATTGCTTTTAACCCTTTGTGAACTACAAGGCCGGAGAGATTGACAACCTCTCTGTACTCGTTGGGAGCAAAGTTATTTGTATCTGTGTGCAGGTCCACGTTGGTTGCTACTAATCTGGCGCCGTAGCAATTGACACCTACTTGTTGAACCTAGGAGTCTCTGGGGAATTGATCCTTGGCATCTTTGCTAGGGGAAAACACTTCTACTTACTGCATCTTACACCTTCCACTTGGGGTAACCGACGAGGGGTCCGAGGCCCATCAGACACGACGAGGAGTCTCGGAATGTCTGAGATGTAAAGATCGATATATTGGATGACTATATTCGGACATCGGAAAGGTTCTGAGTGATTCGGGTATTTTTCGGAGTACCGGAGAGTTACGGGAATTCGTCGGGGAGTATATGGGCCTTATTGGGCTTTAGGGGAAAGAGAGAGAGGAGGTTGAGCCCCCCTCCCAAGGCTTAGTCCGAATTGGACTAGGGGGAGGGGCAGTGCCCCCTCCTTCCTTCTCTTCTCTTTTCCCCTTCCTTCTCTCCTACTCCTACTACTTGGAAGGGCTCCTAGTTCTACTAGGAAAGGGGGAATCCTACTCCCGATGGGAGTAGGACTCCCCTAGGGCGCGCCATAGAGAGGGCCGACCCTCCCCCTCCTCCACTCCTTTATATACGGGGGTGGGGGCACCCCATGGACACACAAGTTGATCACTGATCTTTTAGCCGTGTGCGATGCCCCCCTCCACAGAAACACACCTCGGTCGTACCGTTGCAGTGCTTAGGCGAAGCCCTGCGCCGGTAGCTTCATCATCTCCGTCACCATGCCGTCGTGCTGAAGAAACTCTCCAGTGAAGCTCAATTGGATCAAGAGCTCGTGGGACGTCATCGATCTGAACATGTGCTGAACGCGGAGGTGCCGTACGTTCGGTGTTTGGATCGGTTGGATCGCGAAGACGTTCGACTACATCAACCACGTCACTAGACGCTTCCACTTTCGGTTTACGAGGGTACGTAGACACACTCTCCCCTCTTATTGCTATGCATCTAATTGATAGATCTTGTGTGATCGTAGGAAATTTTTGAAGTACTACGTTCCCCAACATTAATGACTATGATGCAAGAGTTTTTATATTAATATGATGATGATGTTGATCTTGATTATAATGATGATTTGTTATTAGCTAGTGTTGGTGGAAGAACGTGTATTAGATTCATGTGGATGGATCAAAAGTGACCAAAAGTTTAATTAGTAGGATCGTCGTCCTAATTCAACTTTTGATTCATCCAAATGAATCTAATCCATGTTTCTTCCTCACAACCTCTTAATTGATACTATATCAAAATTTGTATAATGGCGTATAAATATGCTAAAAATGACAAACACTATACTAGTATCGCTGGACAGAAAGCACGCTACTACTAGTTAGATTAGCAGCAGCGTGGCTTCACTAAAAACGCTGCAACTATTATCAGCAGCGTGTTTCTACAAAGCACGCTACTTCTACACATGTATAGCAGTAGCGTGGGCTGAGCCACGCTACTGATACAGGTTAGCTGTAGCGATGTATCAGTAGCACGGTTTCCCGCGCTACTGATACAGCTAAAACGTGTGTTACTGCTGGGCTTTTCCCTAGTAGTGTCTTCTTGATGGCGGGGACATGCTGCACGTTCTTCAGTTGCACGATCTTTCCCGAAGTAAACTTCAGATCTACCGTGTCAACACCATGAACAGAAGCATGCGAGCCGTTCCCCATCCGGACGGAACAATCTCGTGTGACATGGCATGAAGAAAACAAAGACACATCAGCACACACATGTATATTGGCCCCTGATACGTCTCCAACGTCTCTAACGTATCTATAATTTATTATTGCTCCATGCTATTATATTATCTGTTTTGGATGTTTAATGGACTTTCATATACACTTTTATATGATTTTTGGAACTAACCTATTAACCCAGAACCTAGTGTCAGTTTCTGTTTTTCCTTGTTTTTGAGTATCGTAGAAAAGGAATACCAAACGGAGCCCAATTGACCTGAAACTTAACGAAGGTTATTTTTGGACCAGAAGAAGCCCAAGGAGTACCGGAGATGGACCAGAGGAGTCCCGAGGCCACCACGAGGGTGGGGGCGCGCCCCCTATCTCGTGGCCGCCTCAGGGACCCCCTTACTTGTTCCCGACACCAACACCTCTTATATATACCCAAACTTCCAGAACATAACCTAGATCGGGAGTTCCGCCACCGCAAGCCTCTGTAGCCACAAAAAAACAATCGGGACCCTGTTCCGGCACCCTGCCGGAGGGGGGGATCCCTCACCGGTGGCCATCTTCATTATCCCAGCGCTTTCCATGACAAGGAGGGAGTAGTTCACCCTCGGGGCTGAGGGTATATACCAGTAGCTATGTGTTTGATCTCTCTCTATCTCTCTCTCGTGTTCTTGAGATGGCACGATCTTGATGTATAGCGAGCTTTGCTATTATTGTTGGATCTTATGATGTTTCTCCCCCTCTACCTTCTTATAATGGATTGTGTTTTCTCTTTGAAGTTATCTTATCGGATTGAGTCTTTAAGGATTTGAGAACACTTGATGTATGTCTTGCATGGGATACCCGTGGTGACAATGGGGTATTCTATTGATTCACTTGATGTATGTTTTGGTGATCAACTTGCGGGTTTCGTGACGTTGGGAATCTATGCATAGGGGTTGGCACACGTTTATGTCTTGACTCTCCGATAGAAACTTTGGGGCACTCTTTGAAGTTCTTTGTGTTGGTTGAATAGATGAATCTGAGATTGTGTGATGCATATCGTATAATCATACCCACGGATACTTGAGGTGACAATGGAGTATCTAGGTGACATTAGGGTTTTGGTTGATTTGTGTCTTAAGGTGTTATTCTAGTACGAACTCTAGGATAGATTGAATAGAAAGAATAGCTTCGTGCTATTTTACTACAGACTCTTGAATAGATCGATCAGAAAGAATAACTTTGAGGTGGTTTCGTACCCTACAATAATCTCTTCATTTGTTCTCCGGTATTAGTGACTTTGGAGTGACTCTTTGTTGCATGTTGAGGGATAGTTATATGATCCAGTTATGTTATTATTGTTGAGAGAACTTGCACTAGTGAAAGTATGAACCCTAGGCCTTGTTTCAACGCATTGCAATATTGTGTTCGCTCACTTTTATCATTAGTTACCTTGCTGTTTTTATATTTTCATAATACATAAACCTATATCTATCATCCATATTGCACTTGTATCACCATCTCTTCGCCGAACTAGTGCAACTATACAATTTACCATTGTATTGGGTGTGTTGGGGACACAAGAGATTCTTTGTTATTTGGTTGCAGGGTTGTTTGAGAGAGACCATCTTCATCCTACGCCTCCCACAGATTGATAAACCTTAGGTCATCCACTTGAGGTAAATTTGCTATTGTCCTACAAACCTCTGCACTTGGTGGCCCAACAACGTCTACAAGAAGAAGGTTGCGTAGTAGACATCAAGCTCTTTTCTGGCGCCGTTGCCGAGGAGGCTAGGTAAGCGGCACTCACATCCCGTAAACGAAGCCAATTTCTGGCGCCGTTGCCGGGGAGGTGAGCGCTTGAAGGTATATCTTTAGATCTTGCAATCGAATCTTTTAGTTTCTTGTTTTATCACTAGTTTAGTTTATAAAAGAAAACTACAAAAAAATGGAATTAATGTTGCCTCATATGCTTCATCTTTTTAATGTCTTTCGTGAAAATGATGGGAAGGAAAATTGTACTCAGGTACTAGAAGAAGAATTACATAGAATGCTTGGCATAAAATATGTGAATGATGAGCATGATTGCAATGTTGTTAGTATGAATTTTTTGAATACCCATGATGCTAATGATATGCAAAGCCACAAGCTTGGGGATGCTATGTTTGATGAAGATGATATTTTTTGTCCCCCCAAGTTTTGATGAGCAGATTTATTATGATGAAAGCATGCCTCCTATTTATGATGATTATTGTGATGACATGTATGCTATAAAGAATAAAGATAACCATGAAACTTGTCATCATGATTTTAATTTTCAATTGGATTATGCTTCACATGATAGTTATTTTGTTGAGTTTGCTTCCACTACTATTGATGAGAATAAATTTGCTTATGTGGAGAGTAATAAAATTTATATGCTTTGGGATCATGAAACGAATGCTTTATATGATGGTTATATTTTTGAATTCATTCATGATGCTACTGAAAATTATTATGAAGGAGGAACATATGCTTGTAGGAATTGCAATAATATCAAGTTTCCTCTCTATGTGTTGAAAATCTTGAAGCTATGCTTGTTTTGCTTTCCTATGCTAGTTGATTCTTGTTCCCATAAGTTGTTTGTTCACAAAATCCCTACGCATAGGAAGTGGGTTAGGCTTAAATGTGTTAGTCATATTCTTCATGATGCTCTCTGTATGTTTTAATTCTTGTCTTTTATGCGAGAATCATTGAAATCATTATGCCTAGCTAAAAGGCATTAAAGAAAAGCGCTTGTTGGGAGACAACCCAATATTTACCCTTACTGTTTTTGTGTGTCCACATGATTAAGATATTGTAGTAATCATGTTTTATAACTTTTGTTTCAATAAAGTGCCAAGTAGAACCTTTGAGAATACTTGGGGTGAAAGTTAATGTGATCTTGCTGTAAAAAACAGAAACTTTGCGCTCACAAGATTAGCTACCATTTTTTTACTGGAGAGTGCTTTTAGGTTGATTCATTTTGCAGAAGATTAATAGACAAATTCCTCACATCCACCAATTTATTTCAGAATTTTTAGAGTTACATAAGTATTCGAAAGTTACATATTGCTACAGACTGTTCTATTTTTGACAGATTCTGTTTTCATTGTGTTGTTTGCTTATTTTGATGAATCTATGAGTAGTATCGGAGGGTATGAACCATAGAAAAGTTGGAATACAGTAGATATTACACCAATATGAATTTAGAATGAGTTCACAACAGTACCTAAGTGGTAGTTTGTTTTCTTATACTAACGAAGCTCACGGATTTTTTGTTAAGTTTTGTGTTGTGAAGTTTTCAAGTTTTGGGTAAAGATTCGGTGGACTATGGAATAAGGAGTGGCAAGAGCCTAAGCTTGGGGATGCCCAAGGCACCCCATGGTAAAATTCAAGGACAACCAAAAGCCTTAGCTTGGGGATGCCCCGGGAAGGCATCCCCTCTTTCGTCTTTGTTTATCGATAACTTTACTTAAGGCTATATTTTTATTCACCACATGATATGTGTTTTGCTTGGAGCGTCAATTTATTTTATTTTGTTTTGCTTGCTGTTTGAATAATATCCCAAGATCTGAAATTCTGAAATGTTATAGAGTCTTCACATAGTTACATAATTATTCAACTACTCATTGATCTTCACTTATATCTTTTGGAGTAGTTTGTTGTTTGCTCTAGTGCTTCACTTATATCTTTTAGAGCATGGCGGTGGTTTTATTTTGAAGAAATAGATGAACTCTCATGCTTCACTTATATTATTTTGAGAGTCTTTTAGAACAGCATGGTAATTTGCTTAGGTTATGAATTTAGTCCTAATATGATGGGCATCCAAGAGGGATATAATAAAAACTTTCATATAAAGTGCATTGAATACTATCATAAGTTTGATGCTTGATGATTGTTTTGAGATATGAGGATGGTTATATTAGAGTCATGCTAGTCGAGTAACTATGAATTTGAGAAATACTTGTGTTGAGGTTTGCAATTCCCGTAGCATGCACGTATGGTAACCGTTGTGTAACAAATTTGAAGCACGAAGTATTTCTTTAGTTGTCTTCCTTTGTGTGGAGGTCGAGATCGCGCGATGGTTAACTCCTACCAACCCTTCCCCTAGGAGCATGCGTGTAGTGCTTGGTTTTGATGACTTGTAGATTTTTGCAATAAGTATGTGAGTTCTTTATGAGTAATGTTGAGTCCATGGATTATACGCACTCTCACCCTTCCGTCATTGCTAGCCTCTCTTGTACCGCGCAAATTTCGTCGGTACCATACACCCACCATATACCATCCTCAAAGTAGCCACCATACCTACCTATCATGGCATTTCCATAGCCATTCCGAGATATATTGCCATGTAACTTTCCACCATTCCGTTCATTATGACACGCTTCATCATTGTCATATTGCCATGCATGATCATGTAGTTGACATCGTATTTGTGGCAAGGCCACCATGCATAATTTTTCATACATGTCACTCTTGATTCATTGCCTATTCTGGTACACCGCTGGAGGCATTCATATAGAGTCATATTTTGTTCTAGTACCGAGTTGTAATCCTTGAGTTGTAAATAAATAGAAGTGTGATGATCTTCATTATTAGAGCATTGTCCCAAAAAAAGCCAAAAAAAAGAGAGAAAAAAAAGAAGAAAAAAGAAAGGCCAAATAAAAAAGGAAGGCCCCAAAAAAGGGACAATGCTACTATCTTTTCCACACTTGTGCTTCAAAGTAGCACCATGATCTTCATGATAGATAATCTCTTGTTTAGTCACTTTCATATACTGGTGGGAATTTTCATTATAGAACTTGGCTTGTATATTCCAACGATGGGCTTCCTCAAATGCCCTAGGTCTTCATGAGCAAGCAAGTTGGACGCACACCCACTTAGTTTCTTTTGTTGAGCTTTCATACATTTATAGCTCTAGTGCATCTGTTACATGGCAATCCCTACTCACTCACATTGATATCTATTGATGGTCATCTCCATAGCCCATTGATACACCTAGTTGATGTGAGACCATCTTCCTTCTTTTTGTCTTCTCCACAACCACCACTCTATTGCACTATAGTGATATATCGATGGCTCACGCTCATGTATTGCGTGAAAGTTGAAAAAGTTTGAAAAAATGAAGTATGAAATAATTGCTTGGCTGAAACCGGGGTTGTGCATGATTTGAATATTTTGTGTGACGAAGATGGAGTAGAGCCAAACTATATGATTTTGTAGGGATGAACTTTCTTTGGCCATGTTATTCTGAGAAGACATAATTGCTTTGTTAGTATGCTTGAAGTATTATTATTCTTATGTCAATATTAAACTTTTGTCTTGAATCTTTCGGATCTGAACATTCATGCCACAATAAAGAAAATTACATTGAGATTATGTCAGGTAGCATTCCACATCAAAAAATAGTTTTTATCATTTACCTACTCGAGGACGAGCAAGAATTAAGCTTAGGGATGATTGATACGTCTCCAACGTATCTATAATTTTTTATTGTTCCATGCTATTGTATTATCTGTTTTGGATGTTTAATGGGCTTTAATATACACTTTTGTATGATTTTTGGGACTAACCTATTAACCCAGAGCCCAGTGCTAGTGCCAATTTCTGTTTTTTTCCTTGTTTTTGAGTATCGCAGAAAAGGAATACCAAACGGAGCCCAATTGACCTGAAACTCAATGGAGGTTGTTTTTGGACCAGAAGAAGCCCAAGGAGTACCAGAGAAGGACAAGAGGATTCCCGAGGCCACCCCGAGGGTGGGGGCGCGCCCTACTCCCCTGGGCTCGCCCCCTATCTCGTGGCCGCCTCGGGGACCCCCCCCCCCTACTTGTTCCCGACTCCAACACCTTTTATATATACCCAAACTTTCAGAACATAACCTAGATCGGGAGTTCCGCTGCCGCAAGCCTCTGTAACCACCAAAAACCAATCGGGACCCTGTTCCGGCACCCTGCCGGAGGGGGGATCCCTCACCGGTGGCCATCTTCATCATCCCGGCGCTCCCCATGACGAGTAGGGAGTAGTTCACCCTCGGGGCTGAGGGTATGTACCAGTAGCTATGTGTTTGATCTCTCTCTCTCTCTCTCTCTCTCTCTCTCTCTCTCTCTCTCTCTCTCTCTTGTTCTTGAGATGGCACGATCTTGATGTATCACAAGCTTTGCTATTATAGTTGGATCTTATGATGTTTCTCCCCCTCTACCTTCTTGTAATGGATTGAGTTTTCCCTTTGAAGTTATCTTATCGGATTGAGTCTTTAAGGATTCAAGAACACTTGATGTATGTCTTGCGTGGGATACCCGTGGTGACAATGGGGTATTCTATTGATTCACTTGATGTATGTTTTGGTGATCAACTTGCGGGTTCCGTGACCTTGAGAATCTATGCATAGGGGTTGGCACACGTTTTCGTCTTGACTCACCGATAGAAACTTTGGGGCACTCTTTAAAGTTCTTTGTGTTGGTTGAATAGATGAATCTGAGATTGTGTGATGCATATCGTATAATCATACCCACGGATACTTGAGGTGACAATGGAGTATCTAGGTGACATTAGGGTTTTGGTTGATTTGTGTCTTAAGATGTCATTCTAGTAAGAACTCTAGGATACATTGAACGGAAATAATAGTTTCGTGCTATTTTACTACGGACTCTTGAATAGATCGATCAGAAAGAATAACTTTGAGGTGGTTTCGTACCCTATAATAATCTCTTCGTTTGTTCTCTGCTATTAGTGACTTTGGAGTGACTCTTTGTTGCATGTTGAGGGATAGTTATATGATCCAGTTATGTTATTATTGTTGAGAGAACTTGCACTAGTGAAGGTATGAACCCTAGGCCTTGTTTCAACGCATTGCAATACCGTTTTCGCTCACTTTATCATTAGTTACCTTTCTGTTTTTATATTTTCATATTACAAAAACCTATATCTATCATCCATATTGCACTTGTATCACCATCTCTTCGTCGAACTAGTGCACCTATACAATTTACCATTGTATTGGGTGTGTTGGGGACATAAGAGACTCTTTGTTATTTGGTTGCAGGGTTGTTTGAGAGAGACCATCTTCATCCTACGCCTCCCACGTATTGATAAACCTTAGGTCATCCACTTGAGGGAAATTTGCCACTGTCCTACAAACGTCTGCACTTGGAGGCCCAGCAATGTCTACAATAAGAAGGTTGCGTAGTAGACATCAGCCCCGGTGTCAACCCACCAATCGATGGACTGGCAAACTGAAAGTACGATAAACAGATTATCATACCCAGATGCCCCATCATTGTTGCTTAGAGTGACATTGGCAGACTTGGCGTCCTGTCCTGGCCTCTTATACTTGTTTGAGCACTTGTTTGCCCAGTGTTCCTCTGAACCACAAGTAAAGCAACCATTCTTCTTTTTGTCTTTCTTCTTACCCTTTTTCTTGAAGGTAGTATTCTGCTAGACAGAGTTCTTTCCCTTGAACTTGTGGAAATTCTTCTGCACCACATTGGCGCTAGAAGAACCCTCTGCCCCTTTCATGTGTGAGTCTTTTGTTCTCAAATTCTGCTCAACACTGAGATAACCAATGACATCCTCAACAGAGAATTCACGTCTCAAGTGCTTGAGGGAAGTAGCAAAGTTCTACAACTGGGAGGGAGTTTTGCAATAGTGCAACCCGCGACAAACTTGTCTGGTAATTCACACTTCAGGAGCTCCAGCTCCTTAGCAATGCACTATATCTCATGAGCTTGGTCCAATACATGACGGTTATCAACCATCTTGTAATCATGGAACTGCTCCATGGCATACAACTCACTGCCATCATTGGTTGCGCCCAGCTTTGCTTCGAGCACATCCCACAAATTCTTGGCAACACATATTTGGAGATATGCGTCAACTAGCTTGTCTCCGATCACAGTAAGAACGGCTCCCATAAAGATGGTGGTTGCCTCCCTAAACACATTCTCCTGTTCAGGAGCAATCGTTACCGTGGGAGACACACCACCAACCCAGAACACGTTCATTGCTATGAGCAACAAGGTAGTCCTAGTCTGCCGACGCTTAAAATGCGTCCCGGTAAACTTTTCCGGTTTCAGTGTCGCGGCAAAGCCATGAGTCGAAAAGTGCCTAAAATAAGGTTTTTGGATTGTTGGAAATATTAGCACTTTCCGACTAATCTAATCCACGAGAAAACAGTAAACATGGCATACATACCGATACCTAAGCATGTGAGCACGTATAGTACATAGAACCAAAACATCTATGACCAACATATATACGGCTAGCACATGAACGAGTCATACCCTCCGGTTGACCAGGCCAACGCGACGGCGGCAGCGACAGCCTCGGCATTGGTCGAGGCCTTCTTCTTGGCACCGAGTCCGCGAACAGCCCATGGTCCAACGTCGCAAACATAAGCTTCGATTCGGCTCATTCCCACAACCCGCGTGGCGTGGCGAGGCGGGGCGAGCGGCGGAGGAGGAGGAGCGCGCATGTACAACTCCTATTCCCAAACACCCGATAGGAAGTGATGGAGGAGCCCTTATAAAGAGATCTCACTCTTCTTACTATAGCAGTATGAGACTAAACTTCTCACACTTCCCACCACTTGCCGTACACATGCATGTGCCTTAGAGATTAACTAGGGATTATTGTATTATATGAGCCTAAGCCCATCCATAATCCATCACTAGGCTCACTCCTTAACCATGCATTATACATGGTCTAAGATTACCTTTTCTTTCATATGGCAGTTGCATGTAAATCACATGCGACGCGAAGGAAAATTTGAGGAAAAAGATGTCCATTGAATGAGTTTCACGATTATGAGGCAGCAAATATAAACATTCTAATTTTCGCGTAGCCTGTCTAGCTTTGGTTTCCATTCGAAGTGCTCCATACCACGGATTAAATTATTAATTTTTGATCAATCGGATCTGGGGTGCTGGACGGAACGCGACGGCTGCAAGCTCTTCCTCGCTGCGCCACCAAGCTCACTGTTCACTGTACTGTCAACAAAGAAAAAGCGGTCACGCCTCAGTGCCTCACTGCGTCACGCTCCCCCGCTGCCCCGCCTCTGCTCCGCCGCGCCACCGCGCCGCCCTAGCATCTGCTACGTCGCCGTCGCCCCCCGCCTCCGCGACGGCTCTGCCGGTCCAGCTCGCCGCTCGCCGACGCGTTCCCCACCGGCTTGTCGCGTTGGCCCGCGCGGCTGCTGCTCGCAGTTCCGGCTGCTCCAGACAGCATCAGGAGCAAGGTGATTTCCTATGCTTGAATACCAGATCAAGAGATTTCATCCCCATTCCCCATCGAGACGAATAGTTCAAATTCAATCTTACCTTATAATTCTGCAATTAAGCCAGATTTTGTTTTATTATTTGTCACGGGTACCTTTCGCTTGCTCCAATCCTGGCCCCGCCGCCGTCCACGCGATCTGCTGTGCCGACGGCGACGGGACAAAAGAAGCCACGGCGAGCAGATTGTGTTCTTCTTTGTTTATTAAAGAACCCTGGCTTGTTTGGGGATTATTTCTGTGCTGTGGCTCCGGAAATCAGCTCAAAAAGACTACGAACTAGAGCAAGCAAACAACAGTTAAATTAAAGACATGAAGTTCATCTAGGCGATCGTTGACCAAGAAGAAATGAATGCACACGAGTTTAATTTGAGTTGACCCCATAGGATTTTTTGCCCCGTTGGTATTAGAGATTATTTTTTGAAAATTATTTGTGGTTTTAACTGAATTGCCCATGCCCATCATTTAGTCGGTGCCTGTCGATCTTCCTTATCTTGTGGGTGATTCATTGATTCCCCTTCATAGTACCGCTACACGATACTACCAGTTGCTAATCGCTCCAATTTGAACTTGGCTGGTTGCGTTCTGAATTACTGAATTATAGTTCGGCCACAATTTGACATTTCCGTTGATCTTTTCTTGTAAAAAATGCAGACCCCTTGCCTGAGGGAGGATAAGTTTTTTGCAAAATCAAGTACGTACTCCCTCCGTCCAAAAATAAGTGACTCAACTTTGTACAAAGTTAGTATAAAGTTGAGTCGCTTATTTTGGGACGGAGGGAGTAT
This sequence comes from Secale cereale, assembly GCA_902687465.1. Lineage (NCBI taxonomy): Eukaryota > Viridiplantae > Streptophyta > Magnoliopsida > Poales > Poaceae > Secale > Secale cereale. The sequence goes on along the minus strand of LR738715.1, from coordinate 579,980,919 downwards.
TAGTTTAGCACCAGGACTTGATTAATATATTTTGATACCTCTTTTAAGCTGCAGAACTGACCTGGTATTTTGCTTTTGTGATGAATACCCTCTTATTTTGTAATCTGGATGAAATTGTAGGTGCCTCATTCCTGGGCCGGTGCTGCTTGTTCCATGTAGGTGCCTCATTCCTGGGCAGGTGCTGCTTGTTGCATAATATGTTACACTCCTTTATTTTTTAACCTCATAATGTGTTACGCTCTTACTTTCACTATGTTCTTCTCTCTCTATCATATACAGTATGCTGTTTCCTAAGTGAATATGTTGCATATATTTATACCAAAGTTTTGATATGCACCTTTTGGAATTGCATGTATTTCACATTTCAAAACTGTACAATATATGGAAATATAAATGCTCAATTGCTGTTTCTTTTACCTTATTGCAGTAAATGAGATTATGAGTTGCATTGAAAGGTAGTTCATGAACACAGTGCTAATGATGTCTGGTATCCATGATTAGGAATTCAGAGGTTCAACAGTTTATGAACAGAGCAATAGCTATGTCAGCTATGGATGTTAAGGAATCACCTTCAGAGATTTCCATTGATCCATCACGCTCAGTGAATATAGCTAATGAGGACGATGATTGGGTTATAGTCAAGAAACAGCGAATCACCATATTGATCCCTCCACTATCACCTGCAGCTGCAAGCCCTCAAACTGGCACACCCAAAGTAAGTTCTAGACAAGTTAGCCTACCAAGAATGAGCAGGAGAAACTGCAATGCTGCCACAAAGAAGCATCCAAAGCATGTTTCTACGAAGAAATCTTTGGAGAGCCTCGTCCTCGATGCGAGTATCAAGAAAGCTCGAACCTGCCCTTCTGAAAGTATTGTCCATCAAGATGATGTAAAGATGAGGGGAGAATCGTCACGAAGTGCTGCTGCCCTTGTTGTAAAGTCTGAGTGGACTAAACATACAGATCATGCTGTTGAAGGACTGTCCCATCAAGCCACTGAGAAAGCAACAAGTCCACTCGGAAAAATGTATGATCCTGGGATGCCAATTATTTCTTCAAATGTCACAAATAAAGTACTGCGAGCACGACTTCTTCAGAGACGGGTTTCTCGGTTCGGTGGGCTGAAGAATTGGCTTTTGACCTGTGGTCTTGGATGGTTTGTCAAAATATTGGACAGTGAAGGTATTGGGATGTATCAGATGGTCTCCCTTACAATGAACCAGCTGAAAGAGATGGGCCTTATTGCCGTTGGACCACGGAGAAAATTAATCCATGCTATTGACAGTCTCTGCAAGCCCAGTCAGTTTGAGATGTTTTCTTGATCTCAAGTGTGTTTCGGTTTTATAGATGTTTTGGTGCTAGTCAGTTCAGTGAATGCAGCCGTATGCAAATCTCTCGAATGGTTCGATGCTCTGTTGTAACTTGGAACAGAAAATGCAACTAATGCTAAAAACGCTTTTTAAGTAGTAGTAGTAGAAAATTGGAAGACTACAGTTCGACCTGCTCTGTGACATGATCCGTTGTAAGCCTTTAAAAGTGCAGACTAATTTGGGTTATATTATATATATACTACGTACTAGACATCACTAATAATGTAACAATATTTAGATCAAAGTGTACTCTCTGATCTAAAAATCAGTTGTTAAGCGTAGGTGTATGAATGTGAGGCCTGCGCGCCAGAGTGAGTGAGGTGTGTTTTTAAAACGCAGGTAGAGCTCTGGTTATCGTTGATGAATGCAAACGTCTGTATGTCGGTACCTCTCTCATCTGTCCCCAAGTCTCCATGCCCTGCGACTCTTAAAATAAAGTATCTCTGCTCATCCCCCAATTATCTCAAAATCCGCAAATCCTAGCGAGAATCCTACATTGGGGCCTATCTAGGGCCTCGATTGCATCCGCCTACGCACGATGTAAAATTTCACTGCGAGTCTGCGATGGGTGCACTTTTTTTCCCCGTAATATTTCGTGCAAAATCACTAGGTATGTTGGCTGGATTTAGAGGAGGGCCGCATGGCATCGTCTAACCTCTCCGCGCATACCCAATTTAGAGGTGAGTGGATATTAGAGCATCTCCAACAGCCGCGCTGAACAAGCGCCGCGCCGCAAATTATGTCATTTTAGCGCGTGCGCAACCGGTAGAGTGGCTCCAACGGGCGCGTAATAACCGCGCGCGGCAAATGGAGTTGGGCGCGCGGTCCGAAACGCCAACTCGCGCTGTGTATTTGGGGCGCCCGCTTTGGCGAGCAGCACACACGAGCGCGAGCGCCGCACTCCCTCCTCCCCGCCACCTAGCCATGCGCGCGCCGGCGCCGGCGAACTGGACCCGATGGATGCATGTGCCGGCACCCCGGTCACCCCATCCTACAGCCACGACCCCTCCACCGCCGTCGCCGCCGCCACAAACCCTAGCGCGGGGAGCGTTGGCCTCGCCTCCACCGGAGCTCCTCCGAGCATTGGCCTCGCGCGTGGCCTCTTCATGCCACCACGGATGACCTTGGCGGCGGGTGGCGCCGCGCCGGCGCCGCCCCGTGCCCCCCCCCCCTCGAAGCTCCCAAATGCGGCTCCACCGAAGAAGGGCAAGACATCCGCGAAGAAGAACAAGGCGGCGGACGGCTTCGGCACCTCGAAGGTGAGGAGGAAGAAGCTTGCAGGGCGTGGGACGAGCGCGACGGCTACCGAAGCGCCGATGAGCTCACTCGTTGAGCCAGCGGCCGACGCGACAACGTGTTCGACGATATGCTTCAAAGGTAGAAAATTTTCCCAACTTCTTTTTTCTTATTTTTTTTAATGCATTCACATATAGATAGCTTATTTGCATTGTTCTATATATTTTGTAGTGTCAACGATGATGCATACATGTCAACTATGGGTGTTGGCTCCAACAATTCGCATTGGTCTCAAACCAATGACATGCACTTTGAGGACCATGAGTTCGAGGTGGACGAGGATGGCGAGGGCATTGTCGATGCATCGAAAGGAAGAGCGGGCAACTACACCTACGCCGAAGACATCTTACTATGCAATACTTTGTTGCAAGTGTCGAGGGATCCATCCGTTGGAGGTGATCAAAATAGAGATGCTTATTGGAACCGGATGAAGGAACACTTTGATGTTCGCAACGTGAGTGGAATTGACCGCTCCGAGCGATCTCTTCCGTCCCGGTGGTCGACAATCAACAAGGATTGTCAAAAGTGGGCGGCCGCACAAAAGGCGGTTGACAAGTTGAACCCAAGTGGCACCAATGAGGACGATAGAGTAAGTGGCATTTCATCCATGTTCATCATACTTGTTGTTGGTGCTTGAAGTGCTAAAACTTGTTTTGTTTCATGAAGTACAACATTGCACAAAACTTTTTTAAAGGAGAGGAGAAGAGGACCAAGAAGGGGAAGATCAAGAAAGGAAGGCCATTTACCTTGCCTCATTGCTATGAGGTGTTAAAGGATGATGAGAAATGAAAGAAGCGTGATGATTTGGATGATTTGAATTTAAGCAACAAACGCAAGCGAACAGTTGAGTTGGATGGTGATGATGATGATGATGATGATGAGGCATCAGGTGATAACGACAAGAGAAGCCCCACACCCAACTCGGTTTCATACTCGAAGCCAAAACGACCGGATGGAACCAAGAAAGATGCAAAAGAAAAGAAGAAGAGGAAATGAGATGATGAGCTCAAAAATGCTATGGAAGCTATTGTGAAGGTGTTAGAAGGGATAGAGAGATGTTTGGTGAAATAGTTGTTGTATTGCTTGAGCCTCGTGGGCATTTATATAGGAGTACAAAGACCAACTTGGAGTACAAGACAAGGCAGGACCAAATCCTAGTCTATCCTATACTTCATAATAATCCTTATACTCAACATCCCCCCGCAGTCACAAGGGTAGCGACGCAGACGGTGAGACTGGAGAAGAATCCGAAGGCAAGCCAATGGACACCTAAAGGAAATATGCCCTAGAGGCAATAATAAAGTTGTTATTTATATTTCCTTATATCATGATAAATGTTTATTATTCATAATAGAATTGTATTAACCAGAAACTTAGTACACGTGTGAATACATAGACAAAACAGAGTGTCCCTAGTATGCCTCTACTAGACTAGCTCATTGATCAAAGATGGTTATGTTTCCTAACCATAGACATGAGTTGTCATTTGATCAACGTGATCACATCATTAGGAGAATGATGTGATGGACAAGACCCATCCGTTAGCTTAGCACTATGATCGTTTAGTTTTACTGCTATTGCTTTCTTCATGACTTATACATGTACCTATGAATATGAGATTATGCAACTCCCGAATACCGTAGGAACGCCTTGTGTGCTATCAAACGTCACAACGTAACTGGGTGATCATAAAGATGCTCTACAGGTGTCTCCGAAAGTGTTCGTGGTGTTGGCATAGATCAAGACTAGGATTTGTCACTCCGAGTGTTGGAGAGGTATCTCTAGGCCCTCTCGGTAATGCACATCATAATAAGCCTTGCAAGCAAAAGACTAATGAGTTAGTCACGAGGTGATGTATTACGGAATGAGTAAAGAGACTTGCCGGTAACGAGATTGAACTAGGTATAGAGATACCGACGATCGAATCTCGGGCAAGTAACATACCAATGACAAAAGGAACAACGTATGTTGTTATGCGGTTTGACCGATAAAGATCTTCGTAGAATATGTAGGAGCCAATATGAGCATCCAGGTTCCGCTATTGGTTATTGACCGGAGATGAGTCTCGGTCATGTCTACATAGTTCTCGAACCCGTAGGGTCCGCACGCTTAACGTTTGATGACGATCGGTATTATGAGTTTATGAGTTTTGATGTACCGAAGGAGTTCGGAGTCCCGGATGAGACCGGGGACATGACGAGGAGTCTCGAAATGGTCGAGACGTAAAGATCGATATATTGGACGACTATATTCGGACATCGAAAAGGTTCCGAGTGATTCGGATATTTTTCGGAGTATATGAGCCTTATTGGGCCATACGGGAATAGAGGAGAAAGGCCAAAAGAAAGGAGCCGCGCGCCCCCCCTCTGGTCCGAATTGGACAAGGGGTGCAACCCCCTTTTCCTTCTCCCTCTCCACCTCTTTCCTTCTCTCCTACTCCGAAAAGGAAAGGGGAATCCTACTAGGACTTGGGAGTCCTAGTAGGACTCCCCACACTTGGCGCGCCCCCTCTAGGGCCGGCCTCTCCCTTGCTCCTTTATATACGAGGGCAGGGGGGCACCCTAGGACACACAAGTTGATGAGTTGATCTCGCCCAACCGTGTGCGGTGCTCCCCTCCACAGAAACACACCTCGGTTATACCGTTGCAGTGCTTAGGCGAAGCCTTGCGCCGGTAACTTCATCATATCCGTCACCACGCCGTCGTGTTGACGAAACTCTCCCGTGAAGCTCAACTGGATCAAGAGCTCGTGGGACGTCATCAAGCTGAACGTGTGCTGAATACGGAGGTGCCGTACGTTCGGTACTTGATCGGTTGGATCGCGAAGAAGTTCGACTACATCAACCGCGTCACTAGACGCTTCCGCTCCCGGTCTACGAGGGTACGTAGCCACACTCTCCCCCTTGTTGCTATGCATCTAGTAGATAGATCTTGCGTGATCATAGGAAAATTTTGAAAACACTACGTTTCCCAACAGTGGCATCATGAGCCAGGTCTATGCGTAGATGATATGCACGAGTAGAACACAATGAGTTGTGGGCAATACTAGTCATACTGCTTACCAGCATGTCATACTTTGCTTCGGCGGTATTGTGAGATGAAGCGGCCCGGACCGACATTACGCGTACGCTTACGCGAGACTAGTTTCACCGTTATGAGCACTCGTTGCTTAAAGGTGACTGGCGGGTGTCTGGCTCTCTCACTTTAGCTGAATCAAGTGTGGCTACGCCCGGTCCTTGTGAAGGTTAAAACAGCACGTACTTGACGAAACATCATTGTGGTTTTGTATGCGTAGGTAAGAACGGTTCTTGCTAAGCCCATAGCAGCCACGTAAAACTTGCAACAACAAAGTAGAGGATGTCTAACTTGTTTTTGCAGGGCATGTTGTGATCTGATATGGTCAAGACATGATGAGATATACGGTTTTGTATGAGATGACATGTTTTGTAAAGTTATCGGCAACTGGCAGGAGCCATATGGTTGTCGCTTTATTGTATGAAATGCAATCGCCATGTAATTGCTTTACTTTATCACTAAGTGGTAGCGATAGTCGTAGAAGCAATAGTTAGCGAGACGACAACGATGCTACGATGGAGATCAAGGTGTCGCGCCGGTGACGAAGGTGATCATGACGGTGCTTTGGAGATGGAGATCAAAAGCACAAGATGATGATGGCCATATCATGTCACATATTTTGATTTCATGTGATGTTTATCATATTATGCTTCTTATTTTTCTTAGTTCGACGGTAGCATTATAAGATGATCCCTTACTAAATTTCAAGGTATAAGTGTTCTCCCTGAGTATGCACCGTTGGAAAGTTCGTCGTGCCGAGACACCACGTGATGATCGGGTGTGATAAGCTCCACGTTCAAATACAACGGGTGTAAGCCATTTTTGCACACGCAGAATACTCGGGTTAAACTTGACGAGCCTAGCATATGCATATATGGCCTCGGAACACTGGAGACCGGAAGGTCGATGATACGTCCAAAACGTATCTATAATTTCTGCTTGCTCCATGCCACTTTTGGGTGATATTGCTATGATATTCATACACTTCCATACACTTTTGATCATATTTGGACTAACTTACTAATCCAGTGCACCCCAGTGCTAGTTTCTGTTTTCGGCTGTTTTTGTATTTCAGGTTTTTACGTTTCGAGAACTGCCCAGAAAAATCCAGAAAAAATATATAAAAAATCAGCGTACCGGAAAGAACACTGCATCCGAAGGGCAACCTGGGGGGGGGGGGGGCACAGGGGCTCCAGGCGCTCTGTGGGCGCGCCCCCCCTGGGCCGCGCCGGGGGGGCGCCTTGGCCCCCCGAGAGCCCCCCGGTGCCCTACTTTGGCATATATTTAAAGGACTCTCCAAAACCCTCGAAACAGGACTTCTTTTCGCGATCCCATCTCTGTTCCGCCGCCGCCGCCGCTTCCAAGATCGGGAGCACCAGGAGAACTCTTCCCGGCACCCTGCCGGAGGGGAGGATCACCACCGGGAGCTTCTCCACCACCATGGACGCCTCCCGGATGACTCGTGAGTAGTCTCCCTTGGACCATGAGTCCATGACCAGTAGCTATGTGATGTTCTCCTCCCGTTCTTATGCTTCACTAATTAGTCCTCGTGAGCTGCCCTACATGATCGAGGCACCTATGTAATCCTTATGCTGTTGCTATGTTGAGTTTGCTGGGATCCGATGGATTATGAGATTATGTTCAGATTGATCTTGAGTAATATATTTGATTCACCTCTTTTATATTTTAGTTCATAAGTAATTCCTGCATGTTCTCCGTTGTTATTTATTGCTTTGGCCGAGTAGTAGGTAGTGACTCCAAGAGGGAACGTTATGCTCGATTGTGGGTTCATGCCCCTCGATGACTAGCTTGAGTGACAGAAACATGAGTCTAGGGGATGTGCTATTGCCACAAGGGGGAAAACAACGGTGCTTGTGCCCGCGGGTGCAAGGATTGTTTACTTTACGCAAAGTTCTTTTAACGCAGTTGTCTGTTGCATTGAGTTTACACTATGGGTGGGACTCGCAACTTAATACCGGCGAGATGTTCTAGATAGATATCTCAAGGTGGATGATTAGTAGTAGATGCAGATGGATTTCGGTCTACTTACTTTGGCGTACCGCCCATGCTTTGAACCTCAACCTTTCTTGCAATGTAGTCAGCATTGGTTTGCGTTCGTGGTCCTGTCAATTGCCCAGCTGTAATTTGTTACCTCACATAGCTGTTTTATCGTCTTTTGGGAGAGAGACATTACTAGTGAACATCATGAGACTCCGGTCCATATTACTATCATTGATCACATACACTATTTACTTTTCGCTATTTTATTTACTATTGCAAAAACTATCTATCACTACTATCATATTGCTTTTAACCCTTTGTGAACTACAAGGCCGGAGAGATTGACAACCTCTCTGTACTCGTTGGGAGCAAAGTTATTTGTATCTGTGTGCAGGTCCACGTTGATTGCTAATTGCGCCATTAGCAGTTGACACCTACCTGTTGAACCTAGGAGTCTCTGGGGATTTGATCCTTGGCATCTTTGCTAAGGGAAAACACTTCTACTTACTGCATCTTACACCTTCCACTTGGGGTAACCAACGAGGGGTTCGAGGCCCATCAAGGAGTATTTTCTGGCGCCGTTGCCGGGGACTCCACTCTTCAGGATAGGGGAGTTGCATGCTATCTTTTACCTTTGCTTTTTAGTCTTGTTAGTTTACCTTTCATATTTGCTTTAGTTCCTTTTTATCGAAAATCACAAAAATAGTTATCTTGCTTGCTTGCTACTATGGGTTCCACCGAGAACACCAAGTTGTGTGACTTCACTAGTCACAACAACGATGACTTTATCAGCACACCTATCACTACACCTGCCACTTCAGCACCTTCATATGAAATAAAACCTGCTTTACTTAACTTAGTCATGAAAGAACAATTCTCCGGTGCTGGAGATGATGCTGCTTTACACTTGAACAACTTTGTAGAACTTTGTGATATGCAAAAGTACCAAGAAATAGATGGTAATATTGTTAAGCTTAAGCTTTTTCCTTTCTCCTTGAGAGGAGGAGCTAAAATTTGGTTTCAGTCTTTGCCAAGAAATAGCATAGATTCATGGGACAAGTGCAAAGATGCTTTTATTGGAAAATACTATCCACCTGCTAAAATTATCCAACTTAGAAGTAACATCATGAATTTTAAACAATTGGATAATGAACACGTTGCCCAAGCTTGGGAACGTATGAAGTCTCTTATCAAGAACTGCCCTACTCACGGTTTGACTACTTGGATGGTTATCCAAACTTTTTATGCAGGCTTGAACTTTACCTCGCGGAACTTGTTAGACTCGGCCGCGGGAGGAACTTTTATGTCAACTACACTTGGTGCTGCCACAAAGCTTCTCGATGAGATGATGACCAACTATTCCCAATGGCACACCGAACGCGCTCCAACAGGTAGGAAGGTAAACTCTGTCGAGGAGATTTCCTCCCTCAATGAAAAAGTTGACTTGATCATGTCTCTACTTTCGAAGCAATCTACTGTTGATCCTCGTGATGTTCCTTTAAATTCTTTGATTGCTCAAGAACAAGTAGATGTGAATTTTATCTCTAGAAACAATTTTAACAACAATGCTTATAGGAGTAACTTTGGTAACAATCCTAGACCGTTCCCCTCTAACTCTTATGGGAACAACAATGCTTATCCTAGTACCAAGAACTCCAATACTGAACTAGAGACTATGCTTAGAGATTTCATCACTACCCAAAAAGCCTTTAATAAGAATGTAGAAGAGAAACTACATAAACTAGATGATCTTTCTTTTAAGGTAGACCACTTAGCCAATGAGTTAAAATTGCTAAAAATTGAAACTTCTTCTCTTAAGGAGAAGGAAGTCATCCCTATTAATGCTAATCAACTACAAATTAATGAAAATATTAGGATGATGGCTAAGCTTAAAGAGAGATGGGCTAGAGAAAGGGAGGAAGAAGAAAGAATTAAGAGCCTTCCAACCCACCACACTGTTGCTACTATCCAAGTTATTGAGGATGTTCACACTCTTAGCACCCAATGTACTCCTGGTCCCAATGGACCTATTAATGGTGATGCTATAGAAACTACCAAACAGGTGAGCCTTAAGGACACCACTACTACTTTACTTGATGCTCGTGACCTTGATTTTGATAATTGCACTCTTACCGAAGTTATTGATTTCCTTCACAAAATATCTAGAGATCCCCGCACTAGCACGCTTAACCTTGCCTTCACAGAGCATATCACTAATGCTCTCATCAAAGCTAGGGAGGAGAAACTTAGAGTAGAAGCCTCCATACCTAGAAAGCTAGAGGATGGTTGGGATCCTATGATAAAAATTAATTTGAATGACTTCTCTTGTTATGCATTATGTGATGTTGGTGCTAGTACCTCTGTTATGCCCAAAAGGATATATGATATGCTTAAATTAAAACCTTATGATTCTTGTTCTTTTGGTGTTCGTCTCGTTGATTCTTCCATAAAGAAACCTTTGGGGAGGATCGACGATATTCTTATTGTTGTCAATGATAATTATGTGCCCGTTGATTTCACTATTATGGATATTGAATGTGATCCTTCGTGTCCAATTATTTTGGGACGTCCCTTTTTGCGCACCGTTGGTGCTGTCATTGACATGAAAGAGGGTAATATAAAATTTCAGTTTCCTCTCAAGAAAGGGATGGAACACTTCCCTCGTAAGAAGGTCAAGTTACCTTTTGAGTCCGTTGTACGGGCTAGCTATTCTTTTACTCTTGATAAAACTTGATCTATGCATTATGCCTAGCTTAAAGGCATAAAAGAAAGCGCTTTTGGGAGGTAGCCCACATGAATAATTTTTTTTGCTTTTGTTGTGTCTTGATGTTGTTTACTGCTGTAGCATCATCATTGTATCTTTACTTTTCATATTTGTGCCAAGTATAGCCTCTGATTGCTAGAAAGTTCAAAAGTTGTGAGGTGCTGTCCAGAAAACAGATTCTGTCCTTGGATAGAAAAATTCGTATAAAATTACCAGATCATCTTTTTGGTCTGAATTTTTTCGACAGCGTTCTCTATATAATTGTATTTTGTGCGTCAGTTCTGAGTTTTTTGATTTGAGTTGCAGAAGTATCCCGAACAGGTCAATTACTGCCTGCTGTTCTGTTTTTCACAGATTCTGTCCTGTTTTGCCTTACCTTCACTTTGCAAATTGAGAACTTGATTTTTCTTTGCAAAAACCTTTTGGCAATCTTTAGAAACAGTATAACTTCAAGAATATCCTTATTTCCAGCAAGGTATAATTATTTTATTAAGGGTACTAACCTCGCTAATCAGATTATGATGAGTTGTGTATGAAGGGAGTTTTCAAGTGTGCGAGGGAAGATGATAAAAAGATTCAGGAGTGTCAAGCGCTCAAGCTTGGGGATGCCCCCGTGCACCCCCAAGAAATATTCAAGGAGACTCAAGCGTCTAAGCTTGGGGATGCCCCCGTGCATCCCCTTCTCCATCAACATTATCAGTTCGTCTTTCGTTTCGCTATATTTTTATCACTTCATGTGTTATGTGCTATGCTTGGAGCGTCTTGCTTTTAGTTTTCCTTTTTAGTTTTTCATAACGAGTCGGAACCCTGCATTCCTTTATGTGGGAGAGAAACACGCTCCACCTCTACCTAGAACATTACATAGAATTTTCATGTCTATCTATGCTGTGTGTGTTCTTTGTTCTTTAAATAGCTACTATCGTGCTTTGCTCTTAGTATTCGTGTTTATCTTTTCAAGAGCTTTTATTTAGTTGGTTGCTTGAACTCTCTTTAATTACCATGCTCACCTTATTAAGAGAGTTTGCTTCCGTTGCATGGGTTAATGTGTCTATGATAAAGATGCTACTTTCATGATGGTGCTTAGTAGTTCAGGTTTTCTTATGGTTAATCTCAGATAGCTGGGGGGTTCCCAATATGTTACTGGAATACCAACTTGGTTTGTTTGCCTATGATGTGGTATGGTCTAGTAATATCTTCCTTCGAGAATTTATTTTGATTGACTTGGCGTATGCTCACGCATATTCAAGACTGTAAAGAAAGTCTGTCAAGCCTTGATGATCTTTTATTTCTAAGTAGCGATATAACTACCATGCCTGATTCAATATTGCTTTGTCGCTCTACATGATTATGACCGTCATTGCTCTCTTAGTTGGTCGCTCCCAGTCTTTTGCTAACCTACACCTGCACTAAGCAAATTAACCATGCAATACATAGCTCATGGGAAAGTAGCCTAAAAACTATTGTGGTAAAGAATATGTTGCTTATGTATCTTATTTCTTATGAGTTGCTTGCTGAGCGGTAACCATGTTTCTGGGGACGCCATCAACTGTAACACTTTTGTTGAATATCATGTGAGTTGCTATGCATGTTCGTCTTGTCTGAAGTAAGGGTGATTTACCGTGGGTTGAATTAATATGCATATTGTTAGAGAAGAACATTGGGCCGCCAACCAAATCCATGCATCATGGTGGAAGTTTTAGCTTGGACCTTAATCCTCAATCTCCCATGAGAATATGCTTATGCATTAAAGAGGAGTCCATCATCTATTTTCTATGTTGTCCCGGTATGGATGTCCTCAAGTTGAGATCTATCAAAAACGAGAAATCAAATGCGATCTATCTCCTTGGACCTTTGTACAGGTGGCATAGAGGTACCCCTTTGTGACACTTGGTTAAAACATATGCAATGCAATGATAACCCATGGGAATCCGAGCTAATTAGGACAAGGAGCGAGCACTATTGGTATTCGATGCATGAGGATTGCAACTTATAGGATGTTTTATGCATGACACATATAAAGTACTACTACCGTTGACACAATTGCTTCCATGTTTCAAAATAAAAAGCTCTAGCACTTCAAGCACCAACTACTAAGAGCATGATTGTCATTCTGAGTGTAATGTGCATTGTCCCAAAGTAGCATTGTCTTTTGCATGATTGTGGTATCGTTTATTCTGAAATGATTGTATCTAGTCATCACTTAAACCTTGAAGGTGCCCCTGCACTTATGTTTTGCATCACTAAAGGGGGCAAGCTAGATATCACTTGATCATATTTGCACATCATGTTCATTGCATATCTTTTTGATGTTTCAGTTTCATGTTGTAAAACTTTCAGTCATTTTAGATTTTCTCTTGAGACAACTTAGTTACTTTAGAATCATTGTCTCAGTAAGCTTTTGTCATATGACTATGAGAAAGTCCTATATGGTTAATAGCATGTCACCACAGAAATTATTCTTGTTATCATTTACCTACTCGAGGACGAGCAGGAATTAAGCTTGGGGATGTTGATACGTCCAAAACGTATCTATAATTTCTGCTTGATCCATGCCACTTTTGGGTGATATTGCCATGATATTCATACACTTCCATACACTTTTGATCATATTTGGACTAACTTACTAATCCAGTGCACCCCAGTGCCAGTTTCTGTTTTCGGCTGTTTTTGTATTTCAGGTTTTCATGTTTCGAGAACTGCCCAGAAAAATCCAGAAAAAATATATAAAAAATCAGCGTACCGGAAACAACACTGCGTCCGAAGG
>LR738715.1:579889548-579967605 GCA_902687465.1 Secale cereale | reverse complement strand
GGGCACAGGGGCTCCAGGCGCCCTGTGGGCGCGCCCCCCGAGAGCCCCCCGGTGCCCTACTTTGGCATATATTTAAAGGACTCTCCAAAACCCTCGAAACAGGACTTCTTTTCGCGATCCCATCTCTGTTCCGCCGCCACCGCCGCTTCCAAGATCGGGAGCACCAGGAGAACTCTTCCCGGCACCCTGCCGGAGGGGAGGATCACCACCGGGAGCTTCTCCACCACCATGGACGCCTCCCGGATGACTCGTGAGTAGTCTCCCTTGGACCATGAGTCCATGACCAGTAGCTATGTGATGTTCTCCTCCCGTTCTTGTGCTTCACTAATTAGTCCTCGTGAGCTGCCCTACATGATCGAGGCACCTATGTAATCCTTATGCTGTTGCTATGTTGAGTTTGCTGGGATCCGATGGATTATGAGATTATGTTCAGATTGATCTTGAGTAATATATTTGATTCACCTCTTTTATATTTTAGTTCATAAGTAATTCCTGCATGTTCTCCGTTGTTATTTATTGCTTTGGCCGAGTAGTAGGTAGTGACTCCAAGAGGGAACGTTATGCTCGATTGTGGGTTCATGCCCCTCGATGACTAGCTTGAGTGACAGAAACATGAGTCTAGGGGATGTGCTGTTGCCACAAGGGGGAAAACAACGGTGCTTGTGCCCGCGGGTGCAAGGATTGTTTACTTTACGCAAAGTTCTTTTAATGCAGTTGTCTGTTGCATTGAGTTTACACTATGGGTGGGACTCGCAACTTAATACCAGCGAGATGTTCTGGATAGATATCTCAAGGTGGATGATTAGTAGTAGATGCAGATGGATTTCGGTCTACTTACTTTGGCGTACCGCCCATGCTTTGAACCTCAGCCTTTCTTGCAATGTAGTCAGCATTGGTTTGCGTTCGTGGTCCTGTCAATTGCCCAGCTGTAATTTGTTACCTTTAGCTGTTTTATCGTCTTTTGGGAGAGAGACATCACTAGTGAACATCATGAGACTCCGGTCCATATTACTATCATTGATCACATACACTATTTACTTTTCGCTATTTTATTTACTATTGCAAAAACTATCTATCACTACTATCATATTGCTTTTAACCCTTTGTGAACTACAAGGCCGGAGAGATTGACAACCTCTCTGTACTCGTTGGGAGCAAAGTTATTTGTATCTGTGTGCAGGTCCACGTTGATTGCTAATTGCGCCATTAGCAGTTGACACCTACCTGTTGAACCTAGGAATCTCTGGGGATTCGATCCTTGGCATCTTTGCTAAGGGAAAACACTTCTACTTACTGCATCTTACACCTTCCACTTGGGGTAACCAACGAGGGGTTCGAGGCCCATCAGTCGAGCGTGAATCATATAGTAGATATGATCAACATAAGATGTTCACCATTGAAACTACTCCATCTCACGTGATGATCGGACATGGTTTAGTTGATTTGGATCATGTGATCATTTAGATGACTAGAGGGATGTCTATCTAAGTGGGAGTTCTTAAGTAATGTGATTAAATTGAACTTTAATTTATCATGAACTTAGTCCTCGTAGTATTAGCATATCTATGTTGTAGATCAATAGCTCACGATGTTGCTCCCCATTTATTTTTTATATGTTCCTAGAGAAAACTAAGTTGAAAGATGTTAGTAGCAATGATGCGGAATTGTTCCGTGATCTGAGGATTATCCTCATTGCTACACAGAGAATTATGTCCTTGATGCACCGCTAGGTGACAGACCTATTGCAGGAGCAGATGTAGACGTTATGAACGTTGTGACAAAAGCTCGGTATGATGACTACTTGATAGTTTACGTGCACCATGCTTTACGGCTTAGAACCGGGACTTCAAAAACGTTTCGAACGCCACGGAGCACATAAGATGTTCCAAGAGTTGAAATTAGTATTTCATACTCATGCCCGTGTGGAGAGGTATAAGACTTCTGACAGTACTTTGCCTACAAGATGGAGGAGAATAGCTCAACCAGTGAGCATGTGCTCAGGTTGTCTAGGTACTACAATTACTTGAATCAAGTGGGAGTTAATCTTCCAGATAAGATAGTAATTGACAAAGTTCTCTAGTCACTATCACCAAGTTAGTAGAACTTCGTGATGAACTATAATATGCAAGGGATGACGAAAGGAATTCCCGAGCTCTTCGCGATGCTGAAGTCGGCGAAGGTAGAAATCATGAAAACGCATCAAGTGTTGATGGTTAACAAGACCACTTGTTTCAAGTAAAGGGCAAAGGGATAGAAGGGGAACTTCAAGAAGAATGACAAGCAAGTTGTCACTCCTGTGAAGAAACCCAAAGCTAAAACTCAAGCCTGAAACTAAGTGCGTCTACTGCAAAGGAAATGGTAACTGGAAATGGAACTGCCCTAGATACTTGGCGGATACGAAGGATGGCAAAGTGAACAAAGGTATATTTTGATATACAGATTATTGATGTGTACTTTACTAGTGTTCATAGCAACCCCTGGGTATTTGATACCGGTTCATTTGCTAAAATTAGTAACTCGAAACGAGAATTGCAGAATGAACAGAGACTAGTTAAAGGTGAAGTGACGATGTGTGTTGGAAGTGGTTCCAAGATTGATATGATCATCATCGCACACTCCCTATACTTTCGGGATTAGTGTAAAACCTAAATAAATGTTATTTGGCAGTTGCGTTGAGCATGAATATGATTTGATCATATTTGTTGCAATACGGTTATTCATTTAAAGTCATAGAATAATTGTTATTCTGTTTACATGAATAAAACCTTCGATGGTCATACACCCAATGAAAATAGTTTGTTGGATCTCGATCGTGGTGATACACATATTCATAATATTGAAGCCAAAAGATGCAAGGTTAATAATGATAGTGCAACTTATTTGTGGCACTGCCGTTTAGGTCATAATGGTGTAAAGCGCATGAAGAAACTCCATAGTGATGGACTTTTGGAATCACTTGATTATGAATCACTTGGTGCTTGCGAACCATGCCTCATGGGCAAGATGACTAAAACTCCGTTTTCCGGAACAATGGAGCAAGCAACAGATTTGTTGGAGATCATACATACAGATGTATGTGGACCAATGAGTGTTGAAGCTCGCGGCGGGTATCTTTATTTTCTGACCTTCACTGATGATTTGAGCAGATATGGGTATATCTACTTAATGAAGCACAAGTCTGAAACATTTGAAAAGTTCAAAGAATTTCAGAGTGAAGTGGAGAATCATCGTAACAAGAAAATAAGAGTTTCTACGATATGATCGTAGAGGTAAAATATTTGAGTTAGCGAGTTTGGCCTTCAGTAAAAACAATGTGAAATAGTTTCACTACTCACGCCACCTGGAACACCACAGTGTAATGGTGTGTCCGAACGTCATAACCGTACTTTATTAGATATGGGGCGATCGATGATGTCTCTTACTGATCTACCACTATCGCTTTTGGGGTTATGCATTAGAGACAACTACATTCACGTTAAATAGGGCACCATCTAAATCCGTGGAGATGACACCATATGAACTGTGGTTTGACGAGAAACCTAAGTTGTCATTTCTTTAAGTTTGGGACTGCGATGCTTATGTGAAAAAGTTTCAACATGATAAGCTCGAGCCCAAATCGGAGAAGTTAATCTTCGTAGGATACCCAAAAGAAACTGTTGGGTACACCTTCTATCACAGATCCGAAGGCAAGGTCTTTGTTGCTAAGTGTGGATCCTTTCTAGAGAAGGAGTTTCTCTCGAAAGAAGTGAGTGGGAGAAAAGTAAAACTTGATGAGGTAATTGTACCTTCCCCCGAATTGGAAAGTGGAACATCACAGAAACTAGTTCCAGTGATTCCTACACCAATTAGTGAGGAAGCTAATGATGATGATCATGAAACTCCAGATCAAGTTTCTGCTGAACTTCGTAGATCAACCAGAGTTCGTTCCGCATCAGAGTGGTACGGCAACCCGGTTCTGGAAGTCATGTTACCGGACCATGATGAACCTACGAACTATGAGGAAGCGATGATGAGCCCAGATTCCGAAAAATGGCTTGAGGCCATGAAATCTGAGATGGGATCCATGTATGAGAACAAAGTGTGGACTTTGGTTGACTTGCCCGATGATCGGCAAGCCATCGAAAATAAATGGATCTTTAAGAGGAAGACTGACGCTGATGGTAATGTTACTGTTTACAAAGCTCGACTTGTTGCGAAAGTTTTTCAACAAGTTCAAGGAATTGACTATGATGAGACTTTCTCACCCGTGGCGATGCTTAAGTCTCTCCAAATCATGTTAGCAATTGCCGCATTGTATGAAATCTGGCAAATGCATAACAAAACTACATTCTTTAATGGATTTATTAAAGAAGACTTGTATATGATGCAACCATAAGGTTTTGTCAATCCTAAAGGTTCTAACAAAATGTGCAAGCTCCAGCGATCCATCTATGGACTAGTGCAAGCATCTCGGAGTTGGAATATACATTTTGATAAGTTGATCAAAGCATATAGATTTATACAGACTTGCGGTGAAGCCTGTATTTACAAGAAGTTAGTGGGAGCACTACAACCTTTTTGATAAGTATATGTGAATGACATATTGTCGATCGGAAATGATGTAGAATTTTCTGGAAAGCATAAAGGAGTGTTTGAAAGGAGTTTTTCAAAGAAAGACCTTGGTGAAGCTGCTTACATATTGGGCATCAAGATCTATAGAGATAGATCAAGACGCTTGATAAGACTTTCGATGAGTACATACCTTGATAAGATTTTGAAGTAGTTCAAAATGGACCAGTCAAAGAAGGAGTTCTTGCCTGACTTGTAAGCTGTGAAGTTGAGTAAGACTCAAAGCCAGACCACGGCAGAAAAATATAGAGAGAATGAAAGTCATTCCCTATGCCTCAACCATAGGTTCTATAAAGTATGCCATGCTGTGTACCAAACATGTTGTGTACCTTGCCATGAGTTTGTCAAGGGGGTACAATAGTGATCCAGGAGTAGATCACTGTACATCGGTCAAAATTATCCTTAGTAACTGGATGACTAAGGAAATGTTTCTCGATTATGGAGGTGATAAAGAGTTCGTCGTAAAGGGTTACGCTGATGCAAGCTTTGACACTAAATCCAGATGACTCAAATATCAATCTGGATGCGTATTGAAAGTGGGAGCAATTAGCTAGAGTAGCTCTATGCAGAGCATTATAGACATAGAAATTTGCGAAATACATATGGATCTGAATGTGACAGACCCGTTGACTAAACTTCTCTCACAAGCAAAACATGATCACACCTTATTACTCTTGGGTGTTAATCACATAGCTATGTGAACTAGATCATTGACTCTAGTAAACCCTTTGGGTGTTGGTCACATGGCGATGTGAACTATGGGTGTTATTCACATAACGATGTGAACTATCGGTATTAAATCACATGGCGATGTGAGCTAGATTATTGACTCTAGTGCAAGTGGGAGACTGAAGGAAATATGCCCTAGAGGCAATAATAAAGTTGTTATTTATATTTCCTTATGTCATGATAAATGTTTATTATTCATGCTAGAATTGTATTAACTGGAAACTTAGTACATGTGTGAATACATAGACAAAACAGAGTGTCCCTAGTATGCCTCTACTAGACTAGCTCAGTGATCAAAGATGGTTATGTTTCCTAACAATAGACATGAGTTGTCATTTGATCAACGGGATCACATCATTAGGAGAATGATGTGATGGACAAGACCCATCCGTTAGCTTAGCACTATGATCGTTTAGTTTTACTGCTATTGCTTTCTTCATGACTTATACATGTTCCTATGACTATGAGATTATGCAACTCCCGAATACCGTAGGAACGCCTTGTGTGCTATCAAACGTCACAACGTAACTGGGTGATCATAAAGATGCTCTACAGGTGTCTCCGAAAGTGTTCGTGGTGTTGGCATAGATCAAGACTAGGATTTGTCACTCCGAGTGTCGGAGAGGTATCTCTGGGCCCTCTCGGTAATGCACATCATAATAAGCCATGCAAGCAAAAGACTAATGAGTTAGTCATGAGATGATGTATTACGGAACGATTAAAGAGACTTACAGTAACGGGATTGAACTAGGTATAGAGATACCGACGATCGAATCTCGGGAAAGTAACATACCAATGACAAAAGGAACAACGTATGTTGTTATGTGATTTGATCGATAAAGATCTTCGTAGAATATGTAGGAGCCAATATGAGCATCCAGGTTCCGCTATTGGTTATTGACCGGAGATGAGTCTCGGTCATGTCTACATAGTTCTCGAACCCGTAGGGTCCGCACGCTTAACGTTTGATGACGATCGATATTATGAGTTTATGAGTTTTGATGTACCGAAGGAGTTTGGAGTCTCGGATGAGACCGGGGACATGACGAGGAGTCTCGAAATGGTCGAGACGTAAGATCGATATATTGGACGACTATATTCGGACATCGGAAAGGTTCCGAGTGATTCGGGTATTTTTCGGAGTATATGGGCCTTATTGGGCCATACGGGAATAGAGGAGAAAGGCCAAAAGGAAGGAGGCGCGCACCCCCCCTCTGGTCCGAATTGGACAAGGGGTGCAACCCCCTTTTCCTTCTCCCTCTCCACCTCTTTCCTTCTCTCCTACTCCGAAAAGGAAAGGGGAATCCTACTAGGACTTGGGAGTCCTAGTAGGACTCCCCACACTTGGCGCGCCCCCTCTAGGGCCGGCCTCTCCCTTGCTCCTTTATATACGGGGGCAGGGGGGCACCCTAGGACACACAAGTTGATCAGTTGATCTCTCCCAACCGTGTGCGATGCTCCCCTCCACGGAAACACACCTCGGTTATACCGTTGCAGTGCTTAGGCAAAGCCCTGCGCCGGTAGCTTCATCATATCCATCACCACGCTGTCGTGTTGACGAAACTCTCCCGTGAAGCTCAACTGCATCAAGAGCTCGTGGGACGTCATCAAGCTGAACGTGTGCTAAACGCGGAGGTGCCGTACGTTCGGTACTTGATCGGTTGGATCGCGAAGAAGTTCGACTACATCAACCGCGTCACTAGACGCTTCCGCTCCCGGTCTATGAGGGTACGTAGACTCACTCTCCCCCTCGTTGCTATGCATCTAGTAGATAGATCTTTGATCGTAGGAAAATTTTGAAAATACTACGTTTCCCAACAACACCCCCATAGTCGTAACGGTCGATGCATCGCGGAGTCGTGGCTGGAGTGAAAACTGACGAGGTTGCTCAAGCAGGCGGTAGCCCTTTGTGCCGTTTGCTGATGTAGCCGAGAACGTATGTGGTGGAGCCGTGGTCGAGGTAGTCGTGCGAAGAATGCCGTGGTCGATGTCGAGTCGGGGTAGCCGGTGTCGAGGAAGTCGCCGTGGAGCCGCGGGCACAAGGGGGCGCCGAGTTAGCATGGGCGCTGTGGTGTCGAAGTAGTGGTGCGCCGGGAAGAAGATGTTGTTGACGACGCGTCGCGACGGGTTTGCCAAGCCCGGGGACACATCGTAGATGAAGGCACGCACCGGTGTTGCCACCATCGGGCATGAGTAGACGGACGAAAACGAAGTTGACGAAGCGCCGACCAGGCTTGCCAGGCCCGGGGACACGTCTTGGATGAAGGCACGCATCAGTGTTGCCAGCACCGGACATGCGTAGATGAGGGACCTGCACGAGCTGTACGCCATGTCGGAGAAGTCGGAGGGGCAAGCAGAGAAGAACTCGACGGCGATTGTGACGTCCATCGGTGCGGAGTCGATGTCACCAACGGTGGTTGGAGTAGACGAAGTGGTCGGGGTAGATGACGGCGACGCTGGCGATGGGCTGGTGCTTGGACAAAGACGAAGGGGGTGGATTGGTGCCAGCGGCGGTCACGAAGGTAGCGGCGGCAGCGGCCAAAGAAGAGCGGCGGCGGCGGCTAGGTTAGGAGTGCGGCGGCGGTGCTCGAAGTAGGCGAAGAACCCTGAAAACGTGATGAAGACCGACGCGGACGGTGACATTCCCGCGCCAAGGGAGATGGCGCGGCGCATACCACGGGAAGTCGACCCGCGGTGACGGCGGAGTGGACCGCGGGCCGCTGCGCTACGGCCCGAAGGGGCGATGCTACGACGGCAGGCGGGTCGGGGCGACGGTGGGAAGACCTCAGGACAGTGGCGGGACCGCGGGCCGCAATGCTGCGGCTCGAAGGGGCGACGCAACGGCGGTTCGCGAGTCGGTGCAACCGCGGGTACGACCTCGGAGCGGCGACGGGGACCGCGTATCGCGGCACTACGGCCCGAAGGGGCGACGCGGCGGCGAAGCACGAGTCGATGCAGTCGCGAGGAGAACCACGGGGCGGTGGCACTGCGGCCCGACGGGGCGACGCAGCGGCAGCCCGATGCTCGATTTGGCGGAGAGGCGTCATGGGACCTCCGGAGGCGCGCGTAACCAATGGGCCAGGTCGATAGCGCGGCGTAGATGAGGCGGATCGTGGCGACGAGCGGGTGATCAAGCCGATCGCGCGCGAGATCGGGGACGCCGCTCGGTGGAGGAGTGGTGGCGGCGGAGTCCGGGATGAGGCCGGCGATGACGGACGGCGTGGGACGTCGTGCGGACGATCTTGACAGCACCAGCACCCCGGCTGCCAACGCAGCACCGGCGCCCGACCAGCGAGGCCCGAGTGACCAACGTAGCAGCAGGGCCCGAGCTGAGGTAACCGACGAGTCTGACGCAGTCGAGGACAAGGCCGGTGAGGTAGACCATCGGGCCGCCATGCAGACACGACGGAGGCGGGTAACGTGGATCGATGGGCGGGCCGGCGGGCGACGCAAACCGATCAAGATTAGATCGGAAAACCAAAAAGAAAAACGCCGAGCAAAACGACCGGCGAGAGAGCAAAAAAATCCTGAGCAATGGCTCGGGAAAAAGACTCTCTAGGACAGCCGGCCAACACGGCCGGCGGACGAACCCTAGGTACGGGCGGCGCGGCCCCCGGCGGCGGTCATGAAGGCCGACCGCCCCGAGGGCGGCGCGCAGGTGCGGAAGCGGCGGCGGCTAGGGTTTAGAACCCGAAAACTGATACCATGTTAGAAGGGATAGAGAGATGTTTGGTGAAATAGTTCTTGTATTGCTTGAGCCTCATGGGCATATATATAGAAGTACAAAGACCAACTTGGAGTACATGACAAGGCAGGACAAAATCCTAGTCTATCCTATACTTCATAATAATCCTTATACTCAATAGAAGGCAAGAAAAGAAACCAACAAGGTGAGGAAAATGGCAAGGAACCAAGATGCCGCGGCCGAGGAGAGGAGGTTGGTGGCCGAGGAGAGGAGGGTGGCGGCCGAGGAGAGGAAGGTGGCTTTGGAGGAGAGGAAGGTGAGCAATGAGAAGCGAACTAGATTGTTGGAAAGGGAGAAGCACTTGTTCTTATTGGACACATCTATCCTCAATGTCTTTCGGTGTGCCTCACACATCTTCCCATGAAGATGCCGTTGAAGATCTTGCCAACACCGTCCGAGCTTCACGTGATGCGGTGCGCGACAATGCTGATGAGGAGGACAAAGAATCATCTTCGGAGGAGCAAGAATCGTCTTCGGAAGATGAGGACGAAGACGAGGACGAGGATTGATGTGTCTTTCGTTGTGTCATGAAATTGATTTCCATTTTGAACTTGGTTGGATGTACTTGTGGGCATGATGTTGAACTTGTCGGCATGAACTTTTATCCATCAACTTGTTTGTGTGAAATTTAAATGCCATGTTCATTGCATTTTGCATGTTTGAAATCTATTTTGCGTTCAAAATGCAACCTATGGCATGCGCCAGCAACTCGCGCGCGCTGCTGGAGCGGCGCGCGTGCTGCATTTTAGCGCGGCTGCTGGAGCCAACATTGCCCGCCGTGCCAAACCAGGCGATGGTGTTCGCACACAAACACATCACCGTGTACCCTCGACGTCGGGGGTGATGCACCGCAGATCACGTCGAAGGAGACCCACCGGAAGCGCGGTACGCAAGACAATCAGGCGGGCGCTTTTGTAGACCCGAAACCCCACACGCCCGGGAGGGACCCCGTCAGGGCACGCGGCAGCTATGGGCTGCCCTAGGTCGACCTGATTGCCCCTAGGGCCTCGAGTTTCGTCGCCGTGCAATGAAGAAGAACGAACAAAGAACGAGGAAGAATAAGAACAAGGGAGAAGGTAAAAGTAGTAGATGTGTTTGTTCGATTGTGTGTTGTTCAATCGGCCGTCATCCCTTAGGTATATAAGAGGCGGCTGGACATCCCGTGCAAGGAAAAGGCTTGGATTCACGTCCAAAACCCTAGCCAAATTCGGATTGGTTTTGTCCGAACTTTTCAAAACTGTTCGGTTTAAACTGGCTGCACCTTGCGGGTAATTTTTGAGGTGGTAAACAACGTCGGATGGAAAAGAGCCCAAAAACAATCTTGACCACTTCGACGAGACGAACAACTTTCATGTTGAATGTTTTTCGATTTGATGCCATCTTCTAGGCTAAAACGGTCACGCAAAATAAGCTGTTATTCGCGCTACCCATCAGACACGTGGCTGATGGGGCACGCCATTTATGGCTTCGTGACAGGGCTGCATTTGGATGGCTGTAACTTTTGCACCCGAACTCGAATTGGGACGATTTTTATATCAAAATTGAATGTTTCGACGAGGCGAAGACAATTCATGTAGAATGGTTTTTCATATGAAGCCATCTTGGGGGAATAATCAGCAGAATAGTGTTCTGAATACAAAATCTCAGTATTTCGAACACAACTTCGGCCTTCGAGACGAGATCCGATGGCGATGGCCCAAACTTCAAAGATGTTCATATGGACACTACTAAAATCTTTTATGTAGATCACTTCCTCATTTGAGACCATATTAATTAAGTTATTGACCGTGCCAAAATCTGGTGTCAACACATGCCCCCCTGTTTTCCGGCAAAACTTGGATGCCGAAAAATAATTTGCACATAGCTTGTTCTAAGGACGATGCAACGCTCCATCGGCCATTTTTCCCGTTTTTAGGACGATAAGTATATATCGATGATGGCTTCTCGCCCCTTGTTGGTTACCCCAAGTGGAAGGTTTGAGATGTAGCGTAACGGCAAGTTTCCCTTGGCAAAGATACCAAGGATCGAATCCCGTGAGACTCTGAGGGTCGACAAGAAGGTGTCAACGGCTAACGGCGCCAGATACTTAGCGGTTGACAGGACCTGCACACAGATACAAATAACTTTGCTCCCAACGAGTACAGAGAGGTTGTCAATCCCTCCGGCCTTGCTGTTTACAAAGGATCAAACACAAGAGATAATAATGATAGGTATAACTGCAACTAGGAAATAAGAACAGGAAGTAAATAGCGGGTGTGATCAGTGATGGTAATATGGACCGGGGTCCCATGATGTTCACTAGTGATGTCTCTTTCCCAAAAGACGATAAAACAGCTAAGCGAGGTAAAACAAATTACAGCTAGGCAATTGACAGGATTATGTGCGCAAACCAATGCTAACTATGCTGTAAAGAAAGGTAGAGGCTCAAAAGCATGGGCGGTACGCCAAGGCAAGTAGACCGAAATCCATCTGCATCTACTACTAATCATCCACCTTGAGATATCTATCCAGAACATCTCGCTGGTATTAAGTTGCGAGTCCCACCCATAGTGTAAACTCAAAGCAACAGACAACTACATTAATAGAACTATGCGTAAAGTAAACAATCCTTGCACCCGCAAGTACAAGCACCGTTGTTTTCCCCCTTGTGGCAACATCACATCCCCTAGACTCATGTTTCTGTCACTCAAACTAGTCATCGAGGGGCATGAACCCACAATCAAGCATAACGTTCCCTCTTGGAGTTACTACCTACTACTTGGCCAAAGCAATAAACAGCAACGGAGAACATGCAAGAATTACTCAAGAACTAAAATATAAAAGAGGTGAATCAAATATATTACTCACACACAATCTGAACATAATCTCATAATCCATCGGATCCCAGCAAACTCAGCAGAGCAACAGCATAAAGATTACATATGTGCCTCGATCATGTAGGGCAGCTCACGAGGTCTAATCCATGAAGAACAAAGAGGGGAGGAGAACATCACATAGCTACTGGTCATGGACCCATGGTCCAAGGGGGACTACTCACAACTCATCCGGGAAGCGTCCATGGTGGTGGAGAAGCTCCTAGTGGTGATTCTCCCCTTCGGCAGGGTGCCGGGAAGAGTTCTCCTGGTGCTCCCGATCTTGGAAGCGCGGCGGCGGCGGAACAGAGGAGAGATCGTAAAAAAAGGGTTCCGTCCTCGAGGGTTTCGAGACGCGAGGAGTATATATGCCAAAGGGGGTCACCAGAAGCGGAGAGGGGGGCCCAGGCGCCCCTAGGGCGGCCAGGGGTGGGGCCGCCTGGGCTGCCCCTGGCTCCCCTCTGGCCCTGCTTTGGTTTTTCTTGAAGCTCCCAGTACGCTGATTTTTCCTGTATTTTTCCCGGAATTTTTAGGGCACTTTTAATATGGGGGAAACCTGAAATAGAAAAACAGTAGAAAACAGGAACTGGCACTGTGGTGCACTGAGTTAATAGGTTAGTCCAAATATGATCAAAAGTGTATGGAAGTGCATAAATATCATAGCAATATCACACAAAAGAGGCATGGAGCAAGCATAAATTATAGATACGTTTTGGACGTATCAATCGACCATTACTTCTTTGAACCTCTTGATGCAAACTTGGGTGGAAACTTCTCAACTTCTATAACAATCCGGTGATATGGTTACATAGATCAAAAACCATCCTCCGAACCATATTGTTCACCTTTTCGCTAGGATTTTGCAGATAATCAAGAATGAACTTCCCCCAATTCTTACTTCGCCTACATAAAAGTTTCATTAGTGGCCGAAGCTGTGGACTTCGGTTCGGCCTTACCTATGTTGACAAGACAAAGCATCGACTATTGAGAGAAATGCAATACACCATGATTAACATAGTAGTCGGATGCTTGTTGTGCCAACTCTTTCGAATTATCATGTCTAAATATATGAACAATTTTAATGCAACCCAAGGTAAATTTTGCATCTAGACATACCCCAAGATAAACTATAAGTGATTCGTCAAAACATTGATAATCCTTGGATATTTGTTGCACTACTCATAAGGAATCATCGAAAGCCTCAATATGTATAGCACCTATAGCAAGTAAAAGAGTCAATCCGAATAACAATGCATATTCGGCTTTGATTAATCGTTGATGTCTACACACGCTTCTACTCTTGTAGACTATGTTGGGCCTCCAAGCGCAGAGGTTTGTAGGACAGTAGCAATTTCCCTCAAGTGGATGACCTAAGGTTTATCGAACTCAGGGAAGTAGAGGTTGAAGATGGTCTCTCTCAAGCAACCCTGCAACTAAGATACAAGAAGTCTCTTGTGTCCCCAACACACCTAATACACTTGTTAGATGTATAGGTGCACTAGTTCGGCGAAGAGATGTTAAATGGCAAGTAATATGGATGGCAAAACAAAGTAATATAATTCTGTAATAAAAAGTGCAGCAAGCAAACAAGTGGTAAACGTGAGCACAAATGGTATTGCAATGGTGGAAACAAGGCCTAGGGTTCATACTTTCACTAGTGGCAACTCCCAACAACATTAACATAATCGAATCACATGATATTTCCCATAAAACATGCAAAGGGGACACACTCGGAGGTCATTCCTTCATGGTCAATAGAGGACGAGAATTATGTAGGGCTACAAAAGCACACCTCAAAGTTCGTAGTTCTCAATCTAAGGATTTCCCAATGTCACCGCGGCCATCCAAAGAGAGTCCCACAATCACCACAACATATCTAAAGGATAGTCAAAGACAAGCACCAAGAGACTCTCAATCTTCAATCAACACACAAGAGAGGAAATCACTCATGAAAATACTTTTCTAATCCATGTCCAATAGACCGCTGTCACCTTGGTCTCGGGGATTATACTAGATAAAGACAAGTGAGTACATCAATCCAATACATAGAGGAAGGGGAAATATCATGGGATCACCCTAGATTAACATAGCCTATGATCACAACGAAGATCACATCATGGGAGAGAGAATTGACCACATAGCTACTGGTAAGAACCTCAGCCCCGAGGAGGAACTACTCCAGCATCATGGAGGGAGGAAGCAACGTCGATGGAGATGAATCCGGGGGCACTTCCCCGTCCCGGCAGGGTGCTGGCGCAGGAATTCTGGTCCCCCGAAGCTTGATGGCGATGGCGGCGGAGATCGGAATCACGTCTGGAGAAAAGGGGTCCGGAATCAGGGTTTTCTCGACGGACCTTAAATATATGCCAAAGGGGGTCACCAGGGGAGTCCTGGGGGGCCCAGGCGCCCCCCCCCGGCGCGGCCTAGGGGTGGGCCGCCTGGGCAGGCTGCCTAGAGCCCCTGTGGGTCCCTCCCGGCTGTACTTTGGCCGACGGTAGCTCCTGGAACGCTGATTTTATATATATTTTTTCTGGATTTTTCCTGGCAGTTCTCGTAATGTGAAAACCTGAAATACAAAAACAGCCGAAAACAGAAACTGGCACTGGGGTGCACTGAGTTAATAGGTTAGTCCAAATATGATCAAAAGTGTATGGAAGTGTATAAATATCATAGCAATATCACCCAAAAGAGGCATGGAGCAAGCAGTAATTATAGATACGTTTTGGACGTATCAACATCCCCAAGCTTAATTCCTGCTCGTCCTCGAGTAGGTAAATGATAACAAGAATAATTTCTGTGGTGACATGCTATTAACAATATAGGACTTTTTCATAGTCATATGCCAAAAGCTTACTGAGATAATGAATCTATAGTAATTGAGTTCCCTCATGAGAAAATCACAAAGGACTGAAAGTTTTACAATATGATATTGAAACATCAAAAAGATTTGCAATGAACATGATGTGCAAATATGATAAAGTGATATCTAACTTGCCCCCTTTAGTGAAGCAAAACATAAATGCAGGGGCACCTTCAAGGTTTAAGTGATGACTAGATACAATGATTTCAAAATAAACGATATCACAATCATGCAAAAGACAATGCTACTTTGGAACAATGCACATTACACTTAGAATGACAATCATGCTCTCAGTAGTTGGTGCTTGAAGAAAGAAGGTGGAGACTCAACATAAAAGTAAAAGAATGGTTATGTGCTAGAGCTTTTTTATATTTTGAAAACATAGAAGCAATTTTGTCAACGGTAGTAGTACTTCATATGTGTCATGTATAAGACATCCTATAAGTTGCAAGCCTCATGCATCGAATACCAATAGTGCTCGCACCTTGTCCTAATTAGCTCGGATTTCCATGGATTGTCATCGCATTACATATGTTTCAACCAAGTGTCACAAAGGGGTACCTCTATGCCACCTGTACAAAGGTCCAAGGAGATAAATCACATTTGATTTCTCGTTTTTGATAGATCTCAACTTGAGGACATCCATACCGGGACAACATAGAAAATAGATAATGGACTCCTATTTAATGCATAAGCATATTCTCATAAGAGATTGAGGATTAATGTCCAAGCTAAAACTTCCACCATGATACATGGCTTTGGTTGGCGGCCCAATGTTCTTCTCTAACAATACGCATACTCATTCAACTCATGGCAAATCACCCTTACTTTAGACAAGACGAACATGCATAGCAACTCACATGATATTCAACAAAAGTGTGACAGTTGATGGCGTCCCCAGAAACATGGTTACCACTCAGCAAGCAACTTATAAGAAATAAGATACATACGCAACATATTCTTTACCACAATAGTTTTTAAGATACTTTCCCATGAGCTATGTATTGCAAAGTTAGTCCGCTTAGTACAGGTGGAGGTTAGCAAAAGACTAGGAGCGACCAACTAAGAGAGCAATGACGGTCATAATCATGCAGAGCGACAAAGCAATATTGAATCATGCATGGTAGTTATATCGCTACTCAGAAATAAAAGATCATCAAGGCTTGACAGACTTTCTTTACAGTCTTAAATATGCGTGAGCATACGCCAAGTCAATCAAAATAAATTCTTGAAGGAAGATATTACTAAACCATACCACATCATAGGCAAACAAATCATGCTGGTACTCCAATAACACATTGGGAATCCCCCAGCTATTTGAGACTAACCATAAGAAAACCTGAACTACTAAGCGCCATTATGCACGTAGCATCTTTATCATAGACATATTAACCAATGCAACGGAAGCAAATTCTCTTAATAAGGTGAGCATGGTAATTAAAGAGAGTTCAAGCAACCAACTAAACAAAAGCTCTTTGAAAAGATAAGCATGAAAGCTAAGAGCTGAACATGATAGTAGCTATTAAAAGACAAAGAACACACACAGTAAAGATAGACATGAAAATTCTATGTTATGTTCTAGGTAGAAGTGGAGCGTGTTTCTCTCCCACATAAAGAAAGCTGAGTTCTGACTCGTTATGAAAAACTAAAGAAAACTAAAAACAAGACGCTCCAAGCATAGCACATAACACATGAAGTGATTAAAATATAGTGGAACGAAAGACGAACTGATAATGTTGATGGAGAAGGGGATGCACTGTTGGAGATATGCCCTAGAGGCAATGATAAAAGCATTATTATTATATCTCCTTGTTCATGATAATTGTCTGTTATTCATGCTTGAATTGTATTGTACGGAAACAGCGATACATGTGTGAATACACAGACCACAATGAGTCCCTGGTAGGCCTCTAGTTACCAGCTCGTTGATCAACAGATGGTCACGGTTTCCTGACCATGGACAAGAGATGTCAGTGATAACGGGATCACATCATTAGGAGAATGATGTGATGGACAAGACCCAAACTTGAGCATAACACGAGATCGTATAGTTCGTAATGCATAAGCTTTTCGGTGTCAAGTATTTATTCCTTAGACCATGAGGTTGTACAACTCCCGGATAGCGTAGGAGTACTTTGGGTGTGCCAACCGTCACAATGTAACTGGGTGGCTATAAAGGTACGCATCGGGTATCTCCAAAAGTGTCTGTTGAGTTGGTACGAACCGAGACTGGGATGTTGTCACTCCGTATGACGGAGAGGTACCTCTGGGCCCACTCGGTAAGACATCATCATAATGAGCTCAATGTGACTAAGTAGTTAGTCACGGGATGATGGATTACGGATCGAGTAAAGAGACTAGCCATAACGAGATTGAACAAGGTATCGAGAATACCGACGATCGAATCTCGGGCAAGTACCGTACCGATGGACAAAGGGAATAACATACGGGATTGAGTGAATCCTTGACACGGTGGTTCATCCGATGAAGATCATCGTGGAACATGTGGGAACCAACATGGGTATCCAGATCCCGCTGTTGGTTATTGACCGGAGAGTGGTCTCGGTCATGTCTACGTGTCTCCCGAACCCGTAGGGTCTACACACTTAAGGTTCGGTAACGCTAGGGTCGTAGAGATAAATGCACGTGGAAACCCGAAAGTTGTTCGGAGTCCCGGATGAGATCCCGGACGTCACGAGGAGTTCCGGAATGGTCCGGAGGTAAAGATTGATATATAGGAAGTCCAGTTTCGGCCAACGGGTGATCTCCGGGGGTCACCGGGAGCGTCCCGGGACCACCGGAGGGGCCCCGGGGGTCTACCGGGTGGGGCCACCCATCCCGGTGGGGCCCCTAGGCCGCAAGGGGAAGTGTCCAGCCCTCAGGGCTGGCGCACCACTAGGGGGCCCACCTCCCCATGCGCCTAGGGTTAAAACCCTAAGGGGGAGGGGGGCTCCACTTGCCTTGGGGGGCAAGGAACCCCCCCTGGCCGCCGCCCCCTTGCAGATTGGATCTGCAGGGGGCCCAGGCGCACCCCCTGGCCCCTATATATATGTGGGGAGGGAGAGGGCAGCCGCACCAAAAGCCCTGGCGCCTCTCCCCCTCCCGTCACACCTCCATACTCCCACACAGGGCGCCCGGCGAAGCCCTGCTGCGATCTCCACTGCATCCGTCATCACGCCGTCGTGCTGCCGGATCTCTGACGACTTCTCCTCCCCCCTTGCTGGATCAAGAAGGTGGTGAAGTTGCTGCACCGTACGTGGGTTGAACGCGGAGGTGCCGTCCGTTCGGCGCTAGATCATCGGTGACGAAGAACGTGAAGAGTACGACTACTTCATCCACACTTCGTTGAAAGCTTCCGCACGCGATCTACATAACGGTATGTAGATGTACTCTTAATTGCTCGTTGCTAGATGTCTCCATAGTTGGATCTTGGTGAAGGCGTAGAAATTTTTTGAATTATGCTACGTTCCCCAACAGTGGTATCAGAGCCTTGGTTTTATGCGTAGCATCTTGCACGAGTAGAACACAAAGCAGTTGTGGGCGTTTTGATTTTGTTCAACTTTCTTACCGTTACAAGTCAATCTTGATTCAGCGGTATT
Organism: Secale cereale; assembly: GCA_902687465.1. Taxonomy (NCBI): domain Eukaryota; kingdom Viridiplantae; phylum Streptophyta; class Magnoliopsida; order Poales; family Poaceae; genus Secale; species Secale cereale. Next base: position 579,949,212 of record LR738715.1, on the reverse strand, counting down.
GTGGGATGAAGCGGCCCGGACCGACTTTACACGTACGCTTACGTGAGACTGGTTCCACTGACAGACATGCACTAGATGCATAAGATGGCTGGCGGGTGTCTGTCTCTCCTACTTTAGTCGGATCGGATTCGATGAAAAGGGTCCTTATGAAGGGTAAATAGAAGTTGACAAATCACGTTGTGGTTTTGGCATAGGTAAGAAATGTTCTTGCTAGAAATCCTATAGAAGCCACGTAAAACTTGCAACAACAATTAGAGGACGTCTAACTTGTTTTTGCAGCATGTGCCTTGTGACGTGGTATGGCCAAGAACGAAGATGTGATGAATGATATATGTGATGTATGAGATTGATCATGTTTTTGTAATAGGGAATCACGACTTGCATGTCGATGAACTTGACAACCGACAGGAGCCATAGGAGTTGTCTTAATTATTGTATGACCTGCGTGTCACTGAATAACGCCATGTAATTACTTTACTTCATTGCTAAACGTTAGCTATAGTAGTAGAAGTAATAGTTGGCATGATGACTTCTTCAAGACACGATGATGGAGATCATGATGATGAAGATCATGGTGTCGAGCCGGTGACAAGATGATCATGGTGCCCCGAAGATGGAGATCCAAGGAGCAAGATGATATTGGCCATATCATGTCACTTTAATTGATTGCATGTGATGTTTATCATGTTTATGCATCTTGTTTACTTAGAACGACGGTAGTAAATAAGATGATCTCTCACTAAAATTTCAAGTATTGTGTTTCCCCTAACTGTGCACCGTTGCTAAAGCTCGTTGCTCCGAAGCACCACGTGATGATCGGGTGTGATAGGTTCTAACGTTCGCATACAACGGGTGTAAGACAGATTTACACACGCGATACACTTAGGGTTCACTTGACGAGCCTAGCATGTACAGACATGGCCTCGGAACACGGAAGACCGAAAGGTCGAACACGAGTCGTATAGAAGATACGATCAACATGAAGATGTTCACCGTTGATGACTAGTCCGTCTCACGTGATGATCGGACACGGACTACTCGATTCGGATCGTGTATCACTTAGATGACTAGAGAGATGTCATACTGAGTGGGAGTTCATTAAAATTTGATTAAGATGAACTTAATTATCATGAACTTAGTCTAAATTCTTTACAATATCTCTTGTAGATCAAATGGCCCACGCTCCAGTTTCCCTCAACTTCAACGCGTTCCTAGAGAAAACCAAGCTGAAAGACGATGGTAGCAACTATACGGATTGGGTCCGTAACCTGAGGATTATCCTCATAGCTGCCAAGAGAACTTATGTCCTAGAAGCACTGCTAGGTGACGCTCCCGCCCCGGCAAACCAAGACGTTATGAACGCTTGGTAGTCGCGTTGTGATGATTACTCCCTGGTTCAGTGCGGCATGCTTTACAGTTTAGAATCGGGGCTCCAAAAACGTTTTGAGCACCACGGAGCATATGAGATGTTCGAAGAGCTGAAAATGGTTTTCCAAGATCATGCCCGAGTCGAGAGATATGATGTCTCCGACGCATTCTACAGCTGTAAGATGGAGGAGAATAGTTCTGTCAGTGAGCACATCCTCAAGATTTCAGGATTGCACAACCGCTTGTCTCAGCTGGGAATGAATCTCCCAGATGAAGCGGTCGTTGACAGAATCCTCCAGTCGCTCCCACCAAGCTTCAAGAGCTTCGTGTTGAACTTCAATATGCAGGGGATGGAGAAGTCCATTCCCGAGGTGTATTCAATTCTGAAATCAGCGGAGGTAGACATCAAGAAAGAACATCAAGTGTTGATGGTCAATAAAACCACTAAGTTCAAGAAAGGCAAGGGTAAGAAGAACTTCAAGAAGTACGGCAAGGGAGTTGCCGCGCCTGGCAAGCCTGTTGCCGGGAAGAAGCCAAAGTAGGGACCCAAGCCTGAAACAGAGTGCTTTTATTGCAAGGGAACGGGTCACTAGAAGCGGAACTGCCCCAAATACTTAGCAGACAAGAAGGCTGGCAACGTCAAAGGTATATATGATATACATGTTATTGATGTGTACCTTACCAGCACTCGTAGTAGCTCCTGGGTATTCGATACCGGTGCAGTTGCTCATATTTGTAACTCAAAACAGGAGCTGCGGAATAAACGGAGACTGGCAAAGGATGAGGTGACGATGCGCGTCGGGAATGGTTCCAAGGTCGATGTGATCGCCGTCGGCACGCTACCTCTACATCTACCCTCGGGATTAGTTTTAAACCTTAATAATTGTTATTTAGTACCAGCTTTGAGCATGAACATTGTTTCTGGATCTCGTCTTATGCGAGATGGCTACTCTTTCAAATCAGAGAATAATGGTTGTTCTATTTATTTGAGAGATATGTTTTATGGTCATGCCCCGTTGGTCAATGGTTTATTTTTGATGAATCTCGAACGTAGTGATACACATATTCATAGTGTAGATGCCAAAAGATGTAAAGTTGATAATGATAGTCCCACATACTTGTGGCATTGCCGACTTGGTCATATTGGTGTCAAACGTATGAAGAAGCTCCATTCAGATGGACTTCTAGAGTCTCTTGATTATGAATCATTTGACTTGTGCGAACCATGCCTCTTGGGCAAGATGACCAAGACTCCGTTCTCCGGAACAATGGAGCGAGCAACCAACTTGTTGGAAATCATACATACCGATGTGTGCGGTCCAATGAGTGTTGAGGCTCGCGGAGGCTATCGTTATATTCTCACCCTCACGGATGACTTGAGTAGATACGGGTATATCTATTTGATGAAACACAAGTCTGAGACCTTTGAAAAGTTCAAGGAATTTCAGAATGAGGTTGAGAATCAACGTGACAGAAAAATAAAATTCTTGCGATCGGATCGTGGGGGTGAATATTTAAGTCATGAATTTGGCACACACCTTAGAAGCTGTGGAATTGTTTCACAATTGACACCGCCCGGAACACCTCAACGTAACGGTGTGTCCGAACGTCGAAATCGTACTCTGTTGGACATGGTGCGATCTATGATGTCCCTTACCGATTTACCGCTATATTTTTGGGGTTATGCTTTAGAGACTGCCGCATTCACTTTAAATAGGGCTCCGTCGAAATCCGTTGAGACGACTCCATATGAACTTTGGTTTGGCAAGAAACCGAAGCTGTCGTTTCTGAAAGTTTGGGGTTGCGATGCTTATGTCAAGAAACTTCAACCTGAAAAGCTCGAACCCAAATCGGAAAAATGCGTCTTCATAGGATACCCAAAGGAAACGATTGGGTACACCTTCTACCACAGATCCGAAGGCAAAGTCTTTGTTGCCAAGAATGGATGCTTTCTGGAGAAAGAGTTTCTCTCGAAAGAAGTGAGTGGGAGGAAAGTAGAACTTGATGAGGTGACAGTCACCCCTCCTGCACCGGAAAGTAGCGCAGGGCAGGAAACTGTTCCTGAGGTGCCTGCACCGACAAGGGAGGAAGTTGATGATAATGATCATGAAGAAATAGATCAAGTTACTACTGAACTTCGAAGGTCCACAAGGGCACGTTCCGGACCAGAGTGGTACGGCAACCCTGTACTGGAAATCATGTTGTTAGACAACGGTGAACCTTCGAACTATGAAGAAGCGATGGCGGGCCCGGATTCCAATAAATGGCTTGGAGCCATGAAATCCGAGATAGAATCCATGTATGAAAACAAAGTATGGACTTTGGTGGACTTGCCTGATGATAGGCACGCCATAGAAAACAAATGGATATTTAAGAAGAAGACAGACGCGGATGGTAATGTGACCATCTATAAGGCTCGGCTTGTCGCTAAGGGTTATCGACAAGTTCAAGGGATTGACTACGACGAGACTTTCTCTCCCGTAGCGATGCTGAAGTCAGTCAGAATCATGTTAGCTATTGCCGCAGTCTATGATTATGAGATATGGCAAATGGACGTCAAAACAGCATTCCTTAACGGCTTCCTCAAGGAAGAGTTGTATATGATGCAACCGGAAGGTTTTGTCGATCCAGAGAACGCTAACAAGGTATGCAAGCTCCAGCGCTCGATTTACGGGCTGGTGCAAGCATCTCGGAGTTGGAATATTCGCTTTGAGGAAGTGATCAAAGCGTTTGGATTTATACAGACTTATGGAGAAGCCTGTATTTACAAGAAAGTGAGTGGGAGCTCTGTAGCATTTCACATATTATATGTGGATGACATATTGCTGATGGGAAATGATATAGAATTCTTGGAAAATGTAAAGGCCTACTTGAATAAAAGTTTTTCAATGAAGGACCTTGGAGAAGCTGCTTACATATTAGGCATCAAAATCTATAGAGATAGATCGAGACGCCTCATTGGTCTTTCACAAAGTACATACCTTGACAAAATATTGAAGAAGTTCAATATGGATCAGTCAAAGAAAGGATTCTTGCCTGTTTTGCAAGGTATGAGATTGAGCAAAGCTCAGTCGCCGACCACGGCAGAAGATAGAGAAAAGATGAGTGTCATTCCCTATGCCTCGGCCATAGGTTCTATCATGTATGCCATGCTGTGTACCAGACCTGATGTGAACCTTGCCATAAGTTTGGTAGGGAGGTACCAAAGTGATCCCGGTACGGAACACTGGACAGCGGTCAAGAACATCCTAAAGTACCTGAAAAGGACTAAGGATATGTTTCTCGTTTATGGAGGTGACGAAGAGCTCGTCGTAAAGGGTTACGTCGATGCTAGCTTCGACACAGATCTGGATGACTCTAAGTCACAAACCGGATACATGTATATTTTGAATGGAGGGGCAGTCAGCTGGTGCAGTTGCAAGCAAAGCGTGGTGGCAGCATCTACATGTGAAGCGGAGTACATAGCTGCTTCTGAAGCAGCGCAGGAAGGAGTCTGGATGAAGGAGTTCATCACCGACCTAGGAGTCATTCCAAGCGCGTCAAGCCCGATGACTCTCTTCTGTGACAATACTGGTGCAATTGCTATTACCAAGGAGCCCAGGTTTCACAAGAAGACCAAGCACATCAAGCGCCATTTCAACTCCATCCGGAATTATGTTCAGGATGGAGACATAGATATTTGTAAAGTGCATACGGATCTGAATGTAGCAGACCCGTTGACTAAACCTCTTTCACGAGCAAAACATGATCAACACCAGAACTCTATGGGTGTTCGATTCATCACAATGTAACTAGATTATTGACTCTAGTGCAAGTGGGAGACTGTTGGAGATATGCCCTAGAGGCAATGATAAAAGCATTATTATTATATCTCCTTGTTCATGATAATTGTCTGTTATTCATGCTTGAATTGTATTGTACGGAAACAGCGATACATGTGTGAATACACAGACCACAATGAGTCCCTGGTAGGCCTCTAGTTACCAGCTCGTTGATCAACAGATGGTCACGGTTTCCTGACCATGGACATGAGATGTCAGTGATAACGGGATCACATCATTAGGAGAATGATGTGATGGACAAGACCCAAACTTGAGCATAACACGAGATCGTATAGTTCGTAATGCATAAGCTTTTCGGTGTCAAGTATTTATTCCTTAGACCATGAGGTTGTACAACTCCCGGATAGCGTAGGAGTACTTTGGGTGTGCCAACCGTCACAACGTAACTGGGTGGCTATAAAGGTACGCATCGGGTATCTCCGAAAGTGTCTGTTGAGTTGGTACGAACCGAGACTGGGATGTTGTCACTCCGTATGACGGAGAGGTACCTCTGGGCCCACTCGGTAAGACATCATCATAATGAGCTCAATGTGACTAAGTAGTTAGTCACGGGATGATGGATTACGGATCGAGTAAAGAGACTAGCCATAACGAGATTGAACAAGGTATCGGGAATACCGACGATCGAATCTCGGGCAAGTACCGTACCGATGGACAAAGGGAATAACATACGGGATTGAGTGAATCCTTGACACGATGGTTCATCCGATGAAGATCATCGAGGAACACGTGGGAACCAACATGGGTATCCAGATCCCGTTGTTGGTTATTGACCGGAGAGTGGTCTCGGTCATGTCTACGTGTCTCCCGAACCCGTAGGGTCTACACACTTAAGGTTCGGTAACGCTAGGGTCGTAGAGATAAATGCACGTGGAAACCCGAAAGTTGTTCGGAGTCCTGGATGAGATCCCGGACGTCACGAGGAGTTCCGGAATGGTCCGGAGGTAAAGATTGATATATAGGAAGTCCAGTTTCGGCCAACGGGTGATTTCCGGGGGTCACCGGGAGCGTCCCGGGACCACCGGAGGGGCCCCGGAGGTCCACCGGGTGGGGCCACCCATCCTGGTGGGGCCCCTAGGCCGCAAGGGGAAGTGTCCAGCCCTCAGGGCTGGCGCACCACTAGGGGGCCCACCTCCCTATGCGCCTAGGGTTAAAACCCTAAGGGGGAGGGGGGCTCCACTTGCCTTGGGGGGCAAGGAACCCCCCCTGGCCTCCGCCCCCTTGCAGATTGGATCTGCAGGGGGCCCAGGCGCACCCCCTGGCCCCTATATATATGTGGGGAGGGAGAGGGCAGCCGCACCAAAAGCCCTGGCGCCTCTCCCCCTCCCGTCACACCTCCATACTCCCACGCAGGGCGCCCGGCGAAGCCCTGCTGCGATCTCCACTGCATCCGTCATCACGCCGTCGTGCTGCCGGATCTCTGACGACTTCTCCTCCCCCCATGCTGGATCAAGAAGGAGGTGACGTTGCTGCACCGTACGTGTGTTGAACGCGGAGGTGCCGTCCGTTCGGCGCTAGATCATCGGTGACGAAGAACGTGAAGAGTACGACTACTTCATCCACACTTCGTTGAAAGCTTCCACACGCGATCTACATAACGGTATGTAGATGTACTCTTAAATGCTCGTTGCTAGATGTCTCCATAGTTGGATCTTGGTGAAGGCGTAGAAATTTTTTGAATTATGCTACGTTCCCCAACATGCACGGGGGCATCCCCAAGCTTAGACGCTTGAGTCTCCTTGAATATTTCTTGGGGGTGCACGGGGGCATCCCCAAGCTTGAGCGCTTGACACTCCTGAATCTTTTTATCATCTTCCCTCGCACACTTGAAAACTCCCTTCATACATAACTCATTATAATCTGATTAGTGAGGTTAGTACCCTTAATTAAATAATTGCACCTTGCTGGAAATAAAGATATTCTTGAAGTTCTACTGTTTCTCAAGATTGCCAAAAGGTTTTTGCAAAGAAAAAGCAAGCTCTTGGTTTGCAAAATGAAGGAAAGGCAAAACAAGACAGAATCTGTGAAAAAAGAACAGCAGGTAGTAATTGATTTGTTCGGGGCACTTCTGCAACTCAAATCAAAAAACTCAGAACAGACGCACGAAAGACAATTATATAGAGAACGCTGTCGAAAAAATTCATACCAAAAAGGTGATCTGGTGATTTTATACGAATTTTTCAATCCAAGGACATAATCTGTTTCCTAGACAGCACCTCACAACTTTTGAACTTTCTAGCAATCAGAGGCTATACTTGGCACAAATATGAAAAGCAAAGATACAATGATGATGCTACTGTAGTAAACAACATCAAGACACAACAAAAGCAAAATATAAATTTATTCATGTGGGCTGCCTCCCAAAAGCGCTTTCTTTTATGCCTTTAAGCTAGGCATAGGACTTTAATGATGCTCTCGTAAGAATAAGAGCTGAAGAACAAAAGAGGGCATCAAGAAGCAAATGCCAAATACATTTAATCCTAACATGCTTCCTATGCATAGGAATATTGCAATAGAATAATTCATTGAAGCACGAAGCAACTAGCATAGGAAGGCAAAACAAGCATAACTTCAAAATATTCACCATAAAGAGAGGAAACTTCTTATTATTAAGATATTTAGAACCAAGCCTCCCTCTCTCATTATAAATTTCAGTGGCATCATGGATGAACTCAACAATATAAGCATCACATAAAGCATTGTTACCATGATCCACATGCAAAAAGGTACTCTCACTCCCCACATAAGCATAATTTTTCTCATTGGTAATAGTGGGAGTAGGACTATCATAAACAACTTGAACACTATAGATTAGTTGTATATTAGGAGGGTGGTGTTCAACAAGGGAGTAATTCCCTTCATGATTATGACAAGTTTCATAAGGATAATTTCTCCTTATGTCATAGGTACCTTTATAATCACTATAGATTGGAGTTATAACATCATCATGGTAGAGAAGAGCATTATCATTGCTAGCAACTATATTTGTAAACATGTTGTCTTTATTCTTACTAGCAAGAGAATTATCAATTATCACATCACTAGTGGGGATAGGATTTGCAATCCTATCATCCCCAAGCTTAGAGCTTCCCATATTGAAAGTGCAACTAATCCCCGGGTGGTTTTGGTAATTAATAACAACATATATATCATTGAACTAATATTCTCTTGAGAATCATTTCAGAAAAGTTCGATGATATGGGTATGGAAATGTCTGAAGAAGTGGACCCCTCAAAATGCTAAGACAAGCATTGGCAAAAGCTCAAGACTCCATTTTTGGTTTAGTGATCAAAGATCACATTGAGTCCATAGGAAAAGCCAATACTATTAAAAGGGGATGAGGTTGTGTTAATGTTCTTGTTGCTCAAGTGCTTGGTGATCTAGCTCCCTCAACTATCAGCACTCTTCACTTTACAACACACTCATAAGTAATCTCGGACAAACCGATTCTGCAAACTCAGTCCCACCGAGATGAACCACTTCAGTTATTTCCCCAAACCCTAACTTCTCGGACAAACCGATTCTGAGTCTCGGTCTCACCGAAAATGTTCTGCCAACCTTCTGTAACCAAATGACAACATTTCGGAATATCCGAGTTGTTGTTTTCGGTCACACCGAGATGGCAAACCCTAACCTTTGACTCACTTCGGACAAACCGAGATGGTATTTTCGGTCCCACCGAAAATCCCAACGTTCACTATATTTGAACTTTCGGTCTGACCGAGTTTTCACTTCGGTCTCACCGAGATTGCTCAAATGTGTGTGTAACGGTTGGATTTTGTGTGGAGGCTATATATACCCCTCCACCCCCTCCTCATTCGTGAGGAGAGCCATCAGAAAGTACCACCACTTCTACCATACACTTTCTGAGAAGTGAACCACCTACCCTTGTGTTGAGATCAAGCCATTCCATTCCTACCATATGAAACTTGATCTCTAGCCTTCCCAAGTTGCTTTCCACTCAAATCTTTCTTCCACCACAGCCATATCAGTGAGGAGAGTTGAGTGTTGGGGAGATTATCACTTGAAGCACAAGAGCAAGGAGTTCATCATCATCAACACCGTCTATTACCTTTTGGGGGGTGGTGCCTCCTATATTGGTTAGGTGTCGCTTGGGAGCCTCCGTCGTTGAGATGTGGAGTTGAACCAAGAAGTTTGTAAGGGCAAGGAGATCGCCTACTTCGTGAAGATCTACCCCGAGTAAGGCTAGTCCTCCGTGGGCGTAGGCCGTGATGGAATAGACAAGGTTGCTTCTTCGTGGACCCTTCGTGGGTGGAGCCCTCCGTGGACTCGCGCAGCCGTTACCCTCCGTGGGTTGAAGTCTCCATCAACGTGGATGTACGATAGCACCACCTATCGGAACCACGACAAAAATCTCCGTGTCACCAAACTGCGTTTGATCTTCTCCACCTCCTTTTACATGTGCAATTTACTTTCCGCTGCATATACTCTAGAATTGCATGTGTAGGGTGTTACTTGAATTGGTCTTAATTGTGAAACTGCCAAAAACATTGCATGATCTAAAGGCAGATTTTTTATATTGTCAAGTAGTCTAATCACCCCCCCTCTAGACCTACTTTCGATCCTACAAGTGGTATCAGAGCTTTGGTCTCCATTGCCTTGGTTCCATTGCATTGGACTCCATAAGCTTGGTTTCACAACCTAGGAGAGTATGGCGTCTAGTGAGGGTAATTATCGTAGAGGTCCTTACTTTGATGGTACAAATTTTGCTAGTTGGAAGCATAAAATGAAAATGCATATTCTTGGTCATAACCCAGCCGCATGGGGCATTATTTGTGTTGGCATGCAAGGTGATTTCTTTGAAGAAGGAAAAGTTCCGGATCGCGAAGCTACACCCGAAGAATTGAAGATGTTGCAAAACAATGCTCAAGCTTGTGACATTCTCTTCAATGCTTTGTGTCCCGAAGAGTTCAACAAAATCAGTCGTCTTGAGAATGCTAAGGAGATTTGGGATACTTTGGTTGAAATGCACGAAGGTACTGAATCTGTGAAGGAATCAAAGCTAGATATTCTTCAAGGTCAACTTGACAAGTTCAAGATGAAGGATGGTGAAGGAGTCGCTGAAATGTACTCTAGGCTTGCTCTCATTACAAATGAGATTGCTGGCTTAGGAAGCGAAGAAATGACCGACCGGTTCATCATTAAGAAGATTCTCAGAGCTTTGGATGGAAAGTATGACACCATGTGCACTTTGATCCAAATGATGCCAAACTACAAGACTCTCAAGCCAACTGAAGTCATTGGAAGAATTGTTGCTCATGAAATGACACTTAAGGATAAGGAAGAGCTTCACAACAAGTCGAGTGGTGCTTACAAAGCTACAAGTGATGCTCCTACTACCTCAAGTGACAAGCTAATTTCCAATGAAGAGATAAGCCTAATGGTCAAGAACTTCAACAAGTTCTACAAGAACAGAGGCAAAGAAAGAAGCTCAAAGTCTAGATCATATGTTGAAAAGAGATCTTCTAGTCGTGATCGAAACTGCTACAATTGTGGAAGACCCGGACACTTCTCAAATGAGTGTACGGCTCCCCACAAGAGAAGAGAAGAATCTCCAAGAAGAAGAGCAAGAGATGAGTCACCTCGGAGAGAGAGAAGGAGTAGAGATGATCGTTATGAACGAAGACCTTCTCGGAGAAGCAAGGATTCGGAGAGGAAAGACAAGTCATCAAGGAGCTACACAAGAAGAAGACATCGAGCTCATGTTGGTGAATGGGTCTCCGGCTCCGACTCTGACAATCAATCCGATGGAAGCTATCACTCCGACTCCGACTATAGTCAAGATGAAGGTGTTGCTGGACTTGCACTCGTATCCTCCAACTCCAACTCCTACGACTTATTTGATTCACCAAATGAGGGAATTGGAAGATGCTTCATGGCTAAAGGTCCCAAGGTAACACACCCTGAATTCATTGACTTTGATAGTGATGAGGATGACCTGCTTGGTGAAGATGAGCTCTTGCATGATAAATCTAGTGAGCTTAGTAATGATGAAAATGCTAGTAGTCTTTATAGTCGAGAAGAATCGAATGACAATGCTATGAAGGAGATTGAGCGTCTAACTAAAGAACTAAACACTCTTAAGTTAGCTCATGAAACAACTCAAGAAGATCATAGAGAGCTCCTAAGATCTCATGAGAAGCTACGCTTCGAGAAGCTCACTCTAGAGCAAGAACATGAGTTTCTAAAAGCGATCAATGACGATCTTCGAAAGAAGAGTTCTTCATATCTTGCCAAACGACTTCTCTTGTCTAATTTCTTGCCACCTATTAAGACTAAGCATGACAAGCATAAGAAAAATTCTTCCTCTAGTAGTAACAATAACAATGTTAAATCAAATGTTGTTACTTCTAGTAGTTCTCTTGATTCCACTAACAATGTTTCAAGCCAAGTTACACTTGAGCAAGAAAATAGCTTATTGAAGGAAATCATAGAGAAAGGTGTCTACAAGAGTCTTGCCGGAAGCAAGAACATTGAGGAGATTGTTCGCAAACAAGGAAGACACCGGAAGAATCAAGGGGTTGGTTTTGAGCGAAAGTTCAACGCCGAAGGTGTTGAGTGGGAAGAAGGTCAATACCCTACTCCACAGTTTGTCTCACAAAAGGAGAAGTATGATCCTACTTCTTCCAATGTGGAACAAGCTCAAGATGACCTTCCACCACAAGACCACAAGCTAAAGGCCAAGGACAAGCTTCAAGAAGAGATTGATGCATTCATTGAAGCACCTCAAGCCATGGTCAAGTGGGTTCCCAAGGACACATCAAGTTCTAATTCGTCAAGCTCAACTACAACACCAAGGATTCCCATCAAGATGATGTGGATCCCTAAGAAGAAGAACTAGTAGGTTCTTGAGGGTGACTCCGCCAACAAACTTCACTCATATTCCTTTTTGGCAAGAACTTGTGCAATCAACTTCCACATCATGCACTTGTTCATGGAGTCACAAACCCTCTTGTTGGTAAGACAAGGGACAAGGTAATCATTGCTTTCATGGACATCATCTTTTGTGTACTTCACTCTATGTCTATGGAAATCCTTGTTTGTTCCTTGTGGGACTAACCCATGTAGGTATTGAAAGTGCCCTAATCCAAAGGATTGCTCCTAACTCATGATGATCTACATCAACATTGAGCATCCACATCTTCAACATCTACATGAAGTCTTCTACGACAACCCAAGGTTAGTGTGACCCTTTAAAAGGGGTTCTCACATCTAGGGGGAGCTTTACTCAAAAAATTGGGCTAAAGCATCTTCAAATGATGTGAACACATAAATGCTTTATGTAAAAGTGGTAACCCCACTTGTGCTTAAACGATGAGTATGACCTATGATCAAATGTTCTCATTTGGCTCCTAAGTCAATATACTCATATATAGATGACCTAGTCATCGACAAATTGTGTGCTAGTAGCTAGAGTGATTGGTTGTGCATGTTTGACACATATTTCAGTTGCTATCTTATTGTGTGAGCATGTTGAATGCATGATTCTATTCATTCAAGGACATCCATTTGTGGTTTTGATTGTTTTGGTTTCTTTTTCTGGCTAAATGGATGGACAAGAATGCCTAAGCACCTTTCCCTAGCTATCTATGCTTTCTTGTCTCAAAACTCTATTCATGCTCATATCACAACTTTGAACAAGTCTTTTTCGGACAGTCCGAGTGAGGAGCACTCGGAACCACCGATTCGTCTAAGGCTGACTTCCAAAACCTTCTAAGTCCATTTCGGTCTGACCGGTTTCTCAATATCGGTCCAACCGAAACGCTTAGACTGATCTAGGTTTCATCTCGGTGAAACCGAGTTCAAACTCTCGGTCTGACCGATATGTGTAACTGCACAGCAGATATACATCTCGGTGACACCGAGTTTTTCAACTCGGTCCCACCGACAGCACGGGGTTATATATACCTGAGGGGCTGCGCGCGATTTCTTTCTTCAAACCGTTCGCCCCCAAGACCCCTGCTGCCGCCGCCCTGGTCTACGGATCGTCGCCTTCGTCGCCTGTGCGCCCTCGTCGCAGGTCTCCGCCGCCGTCAACGGTAATCATCTCCACCGTTGCCGCCGTAGAGGGACACCACCAAGTTAGGGTGTGTCCCGATCCCTTTTCGTGCTCCACTGCTGATTCTTGCACGATAGGCTGCCATGATTCAATCCATGTTTGATATGTTCCCCACACAATAGTTCAGATCGTCTAGTTTCGAGGAAAATTCTTAGGTTTAGGTTTCCACGGAATGCATCTCGGTGAAGCCGATTTTTGAAAATCGGAATGACCGATTTGGCCTCTGGCCATTGCACTGCATAGTTCGGTTTAACCGAGTTGTGCCAATCGGAACGACCGAAAAGAAGTTTCAGTGAAACCCTAAGTTTTCGGTAGGACCGAAACCCACTTCGGTCTGACCGAAAGTGGTGTGTAGGTTTCTGTTGAGCACTTCGGTTGCACCGAAACCTAAAATCGGTTTGACCGAAATACATTCTGTGAAAACTCAAAACTAAGTTTTTAACTCATTTTTTTTTGCAAAAACTTCTGCAGTTGTGATAACTCTTCCATTCTGCCTATACCTTATCTTTTCACAGGTCTTTCAGCCAGAACAGGTCTGAATCACCGTTTGCTGAAATTCCAGAGGCAGATACAAGTCCTGCAAGCAGCTCTAGTGATGATGGTGAGAGGAGCACCCCTAGTGGTCTGCCTCCTGCAGCTACGAGAACCAGGAAGAAGAGAACTTCTGATGATGAGGACTCCGACTTTGTTGCTGAGGAAGTTACCTCCAAGCCCAAGAGGAATGTGGTTGCCAAAGAGCACCAAGGGCAGCAGCCAAGGAAAGGTACAAGCAAGGTAAAACAGTCTGCAGTTGCTAAGAAGCTCAACTTGGAAGAGCCTGCTCCAAGCAAGGTGAAGAAGACTTCCAAAAGGAAGAGGGTTGTTTATGCTGAACCTCAAGTTGATGCTGAAGAAGAAGAAGAAGAAGCACCCCAGCCTCCTCCTCAGAAAGCTAAGTTCATGGGTGATGCTATTCGGGCTCAAGCCTCTTCTAAGCCCAAGAAGCCTGCTCCTTCCAAAGCAGCTCCAGCCAAGCCCAAGAGAACAACCAGAAGCATTCCAGCTTCTGAGAAGAACAAAGGAGAGATGCCACCGTCTGAATCAGATGAAGAGCATGTGTTGCTCAAGCTCCGTCCCAAGTTGCCACTCCACAATGATGCTCATCCTCAAGCTGAGGACATGAAGGCAAGGAAGGACAAAGGTCTCAGGCTATGGAGACAGTCTGATCCATATGCCGTAAGGAGAAGGACTGCTATGGACCCCAGATTCCACACCAGAGAGCAGCAGGATTTCTATGAGACCGTGCTAATGGATAAGAAGCCCATTGTTGCTGACACCAGGTATGTTGACTGGAAATACATTGACAGTGAAGAGCACCGGGACTTCTTTCCCCATGTGCATGAGAGCTTTACTGCATGTGGAGTTGCTGACTTCGTGGGTCAAGAGCTGACAGCCTGGAATGACGAGATGATCATGCAGTTCTATGCCACTGCCCACTTCTACCCTGATGGCAAGATCACCTGGATGACTGAAGGTCAAAGGTTTTCTTCGACTGTTGAAGAATGGGCAGAACTTCTGAACGCTCCAGTGCAGAGAGAGGACGACATTGATGTCTATGGGATTCCTAAGAAGAGTCATGATTCCATGAAGAATATGTACAAGGAGATCCCAGCTGCTGATTTGGAAGGATGGAAGCTCGGCTCAGTGTATTATCTCCAGGCAGGTCTGACCACCACTAACACTATTCTGAGGCATACTTTGATGCCTAAGTCAGGTGACCACCGGATGATACGAGGCTATTCTATCAACATGCTGCACATTCTCGATGAGAAGGCACCTTTTAAGGTGATGGACTTGATGGTAGAGACCATTAAGAGGACTGCAGCTGACCAGAAGAGGTCATGTGGGTTTGCACCGCAGATACAGATGCTCATCAACGCCAAGTTTGGCACGGGCAAATTCATGTTGGATAGGAAGCACTTGCCACTGCAGCCAGAGCATGAGGACAACGTAGTTGTGATGGATGAAGAGGATCCCACCTCAGTTGAAGGGCAAGCCAAAATTGAAGCTGCAAAGAAAGCTAAAGCTGACAAAGAGGCAGCAGCAGCAGCAGCTAAGCCAAAGAGCTTTGGAGAACAAATTCTTGAAGCTACCCAAAGGATTGAACAACGCCTGGCCAACATTGAGCAATCTCAGGAGAGCCTTGAGAGGATTGTCGAGGACAAGATCCACGCTCTGGACGTGAAGCTGACTGAGATTCAGGTGTCTGTCAACAAGCTTGAGGCACACATGGAGGAGACTAGGCAGGAGAGAGCAGAGCTTATGCAGGATGATCTAGTCCAGGACTCTCATCGCCAGACTGCTCAGGTTCCCAGAGGATCCAGATCTGCAGCTATCCCAGTGACAGACTCCAGGGCTACCACTTCAGCACCAGCTACAGCTCCAGCAGTTCCTTCAGCTCCAGCATCCACTCCTCCACCGCAGACATCAGCAGAGGTCTTCGCAGATGCAGCTATCTCTACACCGACATCTACCCAGACGGGAGCCGCCAGCAGAGCCCGCAGTGACGCTTAGCTCTATACCTTTTCGAACTTTTTGGTAACTTGTTGCCAAAGGGGGAGAAATTGTTATAGATCATAGGGCTTCGAGAGAGAGAGTGCTCTTTCGTTTTTTCGTTTGTTTTTCGTTCTTTTGCCGGTTTTCTTTGAGATACATTGGTATCTTTTGGTTCCAGATACTTTATGTGTGCTTGCTACTACGTTTGATGCTACCTTAATGAGTGCTTAGTCATACTATGCCTTAATGTGTGCTTTTTGCTTATCATATGCTATTTCTTATTGTATGGCTATTTACTCTTGTCTTGGTGATTGAGTGCATGTTACTCATTCTTATCATTTTGTGCGCTCCACCAAGATGTATGTGACATGGAAGAGTGACCCATAATCCTAATCGATTGTGCATTTGCATTCAAACGCAAATTTCAAATAATGCACAAATTTAGGGGGAGCTCTTGTTTATCACATACTTCTCAAAGCGACGATATTATTCTTTGATTATATCCTTTGTCGAAGCTTTGATCTATATGTTGTCATCAATTACCAAAAAGGGGGAGATTGAAAGTGCAACTAATCCCCAGGTGGTTTTGGTAATTAATAACAACATATATATCATTGAACTAATATTCTCTTGAGAATCATTTCAGAAAAGTTCGATGATATGGGTATGGAAATGTCTGAAGAAGTGGACCCCTCAAAATGCTAAGACAAGCATTGGCAAAAGCTCAAGACTCCATTTTTGGTTTAGTGATCAAAGATCACATTGAGTCCATAGGAAAAGCCAATACTATTAAAAGGGGATGAGGTTGTGTTAATGTTCTTGTTGCTCAAGTGCTTGGTGATCTAGCTCCCTCAACTATCAGCACTCTTCACTTTACAACACACTCATAAGTAATCTCGGACAAACCGATTATGCAAACTCAGTCCCACCGAGATGAACCACTTCAGTTATTTCCCCAAACCCTAACTTCTCGGACAAACCGATTCTGAGTCTCGGTCTCACCGAAAATGTTCTGCCAACCTTCTGTAACCAAATGACAACATTTCGGAATATCCGAGTTGTTGTTTTCGGTCACACCGAGATGGCAAACCCTAACCTTTGACTCACTTCGGACAAACCGAGATGGTATTTTCGGTCCCACCGAAAATCCCAACGTTCACTATATTTGAACTTTCGGTCTGACCGAGTTTTCACTTCGGTCTCACCGAGATTGCTCAAATGTGTGTGTAACGGTTGGATTTTGTGTGGAGGCTATATATACCCCTCCACCCCCTCCTCATTCGTGAGGAGAGCCATCAGAAAGTACCACCACTTCTACCATACACTTTCTGAGAAGTGAACCACCTACCCTTGTGTTGAGATCAAGCCATTCCATTCCTACCATATGAAACTTGATCTCTAGCCTTCCCAAGTTGCTTTCCACTCAAATCTTTCTTCCACCACAGCCATATCAGTGAGGAGAGTTGAGTGTTGGGGAGATTATCATCTGAAGCACAAGAGCAAGGAGTTCATCATCATCAACACCGTCTATTACCTTTTGGGGGGTGGTGCCTCCTAGATTGGTTAGGTGTCTCTTGGGAGCCTCCGTCTTTGAGATGTGGAGTTGAACCAAGAAGTTTGTAAGGGCAAGGAGATCGCCTACTTCGTGAAGATCTACCCCGAGTAAGGCTAGTCCTCCGTGGGCGTAGGCCGTGATGGAATAGACAAGGTTGCTTCTTCGTGGACCCTTCGTGGGTGGAGCCCTCCGTGGACTCGCGCAGCCGTTACCCTCCGTGGGTTGAAGTCTCCATCAACGTGGATGTACGATAGCACCACCTATCGGAACCACGACAAAAATCTCTGTGTCACCAAACTGCGTTTGATCTTCTCCACCTCCTTTTTACATGTGCAATTTACTTTCCGCTGCATATACTCTAGAATTGCATGTGTAGGGTGTTACTTGAATTGGTCTTAATTGTGAAACTGCCAAAAACATTGCATGATCTAAAGGCAGATTTTTTATATTGTCAAGTAGTCTAATCACCCCCCCTCTAGACCTACTTTCGATCCTACACATATCTTCACTTTCAGAGTTGGTACCAAAAAGATTTTCAAGATCATAAGCAGCATTATCATCATTTTCCCAATCACAATAAGTAACATGTATATCATAATCAAAATCATCTTCAATAGTACCTTCGGACGTATCATCAAGATGATAATTAAGGCAATAAACTTCACCTTCTTCTTTAAACTTACAACCGTTAGGATAAAAGTTGATAGGAGGAATATGCTCAGGCCAGGTTGATACCCATTCTTCTTCCTTCTTGCTTCTCCTCCTCCTCCTCTCTTTTTCTTCTTCTTCACCTTAGGAGGGGGTGGTTGGAGATGAAGCTTCTCCACATATCCTGGTTTATCATTAGAAACAATAGGGGAAACTTGGAAGAAACTCTCCTTTTTATTAGCAGAAATATAAGAGACATTTTTATACTTTGGTAAAGTTCCCTCCTTTCTAATCTTACTTATGTAATCATTTTCATGGCAATTAACAAAACAATAGAGATGGCAATTTTGCAAAGTGTTTTTTATTCCTATGGCATTATCATCTAGCCAAGAAGTCTTTTCTGATAACTCTTCACACATCAAAAATAACATAAGCTCATCATAAAGATCAGAGGTGATCATGTTATCACACAACCGGTTAACAGTTATGTTTTGAAAGTTCATGCATTGAAAATTAAAGTGACCCTCTATACGGCAAAGTTCACAAGTAAAAGGATTATGGTCACACAATTCTCTAGCAATTTCATTTAAATCTCTGACCCAAGTGATTGTTCTTTCATGCTTATGTTGCTTACAATACTTCTCTTCTTCAATCATAGGCCTTTCACAAGGTCTATCCACTCCACAAAAATTAACATGCTTATATAAAACTTCATTTTTAGGAATTGGATCATGCATGTTGCAATCATCATGAACAATTTCATTTTCTTTGCAAGTCTCTTTAAAAGGTTGATGATACTTGATCCAATCATCCTTAGGCATATTAAGATGTGAAGCAAAAGATTTGAGGAAATCAACAAGGAGTTGAGAATCAAGCCCAAACTTAGCACTAAACTTATTAAAACTTGTAGTTTCAACAAAGGACTTAATGCAATCATACTCATAAATTATACCTGACTCTTTACCTTTGTCGATCTCCCAATCTTCAGTGTTGCGTTGAATTCTTTCAAGGAGTTCCCATTTAGCATCAATCTTTTTGTTTGTGAAAGAACCCATAGAGGAAGTGTCGAGCAAATCTTTATCCTGTCGAGAAAGCCTCGCATAGAAGTTAGTAATAATAATATCTTTGGGGAGCCCATGGTTAGGACATTTTAGCATTAACGTTTTCAGTCTCCCCCAAGCTTGAGCTATGCTCTCTCCGTCATGAGGATAAAAATTATAAACATAATTCCTATTCTCATGGACTTCATGAAGAGGATAAAACTTGGAGTAAAAGAGAGACTGGATCTCTTCCCACTCCAGCAGGTGAGAGTCATTTAGTAGCCTATACCATTCCAATGCTTTTCCTTTCAGTGACAAGGCAAATAATTTCCTCATGACAAACTCCCTCGATACACCTGCAAGCTTAAATAATGAACATAGTTGTGACAGAGATAGCAAGTGTTCACCGGGATGTCTGTCTCCTGCATAACGATTAGCCAAAACATAATCGATAATACCAGCCGGTATTTTATAGGGCACAATTTCAGTAGGAGGAGGAGCAACCACCACAGGTGTGGGGCGTCCTCCCGCAAGCAACGATCCAATAGCAAGGTTTTCCATAAACATAACTAGTGAAATAAAAACAAGAAACAAAAAGATTTAATTGCAAGATCTAAAGATATACCTTCAAGCGCTCACCTCCCCGGCAACGGCGCCAGAAATAGCTTGATGTCTACACACTCTTCTACTCTTGTAGACTATGTTGGGCCTCCAAGCGCAGAGGTTTGTCGGACAGTAGCAATTTCCCTCAAGTGGATGACCTAAAGTTTATCGAACTTAGGGAAGTAGAGGTTGAAGATGGTCTCTCTCAAGCAACCCTGCAACTAAGATACAAGAAGTCTCTTGTGTCCCCAACACACCTAATACACTTGTTAGATGTATAGGTGCACTAGTTCGGCGAAGAGATGTTAAATGGCAAGTAATATGGATGGCAAAACAAAGTAATATAATTCTGTAATAAAAAGTGCAGCAAGCAAACAAGTGGTAAACGTGAGCACAAATGGTTTTGCAATGGTGGAAACAAGGCCTAGGGTTCATACTTTCACTAGTGGCAACTCCCAACAACATTAACATAATCGAATCACATGATATTTCCCATAAAACATGCAAAGGGGACACACTCGGAGGTCATTCCTTCGTGGTCAATAGAGGAAGAGAATTATGTAGGGCTACAAAAGCACACCTCAAAGTTCGTAGTTCTCAATCTAAGGATTTCCCAATGTCACCGCGGCCGTCCAAAGAGAGTCCCACAATCACCACAACATATCTAAAGGATAGTCAAAGACAAGCACCAAGAGACTCTCAATCTTCAATCAACACACAAGAGAGGAAATCACTCATGAAAATACTTTTTCTAATCCATGTCCAATAGACCGCTGTCACCTTGGTCTCAGGGATTATACTAGATAAAGACAAGTGAGTACATCAATCCAATACATAGAGGAAGGGGAAATGTCATGGGATCACCCTAGATTAACATAGCCTATGATCACAACGAAGATCACATCATGGGAGAGACAATTGACCACATAGCTACTGGTAAGAACCTCAGCCCCGAGGAGGAACTACTCCCGCATCATGGAGGGAGGAAGCAACGTCGATGGAGATGAATCCGGGGGCACTTCCCCGTCCCGGCAGGGTGCCGGCGCAGGAATTCTGGTCCGCCGAAGCTTGATGGCGATGGCGGCGGAGATCGGAATCGCGTCTGGAGAAAAGGGGTCCGGAATCAGGGTTTTCTCGACGGACCTTAAATATATGCCAAAGGGGGTCACCAGGGGAGTCCTGGGGGGCCCAGGCACCCCCCCGGCGCGGCCTAGGGGTGGGCCGCCTGGGCAGGCCGCCTGGAGCCCCTGTGGGTCCCCCCGACTGTACTTTGGCCGCACGGTAGCTCCTGGAACGCTGATTTTTTATATATTTTTTCTGGATTTTTCCTGGCAGTTCTCGTAATGCGAAAACCTGAAATACAAAAACAGCCAAAAACAGAAACTGGCACTGGGGTGCACTGAGTTAATAGGTTAGTCCAAATATGATCAAAAGTGTATGGAAGTGTATAAATATCATAGCAATATCACCCAAAAGAGGCATGGAGCAAGCAGAAATTATAGATATGTTTTGGACGTATCAATCGTGCATAAAAATATTCTGCATGAGGCTTCAAAAAATAGTACCACAAGGAGATATATAAACAACACCAACACCTTGACCATTGCTACGAATTGAGCCATAATCTCCATGGTACTAGAGAGACAAGGCTAACATCAATATTATGCATGTCATTAATCCGATGTTTAGTAATAAAACCAGTTATGATTTGGCCTCTTATAGATCTCAAAGATGCATAAGACAAATCATATTCAAAAAAAGTATAAGCCCACTAGCCAATTTTGCAACTATGAATTGGTCTATGCAGCATATATTCAATGACATCGGTCATGATGTCTCAACTCCATTCAATCATAATATAGGCATACATATAAATTTCCATGAGTTGGTACCTTTTCTTGCTCTCCAATCGAACTAAGGACGATGCTAGAATACTACACCGGCCGTGCATTGGCGTACTCTTAGGACGATAGATAAATATCGGCCGTTACCATGTAAACATCATTCAAAGCACATATAGCCGAAATAAACAAATGAATTGACAAATCAAGTATTTCGGCCCTTTGGATCAGCAACAAACTTGTAGCTAATCAAATGTATAGTCACTTGGTAATACCCTTTCATGATGTAAGAAATTATATGGCATCCATGGATTAAAATAAGCCCATTGAGGGTTACCAATCATACCTGATGACGAATTCCATGTCATAAGCGTTAATGGCACATTTGAAGAATATGGATAATGTGTAGACCGAAGATGCTAAAACCTTCGGCTTGGTATTTCATAGTTTTCACTCTTTTCCTTCTTCACCTTTGCCGCACTTCTTGTAATGGAAGCTTGCACATAATTCTTATTTTGAGCACTTCCTTTGGGAACCCATGCCATGTTCCTTTCTTCAAGTTCTTATGCACTAAGTTTTTGTAATTTCTTCTTTTGCCAATATGATAAGCCAAGTGGGCACCTTGGCTATGATTCTGTTTCAACAAATGGCAACTTTTTTTTGGCCTTGTGCACCCTCAACTTCTTTTCTTCAGATTTGGCACTTTGATTTTTAGCAATTGATTGCTTCACTTCTTTGCATTTTTTAGCCAATGTCAATATTTTAATTGGCTCTTTGTTATTTGAGATCAAATCTGAAGTAGCACACTTACGACCATCTCTCTTGACCCGGTATACTTGCTTGATGACACGTCTCCAACGTATCTATAATTTTATTATTGTTCCATGCTATTATATTATCCTTCTAGGATGTTTTATGGGCTTTTATATACACTTTTATATTATTTTTGGGACTAATCTATTAACCCAGAGCCTAGTGCCAATTTATGTTTTTCTCCTGTTTTAGGGTTTCGCAGAAAAAGAATATCAAATGGAGCCCAATTGATCTGAAATTCAACGGAGATTGTTTTTGGACCAGAAGAATCCCACGGAGTACCGGGGGAGGACGAGGAGATGCACGGGCTGCCCATGAGGGTGGGGGGGGGGGCTACTAGGCACGCCCCCTTCCTCGTGGACAGCCCGAAGACCCTCTTTGCTTGGCCCCAACTCCAACACCTCCTATATATACTGAAACCTCCAGAAAATAACCTAGATCGGGAGTTCCGCCTCCGAAAGCCACTGTTGCCACCGAAAACCAATCTAGACCCGTTCTGGCACCCTGCCGAAGGGGGGAATCCCTCTCCGGTGGCCATCTTCATCATCCCAGCACTCTCCATGATGAGGATGGAGTAGTCCACCCTCGGGGTTGAGGGTATGTACCAGTAGCTATGTGTTTGATCTCTCTCTCTCTCTTTCTCTCTCTCTCTCTCTCTCTCTCTCTCTCTCTCTCGTGTTCTTGAGATAGCACGATCTTGATGTATCGCGAGCTTTGCTATTATAGTTGGACTTTTGATGTTTCTCCCCCTCTACTCTCTTGTGATGAATTGAGTTTTCCCTTTGAAGTTATCTTATCGGATTGAGTCTTTAAGGATTTGAGAACACTTGATGTATGTCTTGCGTGGGATACCTATGGTGACAATGGGGTATTCTTTCGATTCACTTGATGTATGTTTTGGTGATCAACTTGCGGGTTCCGTGACCATGGGAATCTATGCATAGAGGTTGGCACACGTTTTCGTCTTGACTCTCCCGTAGAAACTTTGGGGCACTCTTTGAAGTTCTTTGTGTTCGTTGAATAGATGAATCTGAGATTGTGTGATGCATATCGTATAATCATGCCCACGGATTGAGGTGACAATGGAGTATCTAGGTGACATTAGGGTTTTGGTTGATTTGTGTCTTAAGGTGTTATTCTAGTACGAACTCTAAGATAGATCGAATGGAAAGAATAGCCTCGTGCTATTTTACTATGGACTCTTGAATAGATTGATCAGAAATAATAACTTTGAGGTAGTTTCGTACCCTACCATAATCTCTTCGTTTGTTCTCCGCTATTAGTGACTTTGGAATGACTCTTTGTTGCATGTCGAGGGATAGTTATATGATTCAATTATGTTATTATTGTTGAGAGAACTTGCATTGGTGAAAGTATGAACCCTAGGCCTTGTTTCCTATCATTGCAACACCGTTTATGCTCACTTTTATCTGTAGTTACCTTGCTGTTTTTACATTTTCAGATTACAAAAACCTATATCTACCATCCATATTGCACTTGTATCACCATCTCTTCGCCGAACTAGTGCACCTATACAATTTACCATTGTATTGGGTGTGCTAGGGACACAAGAGACTCTTTGTTATTTCGTTGCAGGGTTGTTCGAGAGAGACCATGTTCATCCTACGCCTCCCACGGATTGATAAACCTTAGGTTATCAACTTGAGGGAAACTTGCTACTGTCCTACAAACCTCTGCACTTGGAGGCCCAACAACGTCTACAAGAAGAAGGTTACATAGTAGACATCAAGCTCTTTTCTGGCGCCTTTGCCGGGGAGGTTAGTGCTTGAAGGTATATCTTTAGATCTTGCAATCGAATCTTTTAGTTTCTTGTTTTATCACTAGTTTAGTTTATAAAAGAAAACTACAAAAAAATGGAATTAAGGTTACCTCATATGCTTCATCTTTTAAATATATTTCGTGAAAATGATGGGAAGGAATATTGTGCTCAAGTACTAGAAGAAGAATTACATAGAATGCTTGGCATAAAATATGTGCATGATCAGCATGATTGCAATGTTGTTAGTGTCAATCCTTTGAATATCCATGATGCTAATGATATGCAAGGCCACAAGCTTGGGGAAGCTATGTTTGATGAAGATGATATTTTTAGTTCCCCAAGTCTTGATGAGCAAATCTATTATGATGAAAGCATGCCTCCTATTTATGATGATTATATTGATGAAAGTGGATTTGGAGAGGTCATGACTTTATTTAGTGATGAATCCACTATTTCGGAAGAGGTTCCAATTGATTATGAGAACAAAGTTGCTATCTATGATGATTATTGTGATGACTTGTATGATATTAAGAATAATGATAACCATGAAACTTGTCATCATGACTTTAGTTTTCAATTGGATTATGCTTCACATGATAGTTATTTTGTTGAGTTTGCTCCCACTACTGTTGATGAGAATAAATTTGCTTATGTGGAGAGCAGTAAAATTTCTATGCAAGCAGGTCATGAAAAGAATGCTTTATGTGCTGGTTATATTGTTGAATTCATGCATGATGCTACTGAAAATTATTATGAGAGAGGATCATATGCTTGTAGGAATTGCAATAATATCAAGTTTCCTCTCTATGTGCTTAAAATCTTAAAGTTATGCTTGTTTTCCTTTCCTATGCTAGTTGATTCTCGTGCCCATAAGTTGTTTGCTTACAAAATACATATGCATAGGAAGTGGGTTAGACTTAAATGTGCTAGTCATATTCTTCATGATGCTCTCTTTATGTTTCAATTCTTGTCTTTTATGCGAGCATCATTGAAATCATTCTACCTAGCTAGGGGCGTTAAACGATAGCGCTTGTTGGGAGGCAACCCAACTTTATTTTATTTTCTTTGCTTTTGCTTCTGTTTAGGAATAAATATTGCATCTAGCTTCTGTTTAGATGTGGTTTTGTGTTTTAATTACTGTTTGTGTCAAGTAGAACCTTTGGGAAGACTTATGTGAAGTTTATATGATCGTGCTGTGAAAAAACAGAATCGTTACCGCTCGCTAGAATGGTCACCGGATTTTACTGGAGCGTGCTATTTAGTTGATTCGTTTTGCAGATGTTTAATAGACAAATTCCTCACGTTTACCAATTTATTTCAATTTTTTGGAGTTGCAAAAGTATGCGAAAGTTACAGATTACTATAGACTATTCTGTTTTTGACAGATTCTGTTTTTCGTGTGTTGTTTGCTTATTTCGATGCATCTATGAGTTGTATTGGAGGATATGAATCATAGAGAAGTTGTAATACAATAGGTTTAGCACCAATATAAACAAAGAATGAGTTCATTACAATACCTTTGAGTAGTGGTTTGTTTTCTTATACTAACGGAGCTCACGAGATTTTTGTCTAAGTTTTGTGTTGTAAAGTTTTCAAGTTTTGAGTATTGCTTTGATGGACTATGGAACAAAGAGTGGCAAGAGCCTAAGCTTGGGGATACCCAAGGCACCCCAAGGTAAAATTCAAGGACAACCAAAAGCCTAAGCTTAGTGAAAGGATCGATATGGTTGACTAGAGGGGGGTGAATAGGCAACTAACAATTTTTAGCTTTTCTTAACCACTTTAAATTAAGCGTCAAAGTAAGTTGTCTAGATATGCTAATAAGATGACAACTAATCGAAAGTAAAGATGACAACTTCACAAGCAAGCTATAGGAGTTAAACAAGTAATGCTTGCACAAGTAAAGGTAAGAAATAACCACAAGTGGAGACGGTGAAGACGAGGATGTGATATCGAAGTTCCTTCCCTTTGAGGGGAAGTACGCCACAAGTGGAGACGGTGAAGACGAGGATGTGATATCGAAGTTCCTTCCCTTTGAGGGGAAGTACGTCTCCGTTGGAGCGGTGTGGAGGCACAATGCTCCCCAAGAAGCCACTAGGGCCACCGTAGTCTCCTCACGCCCTCACACAATGCAAGGTGCCGTGAATCCACTAGTGGTGCCCTTGAAGGCGGCCACCGGACCTTTACAAACAAGGTTGGGGCTCTCTCCACAACTTAATTGGAGGCTCCCAACGAAACCCCGGAGCTTCACCACAATGGATTGTGGCTCCGAAGTGACCTCTTCCGTCTAGGGTGCTCAAACACCCAAGAGTAACAAAATCCACACAAGGAAGTATGGGGGAATCAAGTTTCCTTTGGTGGAAGTGTAGATCTAGGTCTCCTCCTTCAATCCCTAGCAAATCAACAAGTTTGGTTGGCTAGGGAGAGAGTTCGGGCAAGAAAGCTTCAATGGCATTAATGGTGGAGAGAGAGAGGCAAGAGATAAGAAGGACGTGGGAGAAGGGCCTCCTTAAATAGGGTCTCCACCAATCCAACTGTTATGTGTAGAATTACATAGGACCGGTACTTCCGCTTACCCAACCGGTAGTACCGGTGAGTGAAGAAACCAGCTCCCATGACACCAAGGCGGTACTTCCGGTGGCTCACCCGGTAGTACCGGTCTTCCGGGGAAAACCGGAACTACCGCCCCACCTCCGGTCAACTACCGCTTAGAAACCAGAAGGTTTCAAGCAAGGGCGGTAGTTGGGACGGTGGTTGGGCCGGAACTACCGCCAGGCTGATAGTTACTGTGTGATGGTAGTCAGAGCGGTACTACCGCTCGGAACACCGGTAGTACCGGTTTTGCGAGAAGCCACCGGTACTTCTGGGCCACCACCGGTCTACCACCGCACCCAGTATAGAAGGTATCACCCCTGAGCGGTACTTGGGGCGCTGGTTTGACCGGAACTACCGGCCACCAGTACAACCGCCTACCACGGCGGTACTACCGCAGTAGATGAGTCTACACATAAGGAGGAAGGGAATGGGGACCTCCCTCTCCACGAACGGAGGCAATATAGTGGGTGCAAAGTATCTGTGTACGTGACTTGATTTACCCATTACCTTCCGATGTGGGTTCCCTCTTAATAGTACGGATTTCCTATGACCAAAAGAAACAAAAAGGCATCGGAACATCCGTCTTCGATCTTTTCCTTAAAGAGGGAAGGCCTAACCGTCTTGTGCCACATGTTATAAACTTGAGTAATATTGACGCATGATTAGTCCACACACGGATTGTCATCATCACCAAAACCTTAGGCAAGAGATGCCCTTACAATCTCCCCCTTTTTGGTGAACGATGACAACCACACGACAATCACGGGGGTCTATAGAATGTAGGCAGAGCTCCCCCTGAGTGTGAGCACTTATTTAGAGTTTTGCTTTTGGAATGCAAAAGTGCTCAAACTAGGATCTATGCTCCCCCTAGGTTTTATAGACCAACCAGCGACCACAATGAAAATAAATAGTCAACAGAGCATATGATTGCATAGATCTAAAAACATAAGTGCATAGATAACTTAGATAAGCGCACATGTCTTACACCATGCTACTGAAGTTCACATGAACGAGGTGCATAGAAAACTAAGATAGAGCATAGATAACTTAGATAACATGTCTTACACCATGCTACTAAAGAGAAACACCCATGCAACTCCCGTGACCTAGCAATTCTCAACTCTCCCCCTTGGGCATCAAGCACCAAAAAGGAAAAGAGCGAGACTAACGCCCCAGGGCTCAGTAAAGCTCCTCGCCTGTCGCCAGAGAGTCATCCGAGTCACCATCGTCAGAGTCCTCCATGTCCTCATCGTCCTCAGCCGCCTCAGCCTCAGTCTCCATTGCATCCACAGTCGCTCGAGTAGTGGAAGTTGTAGGCTCATCATCAGACCACTGGCAGTTGGCCAGACACCACTTATCCTCAGGAGTGATGCTTTTCTCGGAGCCACTCTTCACATCAGGTACATTGAGGTGCTTCATCAACTGAATCTGCCGGCGGCGCGCCATCTTCTCATTCACATGAGCCTTGTAGAGCTTCTTCTAGACATGGACCTGCAGGCAGAAGGTCTTCTTGACCTTGGCAGTAAGCTTCTCCACCCAAGAAGGCTTGGCCCCAGCCTCTAACTCAAAGTCATCATCATCCGAGGTAGCAAAGACATCCTCCTCATTTCCCACGGCGAATCTAGGAGCTTTATGTTTCTTGTGTCTCAGCACCTTGACCTCATGCTCCGTGAGCCTATCCGGAGTAGAAAGAGGCTCTCCAGGCCTCCGAACTTCCCAAACGGAGTAAAGGAAGCGCATCACAAAGGGAGCGTAGATCGGTACCTTGCGGTACCAAACACAATTGTACATCTCCTCCCACATCCATTTGGACACATCAAAAGTGATGCCCTTGCCTCGCTTGGTCTTCATGGCCACAAGCAGATCAACCAGATAACCATAAATATCATCCTGGTTCCCAACTTTGGGCAGCAGCACACACCGGAACACACGGTGTAGAATGTCATAAACTGGCAGAAGATCATTGGATTTACCTACTATGCCATGACCAGGGATATATAGAGGTGCTAGCTTCACTTTATCCATGGGATTGGTTCGGTCATGAGGACGGAGACCACCTTGACCTTCCAAGCCAGTGTCATCATAGCCCAGAGCATTGCAGAAGGCACTCCAGGGAACACAGAAGAACTCATCCCGGCACATAAATGAAAGGTGACGCTGATCATCACTGCCGAAGTGGACAATAGCATAGAACTGATGAATGAGTTCCACATCAAAGTCACATCGCAGCTCCATGAGCTTGACCAAATCAAACTCCTCACAGACCTCCAGAGTCTCTCCAAAGTAATCGGGCTGCTTCTCCACTTTGCAAGGTCAATGGACCACATACGGGTGAACTTGTTCTTGTGGTGCTCGAAGATTTCATCCACAATCCTCAATTGCATTTCATTGCGGAATTGAGGATTATTCCAGCGTGGAGGAGGTGGTGCGGTGTAGGGGTCTTGAAACCGAAACTTCTCCCAGTCCGAAAGCTTCCACTTGTACATAGGAAGCGCTGCACGCTGCTTGGCAGCCACTGACTTTTCCTGGCGAGTTGTTTTGGAGGGGACCACAACCTCGGGAACATCTTCATCATCTGCTGGCCTCTTGCCCCTACGGGCCTTTCTTTTGGCAAACTGACCAGTGCGAGAGCTAGAGCCACCTGCAAACGCACACGGAGAACACATAGCAACCCAGAAAAGATGAGAGGAATGTACACAAGATCAGAAGAATAATTCACAAGTACGTAAGGAGAATAGAGACAATGCATATAAATTCAGAGCAACCGGTAGTTCCGGTAACAACACCGGTAGTTCCGGACCGGCGGTAGTACCGGTCGTGTGACCGGTAGTACCGCTGAGAGCGGATCTGCCAAGTAGAGGAGGGGAACTACCCGATCTCAAAACTACATGCACGATGTCTATTATTAACTACGCACAAGTGAATAGGAATCTATACGGACCTCTCCCTCAAAACATTTAGCCAAAAATGAGGGAATACACGCATTACCCTAGAAGAAGGATTCAAGAAGAACCCTAACAAAAGGAGAAGTAGGGCAATACCAGTATCCATGGGAGGAGATCGAAGAGGAGGCGGCCTCCAGGGAGCAGATCCCGTGAAGGGCCGACGGATCCGTAGAGCCGGAGGGCGCTACGGGGCAGTGAGTGGAGCAACTGGCGGCTAGGGCGAAAGAATGGACGAGTGAAGGGGAAAACCCCTTCAGCCCGAGCCTTTTATACCTGCCCTGTTCAGCCACCGATAGTACCGGTCCGGGGACCGGTAGTACCGGTCCGGATGCTACCAGGTGGTTGGAGCGGTACTTCCGCGCCAGGCGGTAGTTCCGCTAACCAACACCGGTAGTACCGGCCAGGGGCACAGCTCAGAGTACCAGCGGTAGAACCGCTGGCTCTTGACCGGTACAACCGCTGGGCTGTAACCAGGTGATCAAGCGGTAGAACCGCTTGAACCACCGGTTGTACCGCCAGGGAGCACCCACTCACTCCATGATAACAAGCTTGTGTACATTTGGAGTAGATGGCTTGGATGAGCTGGCTTAGGATGGAGCAAGTCACTGTAGTAAGAGAAAAAACGAAAGCCAGAAACCAAACAAGCCTGAGGGCGGTGGCCAGAGCCACCTATGCTAGAGTCAATTGGCATGGCACCGCGAAGAATTATCCTTGGGCCCATAACCAGAACTCGTCTTTGAAACACAAGTGTCATCAAAAATGACGAATGTGAAAAGCATATCAATTTATGCATAATGGGGGAGGGTGAGTTCATTGAGAGAACACCACTCCCCCTATTTCCATGCCTACACCTAGACTAGACAGTATGATGAGTATGGTGGGGTGTGCACGTGCTCAAGCCACATTGCTCAAATCGATGATATTTAGCTCATGCCTTAACTCGCGAAATCTTGCTTCATCCAACGGCTTCGTGAAGATGTCTGCAAGGTTATCATGAGTGTTGACATAGTGAAGCTTGATCTCTCCTTGCCTTATGTGATCCCGGATGAAGTAATACCGAATCTCTATATGCTTCATCTTGAAGTGTTACACCGGGTTGAGAGAGATCTTGATGGCACTTTCATTGTCACACCAGAGAGGCACTTTGTCACAAGTGACACCGTAATCCTTTAAAGTTTGGCTCATCCATAAGAGTTGAGAGCAACAATTGCCAGCCGCGACATACTCTGCTTCGGTGGACGAGAGAGACACAGAACTTTGCTTTTTGGAAGACCAACTAAAAAGAGAGAAACCAAGAAATTGGCACCCTCCAGAAGTGGAGTTCCTATCCACTTTGTCTCCCGCCCAGTCAGAATCAGAGAAACCAACAAGGTTGAAGTTTGCTCCTCTTGGGTACCATAAGCCAAAGTTTGGGGTATGAGCCAAATATCGAAAGATTCGCTTGACAGCCACAAAGTGACTTTCCTTAGGTGAGGCTTGAAACAGTGCACAGATTCGCACACTCAACATAAATATCCGGTCTAGATGCACAAAGGTAAAGCAAGGAACCGATCATAGAGCGATATACCTTTTGATCCACCGCTTTACCATTGGGATCGATGTCAAGTTGGCACTTGGTTGGCATAGGAGTAGTCGCCGGCTTGACATCACTTAGATTGAACCTCTTGAGCATGTCTTGAGTATACTTGGATTGTTTGATGATAATCCCTTCTCTTCTTTGCGTGATCTCAAACCCAAGGAAGTACTTCAACTCTCCCATCATGGACATCTCAAAATGTGTGGTCATGAGTGCGGCGAACTCATCATTGAAAGCTTTGTTAGGAGAACCAAAGATAATATCATCAACATATAGTTGGCATACAAACAACTCCCCTTTGACCTTCTTAGTAAAAAGAGTGGGGTCGATTTTCCCATTTTCAAACCCACGATCTTGTAACAACTCGGTAAGATGCTCATACCACGCACGTGGGGCTTGCTTAAGGCCATAGAGTGCCTTATCGAGTTGGTACACGTGATTGGGGAGCTTAGGATCCTCAAACCCCGGGGGTTGTTTAACATACACCAACTCATTAATAGGACCATTAAGAAATGCACTTTTCACATCCATTTGTTGCAATTTAAAGTTATGATGGGAAGCATAGGCAAGCAACAAACGAATAGATTCAAGACGAGCAACGGGGGCAAAGGTTTCACCGTAGTCGATACCCTCGACTTGGGAGTAGCCTTGAGCCACCAGACGCGCCTTGTTGCGGATGACAATGCCATGAGCATCTTGCTTGTTCTTAAAGATCCACTTGGTTCCAATGACATTATGGTTCTCCTTTGGCCTTGGCACCAGACGCCACACCTTGTTGCGCTCGAAGTTATGGAGTTCTTCATGCATGGCATTGAGCCGATCAGGGTCTTCGAGCGCCTCATAAACCTTCTGAGGTTCAACACAGGAGACAAAAGCTTGATGAGCACAATAGTTTGCTAATTGTCTACGAGTGCTTACCCCCCTTTTCATGCTTCCTAGAATGTTCTCCATGTGATGTTCTCTGGAAGCAAGCCTGGAGGCAACTTTTGCAGCACGACGCTCTAATTGCTCTTCAAGAGATAACTGAGGAGCATTGAGTTGATCATCTTGAGCATCATCAGGAGCTAGATCTTGATCTTGAGCTTCCTCTTGACGTTGATCTTGCTCGGAGGACAGAACTTGGTCTTGTGCATCATTTGGTGGCTCTCCACCATCTTGTGATTGATCTTGCACTTGGCCTTGTTCGTCCGGTTGAGGGCCTTCACTTTGTTCTTCGGAAGCGTGTGGGTCTTGGGTTGGTGATGGTTCCACTTGAGTGGAACATTGTCCTTCTCCTTCAGCCACAAGGGGTTCCTCAATGGGTAGGATATATCCAACACCCATTCTTCTTATGGCTTGAGGAGGAATTTCATCACCTACATCACAAGTACCACTTTGCTCCACTTGGGAGCCGTTATTTTCATCAAACTCTACGTTACTCGTCTCCTCATTGAGTCCATTGGACTTGTTGAGGACACGGTAAGCATGAGAGTTTGTAGCATAACCAACAAATATGCCCTCGTGAGCTCTAGATTCAAATTTAGACAAGCGAACACCTTTCTTGAGAATGAAACACTTACACCCGAATACCCAGATGTACTTGAGATTGGGCTTTTTACCAGTAAGTATCTCATATGGAGTATTGTTCAAGCCTTTGCGGAGGTAGAGCCGATTTGATGCATGGCAAGCGGTGTTGATGGCTTCGGCCCAAAAGTTGTATGGAGATTTGAATTCTGCCATCATGGTTCTCGCTGCATCCATCAGAGTTCAGTTCTTTCTCTCCGCTACACCATTTTGTTGAGGGGTATAGGGAGCTGCATATTGATGTTTGATCCCCTCATCACTGAGAAACTCATCCAAGGTGTAGTTCTTGAACTCGGTGCCGTTGTCACTTCTGATCATCAAAATCTTTGCTTCATGTTGTCGTTGAGCTTCATTTGCAAAGTTGATGACGGTTTGTTGGGTCTCACTCTTCTTCTTGAAGAAGTATACCCAGGTGTATCTTGAGTAATCATCCACAATCACCAAGCAGTACTTTCTACCCCCAAGACTATCAAAAGATGGAGGCCCAAAGAGGTCCATGTGAAGGAGCTCTAGGGGTCTCTTTGAATAAATGATAGTCGTGGGAGGGTGAGCCGTCTCATGTAACTTTCCTTCAATGCAAGCCCTGCAAGCACGATCTTTGGCAAAGCTAACATTTGTTAGTCCACGGACATGGTCCCCCTTGAGAAGACTTTGCAAAGATCTCATATTGACATGGGCCAAACGGCGATGCCAAAGCCATCCCACATCAACTTTAGCCATTAAGCATGTCGCGACCTTAGTGGGTTGCTTCGAGAAGTTTACCACATAAAGACCGTTATCGACATGCCCAACATAGGCTACTTTAAGAGTCTTGCTCCACAAGAGGGCCACAGTATCAATATCAAAGAATGTAGCAAAGCCATGAGTGCAAGTTGGCAAACAGAAAGTAGATTGTATGCAAGAGACTCAACAAGCATGACTTTCTCGATCGTGAGATCATGAGAGACAACAACCTTGCCGAGCCCCAATACCTTAGAAGATGAAGCATCACCCCATTCGACATTGGTGGCCATAGATGAACCTAGATGCACGTCCACCACCAAGTCTTTGCTTCCGGTCATATGATTTGTGGCTCCGCTATCGAGAAACCATGATCCCCCACCGGAAGCAAACTCCTACAAGAGATCAATGCTTGGATTTAGGTACCCATTTGGTAATGGGTCCTTTGAGGTTAGTAACAAGGGTCTTAGGAACCCAAATGGACCATTCAATGTACTCATAAGAAGAACCAACAAATTTAGCAAACACATGACCATCACTAGCACGACATAAAACATATGAAGGATTAAAGTCGCCGGCCATGTTTGATGGTATGGTGGAGTTTTTCTTGACACCACCGCTTTTGACCATTTTATTCTTCTTTGATGTGCCCTCTCCTTCTTTCACAAAAGTTTGTCGGAGAGGGGGTGGTTGCTTGGTCTTGTCATTCTTCTTCTTCTTGGGCTTAGGAACAAACCCAATTCCTTCCTTTGCCACAACCTCCTTTTGATTGCTCAAAAGGTTGTTGAGGTTCTTCTCACCTTGTATACATGTCACAAGGCCTTTCTCAAGTTGCTTCTTCAACTCGGCATTTTCTTCAACAAGATGCACATTCTCGCAACATGGGTTAGTAGCATTTGCATTATCGATTAATACCATGTGAGGAAAGATAGCCTTTTCCTTGGTTAGCGAAACTTGGAGTTGATCATGAGACTCCTTGAGAGTAGCATGCATACCTTTCAAGGCCTTGTGAGCCTTGTCAAGTATGACAAACTCTTCTTTGAGTTTAGCATGGTCAACCTCAAGTTTTGCCTTCTCGGAATTAAGCACACGAGAGACAACTAAAGCATGATCAAGATCTTTCTTTAATTTAGCATGATCATCGTTGTGTGACTCCACAAGAGACAAACGAAGACCACGCTCTTCCTCTAGGGCGTTAGAGAGATCCGATATCTCATCGGCATAGTCTCGACTATGTCCTTCCATTTTAGTAATGGTTTCCTCATGAGCCTCGATCATGTCATTGGCCTCACCGAGTTGTTCCAAGAGAGCAACAAAATGCTTCTTGGGTTTGCCCTTGAGATTTTTCATGAACAACTCAAATTCATTCTCTCCCTCCTTAGCACCCTCACTCTCATCAATACAATTCGTCAATGAAGGATTAGAAGAGATAGTAGTATTGATGTTTGGGGTTACCTTGTTGGCGGCCTTGTCCATGAGACACTTGGCGGTGATGTTCTCATTTGGTGAGTCGAAGAGAGATGAGTGGGAGTAGTAGCAATAGCAATCGTGGCCATGGTGACCACCTCATCATCTTCATCATTATCATCATCCTCAACATATTCTTCTTGGGCCACCAACCCTTTAGGAGGAGTCTTCTTGTTGAAGTTGTTCTTGTTGGGATATGACTTTGACTTGTCCTTCCGGATAAGCTTGCCTCCAAAGTCTTCTCTTTTCTCATATGGGCAATCTGCAATGAAGTGGCTTATATTTCCACAGTTGAAGCATGTCCTCACCCGTTGCTTGCCCTTGTTTCCACTTGAGTTGTTCCTGTTGAAGTTGGGTCTTGTGTTCTTCTTGTTGCCCCAGAATTGCCTTGAAGCAAGAGCCATGTGCTCATGATAGGCATATTTGGTTTCCTCGGGGCTACACTCATCATTATCCTCCACCTCCTCTTCTTCCACACAAGCCTTGGCCTTCAGGGCAAGATTAGGCTTCTTCGATCGTGATCTCTTAAGACCGCATTGTCGGCGGTCATATCCAAGATCCTCATGGCAACAAACTCATCCAACACTTCATTTGAGGATAAGTGGTGGAAGTCCGGTCTCTGACGAATGACAGAGGACATAGCCTTATGATAGGGCATCATGGCCTTGAGGAACTTGCGCTTGATCCAATTGTCATCCGTGTCCTTACTGCCATGATCTCGAAGAGAGACCGCAAGGGTAGTTAATCTCCGATAAAGTTCACGAGGATCTTGTTCTTCGATCATAGCAAACTCATCGGCTTCATCTTGCACAACTTCATAGTTGGAGCGTTGAATACTAGTGCTTCCCTTGTACATCGTGTCAACATGCTCCCAAGCTTCCTTGGCAACAGTGAAGGGTCGAAGATGTGCAATGTCTTCATGAGGGATGGCATCTTGAAGAATGCAAAGAGCGGACTCGTTGAATTGATGATCCGCAGTTTCTCTTGGAGTCATGTTGTCGGGATCACGTGGATAAAAACCTTGCTCAATGATTCTCCAAAGATTAGTAGAACAATGATTTATATGACGTTTGAAACGAAACACCCAAGTAGCAAAATCAGAATTTTTGATAAACTTGGGAGGAGGCCCAACGAAATTTAAATGCGGTGTGGGAACGGGTCCTCCATAGTGAGTAGGAGGAGCGGAGTGGGCAAAGATCCCACTCCCATTCTTAGTAACAGGGGCTTGTTCACTACTAGCTTCTCCCTTGTCGGGATTAGCCTCCGACACGTTGGTAGCGGGACGAATCACTTCCAACGGTGCGGTGGATAATTTAAGCCCCTCAAGCAAATCTTTAAACATGCCTTTGACCTCGCTCGCTAGTGACTCTTTCAATGTGGTCAAGGCCACATTGAACTCCTCACGAGAGACCGAGGCTCCCCCATCTGACGTAGGCAAGGACAGAGTTCCACCGGAATGATCCTCCGTCTCGACTACGTTGTCACCCATACTCTTTGGACAGTAAAGTCCTTAAAAAGAGACGAGGATCTGATACCAATTGAAAGGATCGATATGGTTGACTAGAGGGGGGTGAATAGGCAACTAACAATTTTTAGCTTTTCTTAACCACTTTAAATTAAGCGTCAAAGTAAGTTGTCTAGATATGCTACTAAGATGACAACTAACCGAAAGTAAAGATGACAACTTCACAAGCAAGCTATAGGAGTTAAACAAGTAATGCTTGCACAAGTAAAGGTAAGAAATAACCACAAGTGGAGACGGTGAAGACGAGGATGTGATATCGAAGTTCCTTCCCTTTGAGGGGAAGTACGTCTCCGTTGGAGCGGTGTGGAGGCACAATGCTCCCCAAGAAGCCACTAGGGCCACCATATTCTCCTCACGCCCTCACACAATGCAAGGTGCCGTGAATCCACTAGTGGTGCCCTTGAAGGCGGCAACCGGACCTTTACAAACAAGGTTGGGGCTCTCTCCACAACTTAATTGGAGGCTCCCAACGAAACCCCGGAGCTTCACCACAATGGATTGTGGCTCCGAAGTGACCTCTTCCATCTAGGGTGCTCAAACACCCAAGAGTAACAAAATCCACACAAGAAAGTATGGGGGAATCAAGTTTCCTTTGGTGGAAGTGTAGATCTAGGTCTCCTCCTTCAATCCCTAGCAAATCAACAAGTTTGGTTGGCTAGGGAGAGAGATCGGGCAAGAAAGCTTCAATGGCATTAATGGTGGAGAGAGAGAGGCAAGAGATAAGAAGGAGGTGGGAGACGGGCCTCCTTAAATAGGGTCTCCACCAATCCAACCGTTATGTGCAGAATTACATAGGACCGGTACTTCCGCTTACCCAACCAGTAGTACCGGTGAGTGAACAAACCAGCGCCCATGACACCAAGGCGGTACTTCCGGTGGCTCACCCGGTAGTACCGGTCTTCCGGGGAAAACCGGAACTACCACCCCACCTTCGGTCAACTACCGCTTAGAAACCAGAAGTTTTCAAGCAAGGGCGGTAGTTGGGACGGTGGTTGGGCCGGAACTACCGCCAGGCTGATAGTTACTGTGTGATGGCAGTCAGAGCGGTACTACCGCTCGGAACACCGGTAGTACCGGTTTTGCGAGAAGCCACCGGTACTTCCGGGCCACCACCGGTCTACCACCGAACCCAGTACAGAAGGTATCACCCCTGAGCGGTACTTGGGGCGGTGGTTTGACCGGAACTACCGGCCACCGGTACATCCGCCTACCACGGTGGTACTACCGCAGTAGATGAGTCTACACATAAGGAGGAAGGGAATGGGGACCTCTCTCTCCACGAACGGAGGCAATATAGTGGGTGCAAAGTATCTGTGTACGTGACTTGATTCACCCATTACCTTCCGATGTGGGTTCCCTCTTAATAGTACGGATTTCCTATGACCAAAAGAAACAAAAAGGCATCAGAACATCCGTCTTTGATCTTTTCCTTAAAGAGGGAAGGCCTAACCGTCTTGTGCCACATGTTATAAACCTGAGTAATATTGACGCACGATTAGTCCACACACGGATTGTCATCATCACCAAAACCTTAGGCAAGAGATGCCCTTACACTTGGGGATGCCCCGGGAAGGCATCCCCTCTTTCGTCTTCGTCTATCGGTAACTTTACTCGATGCTATATTTTTATTCACCACATGATATGTTTGCTTGGAGCGTCAATTTAGTTTATTTTGTTTTTCTTGCTGTTTGAATAATATCCCAAGATCTGAAATTCTTAAATGATAGAGAGTCTTCACATAGTTACATAATTATTAAACTACTCATTGATCTTCACTTATATCGTTTGGAGTAGTTTGTCTTTTGCTCTGGTGCTTCACTTATATCTTTTAGAGCACGGCGGTGATTTTATTTTGAAGAAATAGATGAACTCTCATGCTTCACTTATATCCTTTTGAGAGTCTATTAAAACAGCATGGTAATGTGCTTTGGCTATAAAACTAGCCTTCACATGATAGGCATCCAAGATCAATGTAGTAAAGTGCATTGAATATGATGACAAGTTGGATGCTTGATAATTGTTTTGAGATATGAGGATAGTGATATTAGAGTCATGATAGTGGAGTTATTATGAAATTGAGAAATACTTGTGTTAAAGTTAGTGATTCCCGCAACATGCACGTATGGTGAACCGCTATGTGACGAAGTTAGAGCATGAGGTATTTGTAGGGTGTCATCCTTTGTGTGGAGGTCGGGGGAGTGCGATGGTTAACTCCTACCAACCTCCCCCCTAGGAGCATGCGTTGATTGCTTTGTTTTGATGACTCGTAAATTTTTGCAATAAGTATATGAGTTCTTATGACTAATGTTGAGTCCATGGGTTATACGCACTCTCACCCTTCCACCATTGCTAGCCTCTCTTGTACCGTGCAACTTTTGCCGGTACCATACACCCACTATATACCTTCCTCAAAACAGCCACCATATATCTTCCTCAAAACAGCCACCATACCTACCTATCATGGCATTTTCATAGCCATTCCGAGATATATTGCCATGCAACTTTCCACCGTTCCGTTCATATGACACGCTTCATATTGTCATATTGCCATGCATGATCATGTAGTTCACATCGTATTTGTGTCAAAGCCACCATGCATAACTTTTCATACATGT
Organism: Secale cereale; assembly: GCA_902687465.1. Classification (NCBI taxonomy): domain Eukaryota; kingdom Viridiplantae; phylum Streptophyta; class Magnoliopsida; order Poales; family Poaceae; genus Secale; species Secale cereale. The sequence continues at coordinate 579,910,101 of LR738715.1, read as the reverse complement.
CACTATTAATTCATTGCACATCCCGGTACACCGCCGGAGGCATTCATATAGAGTCATACTTTGTTTTAGTATCGAGTTGTAAATCACTAAAAGTGTGATGATCATCATTATTAGAGCATTGTCCCATGTGAGGAAAGGCCAATAAAAAAGAGATGGCCAAAAAATATAGAGAGGGGCTAAAGAAAAGAGAAAGCCCTCCAAAAAAATGAGAGAAAAGAGAGAAGGGACAATTGCTAGTATCCTTTTCCACACTTGTGCTTCAAAGTAGCACCATGTTCTTCATGATAGAGAGTCTCATGTTTAGTCACTTTCATATACTAGTGGGAATTTTCATTATAGAACTTGGCTTGTATATTCCAACGATGGGCTTCCTCAAATGCCCTAGGTCTTCGTGAGAAAGCAAGTTGGATGCACACCCACTTAGTTTCTTTTGTTGAGCTTTCATACATTCTTAGCTCTAGTGCATCCGTTGCATGGCAATCCCTACTCACTCACATTGATATCTCTTGATGGGCATCTCCATAGCCTGTTGATAAGCCTAGTCGATGTGAGACTATCTCCCTACTTTGTGTCTTTTCCACAACCACCTATCTATTCCACCCATAGTGCTATGTCCATGGCTCACGCTCATGTATTGCGTGAAAGTTGAAAGGTTTGGAAGAATAGAGTATGAAAACAAGTGCTTGGCTGAAACCGGGGTTGCGCATGATATGAATATTTTGTGTGATGAAGAGGGAGCATAGCCAGACTATATGATTTTGTAGGGATAACTTTCTTTAGCCATAGTATTTTGAGAAGACATGGTTGGTTTGTTAGTATGCTTGAAGTATTATTATTTCTTATGTCAATATAGACTTTTATCTTGAATCTTTTAGATGTGAACATTCATGCGCCAATTAAGAGAATTACATTGAAAACTATGTTGGTTAGCATTCCATGTCAAAAATTCTGTTTTTATCATTTACCTACTCGAGGACGAGCAGGAATTAAGCTTGGGGATGCTTGATACGTCTCCAATGTATCTATAATTTTTTATTGTTCCATCCTATTATATTATCCTTCTAGGATGTTTCATGGGCTTTTATATACACTTCTATATGATTTTTGGGACTAACCTATTAACCCAGAGCCAAGTGCGAGTTTCTGTTTTTCTCCTATTTTAGGGTTTTGCAGAAAAGGAATATCAAACGGAGTCCAATTGACCTGAAATTCAATGGAGATTGTTTTTGGACCAGAAGAAGCCCACGAAGTACCGGGGGAGGACCAGGAGATGCACGTGCTACCCACGAGGGTGGGGGCGCCCCCCTACTGGGTGCGCCCCCTGCCTCGTGGACAGCCCGTAGACCCCCTTTGCTTGGCCCCGACTCCAACACCTCCTATATATACTGAAACCTCCGGAAAATAACCTAGATCGGGAGTTCCACCGCCGAAAGCCACAGTTGCCACTGAAAACCAATCTAGACCCGTTTTGGCACCCTGCCGGAGGGGGGAATCCCTCTCCGGTGGCCATCTTCATCATCCCGGCGCTCTCCATGACGAGGAGGAAGTAGTCCACCCTCGAGGCTGAGGGTATGTACCAGTAGCTATGTGTTTGATCTCTCTCTCTCTCTCTCTCTCTCTCTCTCTCTCTCTCTCTCTCTCTCTCTCTCTCGTGTTCTTGAGATGGCACAATCTTGATGTATCGCGAGCTTTGCTATTATAGTTGGATCTTATGATGTTTCTCCCCCTCTACTCTCTTGTGATGAATTGAGTTTTCCCTTTGAAGTTATCTTATAGGATTGAGTCTTTAAGGATTTGAGAACACTTGATGTATGTCTTGCGTGGGATACCTGTGGTGACAATGGGGTATTCTTTCGATTCACTTGATGTATGTTTTGGTGATCAACTTGCGGGTTCCATGACCTTGGGAATCTATGCATAGGGGTTGGCACACGTTTTCGTCTTGACTCTCCGGTAGAAACTTTGGGGCACTCTTTGAATTCTTTGTGTTGGTTGAATAGATGAATCTGAGATTGTGTGATGCATATCGTATAATCATGCCCACGGATACTTGAGGTGACAATGGAGTATCTAGGTGACATTAGGGTTTTGGTTGATTTGTGTCTTAAGGTGTTATTCTAGTATGAACTCTAAGATAGATCGAACGGAAAGAATAGCCTCATGCTATTTTACTACGGACTCTTGAATAGATCGATCCAAAAGAATAACTTTGAGGTGGTTTCGTACCCTACCATAATCTCTTCGTTTGTTCTCCGCTATTAGTGACTTTGGAGTGACTCTTTGTTGCATGTCGAGGGATAGTTATATGATCCAATTATGTTATTATTTTTGAGAGAACTTGCATTGGTGAAAGTATGAACCCTAGGCCTTGTTTCCTATCATTGCAACACCGTTTATGCTCACTTTTATCTTTAGTTACCTTGCTGTTTTTATATTTTCAGATTAAAAAACCTATATCTACCATCCATATTGCACTTGTATCACCATCTCTTCGCCGAACTAGTGCACCTATACAATTTACCATTGTATTGGGTGTGTTGGGGACACAAGAGACTCTTTGTTATTTGGTTGCAGGGTTGTTCGAGAGAGACCATCTTCATCCTACGCCTCCCACGGATTGATAAACCTTAGGTCATCCACTTGAGGGAAATTTGCTACTATCCTACAAACCTCTGCACTTGGAGGCCCAACAACGTCTACAAGAAGAAGGTTGCGTAGTAGACATCACTTGACCATCCCTTTATTCTTCCTTGAGCTCTGGACCGATTCTTTATAATCGAAACGGTCTTTAACATGTGATTGTTCAAATGTTGATCTTCTCGGTGCTGCATAATATTGGTGAGATGGTTTAAAATAAGATGGAGAATGTGCCCTTGTATCATACCTGTCCCGTGATGGATATGAATCTACATGAGCATAGGGATTCTTCCACGGCATTGGCTTTGTCGGCCCAAACTAAGGATATGAATATGTTGCATAAAAATTGTCACTTTGCCAATACCGATCCTCATACTTGCGCCTAGGGGGTGATCTTGGTTTCTTTACATGATTTGTCCGATAAGCATTCTTCTCTTCAGTCTTCTTTTGATATTTATCCAATAGTTCAGCGAAAGTGATTTTTGATCTCTTACACTTGCGCTTATTTCGGCCTTTGTTTTCTTTTGGTTTGCTTTCACCGATCATTGGATTTCCTTGTTGCCCCCCAGCCCTTGGCGTCTTGATTGTAACTTCGATGGAATCTTCACCCTCAAGATATGTTCATTATGCCCTTCAAGAACTTCTTTTCTTGAAAGCTTGATCCCGTCACCTACAGTTTTTACCGTCTCTCTAAATGGATCGGCATGAAGGAGCCGATGCAGAAAGTTTTTACCATTGGGACCATCGGTATAGAGTGGCCATCTCTTGGTGTTTCAACAAATTTCAATCGTCCTTTTTCAATGGCTGATTTAACTATTTGACGGAACATATTGCAATCCTCAAAATTATGCTTGGACGAATCATGCAACTTACAATACATTCGTCCCTAGATTGACGGCTTGACATGTTGATCAAGAATTCTAATGTAATTATTTTCAGCAACAAATCAAATATTTGATCACACATGCTTGAATTGAAGGTATACTTCTTACTTTTTAGCCGGTCTTGCTGTGAGAACGGCTTTGGAGGTAAGCAAATGAACGGTTCAGATTTGGAATCACCCCATTCGGCTATGCAATGTATTTTGCACTCTATATCCGATGTCTTTCGATAAGATATCATAATAGCATCGGTTTTCTCAAAAGAATTTAACCTTGGCTTTAAATTTCTGAAACGAAAATAGTTAGAGCATACATGGCTCAATTGATACCAAATGCAAGCCAAGTAATAAATAAGCAAAACTACCCAATTAGATATGAACTTTAGATAAAGCAATAGGGAAAGTCTTGGCTGTAACAATAAGTCATTATCAGTCTTTATAAATGGCACAATGGGTTGACCGATATGCTCAATAACAACTTTATCGCTAACAAGTAAATTACCCTTCTTCATTGGTCTTTTAAAATTACTTATGAGGATTTTTCTAATAGATGCATCAACTATGAAGTTGCGACCAAATCTGAAAATAGAAAAATTACTTGCTAGGCATACATCTTCAAATATGTTGGGAGAGCATGATGGTTGTGTGACTTGAACAATATCTTGCTCCATCTTTGGATGGCTCCCCAACGCCTTATCATCATCTTTTTATAGATTCCGTGCATCATTACATTGAAGATCCTTATCAGCCAAACTTTGTTCAGCTACTTGCTCTTGTCCATGAGTCTTGTCAATTTCTACGGCACGGAACTCGTAGGGCAGGAAGTAGGTTCCATTAACTTCAGAAAAATCAAGCACCGCTATTTTCCTATGCTTGCCATGCCCTTTCTCAGTGATGCTTGCTTCGTTGGATTTGATGGATTCGAAATATATACTACTTGATTCGGCTTTTTCAACCAAAGCACTTTTAGTTTCCGAATCATCATTCTTTTTGCCGGTTCTACCAATTGGCAATGCTTATTTTATTTGAGCCAATTCTTTTTCTGTTTGTTTCTAGCGGCGAGCGAAAAAATTGTTTTTCTCAATTTTAGCCCATTCGGGATATGATTGCCCCCAATGCTTTTAGATTCTTTCGGCAATGACACATGAGTGTTGCCGAAAATTTGCAATTGTGTAGGGGGTGTACAATATGATGTAGTATTAGGTGAAGGCACATGCATTGTTATAAAACCATATCTTTCCTCGCCAATTTTATCAATTGACAAAGATTCATCTTCTTGCAAAACTGTAGCTTTTATTGCATTATAATAAGGAAATAGCCCCTTTTCATGTTGTTCAAGGCAAAGATCACTAATCCTCTAATTTTGGTCTAAACTCTTCAATGCAGCCACCACTACTTCATCTTCTACAATATTGGGCACAACCGCTCCTGTAAAATTTACATTTATTTGGCTATGACCAGGAAGGTGTGAAGTCGAATTATGAACATCTACAGTTGTGTATGGTGCTGAAAAATTACTAACATGAGGTGTAGCATATGACTGTTGAGAGTAACTGGCCGAATAGCTAGTAGTAGCATGGCCAATTCCCCCATCCATCGGCATGGTTGAACTAGTATATTGCAAATTAGTTGCTGATGAATAAAAGGGTGAAACACTTTCTTGTATGCTATTAGAAATTTTAACATGAGGTGTTTCAAATTGATTAACCAAACCCATCATGTTGCTCATCGGCATATGGATTTGTGGGGTTGCGATGCATGATAGTTTAGATACATATGTTATACGTTACTAAAATCATAAGAATTTGAAGCATGAAGATTGTTTTGCATCGGTCCTTGCGCATAACTAGATGCATGATTAATAAAACTAGGGCTAGCCGATACATTATGCTCATTAGATGATCTACCAATAACATATGGATTATTTGCATCTACAAAGGGGGATTGGGTATTCATATTACCTTTGTAGACTGCAGCAACTTGATGACGATCTCTTCGTAGCAAGAACGGGTTGGAGATCATTCAAAGCTTCTGTCCCCAGCGGAGTCGCCAAAAAGTATGTTCGCACACGAACACGTCACCGTGTACCCTCGACGCCGGGGGTGATGCACCTCAGCTCACGTCGAAGGAGACCCGCCGGAAGCGCGGTACGCAAGTTAATCCGATGGGCGCTTTTGTAGACCCGAAACCCCACACGCCCGGGAGGGACCCGTCAGGGCGCGCGGCTGCTATGGGCTGCCCTAGATTGACCTGATCGCCCCTAGGGCCTCGAGGTTCGCCGCCCTGCAATGAAGAAGAACGAACAAAGAACGAGGAAGAAGAAGAACAAGGGAGAAGGTAAAAGTAAAGGTAAAAGTAGTAGATGTGTTTGTTCGATTGTGTGTTGTTCAATCGCCGTCACCCCTTAGGTATATAAGAGGCGGTTGGACTTCCCGTGCAAGGAAAATGCTTGGATTCACGTCCAAAACCCTAGCCAAATTCAGATTGGTTTTATCCGAACTTTCCAAAACTGTTCGGTTTAAACTGGTTGCACCTTACAGGTAATTTTGAGGTGGTAAACGACCTCGGATGAAAAAGATCCCAAAAGCAATCTTGACCGTTTCGACGAGACGAACAACTTTCATGTTGAACATTTTTCGATTTGAAGTCATCTTCTAGGCCAAAATGGTCACGCAAAATAGGCTGATATTTGTGCTACTTCAGACACGTGGCTGGTGGGGCGTGCCACTTATGGCTCCATGACAGGGCTGCATTCGGATGGCTGTAACTTTTGCATACGAACTCGGATTGTGACGATTTTTATATCAAAATCGACCGTTTTGATGAGACGAAGACAATTCATGTAGAATGTTATCCATATGAAGCCGTCTTGGGGCATAATCAGCAGAATAGTGTTCTGAATACAAAATCTCAGTATTTTGAACACAACTTCGGTCTTTGAGATGAGATCGGATGGCGATGGCTCAAACTTCAAAGATGTTCATATGGACAATACGAAAATCTTTTATGTAGATCACTTCTCCATTTGAGACCATATCTATCTATCTATACCTATACTAATTTGTGACTCCCTGAAAATTCCCACGTTAATTAGAATTTACGGACCGTTCATCTGGTGGGACCGAGTTATTACGGTGTAGATCTTTCGATAGATAAAAAATCAAGTATGTCAACCTGGAAACGCCAACTTAAAAAGAGGATTCTCACAAAAAAAAACTTTATAAAAAGGAGCGTCTACACACGTTCCTTCAAGTAACCATGGATTGTGTTCAAGAAAATGCGCCCATGGATCTTATTAATCTGTCATTAAGATATCTCACGGCTTGCAGTTGTCAAAAGCACACGTATCATCCAAGGAATCTTCAGCTAAGAAAAGAAAACTCCAGCGAAGAAAACATGCTTATGGTGCTATCCATGCCTTCATCGGAGACTTGGAAGAGCCATGACGCTGCTGCGCGTCAGCGCTGAACTGATCAATCCCGCCGTCGTGTTGATCTGCCCGTTCATCGGTTCTCTCTTTGACCCTCTAATGTGACCTCTTCAAGTTAAGCTTATCATATTTACGAACGCTGTGTTTCCAGCCACAAAGATCAATCGAGCGGTGCTCGATCAGGAGGTTGTGTAAGTACATGTTAAGGTCATTCGAGCCAGCCTTCTATACGTGCATCTCACCGGATGATCCTTGCTTGGTCGCTGTTCACAGACGGAAGTTGCATGCCAGTATGACCGCATGACAACAGTCCTGTGGCCATCAATCGTATCTCTCGATTGGTGTTGTATTATCGTGTGTTTGCTGCAGAAAAAAAATCAATTTGCAGCTTGGGAAGCTACATGTACGTGCATTCTCCTTTCCCCAATTGCTTTTCTCTTTCTCTGGAGCTTTTCTTTCTCCCCTGGCCCAGCTTGCTGCTTCTACCTTTGCTACCGCCGTGAATCCGATGGTATTCTCCAGCTTTTCTAGGTGGGTACTAGCGCACACAAACATTTAACTCCCAGTCTTCACATAGCCTTTTCTCAAATCAAGTCCTTCCATTGTATTTTGAAAAATCCTGATTTTTCTACATGTAAATGACCACTATGCGTATATAGCATTTGATTAGCAAATGTTTTATTTGTGGGTTACACAAAAAAGTGTACTAATGTGTCGATCTGAATGAGCAAACAGTGTAGATAAAAGTGATGCACCCATTGATCTTTCAGTATGACATTAAAATAAGAAATTTTATAGCAAATTAAAAAATTGGGGAGTACACATCTTTTTTTTGAAGGTGGAAAACAATACCATTAACCACTGGGCTCAGCAACATCGCTGGCTACCAAATCTAAAACAAAACTTGGCATAAGCTCTCCCCAAACTAGTGAGGATTCAGCCGAACCAAAACCATACTTCGCCAAAGCATGAGCTACGGCATTACAACTACGCTTACAATGCATAAAATCATAACTTTCGAAAGCCAAAACACATAAACTCCTAGCTTCTCGGAATAGGACCCCAATATCAGATAAATCCGCATCACCCCGCTTCAGAGCGTGGACAAGCTGCTGGGAATCAGACTCTAGAAGCACCCTATGAATACCAATATCTGAAGACCCCTCAATGGCTGCAATGCATGCTAAAGCTTCAGCGTGTAGGGCACTTTTCACATGCTTCAGTTTACCCGCACCAGCCGCAATTGTATCCCCTGTATTAGTTCGAACAACGTAGCCAAACGCCCCATCATTCTGCTGCTCATGGAACGCCGCGTCAAAATTTATCTTCACAAAATTCTCAGGAGGACACCTCCAATTTTGAGCTGGCTCTCCATTTATAACGTTAGTTTCAGCTGCACTAGTAAACTCCCCGATGTGCTTACGAATAAAGTAACATAACTCCTCCGTAGTTTTGGTCTGTTCCCCTGCGTTTATCTTGTTGCGGGCTGTCCACCAGTCCCATAATAATACGCAGACAGCATTCTTCTCCTCAGTTTTAAGCGAACAAATCGCCTCCACAGCAGCCCTAGCAGACCCAAAATTTAGCAGTTGTAACCTCACAGCTTCCAGATTCATAGCTCTCCATAGCCTCTTCACAAACTTACACTTGAGAAAGATGTGACCCCCATCTTCATCCAGCCTCGAGCAAACTGGACATCGAGTATCAAGGTCTACATGCTTCCTTTTAATATTCATACGTGTCGGCAAGCTATCATAAGCCAGTCTCCAAAGAAAAATACGTACTTTTGCTGGCAATTGGATGGACCAAAGCTTCGTCCATTGTGATCTCCCTGCACTCGTTCCTATTGATGAACTCGCATCTGCCTGACGCCTGGCATCTCTTAGAGTAACTCCTAGTCTGTATGCAGACTTTACTGAAAAAACACCCTTGCTATCAAAATGCCAAGCTACATGATCTTCCATCCCACTTCTAAGAGGTATAGCAAGTATCTCTTTTCTCAAACCTCAAAATGCAATTTATTTATTTTTGCAACTGAGCTCAAATGAGCCATATGCGCTTTATGCACAGTGCAAAAACTTATTATTGACACAAGATTTTGAAGGAAAAACAAAGTATTATTTTGTGATGGAAAATATATTTATCCATTTTAGAACAACATGCTACCTAATAGTTTAGGTATCAAGGATCAGTTAATAAATATACCTATGAAAATATTGGTGAACAATGGCATGCTGTCATGTAGTCTATTTTCATATCATTGATATATATATTGTGAGCACAAACCTACCAATGAGGTCCAAAGAAAAAAGTTGATATAATATTATTATCACATAGTTGGTCGACCACACATATATCTAAATTATGTGATTAAAAGATTACTCATAATAATATATCACTATATCTTATAATGAATCTAATGATATATGTTTGACATTCTAAATGTAAATATTTTTCTCCACAAACTTGGTGAAAGATTGTGATGTTTGACTTTTCTAAAAATCTATATGAATTACATTATGGATGGGACTGATTATTACTAATGATGAGATCCTTTCTCAAGATATCATTATTTTTGTATAAAAATAGCTTGAAATCTCAAGGTAAAAAAAAGATGCATTACATTGGACAACAATATACAAGACACCTATCTCTTTCTAGATTATGTAATGGTTCAATCACAGCATATATATACACGTCTACTCAAGCCTTAGATTTCATATACACATAAATGTTGGAAGTAAAATAAAATACATGGACTCAAATTTATGAAGGGCGGCAACCACCAGGTAATATTAGATTTACACCACATACAATTGTGATTTTCTAAACTTTAAGGTGCATACATTCACGTCTATCGTATAATCAATCTTTCGCTATTTTTTCTGCAATTATGTTCCAGCTTCTGTTAGCCAGCGTCAGTCACATTTGAAGAAAAACAACACTTGACCTAAAGATAGCTATATAAAAGTTAGACACGACTGAATTATGCTCTGAGTATCCATGTGTGTGTATGTGACCATTAAAAAGAAAAAAGTAACGCACCATAAAAAGAGATGCTCTGAGTATCCATGCGTGTGTATGTGACCATTAAAAAGAAAAAAGTAACGCACCATAAAAAGAGAAATACATCAGTATACATAGTAGCAAGAACGCGTTGAGTCACGTTGTAGCCATGGAAATACAATATTCAAATCATTGTCAATAGGGATTTGACAAACTCAGTAAAACATTGGCAAAAAGGCAAAGTGTACAGGAATGTACCACTAGACTCAGTTTAGTGAACACATAGGGTTCTCTATTTGACTTCTGTAGACCACATTAAAATAGTATTTTTTAAATTGAATTCATGAATTTTCACAAACACCTTACACAACAAGAAATATTGCTTGAATACATATTTTGTGGACGTTAAATTGCTAGCCTTGCACGGGCTGATGACTAGTTAATTAAGTTATTGACTTTGTCAAAATCTGGTGTGTCAACAGATGGGAGCGCGATAAAGTAGTTTTTTGCGCGCGGCGCGTTCAACTGCTGTTGGAGATGCTCTTAAGCATATTCAGCCCAAGTTGGCGGCGCTGCTCCAGCAAGCAAATTTGAAGCCACGCAGGATTGGGGTGCGGCAAGCTGAGCGCCTTGTCCCTCCGGGCACGGCAATGAATGCGGCGGCCGACGCGTCCACGGCGACCGGAGTCACCATGGACCATGGAGACCGGCATGTCGTCCGCGACCGGCCCATCACAAGTCCGGTACCCCGCCTCGCCAACAACAGGTCTTCGTTGCCGGAGACACCGGAGGAACCACGGGCGGCCATGGGCTGAGTCACAACATCGGGTTCACCGTTGGAACAGAGTGATCCGCGTGCAGAGGTGGCACACGACACGAGCTTCCTAGGGATCGACGCTGGGAGTTGGTACCAGATCGCGTGAAGCGTCAAGCCGGCCAAGCATGACTTCCTTCGCTTGCCCGGGCATCAACCCCTTGTTCTGGATCGACTTGGCCATCAGCCCATCACCTACTTTGACATGTATCTCAAAGCTGGGTAGGAATCACTTTTTCTTTTTCTTTCTAATTTGTGTGAATCACTTAGATGTGTGCTAGAAGCACATCTAGATGTGCTTTAGCAAAACTGTATCTCAAACGTCGTCGTCATCGTGAGTGGCCTTGAGATGATTTCGCTCGGGAATTTGAGTTGGAATTTGGGCATGAAGGATATGGCACTCATACGACAGGGCTGCTGCAACTGAAGCAAATTGGCAGAGTTTCCTAATATCGTTTGACTTTCGATGTATAATTTGATTGCCTGGGATACTTATCTAGACCCCAAATCCTTTGTGCCCCAATTTCTGTTCGTTCTAAAAGAGTGCTGTCTCCAACTATTGTTACTCGAGGTGTGATTCTGGCAAGAATTTGGGAAGAAGAACTGAAGCTTAATCGTCCTCGCCCGAGAGCAACATCGAGCAGGGTATCCACCTCACCTGTTGCTCCAAGTTTGTAAACCCAGCTGCATGGAAAAACCCTGACGACTATGGCAGCAGAAACCGTCAGTTGAGGGATTCTCGGCGCTCTAATAGTCTTGCTTTCGCTATGGAGAAAAAATATAGAAAGGAACATCAATGCAACCATTGACCGTTCAGTTGGGTGAACATGGGAAAATTCTGTCAATTCTGACAGAGGAAGCAATGCAAGCATTGGAACTGTTTTTTTTTCGAAACGGAGGCATAAGATTTGCCTCATTTATTAAATAAGGAGAGAATAGAGTTTATAGAAATACAGCACACCCACACATTCGGCATGACAATTACTCGCCAAGAAAGATATTCCCTAATTTCTTTGCGCCCGCGGCCATCCAAAGCTTGGCCTCGTCGACAATGGCGATGAGTAGGATGGTCGGTGGTGCACTCTTGTGGCGGAACACCCATGCATTTCTTTCATTCCAAATGGTCCACGAGACGAGCATGGTGAGGGAGGCCATAGCTTGCCGGTTAGGGTTGCGGTTGTCGGTTCTCTTGTCCCACCACTGGTAGACGGAGTCGTCCATGAGCCACTTGGATGTATCCATGTGCGCGAGACCTAGTTTCTCAATGAGAGACTTCCATAGCCGAATCGTGTAGCAGCACTAGAAGAAAAGGTGGGCTCCCGATTCTTGCTCCCTATTGCAAAGCTTGCAAAGGCCACAATTTGGCCAAACTCGACGCTCCAAGCGACCTGCGGTCCAAATTCTATCTTGCAACGCCAACCAAGCAAAAAACTTAACCTTTGGAGATGCCCATGCCTTCCAAACCATGCGATCCAAGGGGGAGAGAGTCATGCCTAGGAATTGAGCCATGTACGCGATGGACGCCGTGTAGATCCCATCGTTCACATGCTTTCAAACGATGACGTCTTTGGTTTGCTCATGAAGGTGGACGTCATTAAGGAGCATCCAAAGAGTGAAGAACTCCCTAATGTGGGCGACGAAGACAACCATGTCTGTATCATGATTGATCTTGAAGATTCAAGTGTTCCCCGTGAGGGCCTCACGGACCTTCCAATTCTTTCTTCTCGAGGCCGCAAACAAGAGTGGCACAATATCCTTGGGTTTGTGACCAAGAAGCCACGGGGAGCCCTAAAAAGGCGTTTTGGCGCCATCCCCTATAGTGATAGTCGTAGAGGCATAGAAAAACTCGAGGTCCTCCTCCGTGCATGGGTTTTCACGGCCAACCCATAATCCACGGGGCTCAGTCCATTCATACCAAAGCCATTGGAGCCGCAAAGCACGTGCAAATTTGTCGGTGTCGAGCACCCCGAGGCCACCATATTCTTTTGGTCTACAAATCAACTTCTAGTTGACCTTGCATTTGGCTCCCGTTGTCTTGTCCGAGCCGGACCAAAGGAAAGCTCTCTCGATTTTGTTAAGGCTATGGAGAGAGCTTTGAGGCACGATGAGGGGTGTGATGGAGAATACTACTTGGGAGGTAATGACCGACCTAACAACTGCCGTACGACCGATGGTAGTGATGTTTTGGCCCTCCCAAGTGACCAATTTGCCGGCCGCTTTGTCCTCAAGGTATTGGAATTCACCTTTTTCAGTTGCCACATAGAGAGTGGTAGTCCAAGGTATTTGACCGGAAAAAATGCACGTGCTGCCGGCATGCTCTGAAGAATTTGCTCAAGGTCCAGGTGATTGCAGCGAATATGCACAACCGAGCTTTTTTGGAAGTCGGAACAAAGGCCCGTGACGTCCCCAAAGCCTCTCAGGATAGAGGCAAGATTGTCGATGTCCCACTTGATGGGGGCCACAAAGACCGCCGCGTCATCCGCATAGAGGGAGGTGCGCACCATGGCACCCCGACCACGGATCCTATGGAGGAGCCCTTTCGCGTCGCCAAGTCTAGGATCTTATGCAAGGGGTCAATTGCCAGGACGAAGAGGAGTGGAGAGATGGGATCCCCCTGCCTGAATCCACGGCCATGCTTGACAGCATGGCCGGGAAGCCCGTTTAGCATTATCTGAGATGAAGAAGAGGATAGAAGCGTAGCAATCCAAGCTCGAAATTTTGGAGGGAAGCCCAACCGTTGGAGCAGCTCAAGAATGTATCCCCACTTGACTAAGTCAAACACCTTTTTTATATCGAGCTTGAAAAGGAGTGCGGGGGTCTTTCATTTGTGTAGACGTCGGGCGAAATTCCGAACATACATGAAGCATTCATGGATACTTCTCCTTTTAATGAAAGCACTCTGGGCATTGGAAACGAGGTCATCCATGTGGGGCGCAAGGCGTAGAGATAGAACCTTGGCAATGATTTTAGCGATGGAGTGGATGAGGCTAATGGGCCTATAATCAGAGATGCCTTCCGCGATGTCCTTCTTAGGCAGAAGAACAACATTGGCAGAGTTTAGCCACTGCAGGTTGGAGGTGTGTAAACAATCGAAGCGTTGAACGACCCCCATGATCGTATGCTTGATGATTCCCCAACACTTCTTGAAGAGATCCACGTGAAACCATCCGGTCCCGGCGCCTTATAACTAGGCATCTCTTTTATAGCCTCCCAAACCTCCTCCTCGGTGATTGCGGCGTCGAGGTCTTGCAAGGCATGGGCCTCAATGCCCAGATCCTCCAAATTGAAATCCTTATTGCTCGTACTTCCCCGTCCCATGACCTCAGAGAAGTGATCATGGATGATCTTCTCTTTTTCTTTGTGGTCGGTCACCCAACCATGAGCATGCTTTAGCCGGTGAATATGGTTTTTTCTCCTACGGGAGTTGATGCGACGGTGGAAGAATTTGGTGTTGGCATCACCCTCCCTCAGATTTGCCAGTCCAGCACATTGGCTCTTCCTAGCCCGCTCAAGAACCGCCAAACTAACCACTCTTCGCTTTAGTCTAGCACGCAGGTCCCTCTCGTCAGGTGAAAGGGCCCGTTCCTCTTGCGCCAAGTCCAACTGAAGGATCACCAAGAGGGCCGCATGGTGTTGGATCTTGGCCTTGGAGAAAAACTTCTTGCTCCATTCAGTGAGCCGGGTTGCGGTTTTCTTGAGCCTATGATGTAGAATTTGGAAAGGCTCTGTGTGGATTACACGCTCATTCCACGCCTTCAGGACCACGTCATAGAATCCGGGCAAAGATACTGTGACGCCCCTGATTTGTCTGTACACTAATCATGCACGCAAATGTGTACGACCAAGATCAGGGACTCACGGGAAGATATCACAACACAACTCTAGACACAAATTAAAATAATACAAGCTTCATATTACAAGCCAGGGGCCTCGAGGGCTCGAATATAGAAGCTCGAAAGCAACAGAGTTAGCGGAAGCAACAAAATCTGAGTACAGACATAAGTTAAACAAGTTTTGCCTTAAGAAGGCTAGCACAAACATCAACGATCGAAGAGGCAAGGCCTCCTGCCTGGGACCTCCTAACTACTCCTGGCCGTCAGCTGTCTCCACGTAGTAGTAGGCTCCGTCGGGGTAGTAGTAGTAGTAGTAGCCGACTGGGGTGGCATCTGGCTCCTGGGATCCGCCATCTGGTTGTAACAACCAGAAAGAAGAAAGAAGGGGGGAAAGGGGGAGCAAAGCAACCGTGAGTACTCATCCAAAGTACTCGCAAGCATCAGATCTATACTAAGTATGCATCGGTATCAAAGGAATAAGCTGTATATGTGGACTGAACCGCAGAATGCCAGAAGAGGAGGGGAAAAGCCTAGCCTATCGAAGACTAGCATCTTCAAGCATCTTCTGGGAAGCACCATCTTCCTGCAGTAGAAGGAAATACAGAATAGCATTTTATAATTAACAAGCATGTTGTAGTATTAATGGCCTAGAGATCCTTCCTCGACTCCCTGCGAGAAAGTAATCTCGCAGCCACATATCCATCACATATCTCAAGTATCCATTTCTAGTTATAATAGATCAGGATATAAGACTGAACGTCCGTTACCGTGGACACGGCTATTCGAATAGATAACTTCCCTGCAGGGGTGCACCACGTTACCCTCACGATCGATCACCTTCGGCCGGACACAGCTTTCTGGGTTAATGCCCGGCCTCGGAAGATCAACACGTCGCAACCCTACCTAGGCTCAGCAGAGAGGTCCCCGCTGGTCTACATCCTAAGCACTCCGGGGTCATGGGCCATCACCCGTTGCACTCCGGGTTGTTGCGAGCAGGGCGGACCAGGCACCACCTCTATACTGGATGGCGCTGGCCCAGTCGTGCCGCAATGCTGAACTGGACGTCTGACAAAGCTTCGGCTGATACCACGACGCCGAGGCCCATAACTATTCTCGCGTGGCGGTTAGTGCGTAAAGGCCAGAGGCCAACTCAGAACAAATACCCAAATCTGTTAGTGCATTATTGACAGAAGTGACGGCTGTCGGGACAAGTCCGGAGCTATCACCCCTCCTGAGTGATACCGCTAAACAGCCAGCCGCCACCGTAAGAACTCCCGCGGGTGCTCTCCGGGCCCGCCCGCCTTTCACAAAGGTCTCAAGTAAAGTCCATGTAACCGTGTGTCCAAAACATCAAGGTGGAAAACCCGAGGAATCACCCCCGACGAATTCCACTCGATGTGTCCGTCAAGGCGAACTATGAGGAATCACCCCCGAGGTTCACACTTGAGGGGTTGCACGACAGAGTCGTATCGGGAATAGAGAAAGAGGAATCACCCTCGATGACCACGACCGAATAGCTACACTACAGAGTTATCATCATGAGTGCGTTACGAGGCTTCACCCTCGGCACCCGATAGTACCTCTGCAGAGTCGAGCAACAAAGGGGTGTGATGTGATGTGAAGTGTCGGGCCCCGGTCTTCGATCACGTTGCTCGAGTCATCGATGATGAAGCAGGGGTAACAAGGACAGTCGGGCTTCGGTCTTCGATCATGTTGCTCGAGTAGTCGATGATGAAGCAGGGGCAACAAGGACAAGGTGGGGTCACTGATGGATCACTAGCCAACCTATACTAAGCAGTTTAGCATAGCATGGTAGGTAACAATAGCAGGTACAAAAGCAGGCTATGCATCAGAATAGGATCAAACAATAACAGTAGCAAAATCTAATGCAAGCATAAGAGAGAATGGAATGGGTGATATCGGGATGATCAAAGGGGGGGCTTGCCTGGAAGCTCTATTGAAACGGAAGTAGGGTCGTCGTCGACGTAGTCGATCACCAGGGCATCAACAGGAGTCTCGGGGTCTACTGGGGAGAAGAGGGGGGAAGAAACAATAAATACATAGCACACAGATGCAATACAGATGCACGACATGGTAATAAGCGGTGCTAGGGGTGTTCTAACGCAGTACTACACGATATCGAGGAAGGGGGAAAACACCCGGGAAAGCATTCCCGATGTTAGGCATTTTCGGACAGGCGAACTGGAGGAGGAATGTTGCATGTTTGGTATTCTAGGGATGTGTGGCGGACGAACGGACTGCATATCCGGGTTCGTCTCCAAATTCTGAGCGACTTTCATATATAAATCTTTTTCATCCGAGTTACGGATTATCTTATATGATTTTTTAAAGTTTATTAATATTCTGAAATTATTATTAATTCGAAATTAAATAATAAATTGCTACGGGTACCCAGCTCTGCGTACACAGAAGTGTAACAGAGGCTGACACGTGGGCCAGGGGGTCCCAATTGACTAGTCAACGTTTGACCGGTCAACAGGGGGTGGGGCCCCCTGTCATAGGCACACTTTAACTAACGACAGTTTTAATTAACTAATAATTAATTAGTTTAGTTAAATCTAATTAGTTAAGTTAATTAATGTTTTAATTAATTAATATATATATTTTTAAAACTTTCTTTCTTTTTCATCTTTTTTTACACGGGACTGGGCCCAGCCTGGCAGTGGCCTAAGCCCATAGCGGGCGCTGCCATTTGGATGCGGGCGCGGGCGCGATATCACCGGGGGCGGACGCCCGCCCGAACGGGCGCCTGGGAGCGGGGCGTGGTCGCCGGCCACGGCGAGCAGAGCCCCAAGCCGTCGGCCGGTCGGGGCCGCAGATTGAGGAGGCGGGGCGGGGCTCACGCGCAGGTGGGCGCGGAGCATGTGGCGGCGCAGGGGGGGGGTGGCGGCCGCGGCGAGCGCAACCCCGGGAGGTGGGGCGCCGGCGCGGCCAGGCACGGGTGAGGGCCGACGACGCTAGGCGCGGTGGGCGCGCGGGGACCGGCAGAAGGACGTAGGCGGGGCGGGCGCGGCCGTGTGGGAGCCGGAGTGGCGCGAGGGCCGGCGGGTCGTGCGGCAGTGGGGGCGGCTGCGCAGCGACATCAATGGGAGGCGGCGCGGTGACGTGCGACTACGCGGAAGGGGGGAGAAGGCGGCAGCAGCAGTAGTCGCCGCGGGCGCGGCGGAGCGCGGCTGCAACAGGTGGTGACTGAAGCAGGCGCGTGGCCGGGGAGGGGTCGCACAGCGGAGGCAGAGGCGGGAGTGGCGAGCGACAGTGGCGGGGCAGGCCAGCAGCAACGGCAGCGGACGAACGCGACAAATAGTGAGGAGTTGAGCACGACGTCGGGCTCGGCGAACTCGAAGGCGGGTGTGGCCACGGTGACTACTGAGCAGGGGGCGGGGGCGGCGAGCTACGGCTACGGCGTGCGTTGAGGAGCAGAGGGAAAAGGGGATGGATGGGGTGCTCACCTAGGAGCACACGTTGCTCTGCGAGAGGTTTAGAAGCAGCAGGCAACGCGGTGGCGTTCCAAGGTAGTCGAAGGGGACGGGGCGGTGTTGCTGGGCCGTCCCGACTCGATCTTGTGTACGAGGAGGATGAAGGAGTCCGCGACGGAGCTGTCGGGCAGCTCAGAATGGAGAGGTGAGGAGGTTGGCCGTGTCCATGGCGATGGCAAGCCCTCGGAGCGGCGTCGGGGCGAGGTGGCGCTGGCATCGGCGAGCCGCGGTCGGAGCAGATCTGGCGAGGGGAAGGGAAAGGAAGCGAGGAGGATCGAACGGGGATCTAGGGTTCGTCGAGGGAGGACGAGGCACCTTTGTAGCTCGCCGTGGAGCGGTGGATGGCCGGCGCGTGGCCGTTCTGGCCACGGACGGCTGCACAACGACCACCTCTCCTTCCCCTGTAGCAGGGGAAGAAGACAAGGCGAGGGGGCCAGTTGGGCCAGGTGGGTCGGCTGGGATGGGCTGGTTCGGCTATGGCCAACTGGGCCACAAGGCCCGTTGAGGGAGGGGGGTCCTTCAAATTTTTATTTTGTTTATATTATTTTTACTTTTTTTTGTTTTCTCTTAATTCTTAATTTATTTTAGCTTAATATAAAATATAACACTATCCCCTAAAGTAGTATTTATAAATAGGCTACTGCCCTAAATATCTTGGCTCTTTAATAAAATAGGTTTGTATTGGTTCTATTATTTAAAGGCATTTAATAATTATTTTCATCTACTGTTTTAAATACTTAGGAAAATTAAACACTTTACAAACATGTGGGTTCAGTATAACAAATACACATGGATTATTTGCCACACCCTGAACATTTTTGTTTGCATGTTTGACAAATTTAAATTTTGGACTTTAATTTGAATTTGAATTGAATTATGATTTGGATCAAGCGAGGATTAGCAACAATAATGTGATGACGTGGCGTCATTAACATGGGATTACTGTAGCTTAATTATCCGGGCGTCACAATTCTCCTCCACTACAAGAAATCTCGTCCCGAGATTTTAGGAGGTAGAAGGAAACAAAACAGGGTATTCACAATTTTTTTCAAATTTGAAGGACCGTGGACGTCTAGGTCCCTTGTCATTGGCAAGCAGGATGGGGCAATGGTCGGAGAGAGAAGATGAAAGGGCATGTAACACATGCGTGTTGAAAGTTGTGTCCCACTCGGCGTTGCAAAAGAAAGAGTCAAGCTTGCAAAGGGTGGGGTTTTTCCGCTCATTGCTCCAAGTGAAGCATCTATTTTGGAGATGAATTTCTTTGAGCTCACAAGATTGAAGGCTTGCGCGGAAACGGTTTATCCTACTCCGGTTTACATTTCTCTTGTTCTTGTCTCATGCTTGGTAGATTTGATTAAAATCCCCGAGGACCAACCAAGCAACACCCGACAAAGGCTTTTGGGCAACAATCTCGGTAAAGAAAGAATCTTTACTGGCGTGGTCAGTGGGACCGTAGACAGATGTTATCTTGAAGCATTCTGTCGCTCGAATGCGAACCTTGCCAGAGAGGCAAAAGGCCGACGAAGAAATGTGAGAGACCTCGACGACGTTGTCATCCCATAGTAATAAGATCCCACCCCTAGTTCCCGTCGCTGGTCGCTGCGCAAATTTTTTCAGCCGGTTGCCACCAAGGAAGGCTGCCACATATTTGTCCACGCTATCTAGCTTCGTCTCTTGTAAACACACAATTTGGCACAAGGAGTCTGCAATCGTAGCGCTGATGGTTGCCCTCCGGGCTGGGCAGTTTAGGCCACGTACATTCCAGCTCAGGGTGTTTATAGGTTGTGGAGTCATGGGGCACACCAGCATTCACTTTGATCAGTCAAGGAGCGAGGACATCAACCAACGTACATTAGAATAACAACAGTATTGAACTGAGCTACAAACCCCACTGGGGCACATGAGTACTGGACGTAGATTAACACATGTACGTAGCCTAACACATGGCCGAGCCAAGCGGCACTAGACTTACACATAGATGGAACTAAGGCAGCCAACGGGCTGACACACATTACAGTGCAGGGGAGAGCTAACATAAACAACTAAAACAACCCTGAACAATGAACTGGACGAGCAAGTCGCCGCCTACTGTGCTCCCAGGCTCTGCTGAGCTGCACTAGCATCCTGGGAAATTTCCAGAGCTCCCTCACCACCGTGATCAATCAGCGCATCCTCGACGTCATTGACAGCCTTGTCGTCAAGGTGAAAAAATCCCTCATGGCCATAATCAGCTCAGGAGAAAGTTGCTCTTTGAACTTGGCAGTGAAATCAGCAAGTGTAGCCTCTGTTACATCTTCTTCATCTCTGACTATCCCAAAGGACCGGCAAACTAGCTTCTCCGCCGCCTTGGCTGCTGGGAGCACCATATGGGTGCGTTTGATTTTCTGCAGGGAGAGGCCCCCTTGTTGGAGATCTTGACGCCAGCAAGGTTCTTCCGACGAGCCGTAGGTGGCCTG
>LR738715.1:579838553-579887176 GCA_902687465.1 Secale cereale | reverse complement strand
GCCTTGTAGGCCAGAGAGGGGCCGGTTGGGCCGGCCAGTTGGCCTAGTGTGGAGGATTTGTTTCATTTTTTTTTGTTTTGCTTTGTTCTTTTTTCCTTTTCTTTTATTTAGTAGTTCTAATTTATTCACTATTCATTTTAGTTTTATTTACTATATAAAAAGAAACAATACCTAACTTAGTATTTGTAATTAGACCAATGCCACTAATATTTTGGCACATTAATAAAATAGTTAGTATTTGTGTATTACATAAGGAGGAGTTAATTAATTGTTTCACAGTTGCCTTAATTTCATTAAGACATTAGAATACTCTCCTCAAGAATTGTTTCACAGTTGCCTTAATTGTTTCACATTTATATTAGAAACTAAAATGTGATTTGTCCACCGTAATTACTTATGATTTATTTCTCATGTTTAGAACATTTTAGTTTTAATGTTTGAAAACTTTTACCGTTTAACTTTATCTTAAATTCAAATTTGGACGGGATTTGATTCATTGCGAGATTACCAACAGTAATCATGGTGACGTGGCATTGTTAACAGGGAATTACTGTAGCTTAACTATTCGGGCATCACAATTCTCCTCCACTACAAGAAATCTCGTCCCGAGATTTAAGCGGTGGAGTAAGGGGTGGGGAAGTGCTGGTAGCGAAAACCTAACTAGTCTTCTAGGTCTTGGATCCCCTTTCAAAGAGGTTGATCCCTTTCGTTGATGTCTTCATTTCTCTGCTTCAAGTCATCGTGATCAAGTCATCATCCTTCCTTCGGGATCTCCATCGTCCTACAAACGCGACCAGGGGGAAACTCCAGAAGAACGGATCTCCACAAAGTTGGGCATCTGACGGTGAACTCAATGGGAAATACACGAGGTTCCCCACGAGTTGTATTTCAGTGGATTCGTTAAGTGCAATATACGATGGTACCAAAGTTTCAAATGGGTAGGCATTCGTTTGATGCCTAAACAGAAGCTGAAACGGGGGCTTGAGCAATGAGAACAATTATTGTGTTTGATACAGGATGAAACATGGTATACCATTTAGCTCATGAATTACTTATGAAGCCAAGTGTAAAGGATACCTTAGAATCAAGGTTGTACAGAAGAGTCAGGTTTCGATCCCGTGGACCTATGGGTTATGGTCCAACCATGTGGGTTGAAAGTAGGAAGGGTGGTGACATCTTGCACAATCATGAAAGCAAGCATGTCAGAGGATATCCTGCCAGCTGCTACTTCTTGAGCTTACGTTGTATTCCCTCGAAGAGGAAGGGAGATGCATCACAGTAACGTAAGTATTTCCCTCAGTTTGTGAGAACCAAGGTATCAATCCAGTAGGAGACCACGCGCGAGTCCCTCGCACCTGCACAAACAAATAAGAACTTCGCAGCCAACGCGATAAGGGGTTGTCAATCCCTTTACGGTCACTTACGAAAGGAAGATCTGATAGAGATGATGGTTTATATTTTTGGTATTTTTAGTTTATAAGAACAACAAATAAAAGCAATAAAAGTAAAGTAGATGTAGATTGATATGTTGAGAATAGACCCGGGGGCCATAGTTTTCTCTAGTGGCTTCTCTCATGATAGTGATATTCTACGGCGGGTAAACAAATTACTGTCGAGCAATTGATAGAAAAGCGAATAATTATGAGACTATCTAGGCATGATCATTGTATATAGGCATCACGTCCGAGACATGTAGACCGAAACAATTCTGCATCTACTACTATTACTCCACACATCGACCGCTATCCAGCATGCATCTAGTGTATTGAGCTCATAAGAACAGAGTAACGCCTTAAGCAAGATGACATGATGTAGAGGGATAAACTCAAGCAATATGATATAAACCCCATCTTTTTATCCTGGATGGCAACAATACAATACGTGCCTTGCTGTCCCTACTATCACTGGGAAAGGACACCACAAGATTGAACCCAAAGCCAAGCACTTCTCCCATTGCAAGAACTATAGATCTAGTAGGCCAAACCAAACCAATAATCCGAAGAGACTTGCAAGGATAATATGAGCACACATAAAAAGTTCAGAGAAGAACCAAATATCTTTCATATATAACCTTGATCATAAACTCACAATTCATCGGATCTCGACGAACACACCGCAAAAAGAGATTACATCGAATAGATCTCCTCGAAGACCGATGAGAACTTTGTATTGGGATCCAGAGAGAGAGAAGAAGCCATCTAGATACTAGCTATGGACCCGAAGGTCTGTGGTAAACTACTCACAACTCATGGTGAGGGCGATGATGATGATGATGAACAACTCCGTGATGGATCCCCTCCGGTGGAGCTCCGGAACAGGCTCCAAGATGGGATCTTCAAGGGAACAGAAGGTACGGCGGTGGAATTAGGGTTTTCTCTCTGTTCACGGAGGTTCTGGGGTACGTAGACTTATATAGGAAGAAGGAGGGCACCGGGGGACGCTCGAGGGGGCCACGAGGCAGGGGGGCGCGCCCCCACCCTGTCGGGCCACCTCTTGATCCCCTGTCGTGTTTCTCAAGCTCCGCGTGCTTGATTTTCTCTAAAAATATCTCTCGCGAAGGTTTCATTCTGTTTGGACTCCGTTTGAGATTCTTTTTCTGTGAAACCCCGAAACAGGCAAAAAACAGCAATCTGGACTGGGCCTTTGGGTTAGTAGGTTAGTCCCAAAAATGATATAAAAGTGAATGATAAAGCCCATTAAACATCCAAGACTTCATAAATAATAGCATGGAACAATAAAAAATTATAGATACGTTGGGGACGTATCAAGCATCCCCAAGCTTAATTCATGCTCGTCCTCGAGTAGGTAAATGATAAAGAAAGAATTTTTGATGTGGAATGCTAACCAATATAGTTTTTCAATGTAATTCTCTTAATTGTGGCATGAATGTTCAGATCTAAAAGATTCAAGATAAAAGTCTATATTGACATAAGAAATAGCAATACTTCAAGCATACTAACAAAGCAATCATGTCTTCTCAAAATACTATGGCTAAAGAAAGTTATCCCTACAAAATCATATAGTCTGGCAATGCTCCCTCTTCATCACACGAAATATTCATATCATGCACAACCCCGATTTCAGCCAAGCACTTGTTTTCATACTCTATCTTTTCAAACCTTTCAACTTTCACGCAATACATGAGCGTGAGCCATGGATATAACACTATGGGTGGAATAGAGGTGGTTGTGGAGAAGACAAAAAGGAGGGAGATTGTCTCACATCAACTAGGCGTATCAATGGGCTATGCAAATGCCCATCAATAGATATCAATGTGAGTGAGTAGGGATTGCCATGCAACGGATGCACTAGAGCTAAATATGAATGAAAGCTCAACAAAAGAAACTAGTGGGTGTGCATCCAACTTGCTTGCTCACGAAGACCTAGGGCATTTGAGGAAGCCCATCGTTGGAATATACAAGCCAAGTTCTATAATGAAAATTCCCACTAGTATATGAAAGTGACTAAGCATGAGACTCTCTACAATGAAGAACATGGTGCTACTTTGAAGCACAAGTGTGGAAAAAAGATAGTAGCAATTCTCCCTTCTCTCTTTTCTCTCATTTTTTTGGAGGGGATTTCTCTTTTTTATTAGACCCTCTCTATTTTTTGGGCCATCTCCCTTTTTTTTATTGGCCTTTCCTCACATGGGACAATGCAATAATGATGATCATCACACTTTTTATTACAACTCGAAATTACAACTCGATACTACAACAAGTATGACTCTACATGAATGCCTCCGGCGGTGTACCGGGATGTGCAATGAATCAAGAGTGACATATATGAAAAATTATGCATGGTGGCTTTGCAATATATAGTGGGTTTATGGCACTGACGAAAGTTGCGCGGTACAAGAGAGGCTAGCAATGGTGGAAGGGTGAGAGTGCGTATGATCCATGGACTCAACATTAGTCATAAGAACTCATATACTTATTGCAAAAGTCTACGAGTCATCAAAACAAAGCAATCAACGCATGCTCCTAGGGGGGAGGTTGGTAGGAGTTAACCATCGCGCGCCCCCGACCTCCACACAAAGGTTGGCACTCTACGAATACCTCATGCTCTAACTTCGTCACATAGCGGTTCACCATACGTGCATGATACGGGAATCACTAACCTTAACACAAGTATTTCTTATTTTCATAATAACGCCACTAGCATGACTCTAATATCGCTATCCTCATATCTCAAAACAATTATCAAGCATCCAACATCTCATTCTATTCAATGCACTTAGTGTGATTTTTTTACTACATTGACATTGGATGTTTATCATGTGAAGACTACTTTCTTTAGCCTAAACACATTACCATGCTGTTTTAATAGACTCTCAAAAGGATATAAGTGAAGCATGAGAGTTCAACAATTTCTACAAAATATTACCACCACCGTGCTCTAAAAGATATAAGTGAAGCACTAGAGCAAAAACTATTCAACTCAAAAGATATAAGTGAAGCACATAGAGTGTTCTAATAATTTGACTCTCTCAAATCGGTGTGTCCAGAAAGGATGATTGTGGCAAACTAACAAGCAAAGACTCAAATTATACAAGACGCTCCAAGCAAAACACATAACATGTTGCGAATAAAAATATAGCTCCAAGTATAGTTACCGATGGATGAAGACGAAAGAGAGGATGCCTTCCCGGGGCATCCCCAAGCTTAGGCTTTTGATTATCTTGAATTTACTTGGGGTGCCATGGGCATACCCAAGCTTAGGCCTTTGCTACTCCTTGTTCCATAGTCCATCAAAGCAATACTCAAAACTTGAAAACTTCACAACACAAAACTTAGACAAAAATTCTCGTGAGCTCCGTTAGTATAAGAAAGCAAACCACTACTCAAAAGTGCAGCAATGAATTCATTCTTTGTTTATATTGGTGTTAAACCTACTGTATTCCATCTTCTCTATGGTTCATATCCTCCAATACTACTCATAGATGCATCAGAATAAGCAAACAACACACGAAAAACAGAATCTGTCAAAAATAGAACAATCTGTAGTAATCTGCAGGTTTTGCCTACTTATGGAACCCCAAAAAATTCAAACTACATTGGTAAATTTTCGGAGTTTGTCTATCAATCATTTGCAAAAAGAATCAACTAAAAAGCACGCTCCAGTAAAATCTGAAGACCACTTTAGCGAGCACTAACGATTCTGTTTTTCACAGCAAGATCACATAAACTTCACACAAGTCTTCCCAAAGCTTCTACTTGGCACAAACACTGAACAAAACATGAAAACACATATAATCAGAGGCTAGATGCAAAATTTATTCCCTAACAGCAGCAAAAACAAAAAACATAAAATTGGGTTGCCTCCCAACAAGCGCTATCGTTTTACGCCCCTAGCTAGGCACGATACAAGATAAATCTAGGTATTGCCATCTTTGGAAGGCAATCCATAAGTGGCTCTCATGATAGATTCATATGGTAATTTGATTTTCTTTCTAGGAAAGTGTTCCATGCCTTTCCTTAACGGAAATTGGAATCTAATATTTCCTTCCTTCATATCAATAATTGCACCAATCGTTCTAAGGAAAGGTCTACCAAGAATAATAGGACATGAAGGATTGCAATCTATATCAAGAACAATGAAATCTACGGGCACATAATTCCTATTGGCAACAATAAGAACATCATTAATTCTTCCCATAGGTTTCTTAATAGTGGAATCCGCAAGATGCAAATTTAAAGAACAATCATCAAGCTCATGGAACCCTAGCAAATCACACAAAGTTTTTGGGATAGTGGAGACACTTGCACCCAAATCACACAAAGCATATCATTCATGATCTTTTATTTTTATTTTGATAGTAGGTTCCCATTCATCATAAAGCTTCAGAGGGATAGAAACTTCTAACTCAAGTTTTTCTTCATAAGATTGCATCAAAGCATCAACTATGTGTTTGGTGAAAGCTTGTTGACTATAAGCATGCGGAGAATTTAGCACGGATTGCAACAAGGAAATACAATCAATCAAAGAGCAATTATCATAATTGAATCCCTTGAAATCCAAAATAGTGGGTTCATCACTATGCAAAGTCTTAATCTCTTCACTCCCACTTTTAGAAATTTTAGCATCAAGATAAAAAAACTCTGAATCATTGGGACACCTTAAAGCAGAATCATCTCAAATCCTATCTTCATCAAGATTTATACTAGAAAACAAGGATCTAATAGGAGACACATCAATAACTTTCAGATCTTCATCTTTATTTTCATGCTCTTCCGATTTAGCAGCCATCTTATTAATCAAGGTGGACTGTTTATCCGAAATTTGGGCAATTAAGTTCTCAAGATGAGCAAACTGAGATCTCAAGCCATAAAATTCCTTAGACATATCATCAAGGTCTTTATTCATATACTCCATAAACTTTTTCTGTTCTTTAAGATCACTTCTGAAAAAGTCATTATGCTCAAATTGTATAGTCATAAAATGTCTAACACTGTTTTCAATCTCCTCCAGCCTCTTGAGGTGAGGGTCAACACTAACAGGGAGAGCCATAGCGACAAGCAAGCAAGCGAACGATAAACACACGGCGGAAGAAGGGCAAATAAAACGGCAAGGGTGAAGTGGGGGAGAGGAAAATGAGAGGCAAATAAATGTAATGCTAAGGATAAGGGTTTGTGATAGGTACTTGGTATATGACTTTTTGCGTAAGCCTCCCCGACAACGGCGCCAGAAATTCTTCTTGCTACTTCTTGAGCTTGCGTTGTATTCCCTCGAAGAGGAAAGGGAGATGCAGCACAGTAGCGTAAGTATTTCCCTCAGTTTTTGAGAACCAAGGTATCAATCCAGAAGGAGACCACGCGCGAGTCCCTCGCACCTGCACAAACAAATAAGAACTTCGCAGCCAACGCGATAAGTGGTTGTCAATCCCTTTACGGTCACTTACGAAAGTGAGATCTGATAGAGATGATAGTTTATATTTTTGGTATTTATAGTTTATAAGAACAACAAATAAAAGCAATAAAAGTAAAGTAGATGTAGATTGATATGTTGAGAATAGACCCGGGGGCCATAGTTTTCTCTAGTGGCTTCTCTCAGGATAGCGATATTCTACGGCGGGTAAAGAAATTATTGTCGAGCAATTGATAGAAAAGCAAATAATTATGAGACTATCTAGGCATGATCATTGTATATAGGCATCACGTCCGAGAAAACTAGACCGAAACGATTCTGCATCTACTACTATTACTCCACACATCGACCGCTATCCAGCATGCATCTAGTGTATTGAGTTCATAAGAACAAAGTAACACCTTAAGCAAGATGACATGATGTAGATGGATAAACTCAAGAAATATGATATAAACCCCATCTTTTTATCCTCGATGGCAACAATACAATACATGCCTTCCTGCCCCTACTGTCACTGGGAAAGGACACCGCAAGATTGAACCCAAAGCCAAGCACTTCTCCCATTGCAAGAACTATAGATCTAGTAGGCCAAACCAAACCAATAATTCGAAGAGACTTGTAAGGATATTATGAGAACACATAAAAAGTTCAGAGAAGAACCAAATACCTTTCATAGATAACCTTGATCATAAACTCACAATTCATCGGATCTCGACAAACACACCGCAAAAAGAGATTACATCGAATAGATCTCCTCGAAGACCGAAGAGAACTTTGTATTGAGATCCAGAGAGAGAGAAGAAGCCATCTAGATACTAGCTATGGACCCGAAGGTCTGTGGTAAACTACTCACAACTCATGGTGAGGGCGATGATGATGATGATGAAGAACTCCGTGATGGATCCTGTCGGAGATATTGACCACGGGTGTCCTCATCGACCACCCATGGTATTTTAAGACAATTTGGGGCCGCCTGTTACCCCCAGCCTTCTGCTCATCGGGCCGCCTCCTAGGACAGCTTACCCTAGGAGCCGGCTACCAGCAGGCGGCAGGGGCCCAAACAGGTGGCAGCCCCACAACCAACAGCTAGCAGACGGTCCCACACCTCTCCCTCGGGATGCGTGCTGGGGGACCACCGCGCAGCTGAGGCATGGCTACAGTTGAGCACATCCTTAGAGAATCTATAAGGGGGTGGCTACAGAGAATGTGTACCCTATGGCCGCCTTTTAAGCGGCGTGTCACTGTAGCCACGCTGCCAGTGACCAAGCTTCGGTCAGAGGAAGCCACGATCACACTACCCACAGACGACGGGGCCAGCAGGCGGCTGGCCCCACCGCCAGTGGATAAGTCAGAAACAAGCCACCCCACAGACGGCAGGGTCAGCAGACGGCTCACCCTACCCTAGGAGTCTGAACCCCATCAAGATGACAAGACATGACGTGGTGGCAATGTACGGCAGGAGACGGCGGTACTGTAGCCACTTCCCTCCTGACGATGCTGCCGTCAGCAGAAGCACGTCTACAGTGAAAGGCAATCACATGGGCCCGCCGACGGCGGGCCCCAGCAGACAGGCGGCGAGGCCGGCACCAGAAGACGCTGACAGCTGGGGGCCACTTCGCCGAGATTACAATTGTACCCCTGGGGGGTAGGCCTATATAAACCCCGGGGGTCCTCCATGAGGAGGGGTTGAAAACGTTGAACTCTAGAAGGAAGAGAGACACGTAGAGAGAGAGAGAGAGAGAGAAACCCTAGCTACCATCCCAATTCCCTAGAGCGAAGGTAGTGAGCTAGCCTTGCTCTTCTTCCTCCTCTAGACGACACAGCTCAAGGAGCAACCTTGTAGCTACCCTAGTGACATTAGTCATGAGGCGGAGTCCCCGCAGAGCAGGACTAGGGGTGTTATCTCCAAGGAGAGCCCCGAACCTGGGTAAGATCCATAGGCGTCCTAAGTTCCGCCTTATCCCACTTCCAGGACCCGGCGACGCTCTATTGTCCCCATGCATGATAAGCCACCCGTTGGCATATGTCGCCCCAAAACCCCGACATTTGGCGCCCACCATGGGGCTAGGTGCACTGTCGTCCGGAGACATGTTCTGGACGGGAACTTTGCTCCTCCCTGGCGAGCACAGCCAGCCTGGCACGCCCGCAGGCGTGGATACCGGGATGCTTTGCGGCGCTGAGGCCGCATGCGCCGTGAGCGGACTCGCCGACCGTCTCGGCGGCGTCTACATTCATGACGAGCCCTCTCCGGTGGCAAAGCCAGTAGCTCCGGAGAGCTGCCTCGTCGAGCTCCTCGACAAGATCCACATCGTCGATGAGCACGCCTCCGACGTAGAGTCAGTGGGCTCTTCTGACCCACCAGTAGACATGATCATCGACCTCGACGCGGAGCCCGTCGATTCCTTCCCCGAGCACATGGTGGTCATCGACGACCCCTTCCCCGCTCTAGCAGGCGGCAGCACCATCAGCACCGTCACGGAGGTGCTCGCCACCAACCACGACGAGCCGTCCGGCGGGTCGGGCCAAGACCCGCTCCAGGCCGCCCTACAGAACCTCGCTGCACCCGTTGCGGTGGGGGCAGACGGCGTGGCGCTGGAGGCACTTCGCGTCTCGCTCCTCGACAGCGCCAACAAGTTGGCCGCTTCCCGACGCCTCACTGAAGCCTACCGCCACGAGATGGACCGTGCCATAGGCGGCACGCCGGCTGCTGGCGAACCTAGCTAGGATGGTGCAGTTCACGATCACGGCGGGGCGCTGGCAGACATGTTGGGGGCCCCGCGGCCCGTGTACCTCACGATCGCGGCAGTCGATGAGATGGGCCACTTGGAGGGAGACGAGCTTCGCTGCATGACTCAGCGCGCCCGCCAGCTCCTCGACGCGGCTGCTGCGCAGCAGGAGGCCCGTCGCCGGGCATCAGAGACCGGCACGCAGGCAGATAACCGCCCTCTTCGGCGGGAGCAAGGAGCCATGTCCCGCTCTCCAACGGCCGGCGCCCCCGACCAGCGAGACTCAGAGCCGGCTGCTAGCCGCAGCCGACAGACTCGCATCACCATCGAGCGCGACGAAGACGGCCGCCCAAGGGCCCTAGAGTGGTGAGAGGAACACCCGCCTCCTCCTCGACGGGAGAGGCGTGTGTCTCCTCCGCCTGTTGACCACCCCTCTCTAGCAGGCCACTTGGGCCACCGCGAGGGAGTTGGGGAGAACGACGCCCGCCACCGCCTTGACCGACTGGCTCTGTCCCAGACGGTCGAAGAAGAAGATGACCTCGGCCCAGCCTGCTTCGGCCCTCGCATCCGTAACGAGCCTTTCCCCAAGGGTTTCTTGCTCCCCAGAGATACCCCCAAGTATAACGGATCAGTGAAGCCAGAGGACTGGCTGGTGGATTACTCCACAGCCGTCAGCATAGCAACCGGCAACAGGCGTGTTGCGGTGAAGTACGTGCCGCTCATGCTCCATGGCACGGCCCGGACGTGGCTGAATAGCCTCAAACCCAACAACATCAACGGCTGGTTGGACTTCACCGACGCCTTTACTCGCAATTTCACCAGCACCTACAAGCGTCCTCCCAAGCCGCGCCAGCTCTCCTTATGTGTTCAAGGCCCAGATGAGTCAGCCCGCGATTATCTGACGCGTTGGGCAGACTTGCGAAACTCTTGCGAGGGAGTGCACGAGGTACAAGCCATCAATATTTTACAGCCGGGTGCAGAGAAGGCACCTTGCTCAAGCACAAACTCCTCTGCGATGATCCTGCCATGCTGGACGAGCTGCTGAGCATAGCAGACAAATACACCACCGCTGACTCCTCCATGAAGACCGAGCTGCAAGTAGATGCTTCTGGGAAAATGACTCCTCCAACTCCCAAAACGCTGGCTGGAGAGTCTAGCCGACGCCAGCAGCCGAACGATCACAAACGCAAGACCCACGCGCCGGCTACCAACAGCCGGCTGGTGGCAGCAGTTGATGGCCAGCAGCCAGAGGCACAAGCAGGACCCAAGCGCCAGAAGGGCGGCAAGCCAGCCTGGCCGCCAGCTTTCTCCTTCGACCAAGCTCTGGACGCCCCCTGCAAGTTCCACAGTGGCGCAAAGCCTTCCAATCACACCACACGAATGTGTCATTGGCTCACACGGATTGCCAAAGGAGAAGCTCTGCCACTGCCGCTTGCTGGGCAGGCGGCCCCACCTCCCAATCCACCAGCTGCTCGTCCGAGTGGCCAAGTCCAGGACGCGTTCCCAGAGGAAAACGGAGCCTATGTCGTCTTCACAAGCTAAGCGGACGATAGGCACAGCCGGCGCCAACAGCGCAGAGAAGTCAACACCGTTGCCATCGAAGCCCCATAATTCATGCATTGGTCCGAGAGGCCCGTCAGCTGGAGCCGTGAAGATCACCTGACTGTCATGCCTTCACCAGGGGCCTATGCCTTGGTTTTGGATGCAACTCTCTCCACCGACAGGCGGGCATGTCGTTTCTCCCGAGTGCTGGTAGACGGCGGCAGCAGCATCAACATCATGTACCGTGACACCATGGAGAAGTTGGGTATCAAAGAAAAACAACTTCAGCCTACCAGGACTGTGTTCCACGGCATTGTGCCAGGCCTCTCTTGCTCACCAATTGGCAAGGCCAAGATTGATGTCCTGTTTGGTGACAAAAAGCATTTCCGGAGGGAGCCAGTCTGGTTTGAAGTGGTGAACCTGGAAAGTCCCTATCACGTGATCTTGGGCCGGCCTGCTCTTGCAAAGTTCATGGCAGTACCCCATTACGCCTACCTCAAGATGAAGATGTCAGGCCCCAAGGGAATAACCACCATAGCCGGGGACTATGAGAAGTCCATCGCATGTGCAACTGCCAGTAGCCGTCTGGCCGAGTCCCTTGTCGTGGCTCAAGAAAAGCGCCACCTGGAACGGCTGGTGGCAATGGCTGGCGAGCAGCCAGCCATACCAGCCGACCCCAGGGAGGTGGAGCCGCATGGCTCGTTCTAGCCGGCCAAGGCGACAAAGAAGATTGCCTTCGACCCATCTCACCCAGAGCGATTTGCTATCATAGGGTCAAACCTAGACAGCAAATAGGAAAGTGAGCTCGTCGATTTCCTCCGTGAGAATCGGGACATCTTTGCATGGTCCCCCAATGACATGCCGAGTGTCCCTACGGATTTCGCCGAGCACAAGCTACATGTGAGAGAAGATACAAAGCCTGTCAGGCAGCCGCTCCGCCGCCTGTCAGAAGAGAAAAGAAGAGTTGTTGGGGAAGAGGTCGCTCGCGTGCTAGAAGCCGGCTTCATTATGGAAGTTTTCTACCCAGAGTGGCTCGCAAATCCAGTCCTAGTGCTGAAGAAGAACAACAAATGGCGCATGTGTATTGATTAGACCAGCCTCAACAAAGCCTGCCCTAAAGATCCGTTTGCTTTGCCGCGAATAGATCAAGTGATTGACTCCACAGCCGGATGCGAGCTGCTGTCATTCCTTGATGCTTATTCTAGGTACCACCAGATCAAACTCAATCCAGCTGACCGTTTGAAGACCGCCTTCCTCACGCCATTTGGGGCCTTCTGCTACCTGACCATGACGTTCGTCCTTAGAAACGCAGGCGCCACCTTTCAGCGTTGCATGCAGAAGTGTCTCCTCAAGCAACTTGGCAGAAACGCCCACGTTTACGTGGATGATATCGTGGTGAAGACGAAGAAGAGAGGAACTCTTTTGGAGGATCTCCAAGAGACATTTGAAAACCTACGCCGCTTCCATATCAAGCTAAACCCGGAGAAATGCGTCTTCGGGGTACCAGCAGGGCAGCTCCTTGGCTTCCTGGTATCTGAACGCGGCATCGAGTGCAACCCTGCAAAGATCAAGGCCATTGAGAGAATGGAGCGGCCGACTCGTGTGCGAGATGTCCAGAAATTCACAGGGTGCCTGGCATCCCTCAGCCATTTCATCAGCCGGCTGGGAGAGAAGGCACTCCCCCTGTACCAACTTATGAAGAAAACCACTTGCTTTGAGTGGAACGACAAGGCGGATGAATCCTTCCAGCAGCTCAAGAAATTGCTGTCCACCCCGCCTGTCCTGGCGGCGCCAACAGACAAGGAACCCATGTTCCTTTACATAGCCACCACAAGCCGGGTGGTCAGCACGGTCATTGTGGTCGAGCGCCCAGAAGACGGCAGAGCCTTGCCCGTCCAAAGGCTAGTCTACTATTTGAGCGAGGTGCTGTCAGCCTCCAAGCAGAACTACCCCCATTACCAGAAGATGTGCTATGGCGTGTACTTCACCGCCAAGAAACTCAAGCAGTACTCCCAAGAGCACTCGATCACGGTCATTTGCATGGCTCCGCTTGCTGAGATCATGGGCAACAGAGATGCTTCACGAAGAGTGGCCAAGTGGGCCATTGAGCTAGCCCCCTTCACCATCTTCTACCAGCCCCGTACCACCATCAAATCACAAGCATTGGCCGACTTTCTCGTCGACTCGGCTGAGACCCAGTACCTACCGCTTGCTCCAGACTCAACCCATTGGCGAATGCACTTTGATGGGTCAAAGATGCGCACTGGCTTGGGAGCTGGCGTCATCCTCACCTCTCCCAAGGGCGACAAGCTCAAGTACACCCTGCAAATCCACTTTGCCGCCTCTAACAATGTGGCCAAGTATGAGGCACTCATCCACGGGCTCTAGATGGCCAAAGAGATTGGCATCCGCCGAGTGCTGTGCTATGGTGACTCAGACTTGGTTGTCCAGCAGTCATCTGGGGACAGGGACGCCAAGGACGCAAATATGGCAAGTTATCGTTTCCTTGTCTAGCAGATCAGTGGGCATTTTGACTGCAAGTTCCTCCACGTGCCACGAGCCGACAACATGCAAGCCGACACCTTGGCACGAATCGGCTCCACCCGCCAAGCAATACG
Source organism: Secale cereale (assembly GCA_902687465.1). NCBI lineage: Eukaryota > Viridiplantae > Streptophyta > Magnoliopsida > Poales > Poaceae > Secale > Secale cereale. The sequence continues at coordinate 579,873,423 of LR738715.1, read as the reverse complement.
AGCCGGCGTGTCCCTCCAATGCCTGCGCAAGCCGTCTATCAAGCCTTCAAGGGAATCAGAGTCAATCTTCATACCAGCCAATCCTGTAGCAGACGGCCCGGCAACTTCAGCAGCCGGCCCGGAGACTGCTCCAGCAGGCGGTCTTGATACTCCAACTCCAGCAGACGGCCCAGCAATCGTTGTGCCGGTTCCTGGCCCGGGGACTGCTCCAGCAGGCGGCCAAGAAGGGCCAGCTCCAGCAGACGGCTCGGGGACTGCTGCAGCCGGCCCAGGGACTTCAGAAGCACAATAGGCAGCTCATTCCAGCCCTCCGCCTCCCAGCCAACCACCCTGGTCTCCTTGGCAGAAACAAAAGGAGTCTAAACGCTGTCTTGGGCACAGCCAATCCTCAGCTTCCTGCTCAGAAGAGAGCTGCCAGCACATGAAACTTTGGCACGGCAAGTTCAATGCCGAGCTTCAGCATACACAATAGTCAACAAAGAGCTTGTCAGAAGAAGTGCAACAGGCGTCTTCCAGCGCTGTGTGGAAGCAGAAAAGGGTTTGGCTATTCTGAAGGACATTCATCAAGGGGAATGTGTCCACCACGCGGCCTCACGATATCTCGTTGCCAAAGCTTTCAGCCATGTTTCTTCTGGCCGACTGCTTTGGACGACGCCAAAGACTTGGTAAAAAGTGCAATGGCTGCCAGCGCTTTAGTTCCAAGCAACACTTGCCGGCTTCTACACTCAAGACCATTCCGATCACTTGGCCATTTGCCGTCTGGGGGCTAGATATGGTGTGCCCCTTCAAGACAGCCCGAGGCGGCTTGACGCATTTACTCGTGGCAGTGGACAAATTCACCAAGTGGATCGAAGCAAAGCCAATCAAGAAACTCAACAGCCCAACTGCTGTGACATTCATCGCACACATCACAGTCTGGTATGGCATACCGCACAACATCATCACCGACAAGGGCACAAATTTTGCCAAAGGCGCATTGGCCTGTTTCTGTGCTACACAGGGCATCCGACTGGACCTAGCATCCGTTGCTCACCCACAGTCTAACAGCCAAGTTGAGCGCGCTAACGGCCTTATCCTATCCGGCATCAAGCCCCGGCTGGTCGAACCCTTAGAACGATCAGCCGACTGCTGGATCGAAGAGCTGCCGTCTGTCCTCTGGAGCCTCGGGACAACTCCGAACAAGTCAACCGGCTTCACTCCTTTCTTCCTCGTTAATGGGGCCGAGGCCATCATCCCAACAGATGTTGAGTTTGACTCGCCTCGCGTCACCATGTACATAGAAGCTGAAGCCAAAGAGGCACGAGAAGACGGCGTGGACCTGCTGGAGGAGACCCGGCTGGTAGCACTCAGCCGGTCCACCATCTATCAGCAGGGTCTCCGCCGCTATCATAGCCGGCGAGTCAAGCCATGCTCCTTCCGCGAGGGGGACCTTGTGCTCCGGCTGATCCAGCGAACAGCCGGCCAACACAAGCTCTCGACTCTTTGGGAAGGACCGTTCATCATCAGCAAGGTACTAGGCAACGATGCCTACTACCTTATCGATGCCCAGAAGCCAAGAGCACGCAAGAGAGACGACTCGGGAAAGGAGTCGGAGCGCCTGTGGAATGCAAAGCTACTTCGTCGCTTTTATAGCTAAAAGACAGTATGCGTCGCGCTATCTACTTTATTTCGAGAACCAATGGGACCCCCGAGGAGTTCTCGGGGACTGCCCAACCCTTTATCTATATGATAAGAATTATGCCTGTGAATGAGTGTTATTCATTCCTTTGTCCGGCACCGGAGCCCAGCAGACAGCCCGGGGACAGGCTGCCTAGCCCTATGTTTAAAACATTTTCCTTAAAACAGTCGGACAAGTAATGTGATGGCATCCAAGCCCTCTCCCGCCTTCAGTCACAGACTCGCAGAACGCGGCTGTCCGGCTGGCAGGAGTTAAAGGCAAGAAGCGGTGCCCACTTGAAATATGGCTAAGGAAAATAAACATAGGGCAAGACGGTCCTTATATAAATTGGCGGGCTGTTATGCAGCCGGCCAGCCGGCTTCTGGCTTAGCTACGCCGCCTTCCAAAGGGCGGGATACCTGCCTATCCGGAAAACAGCTAAGTACCTGACCCAGCCGCAGAACCACAGAGTGGCTGTCTGGCTGGCAGGACGGCGGTTAAAGGAGACAGCAAAAGAAAATCGCCCTAAGGAACAAAGGACGGTGCTAAATCCCAGAACCCGGCCAATTGCATAAACACATGCAACATTAAAAATGTCTACAACAAAAAGGACTCAAGGGCCGCCTTCCAGCAGTAGCTTACTAATACACCAAGTGGGTGGAATTGTTCGGACTAATCCTACCAAGTCTTAAGAAGAAACATGAATGAAATGATACAAGAATGACGCCTAAGGCGCAGCAGGCGGAGCGGGTGGCACGACGGAGCCGGCTGCTGGGGGAGCCGCCTGAGGGGTCTCGGCCTGGCTGCCTCCTGCAGCACGCGGCGCCACCCCACCGGGTCCGCTTGTCGAGGTTTGGTCTGGCTGATGACCAGCAGACGGATCCGCCTCTTGGGAGCTGGCCTCCTCGTCGCTGTCTCCCTCCTCCTCGCCTTCATCACTGGAAGCGATCTCTTCGTCCAGCTCCTCCAACGCCGCCAAGTCCAGCCCGAAGTTGCTGGGTGGCACCACATGACCATTCTCATCCAGCTCTTGGACGAAAATGGCGGTGTCGGCATACTCAGCAAGGGCGGCGATGCGTCTGTCGAGATCTCCTTGCACCGCGGGTAGCTCGGGCTCAACCTCCACGCAGAAGGTCTACAACTGGGCGAGATTCAGGTCTGGGTACCAGCCCTTGGCAAACTCCAGGGCGGTCCGCGCACCAGCCCTTGCTACGGCGCCCTTCGAGGCCTCGAAGTGGTGGCCGGCCACTTCCAACCAGTCGGCAGTCCGGCTGGGAGTGCGTAGTACTGGAACGCCTGGCTAGAGGGCGGCCAGCACTTGAGCAACATCACGTTGCAGATGGCGAAGCAGGCGGTGGGCCGGCTAGAGGCGCGCCTTGACAGCAAGAAGCTGTTCAGCCGGAGTCCTGGGCGCGTTGGGCTCAATCACCCGGCCTGCTTTGCACCTCTCTTCACGCTGGGTATCGATGGCCTGGCTAGCGGCCACAGAGTGGCTCCAGAAGAACTCTGCAAGAACTAGATAAAGAATCAGAAGAAAGAGAGATGGATGTAATAGACAGCAAGCACAAGAAAGAGGGGCAGTCGTCTTACCGTCTACCATGTCTGCAATGGCCCCATAGCCGTCTTGCACAGCCGCCTCCTTCTCGGCCCAGTTCGAGCTCTCTGTCTCGAACTCTGCCTGAAGGAGCATCTCGGCGTCCGACAACTTCCCGAGCTCCGCCTTGTGCGTTGCCGCCTGGTCTGCCAGTTCCTTGGCCACGCGGTCACGGTCCTGGGCGGCAGGATCGTGCTCCCGCTCCTTGGCGGCGAGTTCTGACTGGACCTCGCCCAGCTGATTGCGGAGGTTGGTCGTGACCGCTGGCAAGAGAAGAAGAAGAAGAACACCCACGTCAGCAAAAAGACAGCCTTGGAGTTCCAAGCCGCCTGCTCAGCAGCCGGCTCGGAACTCGAGGACTACACCCAGCGGGTGCGCTGACACGCCCCCGCAAGGAGGAGAGAAACACTCACCCTGGCAGTCTGCCAGAGCAGTCCGCAGGTGCGCCAACTCTTGATGCTGGGCATTGAAGGAGGCCACCCGGAGGTTGTGGTAATCCTACAGCAAGACACAAGTTAGCCCGCAAAATACACCTTGGAGTTCCAAGCCGCCTGCTCAGCAGCTGGCTCGGAACTCGGGGACTACACCCAGTTGATGCGCTGACACGCCCCCACAGAAGAAATTGAAGGAATAAAAGCAAAAAGACATGGAGTCAACGTACCTGAACAGAAGTTCGCGTAGCCATGAACTCCCGCATCACCGTCTGCACGACCTCGCTCAGGGAGTTGAAGCAGCCGAGGACGTCTCACGACGCGACAATCAGCGCACCACCGTCTCTGGGCGTCCAGCATGGTCGCGCCATGCTGGTAGCATCGCTCTCCGGCATGGACGAGCTGGCGCCGCCGGCCTCTACCCGCCGCGGTGCGGAGACCGCCCCCACAGGGCGCGGGCGAGCAGGAGCTTGGGGGGCCGTCTACGGTCCTGTCACCAGCACACCCTCAGCCGGCGGCACCTCCGCTCCTGCAGGCCGGCTGCCCTGCATCCTAGCAGGCGGTGCGGGGGGCGACACTTCTGTTTCCATGGCGACGCGGCCGTCCCCCTTGTTGTTTAGAGCCGGCTGCTCGTCAGTGACCGGCACTCGGACAGACGGCTCCAGAGAGCCCGTCTCTTGGGGGATGATGCGGCCCGTTGGCTGCTGAGAGCCCGCCTCCTGTTCCTGGGCTCGGGCGGCGGCGTCCGCCTGAGCCTTAGTGGCTGCCTTGGCCTCCGCCCTGGCAGCAGCATCAACTACCACCCGCTCACGGTCCGCGGCCTCCTGCTTCTCGCGCGCCTCACGAGTGTTTCTCTCCGTTGCTTCCGGGAGCGCGGCGGCGGGGCGTAGGGGGGACATCCGTACTCCCAACAATGGAGCCCACTGGCGCCCGCGAGAGAGAGAGCGGCGCGCTGCGTGGGCATCCCAAGGAAGACAGCAAGTCAGCCAGTTGGGGACGGCAGAATGAGATAAACATCGAAGAAAAGGAAGAAACAAAGTACTTACCCGGATATGCCCGGCCTAGGCTTGGGGAGCTTAGGAAGGACCGCCTTGGCGGCCGCCTCCCGGCGCTTGGTGGCGGCGGCAAACAACCGGAGCCTCTTGGGCTGGGTGCCAGACGGCCCCGCAGAGGACCGACGCTTCACGCCGCCGGCTGCGGCTGACGGCCCCGCCTGTTGACTGCCACACCCAGGCGGATCCGCCTCTCGGATGCGGATTGGCGCTTCGTCCTCCTCCTCCTCATCGTCCGGCCAGCTCTCGACGCTGTCCTCTGGCAGACCGCCTGCTGGCTGGCCCCCGCCGCCTGTCACCTCTTCCTCCTCCATGGCGGTGGCCCCAAGATCGGGGTCGCTCGTGTCGCTCTGGGAGCAATCTGGTTCCAGAGGATGGCCTGGTTGGTTAGAACCCGACGCTGGCTGGCCGGGGAAGATCTGCAGACGTCACCAAGATCAGACGGCTGTGACAAATGGAAAGAGAAGAAAGAAGAATTGAGAAAGAAGAAAGCTCACCGCAGGTGGCTGGTTGCTGCGGCTGTACAGCGGCTTGCCAAAGGCCCAGCCGGAGTCGGAGAACTTGCAGTTGGATACATAGTTCACCAAGTATGCCACCTCCTTGTATGGCATTAGCTTGGTGCACGTCCGACTCGGGTCCCGGTGCCCGCTCATATCGCAGATCAAGTGTGGGTGGACCTGCAGCGATAGCACCCGACGCTCTGTAAACGTGAGCAGGAGGTCCGCAAACACCAAGCCTTCACTATCCCTCAGCTCCCGGAGACGCCGCACGGCAATGGAGGCACCTTCTGTGAGGGTGGTGGGCTGGGTCTTCCAGGAGGCGTGGGGCTCAGCAGGCGGGCCGGGTGCCCAGTCCGGCAGACCGATGAAATCTTGGGCGGAGTCGATGTTGGAGACGTAGAAGTACGTCTTCTCCCACAACTTCACCGACGCCACGAGTTGAGGCGCCGGGAAATAGATTTTGGCCCCACTGCGCTTCACCGCGATGCATCCCCCGCACTGGGCGGCCACACTTTGGACTGCGGTACCGAGCTTCATATAGAAAAGCTCGGTTCACAGCTCCATCGTGGGGAGGATTCCGAGGTACGCTTCACACATGACGACGAAGGAGGATAACGTCACCATCGTGTTTGGCATGAGGTGGTGGGGTTGGATGTTGAAGAACTCCAGAAAAGACCGGAAGAAGCCGCTAGCGGGGAGGCCGAAGCCGCACGCGAAGTGCGAGCGGAAGATGACCCGCTCACCGAACCACGTCGCCGGCCTGATCTCCGCCGCCGGCGCTAGGCGCATGGCGACCTTGTCGACGGGAGGCAGTTTCCGCGCCCGGCGAAGGTAGTGGATGTGCTCCTCAAGGACGTCGCTGCCGTCCCATTCGCCATGATGGCGGACTGGCTCTACGGCGGCGATGGCTCGAGGCGGCGGTGCGCTGCGGAGGTGGCGAGAAGAGCGGACGGGAGCAAGGAAGAAGAAGAGGAATGGAGAGGTGCGGGCGCGAGAACGGTGCTAACACCCTCCCCCTCGGCATACTTATAGGCTCGGGGCGGCGAAGCTGAGGGGGCGGGGCGTGGGCTTAACGGCTCCACGCCCCGCACGATCCCCATCTTTTGCATGCCTAATCCGCGCGCATTAACTGCGTGTGGGGAGGGTAATCGGTTGCCCTTGCCACACTGGATCCGCGTGCGGACCGAGGCCCTGTAGTGGCGGCCCCGGCCCACTGCTACGTCCCATCACGCGCGTGGGTGGTAGGCTGACGCGCCGGGGCGACGACGTGTGAAGAGTCGCTAACGGTCGGCAGACCTGCGCAGCTGCCTACTGACCATGCGGTGTCTTCCCCTTGAAGATTTGAAGACGGAGGTCCGGCCGCCAGGAGCCGGCCCCCTTTACAGAGGTCCGGCTGCCAGCAGAGGACTCTTTTCGGAAGAGGGACGAAGGATGCCGGTCCTACTTAGGGGGGGAAGCTGCTGGAACCCTGCAGCCCTCAAACACAAACCGCAGAGTACCATAAGCTTCGGGGACTACTGTCGGAGATAGTGACCACTGGTGTCCTCATCGACCACCCATGGTATTTTAAGACAATTTGGGGCCGACTGTTACCCCCCAGCCGTCTGCTCATCGGGCCGCCTCCTAGGACAGCTTACCCTAGGAGCCGGCTGCCAGCAGGCGGCAGGGGCCCAAACAGGCGGCAGCCCCACAACCAGCAGCTAGCAGACGGTCCCACGCCTCTCCCTCGAGATGCGTGCTGGGGGACCACCGCGCAGCTGAGGCATGGCTACAGTTGAGTACGTCCTTAGAGAATCTATAAGGGCGTGGCTACAGAGAATGTGTACCCTATGGCCGCCTTTTAAGTGGCGTGTCACTGTAGCCACGCTGCGAGTGACCAAGCTTCGGTCAGAGGAAGCCACGATCCCACTACCCACAGACGGCGGGGCCAGCAGGCGGCTGGCCCCACCGGCCAGTGGGTAAGTCAGAAACAAGCCGCCCCACAGACGGCGGGGCCAGCAGAGGGCTCACCCTACCCTAGGAGTCTGAACCCCATCAAGATGACAAGACATGACGTGGTGGCAGTGTACGACAGGAGACGGCGGCATTGTAGCCACTCCCCTCCTGGCGATGCTGCTGTCAGCAGAAGCACGCCTACAGTGAAAGGCAATCACATGGGCCCGCAGACGGTGGGCCCCAGCAGATAGGCGGCGAGGCCGGCACCAGAAGACGATGACAGCCGGGGGCCACTCCGCCGAGATTACAATTGTACCCCTGGGGGGTAGGCCTATATAAACCCCCCAGGGTCCTCCATGAGGAGGGGTTGAAAACATTGAACTCTAGAAGGAAGACATACACGTAGGGAGGGAGAGAGAAACCCTAGCTACGATCCCAATTCCCTAGAGCGAAGGTTGTGAGCTAGCCTTGCTCTTCTTCCTCCTCTAGACGACACAGCTCAAGGAGCAACCTCGTAGCTACCCTAGTGACATTAGTCATGACGCGGAGTCCCCGCAGAGCAGGACTAGGGGTGTTATCTCCACGGAGAGCCCCGAACCTGGGTAAGATTCGTAGGCGTCCTAAGTTCCGCCTTATCCCGCTTCCAGGACTCGGCGACGTTCTATTGTCCCCATGCATGATAAGCCACCAGTTGGCAGATGTCGCCCCAAAACCCCAACAGATCCCCTCCGGTGGAGCTCAGGAATAGGCTCTAAGATGGGATCTTCACGGGAACAGAAGGTATGGCGGTGTAATTAGGGTTTTCTCTCTGTTCACGGAGGTTCTGGGGTACGTAGACTTATATAGGAAGAAGGAGGGCACCGGGGGACGCTCGAGGGGGCCACGAGGCAGGGGGCGCGCCCTGGGAAGGGGGGCGCGCCCCCACCCTCGTGGGCCACCTCTTGACCCCCTGACGTGGTTCTCAAGCTCCGCGTGCGTGATTTTCTCCAAAAATATCTCTCGCGAAGGTTTCATTCCGTTTGGACTCCGTTTGATATTCTTTTTTTGCAAAACCCTAAAACAGGCAAAAAACAGCAATCTGGACTAGGCCTTTGGGTTAGTAGGTTAGTGCCAAAAATGATATAAACGTGAATGATAAAGCCCATTAAACATCCAGGACTTCATAAATAATAGCATGGAACAATAAAAAATTATAGATACGTTGGAGACGTATCACCAGCTATGTCGGTAACAAGGGTGGGGGACGAAGAGAACCATTTTCTCGCTTCTTTAAACAAGGCGCACCAATAAGCAAGGTTCTCATCCACCGGAGGTTACTGGAATATTAACAACAATAGTAGCGAGGTCTTACTGACAGAGGCGTACACCGAGGTGTTTACATATGCAGAGAATGGTGTCATGATTATTACTGCTTAGTTCATATAGATCAAGAAGGTTAAACAGAACAATGGAAAGGAAAACTGTGATTACACACAATTATTAGGAGTATATCCTTCCCATGGACAAGCAGAACATGGCATACAGGGTAGGAGAGCAAGTACCCAACCATTCAAATAAAGATGCAAGGATTAATCAAGATGTTACCCATACAAAGGTGTTTGGATAACTGACCAAGAAAACACTTAGCTTCGCGCCTCCAATGTTCTTGTTGATGAGCAAGGTATCACTGTCATGCTTCGAGGTAGCAATGATATGGTATTTCAATCAAGGACCAGACTTTGGATACACAAATGATCCATCTGGAGCAACTTATAAAATAATACTTACAATTTCCTCTTGGAAGAATGGTTATCCTTGAAAAAGAAATTATAATGATAGGTCCTCCAGTCAGGGGTGCTAGGCATGACATCATATTACTGGGTCGTCAAAGGACCACATTATAACTCCTGGAAATTTGTCCCAACCATCATATCTGCCTAAGATTCAGATCTGATTGGTGTCATGATACCTTAGACTCACGATGTTTGAGAAGAAAAGGTGCAACACAAATCGACAAAATGACTTGCAAGATTCTCAGGAAATGAACTATGGGAGCAGGTTCCCGAAACAATAGTTCATCATTAAAGCAAGGAGAGGATGAGGAGGTGGTTGATGGGCTCAGCGACAATTCATCAAGAATACCAAACCGATGGATTTCCACAATAATGTGAACAAGGAGATGACACTTGTCAATTCAAATGATATAGTGTGGTATGCTCGAGGAAAACATACACCATTAATCATTAGTTGAAAGGGGTACCCAAAATGTGACCTTAGGCAGCAATATCAATGTTAGAGTGACGATTCAATAACTAACCGTCTAAGAACGAACTGTCGATCATTAACTTCAAAGCAATATGGTTGCTAGAGGTACATAACTTAAGCAGCAACGTTAGTATATTGGTATCTCGGTTAAAAACAAAACGGGGACCAAGGAAGATTGGCGATGGTGAGAAGTATCATCATACCGAGAATTTCTAAGAGGCGGAGCAATCCCCACAACATTCTCGACATAAAGACAGTACTACTTCAAGGCAGAACACAATACTAGCTGGAGAGCAAGTTGTATTCATAATGTGGACAAGTTCACGATGAAATGAAGTCAAGGGTGTTATTGATGATAATAAAAATCATCGAGGGCAAGGAAGGTATTTCTCATCATGAACACAGTTGACATCTCGGAAGAAGTCAAAGTGTTGAAGGTGTTCCAACACATTTGTCGGGAGGTTTCAAGAGGATGCAATCAAACAACAACGTCAACAAGTAAGGGAATGACGAAGTGACAAGTTATAGGATCAATATATAAGATGGAAGCTCGGAACCAAAGTTGCCTTTCAAAGCAACATGATGTTGAAAGCTCGACGTAAGTCGTGCTCACTCACTAAAGAATTCGTGCACCAGAGAAGAACGAGGTAGCACAGTCAAAGATAGCAAGACCTGGATGCAGCCGATAGTCTAGGAATGACCAGATTGAGTTCATAATTTCCTAGTAAAATACTATGGGTATTTGATTTGTAGTGAAGAATAATTTCACTAGTCGGTGTCCTCGGTTGACAACAACCCAGAACCCGTAGAGTTATTACGATAAGGAAAGACATCACTTCAACAAAGTTAGTAAGATGTGGTGCAATGGCAAGACATCTTCGAGATACCAGGGGGTGATAGTCAAATGTAGAACAAGATCGGAGTAGAACTGGGTCATTGACCTATGACACTAGATACTTCAACCTTGAAAAAATAGACGAGGCACTGGAATGAATTCCCATCAGATATATTAGATCAGGATAGCATGGTCGGAACCATAACTGTAAGGAATAAACTCAATAATACCAAAAGAAACATACAGTTGGATAATCATTTTGCTAGAAGCGTCCGAGATGGTCTACATCATTTTCATGGGCATGAACACAAAGTTCAAGGTCGACTCCCACTTCTTTAATGCATATCATTTCATTCACCTCTCGCTTTGATAAAACTGTAGTGTTGGAATTTTATCTGGTAGAACACCGGAAGAGTATGACTTGTGAAAACTTTCGGGTTCTCACGGATTAGGGGAAGGCATAGGTTCAACCCATCGGGCATCTTAGTAACATATACCACAAGTTTCAAAAGTAAATACACAAGCTCGAAAGCAGAGCATGGTTGGCCAAGCAGAGGATACAATTACCAAAGTCATTATGTATCAGGGGAAGAACTCACAAGGTGATTGAATATGAAGGACACTGTCGGATAACAATTCAACAATGGATTAGGCGATCCACAATGGAGCTGATGTGAGTATCGATACTTACTGAGAGGAAGAAAGAATGCAGAGTCATCAGATTCAAGAATCACCTGATTAGTTTGATGCTTAAATAGAAATAAATTGTGGTTTCCAAAATGAAGGATCAGAAGCAGACGCTCTGATCAAGGATGGATAAGTTGAAAACACTTAGTTGGACAATCAATATTGGTTTGAATTGCCGAGAACCAACTCATGTCCGGAATGACGTCTGAGCCGGAAAGATAATTTTAAAAAGGATAACCTGATGATTGTGTGCATACGCACACATTGAACCAATAGGCTCAAAATGGCTAAGACAAGGCATGTTAACGAAGACTACTAGTCATATGGAATTAACCATAGTGCAACCAGGCAAGAATTTCAAGAGTAACATGCTGCAGAGGATTTTCAAAAGATCGAAAAGTATTTAGAAGAATTTTGTGAGACACATGAACAATTGAGAAAAATGGGTCCTCGATAAATGTGAGGAAATAACCGTAAGGGTTTTCATGTGACATAAAACTGCAAGACAGTAAACTCAAAGGATTCTCAGGACAACGGAGAAAATTTCAAGGCATATTGTAACAACAAGAGCAACGAGGAATGATCATGAGAATGACAAGTGCATGTAGATATCCATAGGGATATGTCTGTGGAAGTGAATTGCAAAGGCGATGAGTACAAGGGTCTCGGGAAAATATCGAGGGATATCCTCAGAATCTTCTGACAAAGCAGGTGATCTTCCGGAATGAGGGCTCTCCGCGAGAAATAGTTACGAGAACCTAGAGTCAGAGTTAGTAAACTCTTTTAACCCGAATAGAAGAGAGATCAGAGTCCTAGAGCATAGAAGAGGAATAAAAGATCCTAACTCCACCCATTGATGTTGTGGGCCCGTAAGCTACACAACTAGTTAGTAAATTTGTTTTTCAAAGTCTAGACTCAACTTCGGCCAAGGAGTTGGAAGGGGGCTACCTACAGGCAGTCGGTTCTGATACCAACTTGTGACGCCACCGATTTGACTGTACACTAATCATGCACGCAATGTGTACGACTAAGATCAGGGACTCACTGGTAGATATCACAACACAACTCTAGACACAAATTAAAATAATACAAGTTTTATATTACAAGCCAGGGGCCTCGAGGGCTCGAATACATAAGCTCGAATACACAAGAGTCAGCGGAAGCAATAATATATGAGTACACACATAAGTTAAACAAGGTGCCATAAGATGGCTAGCACAAAAGTAGCAACGATCGAAAAGGCAAGGCCTCCTGCCTGGGACCTCCTAACTACTCCTTGAAACCGAACTCCATGTAGAATCATCCATGGGATCCTCTGGCTCCAGGACTCCATCATCTGGTTGCGACATCCGAGAAGAAGGGAAAAGGAGGATCAAAGCAACCATGAGTACCCATACAAATTACTCGCAAGCAAGGATCTACACTACATATGCAATGGTATGTGTGTAAAGGGGTAAATCTGTGGGCTAAACTGCAGAAAGCCAGAATAAGAGGGGGATAGCTAATCCAATCGAAGACTACGCTTCTGGCAACCTCCATCTTGCAGCAGTAGATGAGAGTAGTTGGAAAGTAACAAGTATCCTCGCTTCTCGCAGCCTCCGTCTTGCAGCAGTAGAAAAGAATAGATGATAAGTTCACCAAGTAACATCATATAGCATAAACTACCCGGCGATCCTCCCCTTGTCGCCCTGTGGGAGAGCGATCACCGGGTTGTATCTGGAACTTGTCTGGGTGTGTTTTATGAAGTATCAGTTTCTAGTTGTCATGAGGTCGCATGTGACACCCCGAGACCGGTGCGCCAGGTGTCAGCCAGTTATTCGTCGCCGTTGCCATGTCATCTTCTTGCGTGTTGCATCTTGCCATGTCATCATGTGTGTTGCATCATCATGTTTTCAAAACTTGCATCCGCCCGAGCACCCTCGTCCTTTCCGTTGTCCGTTCTGAGCCCAGACACACTAGCACGCGCCCGCGGCGCCTCTGAATATTTATTTTATAAGTGGCCGAAAAACATTCTCGGAATGGGATGAAACTTGGCGTGTGGTCTTATTATAGTGTAGACAGGCCGCCTGCCAATTTTCATCGCATTCGGAGCTCGTTTGATAGCCCAACGGATATATATAGCGGCACTAGTCGCCGGTTTAAACGTCGGACGTTTTCGGTCTGCAAAAACCCCGTGGGCCTCTCTTCCCTTCTCTCCTCTCAACCCAAGACCCCTCTTCACAGCCCACCTAAGCCACCTACCTCCCCCCTCCGCTCGGAGCCGCACGATCGGGATCATACGGTCCGAAGCGGACTAACCCCCCTAAACCTAGCCCTATGCCTATTTAAACACCCCCATGTCCATTTTTGGGCATTCCTAGCCCCTCCACCTACCTCTAGCCCCCTCCTCCTCAAATTCCATGCAGCTCCGTTCCACCTCCGCCACTTGGCGGCCAGCCAGCCAGCCCGCGCCGCCGCCACCTCAGCGCGGGACCCATTGTCAGCCTCTCGCGCCCTGCCTCCCTCCCGCTCCCGCCATGCCGGGCCCTCCCGGCCCAGATCCGCGAGCCGCCCCGGGCCCGACCGGCCCGTGCCCCGCGCCCCGCGCCCTTCGTGCCCGCTCGCCCCGAGCACTCCAGATCGGGGGAGGAGCCCCCGATCCAGAGCTTCGCGCCGCCGCAGCTGAGCCAGCCGTCGCCGCCGGCGAGATCCGCCCCTCCAGGCCCTCCGGTGAGCCGCCGACCGTCGCCTCGCCATGCCTCTTCGCCGACCGCCGCCGCGTTGCCGTATCCCAGCCACATGGCTCGTCCCCGAGCCACGCCTCGCCGCCCGGCGTCAAGCCCGCCATCGCCGGCCTCTGCGCCGCCGCCCTAGGCCGTCCTCCGGCCTAATCCGGGCGCCGGCGAACCAATCCGTCTCCTCCGACCCGGATCCATCCTCTGCTCCAGCCGCTCCCCTCTCTCACTGCCATGTGGGCCCCGCGTCCACCGCTGCCGACAGACATGTCCGTCGGGCATGGACATGTCCGCCCACCTCGTCTGTGCCACTGCCCCGTGGGCCCCAGCCACCGGACATGTCCGATCTGACATGGACATGTCCATTTCCCCGAGCTGGTTTTTCTCTCTAAGTCCCAGAAAATTGCATAATATGTGGCATCTTTGCATGGTTGTAACTTGTTGTGTGTATGTCCAATTTGGGTGAATGACATGTCAAAATGATCGTGGTGATATGCTCTACACTTTGTTCCATTATGCCATGCTTGTTTGACTTCATCTAGATGCCCTAATATCTGTTGCAAGAGTGCTACTTGTTATAAACTGCTGTTACTTGTTAATTTGATGCCATGTTTGAGATATGATAACTTTGTGCATGTTTATCCGAATGGAGCATATGATATGTCAAAATGTTCATTGTGAAGTGCTCTACATGTTGGTTGCTGTAGCATTCATGTTAGGTGCCATATTGCCATGTTAATCTCTGTTGCAAAAGTGCATTTGACTGTTAAGTGCTGAAACTTGTTATGAGATGCTGATTTCACTTGATCATTGCTATTAGTGTGTTTGTCTTCATGCCACATGCCTAGATGTTTTAGAAGCACAATCATATGGTCTTTGCTGTGATGCAATCCATTTTCCATGATATGCCTTGAGGTGACTTAAACAAGCTTGTAAACATGCCATGTCGTTATTGCTGTTTTATACTTAGTAAAAAAATTGCTAAGTCTGGAATCTGTTATAACCTGATGCTATGTTTGCTTGATGCCCTAGTCAAATCCATGCTTGTTTTGGAGTGGCCAATGATCATGACTTGTTGTCCATGTTATTGTCTATCCATTCATGCCCTTACTTGCTCATATGACCTGCTGTAGCTTATTTATTTCTTGCTCTCAAGTTGCTATAAATTATACCTGTCAGGATTTTATCAGCATGTTCAATTTGGGGTAGCTTGTTGCTATTGATCCATGCCTCCTATGGAGTTGTATGCTATGTCTACTACATGTCCATGCTCTTTATGTTCTTATTAGAGTTGACATGCTTGTTGTTTTGTGCCTCCAAAGGCAGCATCGTGATGATGTTTTTGCCTACCCAGATTTAGACTAAGTCTGGATAATTTTATTGCAACTTGCCATGCTTGGTTAATTGTGTTCCAACAAGCTTTTGGGTGTGTTCTAAGTTTATGCTTGTTAAGTATCATGTCTACTTCACATCCATGCTTCTTGTTAACATGTTTGGGTGTTGTAGCATATATTTACATTGCTCCAAAGTTGCTATGTGGCTGTTAACTTCAGCTTGTTGTTATACCTTGTTTCATGTGTATGTGTTGAACCGTTGCTCCGTTTTGAGCGTGCCCTATATGAAACTTGTGTGATTTTGCATGTCGAATCATAATATCATGTTGTTTCCATATTTGGAGTGAGTTTTCTTGATGTTTGGGTGCATCTTGCACTGTTGCCATGCTTGTCTTGTTTTGCTCAGATCTTCTAGGCCGTAGCTCCGAATTAAACAAACTTTATATGAAACTTGACTAGAATTTCGTGTAGATCATCATGGTGCATGTTAACTTGCTGTTTAACAACTCTAACTTAAGGTTTGTTCAGATCTGGACTAATTTCAAATTATGCATATGAGGGCTTACCGGATTTGTTATATGTGATTCCGGCCTCACTTAAACTTGTTGTTTGGTGTTGTTCTTGTGAGCTTCATCCCTTGCCATGTATTGCATCATATATAGACTTGTCTTGCATCATACTTGGTTGAGCATATTGTCATGTTCTTGTGTTGGGTGTTGATTGTATTGCTTGCTTCTTCTCGTTAGTGCTTGTTCCGTTACGATCGTGAGGATTCGTTCGTCTACACGTGGTTCGTCTTCGAGGCTTCTTCTCCGTCTTCTTCATGGACCCGTTCTTCTTCCTTGCGGGATCTCAGGCAAGATGACCATCACCTTGGATACCTTTACTATCATTGCCATGCTTAGTTGTCTCGATGCTATCGTTACATGTCGCGCTACGCATCATTATTGTCAGCCTCTCCTTGTTGCCATGAAACCTTTAACCTTTGATACCTTTCCTAGCAAACCATTGTTTGGCTATGTTACCCGCTTGCTCAGCCCCTCTTATAGCGTTGTTAGTTGCAGGTGAAGATGAAGATTGTTCCATGTTGGAACTTGATGCTTTGAGAATATCACAATATCTATTATTATTATTAACACACCTATATACTGGGCATGGGTGGAAGGCTTGGCCTTTTTCTTGGTGTTTTGTTCCACTCATGCCACCTTAGGAGCCGATAAACCGACATTATGTTCCTTGATTTTGCGTTCCTTACATGGTTGGGTATATGGGGACCCCTTGATAGTTCGTCTTTGAATAAAACTCCTCCAGCAAGGCCCAACATTGGTTTTAATTTGCCTCATAATAACAACTTAATTAATTAATTAAATTTGCATAGGGGGTCGCGCCCTCTGGATTCTTTTCTACATAGCAGGGGGGCCAATGCTGATGGTGTTGGTCCCAAACGGTGAGTATGCGGGGCCACCTTGGGGAAACCCGAGGGTTGGTTTTACTCGTATAATCGCTCATCCGGACGTGGCCTGAGACGAGATACGCGCGGCTACTATCAGGGTGTCGGCACGCCGGGAGGTCTTGCTGGACTTGTTTTACCATTGTCGAAATGTCTTGTGCACCATTAAGCTTTATATGGTGGACTTGCTTAGCCGCTGCTGCAACCACGAGGACTCAGCAATCCCATAACCTCTTCCTACCCATTAAGCTTTGATAGTCTTGTTACCCATGGTTATGGGATTGCTGAGTCCTCGTGGCTCACAGATACAACAACAACAGTTGCAGGTGCAGGTTTCTAATGACTTGACGTGAGAGCGATGTTCTTTTGTTGGAGTTCTTTCTTCTTCTTCAGTCTTGGGTTAGGTTCCTGGTCGGCAGCCTGGGATAGCAGATGGATGTCGTTGTGCTTTTCATGTTTGCATCCGTAGTCGGATGCCTTGTATTGATGTTGTATTCATGTGACTTGTATGTATTGTTGTATCCCCCATGTATGTATGTAATGGTACGATGTAATGATATCAATCTTGCTAAGCGCCCGAAATGCGGTTGTGCCCCAATCACGTAAGTGTCACGTGATCGGGACATAATCGCATCTTGGGCCTGACATCGGAGTACAACTCCGGGTCATCCTTTTACTGAGGGACACAGCTATTCGAATAGATTAACTTCCCTGCAGGGGTGCACCACATTACCCATCACGCTCGATCCCATTTGGCCGGACACACTTTCTCGGCCTCAGAAGATCAACACGTCGCAGCCCTACCTAAGCACAACAGAGAGGTTAGCATGCCGGTCTAAGTCCTAAGCGTGCAGGGGTCCGGGCCCATCGCCCATTGCACACCTGCATGTTGCGTGGGCGGCCGGTAAGCAGACCTAGCCGCTCCTAATACCAGAGCAGCTTTCCAGTCCAATCCGACACGCGCCGCTCAGTCGCAGACGTCAAGAAGCCTTCGGCTGATACCACGATGTTGAGTGCCCATAACTATTCCCACGTAGCTGGTTAGTGCGTATAGGCCAATGGCTAGACTCAGATCAAGTACCTGTAGCGACCACGCTCCGAATGGACCGAAGTCTCTGTGTTTCAGTGTCATCCCTGGATCGGTAATGCTGACACACACAGTACTTGAAGGATTTATAACAGAGTGGCAATCACACACTTATTACATCGAATGTCTCCAAAGAGAACTTATTACAAAAGTCTATGGCTTAAGGCCATCTAACAAAATAACAGCGGAAGGCTTGGAAGATAAGTGAGTCCATCAACTCCAACGACATAGCTGAGTGCATGACAAATGACTTAGAACGTCTTACTCCTCGTCTGAAAAGTCTGCAACGTAACATGTTGCAGCCCGAAACGGGTCAGCACATGGAATATGCTGGCAAGATAACACAGAAGATGCAAGTAACAGAATAAAGGCTACACTATATGCATATTTGGCTGGTGGAGGCTCTAAGGTTAAAGTTTTTGCGTAAAGCCAATTTTTCCCTACAACAAAGGAATAAATTTTATTTTAACTATCATGGTAGTTGAAACATCATTGAGAAGGTACCTCCAACTCAATCCCAATTAAAGTAATCATTAACCCAACAAATTAATTTTAGAGTGATGATATCAACCAATAATTCAAGTACCAGATACTCAAGATTGTGCATAACCGGGACACGGCTAATCATGATCAGTTTGTACACTCTGCAGAGGTTTGTGCACTTTTCCCCACAAGACTCGATCGCCACCGTTGGATTTCTCGCACTACATGGTGTTTGAGAAACGGATGACCGAGACACAGTCTTTCCGAAGAGGTCCCCTTAACCGATAGATAGGCCGGTACACCTACACTCCCTCTACATCTGCTAGCCCATCATGGAAAGGTTTCCCGCAACTTACTCAACTATGCCGGAGCCCATAATGGCATTGTGGCTGCACACGGAAGTTTGTAGCATGAATAGTTTTATGATCCCTTTGAGCCTGGGTGGCATTCCATAGGACAATCACACGGAAACCTCGGGATTTCCTAGGACAACACTAGATACCCCAGGTGCCCTGCAACCAATCCACCCAGATGTGTATTCAAGTAGCCACCTTAAGTTGAACCCTTAATTAACAACTCACATCTGTCATGGATTTCACTCAAACCCAAACCACGTCTACGAGCATAGCATAGCAA
Source organism: Secale cereale (assembly GCA_902687465.1). Lineage (NCBI taxonomy): Eukaryota > Viridiplantae > Streptophyta > Magnoliopsida > Poales > Poaceae > Secale > Secale cereale. The sequence continues at coordinate 579,854,784 of LR738715.1, read as the reverse complement.
CCTAAGCATAACGTAGAAGTAACTCACAAGGGTTTGAAAATAATGCAGGTAATAGGTTCTACCTCAAACTAATTCCCAGACCCACAAGTTAAGAGATCCTACTCATGCAATGTGTGAGGGTTTGATCTAATGCATAAAAACTGGGTAATAAAAGGGCATGATCAAAGTGTTACTTGCCTTGCTGATGATTCGCAAAACCTAGAGACTCGTAGTAGCACGCTTCACAGTCCGGGTATTCTATGGCATGCAAACAATAGCATACATAAGCAATCAAGCAATGATGCGCAAACAAAACTCCAAAAGATAAGATCTAACCAGAAAGTTCAACTTAAGAACTCCGGTTTGCAAAAAGAATCAAATCGAAAGAAGCAACGAAACTCAAACTGCGAAAGAAACGAGATCCGTTTACTTGTATGATCTAGGGTCAAATTTTATAGTAGCCAAAACTTTGTTCAAGTTGGTTAAACGGAAAGAGGGCGTCGAGATGAAGATCTGGGATTTTGAATCACCTGATTCCGACTCTCGAGCGAAAAGAAAAACGAAAAACAAGATCAGGGCAGAAATCACGATCAGAATAATCACGGATAAATACCCCAAAAAAGAAAACTGACGAACAGGCTAAGGAACGAACGTTCGCTGTCTGGGGCTAACGGGCGAACAACGTTCGTTAAAACGAATGTACGGACGAACGTCCGCTAAATAACTAAACCGAAAGAAAAACCGACCTAATCTAAATAAACAAATCTAGGGTTTTACGAAAAGAACCGATCGATTAAACGAAAAAAAACCGACGGCTACCTCGACGAACTCCAGCGACGGCGCGGCTCCGGAGGCGGGGCGGCGTGCTGCGGCGGTGTCAGCGGGCGACGGGGCTGGCGGCGGCGGCTAGGGCCGACGAGGCGGGGTGGGCTGGCTGTTGGCCGGCTGGGCCTCGGTTTATAAAGCCCCCCCCCCCTGACTAGGGTAGTCCTAGTGGGGTACGGCCCAAAGGCGGTTTCCCCTTTTTTTTAAAAAAAAACGAGTCCTGACGTAGTAAAACGGGCGAAAAAAAATACTAAACGGAGTCCAAAAATTCTGAAATAAATTTTCACCGTCCGCTAATAATATATAGGACAAAGTGAAAAATTTTCCCGGACCTAAATGCAATTTTGAAAAATGCGTATTTTTCCTATGCAAATAAAATCGCAAATAAATCCGAATAAATACCAAAAGTGATTTTAATATATTTCCTCCAATATTTCTGTTATTTTGGAGAAGTCATATTATCTCCGCTCATATATTTTATTTAGAAATATTTTTAGGAGAGAAAAATAATTAAAACCAACGCTATCCTCGTACCGGTATTCGAGTGAACTTAAATACAAAAACGGTAGAATTCCCAACTCTCTCCGTAGGTCCTTGAGTTGCTTAGAACTTTCGAGGATCGCCACAAACAAAATGCAAAGAAATATGCAATGCAGTATGATCTATGTATAACATTCCAAATTGAAAATTTGGGATGTTACAAACCTACCCCCCTTAGAATGAATCTCGCCCTCGAGATTCGGCTTGGCTAGAGAACATATGTGGGTGATCCTTGCGTAGATCATCTTCTCGTTCCCAGGTGTCTTCTTCCTCGGTGTGGTGACTCCACTGAACTTTGCAAAACTTGATAACCTTACTGCGGGTGATTCTGCTCAAAAATTCGAGAATCTTAACAGGCTTCTCCTCATAAGTCAGATCGCTGTCCAACTGAATTGCTTCCAGGGGTACTGTGTCTCTAAGCGGGATATCGGCCATCTCCGCATGACACTTCTTAAGCTGCGAAACGTGAAACACATCATGCACTCCTGACAATCCTTCGGGCAACTCCAACTTGTAGGCAACCTCTCCCATGCGTTCCAACACACGGTAGGGTCCCAAAAATCTCGGGTCTAGCTTTCCCTTAACTCCGAACCGTTTAACTCCTCGCAGAGGCGATACTCTCAAATACGCTCTGTCTCCGATTTCGTAAGCTATCTCCTTGCGCTTCGGTCTGCATAACTCTTCTGTCTGGACTGAGCTACCTTCAATCTGTCTCAAATTAGCTTAACCTTTTCTTCACACTCTTTGATCAAGTCTGGTCCAAACAACTGCCGGACTCCAACTTCATCCCACATTAACGGTGTTCGGCATCTCCTCCTATATAATGCTTCGAACGGTGCCATCTTCAAACTGGCCTGGTAACTGTTTTTGTATGAGAACTCAGCGTAGGGCAAATTTTCATCCCATCTAGATCCATAATCTAGCGCACAAGCTCTCAACATGTCCTCCAGAATATGGTTGACTCTCTCGGTCTCTCCGTCGGTCTGCGGATGAAAAGTTGTGCTGAATTCCAGCCTCGTTCCCAAAGTTTGGTGTAGCTGATGCCAAAACTTTGAGGTGAACTGTGTTCCTCTATCTGATACAATGGTCCTCGGAACTCCGTGCAGACATACGATCCTGGTCATGTATATCTTGGCCAACTTCGCACTGGTGTATGTGGTCTTGACAGGGATAAATTGGGCTACTTTGGTCAAACAGTCCACTACTACTCAGATTGAGTCATATACAGATTTGGTCCTGGGCAATCTGGTGATAAAGTCCATGCCAAGCTTCTCCCACTTTCATTCAGGTATTGGCATGGGCTGAAGCAATCCTGCTGGCTTCTGATGCTCTGCCTTTACTCTCTGGCATACATCACATACGGCTACATACTCGGCAATATCCTTCTTCAATCCCGTCCACCAGAAACGTCCCTTCAAATCCAAATACATCTTGGTGTTTCCGGGGTGTATCGAGTATGGCGAATCATGTGCTTCCTGCAGTGTCAACTTCCTGGTCTCCGGGTTGTTGGGCACATAGATTCGATCCTCAAACCACAAGGTGTCGTGTTCATCTTCACGAAATCCTTTGGCTTTTCCTTCACTCATCCTCTTCTTTACCTCAGCAATCTTTGTGTCGTCCTTCTGGGCTTCACGTATCTTTCCCAGCAATGTTGACTGAACCTCCAACGTTGCAACGAAACCTCTAGGGACTATATCCAAACGAAGCTCCCTGAGATCTTCTACTATCTCCTGGGGCAATTCCCCTTTTACTAAGGAATTGGCATAACTCTTCCGGCTAAGAGCATGTGCAACGACATTGGCCTTTCCTGGATGATAGTGCAGCTTCATATCATAAATCTTTATAAGCTCCAACCATCTCCTCTGTCTGAGGTTTAGCTCCTTCTGAGTAAAAATGCACTTCAAACTCTTGTGATCCATGTACACATCACAACGATTTCCAATAAGGAAATGTCTCCAGGTTTTGAGTGCGTGCACTACAGCGGCTAACTCCAGATCGTGCGTCGCATAATTCAACTCGTGCGGTCTCAGTTGTCGAGATGCATAAGAAACAACTCTTCCATCCTGCATAAGTACTCCTCCAAGTCCTAAGCGTGAAGCATCGCAGTACACTTGGAGATCCTTGCGTATATCTGGCAATATCAGCACTAGGGCTGTCGTCAACTGTTTCTTCAACTCCTGGAAACTTTCTTCACACTCTTCAGTCCAATTGAACTTTGTCTCCTTCTTCAACAACGTCGTCATTAGCTTAGCAATCTTGGAGAAATTTTCTATGAATCTCCGGTAGTATCTCGCGAGTCCAAGAAAACTGTGGATCTCTCCAACTGAAGTGGGTGCCAACCATTCAGTGACCGCCTGCACTTTGACGGGGTCCACTGCTATACCTTCTCCCGATATAACATGCCCTAAGAATCCAACTTCCTTCAACCAAAACTTGTATTTGGTAAACTTGGCATACAACTGATGCTCTTTGAGCTTTTCCAAAACCAAACGCAAATGCTCCGCGTGCTCCTCCTCATTCTTCGAGTACACCAAAATATCATCAATGAATACCACAACAAACTTATCCAAGAACTCCATGAACACCTTGTTCATCATACTCATGAAATAGGCAGGGGCGTTAGTCAATCCAAATGACATAACCGTATACTCATATAGCCCGTACCTTGTGGTGAAGGCTATCTTAGGTATGTCCTTCTCTCGGATTTTCAACTGGTGGTATCCAGATCGTAGATCGATCTTGGAGAATACTTTCGCTCCCTGGAGTTGGTTGAATAAATCATTGATCATCGGCAGCGGGTACTTATTCTTAATAGTCACTTCATTCAGTGCACGATAATCAACGACCATTCTTAAAGATCCATCCTTCTTCTCGACCAAAAGCATTGGGGCTCCCCAAAGTGATGAACTCCGGCAAATAAAACCTTTCTCCAATAATTCCTTAATCTACTTCTTGATCTCCTCCAGATCATTCGCTGGCATCCGATATGGTCTCTTTGATATAGGTCCGGTGCCAGGCAACAGCTCAATCAAAATCTCAATATTCCTATCCGGCGGCATGCCTGGTAACTCCTCTGGAAAAACATCCGGATAATCCTTTACTACCGGCACTTCCTCCTGAACAACTCCCGTGAGAGAATGTACTTGTGTCCGTATAGGCGAATGCCTAGATACATACTTGATCCATTTTCCCTCCGGGGTGGTAAGAAAAATAGACTTGCTGGCACAATCGATGTTCCCTCCATACATCGATAGCCAATCCATACCTAGTATCACATCCAATCCTTGTGACTCCAAAACAATCAGGTCCGAGGGGAAAACATGGCATCCTATGATCAATGGCGTCTAAAAACATCCGTGATGCGCCATATACTCTGCTCCTGGGGAACTTTCTAATATGGGGGTCTTAAGGACTTGGGTGGCCATCTTATGTCTATTTACGAATCCCCTTGAAATGTATGAATGCGATGCACCAGTATCAAAAAGGACTATTGCGGTAAATGACTTAACCAAAAACTTATCGACAATAGCATCTGGTTGCTCTTCTACCTCCTCCACGGTCACGTGGTTCACTTGTCCTTTGTTGAATGGGTTGGGCTTCTTTTCGGCGCTTCCATTGCCGTTCCCATTCTTAGCTTCAGGGCACTCATTGGCATAATGTCCATTCTTCCCGCACTTGTAAGAGGTGATGTGGCTTAAATCCTTTTTGGCGGGGGTGGATGGGGTAGAGCGATTCTGGTTATTGTTTGCTCCATTCCCATTCCAATTCTTAGTGCCATTGTGGTTGTGGGAACTTCGTCCAGTGTGGTTGTGGCTTCCATGGTTATGGGTATATCCTCCCAAATTCGGAGTGAATTGGGGCTTCTGCGGGGCTCCAGAATTATTCCTTCCTTGTCCATACTTCCTCTTGCGGCTCTCAATCTGCTGCTGCTTCCCTTCAATCATAAGAGCTTTATCTACCAACTCCTGGTAGTTGTTGAAGGTTGCCACCATCAACTGTACGCTCATCTCATCATTTAGCCCTTCCATAAATCTCTCCTGCTTAGCGGCATCTGTGGCCACATCATTTGGGGCATAACGAGATAGGATACTAAACTCATCTACGTACTGAGCCACAGTACGATTTCCTTGGCGCAAGTTGTGAAACTCCCGCTTCTTCATGCTCATAGCTCCAGTTGAGACATGGGCAGTACGGAAAGCTTGCTGGAACTGCTCCCAAGTGACATTGGCTATAGGGAAAGTGGCTGTGTAATTCTCCCACCATGCTGTGGCTGGTCCAGACAACTGATGTGCGGCAAATCGCACCTTCTTAGCATCTGAGCAATTGGTTGTGGTCAAATCCCTTCCAATCTTGCGCAGCCAGTCATCAGCAACTATTGGTTCAATGTTGCTAGCAAACACCGGTGGTTGCAACCTTAAGAAACGTGTCAGGTTGTCCACGGGTGGTGGTGGTGGGTTGTTGTTGTTCTGGTTGTTCTGAGTGTTCTGGACAAGAAGTTCCATCAAAGTGTTCTGCTGCTGGATCAACTGAGTGAGCTCTGGGGGGAACTCAAATCCGGGCTCATGTCTTGGAGGCATCTGATGGGTGTAGAGGGAAAAGAATAGAATAGAATTGAGGTCTAAGGGAAAATCACTACCCATATGCACTTGAGACAAACACAATCATATCACACCAATCAATTTCAAGCAAGATCTTACAAAGATCTAACTAACGTTACAAAGTGCTCTAATTACTACTTTGTGGGGGAAAAACTACTAGTCATAGGGTGGTCATCTAGAAATTTTGATCAGCGGAAGATTCCATGATGTCTGCTCCAGCTTCATCTTCATAATCTTCGTCATTACTATCATCGAGGTCTGAATCCGTGTCGTCGATGATGATGTAATCTTCAGAATGAATCTCCTTGGGTTCTTCTTCCTCTTCTTCTCCTCCTGGTGCTGGATCTCCCATGAATACTCCTAGCTTCCTTGTCAAATCATCATTCTTCTCCACTAGTATCAACATCTCCTCCTCGTATCCGTCACGAGTAGACTTGAGTTCTTCTTCTAGCTCCAAATTCCTGTTTAGTACCTTCTTCAAATCTATCATCCCTGCGCACATCTGGTGCTCCTGTCGACGAATGTGTTGGTTTAACTCCTGGATGAACGCTGCAATGGACTTGTCCTTCCGGGTGCTGATCATGTCACAACGCTCATCCCGGCGTCCACGAATTTGGTAGATAGTGTCCTTCAGTTCCTGCTTGTAGACTTCTCCGATCCATCCCATAGTGATGTGGGCTGCCATACTCTTACCTAGGATCCAGGTTGGTGCATCAAAAGAAAACTCTATTGGCTCAGTGGATGGTGCGAAGGTTCTCCCGGGGATTTGAACTTGAATGCTCCATCGCTCCTCTTCTGGTAAAGTGGCGGTGTAGGTCCCAGTAAAGCTTGGTATTCCTATATTCAGGTACCTAGTGACTTCCTTCAAGTTCGTTCAAAAGGTGTGTCTTCATCTAGTGGAGTGAACTTGTTCCTTAGGTCCACCATCCTAAAGAAGTAGAAAATGGAGAGAAGTCAGAAATGAGTAGAGAAGAGTGACCTAGGGTTTATCTTAGTGGTCGTGTCCTACATTCAGCGTGTGCTCTGATACCATCTTGTAGCGACCATGATCCGAATGGACCGAAGTCTTTGTGTTTCAGTGTCATCCCTGGATCGGTAATGCTGACACACACAGTACTTGAAGGATTTATAACAGAGTGGCAATCACACACTTATTACATCGAATGTCTCCAAAGAGAACTTATTACAAAAGTCTATGGCTTAACGCCATCTAACAAAATAACAGCGGAAGGCTTGGAAGATAAGTGAGTCCATCAACTCCAACGGCATAGCTGAGTGCATGACAAACGACCTAGAACGTCTTACTCCTTGTCTGAAAAGTCTACAACGTAACATGTTGCAGCCCGAAACGGGTCAGCACATGGAATATGCTGGCAAGATAGCACAGAAGTTGCAAGTAACAGAATAAAGGCTACACTATATGCATATTTGGCTGGTGGAGGCTCTAAGGTTAAAGTTTTTGCGTAAAGCCAATTTTTTCCTACAACAAAGGAATAAATTTTATTTTAACTATCATGGTAGTTGAAACATCATTAGAAGGTATCTCCAACTCAATCCCAATTAAAGTAATCATTAACCCAACAAATTAATTTTAGAGTGATGAGATCAACCAATAATTCAAGTACCAGATACTCAAGATTGTCCATAACCGAGACACGTCTAATCATGATCAGTTTGTACACTCTGTAGAGGCTTTGCACTTTTCCCCACAAGACTCGGTCGCCTCCGTTGGATTTCTCGCACTACATGGTGTTTGAGAAACGGATGACCGAGACACAGTCTTTCCGAAGAGGTCCCCTTAACCGATAGATAGGCCGGTACACCTACAATCCCTCTACATCTGCTATCCCATCATGGAAAGGTTTCCCGCAACTTACTCAACTATGCCAGAGTCCATAATGGCATTGTGGCTGCACACGGAAGTTTCTAGCATGAATAGTTTTATGATCCCTTTGAGCCTGGGTGGCATTCCATAGGACAATCACACGGAAACCCCGGGATTTCCTAGGACAACACTGGATACCCCAGGTGCCCTGCAACTAATCTACCCAGATGTGTATTCAAGTAGCCACCTTAAGTTGAACCCTTAATTAACAACTCACATTTGTCATGGATTTCACTCAAACCCAAACCACGTCTACGAGCATAGCATAGCAACCTGAGCATAACGTAGAAGTAACTCCCAAGGGTTTGAAAATAATGTAGGTAATAGATTCTACCTCAAACTACTTCCCAGACCCACAAGTTAAGAGATCCTACTCATGCAATGTGTGAGGGTTTGATCTAATGCATAAAAACTGGGTAATAAAAGGGTATGATCAAAGTGTTACTTGCCTTGCTGATGATTCTCAAAACCTAGAGACTCGTAGTAGCACGCTTCACAGTCCGGGTATTCTATCGCAAGCAAACAATAGCATACATAAGCAATCAAGCAATGATGCGCAAACAAAACTCCAAAAGATAAGATCTAACCAAAAAGTTCAACTTAAGAACTCCGGTTTGCAAAAATCAAATCGAAAGAAGCAGCGAAACTCAAACTGCGAAAGAAACGAGATCCGTTTACTAGTTTGATCTAGGGTCAAATTTTACAGTAGCCAAAACTTTGTTCAAGTTGGTTAAACGGAAAGAGGGCGTCGAGACGAAGATCTGGGATTTTGAACCTGATTCTGACTCTCGAGCGAAAAGAAAAACGAAAAACAAGAACAAGGAAGAAATCACGATCGGAATAATCGCGGATAAATACCCCGAAAAAGAAAACTGACGAACAGGCTAAGGAACGAACGTTCGCTGTCTGCGGATAACGGGCAAACAACGTTCGTTAAACCGAACGTACGGACGAACGTCCGCTAAATAACTAAACCGAAAGAAAAACCGACCTAATCTAAAAAAACGAATCTAGGGTTTTACGAAAAGAACCGATCGGTTAAACGAAAAAAAACCGACGGCTACCTCGACGAACTCCGGCGACGGCGCGGCTCCGGCGGCGGGGCTGGCGGCGTGGGCGGCGGCGGCTAGGGCTGATGAGGCGGGGCGGGCTGGCTGTCGGCCGGCTGGGCCTCGACTTATAAAGGCCCCCCCGGCTACGGGAGTCCTAGTCGGGTACGGCCCAAAGGCGGTTTCCCTTAAAAAAACGAGTCCTCACGTAGTAAAACGGGCGATAAAAAAATACTAAACGGAGTCCAAAAATTTCGAAATAAATTTTCACCGTCCTCTAATAATATATAGGACACAGTGAACATTTTTCCCGGACCTAAATGCAATTTTGAAAAACGCGTATTTTTCTTATGCAAATAAAATCGCAAATAAATCCGAATAAATACCAAAAGTGATTTTAATATTTTTCCTCCAATATTTCTGATATTTTGGAGAAGTCATATTATCTCCGCTCATATATTTTATTTAGAAATATTTTTAGGAGAGAAAAATAATTAAAACCAACGCTATCCTCATACCGGTATTCGACTGAACTCAAATACAAAAATGGTAGAATTCCCAACTCTCTTCGTAGGTCCTTGAGTTTCTTAGAAGTTTCGAGGATCGCCACAAACAAAATGCAAAGAAATATGCAATGCAGTATGATCTATGTATAACATTCCAAATTGAAAATTTGGGATGTTACAGTACCAAGATCTCGTTAAGCGTGTTATTATGAAATAACCTCGGACAACGACCAAGGCCAGGCCCACCTGTCTCCTAGGTGGTCGTGACCTGTCATGTCGCTCCGCCACAAGGTAACCATCAAGGGGCTGCGGGAACCCATGCCCACCACTACCTGTGTGGAACCACCTGCCCCTTCAGCCCCTATCTCTGAATCATCAACATGAGTATGTAATAGTATAGTATATACCCGTGATAACCTCCCGAAGTGATCACGGCCCAATAGCATAGCATGGCCGGACAAGGATGTGTGCCAGTGATGGAAATCTAGAATCCTAAACTAAGAATTAGGATAGCAGGTAAGATATCAAAAGTGGTAGCAACAATGACATCCTATGCAACAGAATATGAGATATCGAATCATCAACAGTAGCAAATCTAATGCAAGAATAAGAGAGAAGAGAATGAGCGATATCTGGTGATCAAGGGGGGCGGCTTGCGTGGTTGCTCTGGCAAGAAGGAGGAGTCGTCGTCGATGTAGCCGATCACGGGGTTATCGGCAGCGGTCTCGGGGTCTACCGGAGAAAAAGAGGGGGAAAGAAACAATCAATACGAAGCAAACAAAGCATCGCAAATATAACAAGGCAATACACGGTGCTAGGGGTGGCCTAACGCGGTGCTACACGTTACAGACGGAGCTGGTAAATATTTGCGGATATTTCCTTGGCTTTGGGAAATTAATAGAGAGATGATCCGGAGGGAAAGGTTCCATGTTTGCAGTGCTGGAGGCATCTGACAGGTAAGTGGGTAGCGTATTTGGGTTCATCTCATTTTTCTGATCATTTTTAATATATAAATTATTTTCAACCGAGTTACAGATTATTTTGTATTAATTTTCAAAGTTTTAATTCAATTTCTAATTTATTTTAATTCGAAATTAATTGTAAAATTGCTAGGGGTACCCAGCCCTGTGTACACATCACTGTACACAGAGGCTGACATGTGGGCCAGGGGTCCCAGTTGACCAGTCAACGTTTGACTGGTCAACAGGGAGTGGGCCCCCTGCCATACCCTGTTTAACCTAATCTACTGTCAATTAGATTAACTAAGTTTACTAATTAATTACTATATTATTATATTTTATTTATTCATTTATTTATTTTGTTTTCCAGAGTACTGGGCCCACATGGCAGTAGCCCTGGGGCCAACCGAGGGCGGGTTAGCGGGCGCGCGGGCCAGGCTGTCCGTCGGGGCAAACCCGGGCGACGGCCAGCGTGCGCGGATGGGCGCCGGTGCGGCGCCGGCAAGGCCACGTCGGCTCGGGGCCGTGGCGAAGCGGGCAGTCGTCGAAGGAGGATGGCGCGGCCGTGGAGGGTGCGGTCGGTCCACCGCGGGGCGGGAGCAGGGCGACGACGCGGGGTGTCGAGGCGGCAGCAGCGGCTGCGAGCGCGTTGGAGGCGCAGGCGTGCACGAATTGGTGTGGCGGCCATATGCGCGGGCATGCGCGGGACCAGCGATTGCGGGCGAGGGTGAGCGCGGCCGGAGTTGGTCGGGTGGAGGCCGGCGAGGAGGTCGCGGGCGACAGTGACCGTGCTCGCAGGGGATGGCCGCGGCGATGGAATCGAGCACGGGGAGAGGAGAGGGATTTCGTGGTGAAGCTCACAGTGGAGCCGTAGGGCGTGGTAGCAGGCTCGTGGGAGGGTCGGGGTGGCCGGAGTCGGCGGCGGCGTGCGGCGGCCCGAGGAGGAAGTCAAGCACGGGGCGGCGTCATGGGGGCGTCCTGGCTCGTATGCATTGTCGGCGGCGAGGAAGTGGTCAACGAGGGGACGTGCGTTGAGCTCCTAGGCGGCGGGACGCATGGTGGCCGCGGTGGGGCGTGGGACGTCGGGGGCGGGCTCTCCGCCCTGATTCCAGAGCGGGGAAGGAGGAGGAGAGGCGTGTGAGGAGTGGGGATCGTGTGTGTGGGGGGAGGGGAAGTGTGGGTGATTTAGGGTTTGGGGGTCGGGGTAGTGGCCTTGTAGGCTAGAGTGGGGCCAGTTTGGCCGGCTAGTTGGCCTAGTGTGGGGGATTAGTTTCTTTTTTTGTTTTGCTTTATTCTTTTTTCTTTTCTTTTATTTAGTTGTTCTAATTTATTCACTTTTCATTTTAGTTTTATTTACTATATAAAAAGAAACAGTACCTAACTTAGTATTTGTAATTAGATCACTGCCATTAATATTTTGGCACATTAATAAAATAGTTAGTATTTGTTTATTACATAAGGAGCAGTTAATTAATTGTTTTACCGTTGCCTTAATTTCTTTAAGACATTAGAATACTCTATAGATATATAAAAATGCGATTTCTCCACCGTAATTACTTATGATTTATTGGTCATGTTTAGAACATTTTAGTTTTAATGTTTGAAAACTTTTACCATTTAACTTTATTTTAAATTCAAATTCGGACGGGATTTGATTCATTGCGAGATTACCAAGATTAATCATGGTGACGTGGCCTTGTTAACAGGGAATTACTGTAGCTTAACTATTCGGGCGTCACAGTATAGTTGTAGCTTTTTAAAGTAAGAGTATCGAACCCATAGATGGCACAAAAAATGATATTTACCTCTTGAAGAGGTTGACAACGTGCAAGTTATTTACAGTCCAAAACAAAGCAGAAACGAGGATTGAATGTGTTGCAAGTGATTGGCGACTGAAACTAATATGCAACAAATCGAGGGATCTTCTATCATATACCTTTCCATGGCCAGCGCAGATGTTTAACTCTCATTCTGATTCCATGTTGTGTGCGAAGTCTTCTTATCAAGAGGGCGTCGACAGCCGTAAAGCACCACAGGTGCCCTCGGCCGATTCTCGTCAACTTCGGCATCGCTGGTGTAGCCGCCAGATTGAACGGACACCACACTCCTGCAACGAGATAATTCGCTAAATATTGCATAGGCCATGGTGTCGAGCACATGTCTGAGCCAACAAGGCCAGAGGGGAGCTCGGCCAAGGCGACGGAGTCCCAAACTTTCTACACGCTTCGCCGACGTGGGCTCACGCGGGGCTCGTGCTGATTCTACAAACTCTGGCGGGTCCATTACTGGTCACTTAGCTAGCTAAGAGCGAAGAACAAAAACTAAGAGAAGCTAACTAGCTAGGGATTTTTGTGGAGAAATAAACTAAAATTGTACGAAAAATAAGAGGGCTGTGAACACTCTTATATATAGGCAAAAGCTACCGGTGGCACGCTAGGACCAGGCACGGTAGCACTATACTAATTACCTACAGCGTGCGTAAAAATTCAACGCCACCACTAACTTCTGCCTGACTTTAACTTGGACACTATGGATGACGCGTAATAAGATGGTGATCGAGGGAATATTCCTTCGACGTGCCTCTGACGCCTTCTTCAAATTTTTGCATTCTTGCAGCATTGACACCCGTTGGCTAGGCAGCGGGACCGTGACCGACTGGGGTTGCTCTTAAATGCGCTACATGCCATGGCTTGGTGCCTCACTTCGTCCGCGTCTCCATGATGTTCTGGCCACTTGGTGGTCTTTTCCGCTTTTCTTTTGTATTTTTTGGGCGTGCTTGTGTTGTTGCCCTAGGAGGCTTCAATTATTCCGTAGTTTGCTACTCATTGTATGGACTGGGTCGTTGTTTTATCTATAAAGCAGGACAAAAACTTATTTTGAGATAATGATCTGCAAGTGCACAAAGTATAATTTTAGCTTTTTAAAGTAAGAGTATCGAACCCATAGATAGCACAGGAAATGATATTTATCTCTTGAAGAGGTTGATAGCGTGCAAGTTATTTACAATCCAAAACAAAGTAGAAACAAGGATTGAAAGTGTTGCAAGTGATTGGTGGCTGAAACTAATATGCAACAAATCGAGGGATCTTCTATCATACACCTTTCCACGGCCAGCGCAGATGTAGAACTCTCGTTCTGGATTCCATGTTGTGTGCAAAGTCTTCTTATCAAGAGCGCGTCGACAACCGTAAACCACCACAGGTGCCCTCGGCCTATTCTTGTCAACTTTGGCATCGGTGGTGTAGCCGCCAGATTGAACGGACACCATGCTGCTGCAACGAGATGATTCGCTAAATATTGCATAGGCCAAGGTGTTGAGCTCATGGCTGAGCCAACAAGGCCAGAGGGGAGCTCGGCCAAGGCGACGGAGTCCAAAACTTTCTACATGCTTCGTCGACGTGGGCTCACACGGGGCTCATGCTGATTCTACAAACTCTAGCGGGTCCATTACTGGTCATTTAGCTAGCTAAGAGCGAAGAACACAAGCTAAGAGGAGCTAACTAGCTAGGGATTCTTGTGGAGAAAGAAAGTGAAATTGTTCGAAAAATAAGAGGGCTGTGAACACTCTTATATATAGGCAAAAGCTACCGGTGGCACGCTAGGACAAGGCGCGGTAGCACTATACTAATTACCTACAGCATGCGTAAAAATTCAACGCCACCACTAACTTGTGCCTGGCTTTAACTTGGACACTATGGACGACGCATTATAAGATGGTGGTCAAGCGAATATTCCTTCGACGTGCCTCTGACGCCTTCTTCAAATTTCTGGCATTCTTGCAGCATTGACACCCGTTGGCTAGGCAGCGGGACCGTGACCGACTGGGGTGGCTCTTAGATGCGCTACATGCCACGACTCGGTGCCTCACTTCCTCAGCGTCTCCATGATGTTCTGTCCACTTGGTGGTCTTTTTCTGCTTTTCTTTTGTATTTTTTGGATGTGCTTGTGTTGTTGCCCTAGGAGGATTTGATTATTCCGTAGTTTGCTCCTCATTGTATGTGTTGGGTCATTGTTTTATCTATAAAGCAGGACAAAAATTTATTTCGAGATAATGATCTGCAAGTGCACAAAGTACAGTTGTAGCTTTTAAAAGTATGAGTATCGAACCCATAGATAGCATAGGAAATGATATTTACTTCTCGAAGAGGTTGACAGCGTGCAAGTTATTTACAGTCCAAAACAAAACACAAACGAGGATTGAAAGTGTTGCAAGTGATTGATGACTGAAACTAATATGCAACAAATCGAGGGATCTTCTATCATATACCTTTCCACGGCTAGCGCAGATGTAGAACTCTCGTTCTGGATTCCATGTTGTGTGTGAAGTCTTCTTATCAAGAAGGCGTCGACAGCCGTAAAGCACCACAGCTGCCCTCGGCCGATTCTTGTCAACTTCGGCATCGGTGGTGTAGCCGCCAGATTGAACGGACACCACGCTGCTGCAACGAGATGATTCGCTAAATATTTCATAGGCCACGGTGTCGAGCTCATGGCTGAGCCAACAAGGCCAGAGGGGAGCTCAGCCAAGGCGACGGAGTCCCAAACTTTCTACACACTTCATCGACGTGGGCTCACGCGGGGCTCGTGCTGATTCTACAAACTTTGGCGGGTTCATTACCGGTCACTTAGCTAGCTAAGAGTGAAGAACAAAAACTAAGAGGAGCTAACTAGCTAGGGATTTTTGTGGAGAAAGAAACTGAAATTGTTCGAAAAATAAGAGGGCTGGGAACACTCTTACATATAGGCAAAAGCTACTGGTGGCACGCTAGGACAAGGCACGGTAGCACTATACTAATTACCTACCTACAGCGTGCGTAAAAATTCAATGCCACCACTAACTTGTGCCTGGTCAGTCCAACTCCCCCCCCCCCAAAATTTGTGGCGTGTTACAAAAAAAGTAACGCCAACAGTATGTACAGATGGTATACCAAATATGTCAACGCCATCACTATTTGAAAAAAAAATAGTAGTGGCTTTGATTGGAAATGGTGCGCCATCAATTAATATTATGGTTAGCCATTTCTCTACTAGTGGTATGTGGAACAACTAACTTTATAACTTGGTCTCACACATCCTTCACTAGCGTGGTGCGACTAAACTTTTCACACCTCTTTCGTCATGTATTAATGGGCCTCTGGGATTTTCTCAGGAATTAGTAAATAAAATGAATTGGCCAAAGTCCAATAATTCCAACATTTTGCACCAGCCACGAGTAACCAATTCCGCCATAGTGATTAGGTACAATTTTTTATTTTCTTTTGTGTGTGTAGAATTGAATTTTAAACTTATGCATTTTATTATCAGTTTCATGTTTCGAATAGAGGATGAAGAAATATTTTTATGTTTTAATGTATTGAAGGCGTTGGTTTAGTGATTAATTAACTATCTCGCTTATGTTATGGGAGTCGCTCATGAACCAACCCATCGATTTTGTATTCTTTTACCGTACTATTGTTTTTGCATTTTTTCATCTTTCATCTAAATTAATGGATTGCAAACATTGGTTTTAAATTCTGTATTTATTGTGCAAATGGGCCGCGTTTGTATTTTTTTTCACAAGATATGCTTGTTGGATGGATTAAACTCTTTAGTTTCTGTGTCTCTGACCCGAGGTTTGCTCCAATCTTGCTTCTACCATTGACTCTTGCCTATCATCACCAGGACGAGCTGACTTGAGGAGGGGGCCTCCGGATCATGAGTTCTGAGGGGAAGGCGGACCAGCAGATTGAACAGTGAGATGCCCTGATACTAGTATTTTCCTTCAACAAGGGAGTTTTTTCTAACCCAAAATCAGCTTAGTACCACTTTTCAGATAGGGCACAAGAAATTACCAACTATATGTCTAACTACTAATAGAAAACATTGATTGTAGGATAAGCATGCCCCTCCC
>LR738715.1:579794536-579838543 GCA_902687465.1 Secale cereale | reverse complement strand
CGACAGCCTTCAGCTGGTCTGATGACGATGGATCTAGTCCTCCCCGGCAGCCTGCCTGGCTACTACGGCCAGCCCCGCCCGCGTCCATCCTCAGCCGCTGAAGGCACCATCACCCACCATGCGCCTCCCCCTCCGCCCCGGGACCCACACCCGGCGCACAATCCACTAGCTGCTGCACGAGCTTGCCGGCCGGCGGCGGTTCCGATGCTCCTGGCGTTGTTCTCCGGCGGCCTCCTCCTCCCCTAGGCACGGTGACTGTTCTCGCGGGTACGTGGTGACACATCTGTGGTTGTGGCAGACATGGAGCTCCTTGCGGCGGGCACTCGCTGGTGCTGTTCCGGCCCCGGCGGCTTAGGCCCGCGTCTCTCCTGTGTCCTTCTCTACTGGTGTCTTTGCCGGGTAGCTCCGGCCTCGGTCACCAGGTAGCTGCGCCCCTTCCAGCTTACCTGGCGCGCAGATGTCTCTTTTTAATTTTTTTTTTCATTTTTCTCCTCGGCATTTCAAGAAACGGGTAATGGGCGTTCACTGACATCTGCACACTGCATGCCGCCTGCGCCGCTTGTTGTCCTTGCTGGTCGATGGTCATCCGAGACCTGGCCGACGTTGTCAAGCCATTGGAGCTCCCCTTCCCGCCCCTTCTTTACTCTCTCTCTCTCTCTCTCTCTCTCTCTCTCTCTCTCTCTCTCTCTCTCTCTCTCTCGCGCGCGCGCGCGTGCGTGTGCTCAAACAGGAGTCACCTGCCATGCCTGCCTCCATGGATGAATATGACTTTGCCGCACTGCCACAACCCTCTGTCGTGCCTGGATCCGGCAAGTTTCAGTTGGGAAGTCGCACACTCTATGGTGGAGCGGCATGGTCGTGCACGTGCTCGCGACGCCCACCATGAGGCCCTGACAACGCCCGCGCAGGTATACTGGGGCCTGTCGCTGGCGACTACATCGGCATTGGGAGGGGGCAACCATGGCCTCGGCTAGTCGGGAGCGAGGTCGGCGACGCGGATTTCCCGAGGACCAGAGAGAGTCACGGGAATAGAGCGGGAGGAGGAACAAGGAGATGGCGGGCTGACGGGTGGGACCCACATCCACCTTAGCAGTTTTTACACGTAGACATGCCACATCAGGCTGACTGGCGGGCCCAACTTATCAGTTTCTGTTGTTTTCTTGAGCTTATCCACCAATCAGTGACATGTGTTACGGGTTAGGCCCAAATTTGGTGGTTCTTTGTGCCCTGTTCGGAAAGTGATACCAAGTTGTTATCCTAGACACAACCGTGGTGGTTTTGGGTAAATAACTATCAACAAAAAAAACACTCCCTCCGTCTCATAATATAAGAACATATTCCAAGCTAACATAACTTGAAAAACAATCTTATATTATGGGACAGTGGAAGTAGCCTCTACTACTAGAAAGACTACACTTGTACTCTCTGTCCCAAAATAAGTGACTCAACTTTGTATTAACTTTAGTACAAAGTTAGTATAAACTTAAGTCACTTATTTTGGGATGGAGGGAGTACGTTCCTGCTTACTATAGTAAGTTCCTTAATTATTATCTGAGAGTGGTTTTTGTGCACCCACGTACATTGCACCTCCGGTGCACCCACGATAAAAAAACGTAGTAAAATATTTTAAAAAAAGATTTAAACTTTGTGAATGTGATTATGACCAAATATTTTAGGTGCTTGCAAAATTGGCTGGCGAAATAACATATGAGGAAATCTGTATAAAAAAATAAAGTTTATGTTGAAAACATGTGAACAGTAACATGGGTGCAGAGCATCATTTGTATTTCGTTTTGTATGAAGATCATTTGGTGTGGCCCTTCATTGTTAGAACGAAAAATATTTTATATGAAACCACCTAAGGAGGGCTCAGGGGCTCCCGACCCGCGCTAGGGTTCCTCCCCGCCGCCGCCGGCCGCCCTCACCCCCTCCCACCGACGCCGGCTACCTCGGGCGCGCCCCCTGGTCCCCCTCCCCTACCTACCCCTCCCCCTCCCCCTCCTCCGGTGCTCCTGCTGCCCCCCGAGGCGGCGAAGCGCCCCCTTGCCCTCCTCCCCTTCTCGGCCCTCCTCCTCCTTCACCCCCCTTCGCCGCCGCCGGCAGTGACCTCCGGCGTGCCAGGGTGGCGCCGACGGCGGTGGATGTCCCTTCCCCGCGCGTCGGGAGGGGATTCGGGGCTCCCTCCTGCCCGGCGGCGGTGCTGCTCGGCTGGCGACGGTGCGGCTCGGCGGGGGCGTGCTGGAGGCCTCGGGTGCCCTCGACGCGGCGGCGTGGTGGGCGGCTGGCCGGCGGCGCCTGCTTGGCCCAGATCTGGGCCCTTTCGGGCCCCATCTAGGCTGGGGCAGGCCTGCGGTCCGGCGCGCGACGACGTGGCTCCTTGGTGGTGAGACGAGGGGGCCGTGGCTGCGGTGGTGGTGGCTCCGGCAACCGGCATGCTGCAGCATGGCTGCAGGGACTGTCCGGACCCGTTGGGGTTCGACCGGGCCAGTAGTGACCTAACAAGTGTTTGTCGCCATGTCCGATCGGCTCCGCGCGGCGGTGGAGGTTGTTCCCTACTGTCGGCTGCGGTGCGGTTGCCTCTGAGCTCGGTGTCTTCTCATCCTACCTCCAGGTCTCGTGTTGGTGGCCTAAGTGAAACGGTGAAAATGGCGCGGTATCCATGGTGGTACAGGCTAGTGGGCGGCATGTTAGGTGGTGCGCTTCCGATTGTCTGAGGTGGCGATGGTGGTTTCGGGGCGGGCGAAATCTCTGGCGGCTCGTTCGCCACTGGCGCAGCTGCGACCGTGGGCGTTGCCGGACCTCCTGAGGGGCATGGTGATACCCCATTCCCCACTGCCATTTGCGTACCGGGGGAAACCCTAGGACTTGTCCGGGCACCAGCGGCGTTGTCGTCGCATTTCTTCCTAAAGATGTCAATAATAAAAAAGGGCCTAATGTGAAGCACATTAGTCCCGGTTTGGAACTGAACCGGCACTAATGCGATCATTAGTGCCGGTTCCAACGGCTAGGTGGGCGGAGCTCATTAGTACCGGTTCGTGGTGAACCTTTAGTACAGATTCGTGCCACGAACCAGTACTAAAGAGGTTGTGGCACGCTATGGTCAGGCTGGGGCCCCACCAGCACCTTTAGTAAAGGTTCAAGCCACAACCCGGTACTATAGGTTTCTAGTTGATTCATTCTGCATCACTTTTTTAGTCCCACCTCACTCGTCTAACAGGGTTTTTACCACGTTAAATATATTACTTCTCAAACTATCACAACCACTTGGTCTTCATTGAACTCTATGTGTAGAATTTGTAGCCACAATATGAGTCTTCTCCGGTTTCTAAACCGGTGAGGACTCATATTGACAATTCATATTGTGCACAAAAAGATCATTGATGATCAATTTGTTTTTGATTTATTTCTCTGGACAATCTCTTTCGAAGTATCAGGGTTTCGGACGTAAAAACTCATCTGTTACACCGGCACTTCATTTTTTAAACTTGTTACAACTCCGGCCTTTTTTGTGTTCAGTATGCAAGGTTCAAAGCCACGTCATCAACTTTCAACCCTTTCTGACATCATTTGCTATTTTTCATTCATTTACTGATTTGTTTTGAGACCTAATGACCGCGAAATTGAAAAGCACTACAAAATGAACTTTGAAAAGGTTGAAACTTGGCATGGTATCATCATTTCACCCACACAACATGTGCAAAAAAGTAGAGAGGGTCACGGCAAAAACTGGATGCACTTCGTGTACAAACTGGACAATCTCTTTCGAAGTATCAGAGTTTCGGACGTAAAAACTCATCTGTTACACCGGCACTTCATTTTTTAAACTTGTTACAACTCCGGCCTTTTTTGCGTTCAGTATGCACGATTCAAAGCCATGTGTCACATCCCTAGCTTCTGTCTGCCTAGTGCTAGATTGGTTGTTGCATCATGTGTAAACTTTATTTTAAACTGAATTGGGGAATGACCAAACCCTAGCACCAAATGAACTCAACTAGGTTCAAACTAAAATCTTTTTCAATAAACCCAAAAATGCCTTCATCAATGTTTGATAATTTTGGCAAGGCTTTGAGACCAAACCAAAATTTAGGAACATTTTTAAGGATTTATTTTTGGGACTTTGAATTTAAATCATTAGCTATTTGAATTTGAATTATATTCATATAATTAGAATATAATTCCAAATACCCCTGAAATGTTTTATGAGCTTCTGGAAAAGTCCATCTAGCAAAATGAAAGTATTCAGAGGAGTTTTTGGCATTGTTTGAAATTGTTTAATTTCAAATCAGTGGCAAAAGATATTAATAAAAGAAACAGAAGATAATTAGAAAACAGAAAGGAAATAAGGAAAGGGCAGAAAACCTACCTAACCTACCAGGCGGCCCAGCTGCAGCCCAACACTGTTGGCCCGACCCACCTGACCACCGCTGCCAGTCATCTTGCTCCTCTCGCCAGGAGGACGGGAGGCGCGTGCCCGGCGCCTGTGGCCACACGCCATGGCCACCTCCTCTCCCCTTGCCTGCCTGCCCCTCCCAAACATCGCTGTGGACGCCACGCACACCCCAGGAACCCCCTCGACCTCTCCCCGTGCTTCTTTCCCCTCCTCTGTCTCTCTCCCCCGCTTCCCTCGCTCGCGTCCGAAGCTGCCGACGAGCACCACCGTAGCCACCGCGCAAGTCTCGCCTCTCCGCTGCGTCCAATCGCTCAGCCGACGTCCGTGTCCCCTCCACGCCGACTGAAACAAGCCGAGGAGCACTAGGTCGTCGCATTCGAGCTCGTCACCACCGCATCTGCTCGCCGTACTTCACCGATCGATTCGCCGCCCCGACGCGTCCCCGAGCCCACTGACCCTCCCAACGGACTCGCGGTGAGCCCCCGAGCCGTTTCCCCATTCTCCCCTAGTCGCGTTCGACCTCTATGCCATAGCTCCGCCGCGGCAGAATCCCGGCCGCCGCTGAACTTGTCGCCGCCGTGGCCACAGCCGCCTCTGCCCGTTTTTGAGCGCGTCACCGTGCTCAGCACATCACCAGGAGGCCGTAGCACCCAGCCGTTCATCCCCTCGTGCACCACAGCATTGACTCCGTCCATGCCCGATCGCCGGCCGCCGCCGCGAGCTCGTTTCCGACAAGTTCCTGCCACCCCAGCGAGCTCTTCCACCACCAACCGATGCGGCCCGATGTGCTGCGTCCGTAGAGCCCAGCCACGCTGCGAACGGGGCACCACAACCCGTTTCCGCAGCTCTCCACCGCGTTCGACCTCGCCGGCGGCTAAACGCCGGCGGGTTTGACCTTTTTGACCACTAACAGACCCAGCTGGCTCACTGACGTGTGGGGCCAGTCCCTGTTATTTACCTAGTTATGATTAATTAAAGTAGGATTAGCCCTGGCTCACTGACGTGTGGGCCCAGGCCCCTGACTAATTAGAGTTAGGTTTAAATTAGTGTTATCTAATTTAGTTAATTAGTTGAGACACTGACATGTGGGTCCCAGCCGTCAGGTTTGACCTGGGCCGGTGCTTTTGACTTGCTGACGTAGTGATGATGTCACTATGACGTCATAAAGCCTTTCTGGAATTCTAAATAAATCAGAAGTGATTTAATTATTTCAGAAATTAGTTAAAACTTCTAAAAATCATATAAAATCAACCGTAGCTCAGATGAAAATAATTTATATATGAAAAATGATCAGAAAAATATGAGGAATCTGTTTATGGCATTTTCATGCATGTTTGAACAAGTTAAACCTGCTGATCAGGTCAAATAAATTAAATAACCACATGTAGAGTTTGAATTTGAACCTTGGGTTCAAACGAACTTCATTTAATTGTGTTGCTAGTTGCATTACCTCAATCCACAGCATATTGCCATGTCATGATCATGCATCATATTGTTGCATTGCATTGATTGTGTTCCTTCTCTGGTGCCGGTATTTGGCCCCTCTTAGTAGACGATGTTCCGACGATGAGTTCGATGACACCAATGAAGAACTATTACTATCTTCGGAAGTGCCAGGCAAGCAAACTCCCATTGAGCATTCCGATACAATCCCACTCTCTCGCTCCTTCTCTCCTTTACTGCATTAGGACAACAACGATTGAACTGCTATTTACTGCGGTAGCTGAACCCTTTCCTCTGCATGACCTATCATTGCTACAGTAAATAGTTGAAACCCACTAGCATGAGTAGGAGTTGTTTGAGCCATGTTGTGCCTACTGATTCATGCTTTCTGGTTATGCCTGCTATTGCTTAGAGTTGTGTCAGGTCTGATTCATCGGGGATGAATTGGGAAGTTATGAACATGTCCTACTGTGTGTGAGCTAAGTGTGTGAACACGTTTTGGTAAAGATAGCGGTGAGAGGCCATGTAGGAGTACATGGTGGGTTGTCTCACTGGAACCGCCCTTAAGAACTGAGTTCTGTGTAAGTTGTCCAATGACTAGCTACTACCACGCATTGGAATGCTTAAGTGCCCCTCTCGACTTATTAATCAACTCGATCTCTGTCCAGGAGTTGCAACTAGTTTCTGGTGTTTGTAGGTAGTGTTAGTAGTCTACCAAGTGGCACCCGGTACAGATGGGCTTGGGACAGACTAGGCACCATGGCACGGTGTACCAAGCGTAGATCCATCCGTCGAGGTGGGCTTGGGAACCCTGCACACATCATTTGGGGCCGTGAGCGACACCCCGGCCGGATCTCCTTACGGATGGAACCCGAACAGGCGATAAACCTGGACTAGAGTCTTGTGTGGTTAGTCAGGTCATGGCCGACACCCTCGCCAGGCTTCCGCTTGAAGGTTGCTGAGATACACGACGTGTACATGGCGGTAAGTGGCGAGAGCGTGTGTGAAGAAGTACACCCCTGCAGGGTTAAGATGATCTATTCGAATAGCCGGGTCCGCGGTTATGGACTTCTTGGATGCTTACGTGGTACAAAGGCAAGTGAAAGTGGATACTCTAAAATGCTCAAGACAAGTGTGAGTGCTATGGATGGCCTTCTCGTAGGGAGACGGGAATGTATCCATAGTGGTGTATTGATTGGTGAATATGTGGACTCGTGTGCGCCACCTCAAAAGAGTTACTTGCGGTTGTAGTTTCAGGATAGCCACCGAGTCAAAGCTGGCTTGCTGCTGTCAAACTCCACTACCCCTTTGTTGATACTATTGCATATGTAGCTAGTTCTGATGTAAGTCTTGCTGAGTACCTTTGTACTCACGTTTGCTTAATTTATGTTTTGCAGAGAGACTTCAATCTCGCTAGTGGTTCCGCGTGGACTTCGACGTTTAGCTTGTTACCTCAGCTACGATATTGTGCCCTTTGAAGGGTCTAGTAGATAGTCAGGCTTCTTAGTCTTTTTCTTTTGTAGTTGTCTGTACTCAGACATGTTATGCTTCCGTTGCCTGTATGCTCTGTATGTTGGGTCATGTGACCTCTGTTTGTAATAAATGCTATGATTGCTCTTCTGGGCCTTATCTATATGAGTTGTTGAGTTATGTTGTGATGCCATGTTGTACAACACATACTTGCATGTTATGCGTACGTGTAATGTGTATTGCTATGTGTGGGATCCGACACCTAGTTGTTTACCATTGGTAGCCTATCTTACAGGGAAATGTCTCCTAGTGCTTCCACTGAACCTTGGTAGCTTGCTACTGCTTCGGAACACTTAGGCTGGCCGGCATGTGTCCTTCTTCGTTCCTGTGTCTGTCCCTTAGGTGAAATGTCACGCGGTGTTCCTTTAAGTCCTTGTAGCTTGCTACGACTTGGGTTCATACGTTGATGACCGACACGTTCGTTGCTGGGTCATGTATGCCTGTCTCTGTAATTTAGCGCCACTTTTGGTTTATAACTAGTCATGTCGGCCCGGGTTCTCTGTCATATGGATGCTAGCGACACTATCATATACGTGTGCCAAAATGCGCAAACGGTCCCGGGCCAGGTAAGGTGGCACCCGTGCAGATACCGTGCGTGAGGCCACAAAGTGATATGAGGTGTTACAGGCTAGACCCGTGTGACTTAGGATCGGGGTCCCGACACCATGTCATCAACTTTCAACCCTTTGTGACATCATTTGCCATTTTTCATACATTTACTAATTTGTTTTGAGAGCTAAATGACCGTGAATTTGAAAAGCACTACAAAATGAACTATGAAAATGTTGAAACTTGGCATGGTATCATCATTTCACTCACACATCATGTGCAAAAAAGTAGAGAGGGTCACGGCAAAAACTGGATGCACTTCGTGTACAAACTGGACAATCTCTTTCGAAGTATCAGAGTTTCGGACGTAAAAACTCATATGTTACACCGGCACTTTATTTTTTTAAAACTTGTTACAACTCCGGCCTTTTTTGCATTCAGTGCGCATGATTCAAAGCCACGTCATCAACTATCAATCCTTTCTGACATCATTTGCTATTTTTCATTCATTTACTGATTTGTTTTGAGAGCTAAATGACCGTGAAATTGGAAAGCACTACAAAATGAACTCTAAAAAGGTTGAAACTTGGCATGGTATCATCATTTCACCGACATAGCATGTGCAAAAAATTAGAGAGGGTCACGGCAAAAACTGGATGCACTTTGTGTACAAACTGGACAATCTCTTTCGAAGTATCAGGGTTTCGGACAAAAAAACTCATCTGGTACACCGACACTTCATTTTTTAAAATTTGTTACAACTCCGGACTTTTTTTGCATTCAGTGTGCACGATTCAAAGCCACGTCATCAACTTTCAACATTTTCTGGCATCATTTGCTATTTTTCATTCATTTACTGATTTGTTTTGAGAGCTAAATGGCCATGAAAATGAAAAACACTTCAAAATGAACTCTCGAAAGGTTGAAACTTGGCATGGTATTATCATTTCTCCCACATAGCATGTGCAAAAAATTAGAGAGGGTCACGGCAAAAACTGGATGCACTTCATGTACAAATTGGACAATCTCTTTCGAAGTATCAGGGTTTCCGACGAAAAAACTCATCTGTTACACCGGCACTTCATTTTTTAAAACTTGTTACAACTCTGGACTTTTTTTGCGTTCATTGTGCACGATTCAAAGCCATGTCATCAACTTTCAACCCTTTCTGACATCATTTGTTATTTTTCATTCATTTACTGATTTGTTTTGAGAGCTAAATGACCGTGAAATTGAAAAGCACTACAAAATGAACTCTGAAAAGGTTGATACTTGGCATGGTATCATTATTTCACACACATAGCATGTGCAAAAAAGTAGAGAGGGTCAAGGAAAAACTGGATGCTCTTCGTGTACAAACTGGACAATCTCTTTCGAAGTATCAGGGTTTCAGACGAAAAAACTCATCTGTTACACCGGCACTTCATTTTTTAATACTTGTTACAACTCCTGACTTTTTGAAACTCTAAATAAAGCAAAAATATTCACAAAGAAACTCTAAATAAAGAAAAAAAGCTACTCACAAAAAATACCATATAAAAAAACTTATTTGCGCGCTACTCAGTGAGCCTGCAAGGCCATGGGCATGAATTTGCAGGCCCATAAGGTCCAGCAGGCTCACAGGACAGCGCGGCAAAGTTAGGCCCAGAAGCCTGCTTTAGAGACGAGTTCGAAGGAGCAGCCGCGGCTGACTTTATAAACTAGTGCGGCTACTCTTCGCTCGGCGAGGTGGGACTAAATTTGTGCACGGCGGGATGAGAGCGCGTGACCTTTAGTATCGTTTCGTGGCTCCAACCGGTACTAAAGGATTGGCCTTTAGTACCGGTTGGAGCCACCAACCGGGACAAAAGGTTTTCTTTCCCGCCGCTTTGCCTGGCCAAAATTGAGCTTTAGTACCGGTTGGTGGCTCCAACCGGTACTAAAGGCCACTACTATATAAACCGCAGTTGCGAAAATTTCAGTTTCTTCTTCCTCACTCTCGCTCCTCTCGACGTCGCCGCCGCCCCGCACGCCGTCCCACGTGCCCGTCGCCGTCCCCGGCTCGTCCCGCGCCATCGTCATCGCCGTCCCCGTCGCCGCCACCGCCCCCGTCGCCGTCGCCCCCGGCCCGTCCCCGTCGCCGTCCCCGCGCGCGCGCCGTCATCGCCGCGGGTCTGCTCGCCACCGCCCCCATCGATCGTCGCCGCGCGTCTGCTCGCTGCCGCCGCCGTCGATCATCGCGGAGCTTCTGCTCGCCGCCGCCGCCGTCGATCGTCGCCGCACAGTGAGCCCCCAGCGCCCCCGTACACACACATTAATTAGATTTTAGTTTTTTTATAGTTTTAGTTATACAAATGTTAGATGAATTTTGAAAATGTTACTTAGTTATATAGAAATGTTAGATGAATTTTATGTTTTTATAGTTTTTATAGTTTTAGTGATAGAATGTAGTTTTTTTAAGTAAAAACTAATTTATTTTTAGTAAGAACTAGTTTATTTTTAGTAAGAACTAGTTTATTTTTATTTATAGTAAGTGCTTATTAGTTGAACTAGTTGAATTAATAGAACTAGTTGAACTAATAGAACTACTTTATTCTTTTAGTTTAAGCAATTATTCCCACATCAGCGTCGACGATGCCTATCCCGCATCCTCGTCGTCGACTCAGCGGAGGCCTGCTTGATCAAAGGGGTCATGTTCGGGACTGGGCTCCACCGGGCAGGTACTGGGAGGTGCTTCCTTCCGGGGGGCGCAGCTTGGTGAGGAGGCAACCCGTTGTTGACCCGAACTTTCTTTGGTGGCGGGCGCGTGGGCCAGTGACGGTGAGGAGGCTTGAGGACCCCGCGGAGGTTGTACGTCACCATGTCAGCGAGGAGGACGAGCACGTCCGTCGCTACATGGTTGCGTTGGAGGGCAGGTTCGACAATACCTGGCAGGTTCTTCAGGGATCTCACTAGAGCTATGATCCTGTGATAGTTCCTTCTCTTTGGGTGTCCACTGTCCGCGCCGATACCCGTCGTTCGCTAGGGGTTTAGCTGTATTAATTAGTGATGTTATATGTATGATACTATTTGAGATGTATTAGTGATAATATTCGACGATGTACGGACGCAAGAGATGATTTAGTTTTGCTTATTGACTGATCAAACTGGAGTCCGGCCAAATCTCCATGTCAATATGAGTCTTATAATTAAGATATTTTGAAATGTTTTTGTTCATATTTTCAACCATTGAATTTTGGCATGACTTGTGCTACAATATGTAGGAAATGTCGTCCGACGATGACGGTAGGATCCCGGCGTGCGATTGGTGTGGCGACAACCGGGATCAGTGCGAAAGGCCACACCTGGTAGACGGTCGATGCTTCAGTGTTAAGCTCGATGAGGCCTTCGATTTTGAGACGGTATGCAACACGACAAGTCTTGTTTGCTAATTAAGCATGACTTATGCTTCTTCAACGTGTAATTTTTTCTTTTACAATTCGACTAGCTTATCCCATGCCATGCAAGACGCTATGTCTTGGAGCATCAGGATTTCGAAGATCATGGAAGTATGGAGACAAAGAAAATTCATCTCTGGACCCATCATGATTATGATTTTCTTATAAAGCTATACAATTCGGAGAACGTAACATTTTGGTTGCTCGAACTAGAGAGCACTGTGCAAGATATATGATTTTCAGGAGGGTATGTATGTCACCTCTGACCTTGGTGATGATGACGATGGCATGTGGGTCCTTGTTGATGCGCTTCCAGTTCTACCCCTATGTGAGTTTCTCAAACATATTTATTAAGTAATTTATATTGTTTATTTCAAAATAATTGGCAGCTTATTTTCATTAACAACTTATTTCCATTCTTCAAGAAATGTACGGAAGATGGTAAACAGAACCCACTACACTGTTGGTGCAGAATTAACTTGTCAGAAGAAAGATCATCTTGTCTCATTATTTACTTATCTTGAGAATTACAATATCTATTCTAAAACTCCTGCACATTATGGTCAATACGTGCCACTAGTGCACGTGTTGAACTACGGTAACATCCATGGAGATGTCATCGTAAGATTTGTGCCCGATCATCTTTTGCATATATAAATTCTTCTAAAACTAAACTACATTACTAACTACGAAGTTATTACTATATTTTTGAACAGAAAATCCCTTCGGATTGTGTGCCTCATCTGATGTTTTAGAAAGGTCACCTTAATATTACGAGCTTATTACCGTACTCGTCAGGTCATCATCCTATGCATCACTGTCCATACCGGATTTCTAAAACCAATGAAGACATGACAATCAAAGATTGGAAAAAATATATGGTCAACATTGTGCGAAAGCCAAGAATTGGAGACAGGATAATCTGCATTCCCCATAATGGAGAGTCAGGACCTATCTTGTTTTATGCTATTTCACGTTAGAGAGGGTGTACTTAATTAAGTAATGGCTACTCATGATCATGTGTTAAGAAGTTGTTAGATGACTATGATGATGATGATGAGTATGACTTGTTATTATGAGAACAAGTAGAAGTTGTGAGATGACGATGATGTTGAGTACGACTTTTTTTATTATGACAATGACGATGATGATTTATTATTAATTATGATGATGCATTGTTATATGAGCATGATGACTTATTATATATATCAGTGGGTGAAATGAACATGTACTAGTTTGAAGTGGAGGCAACTTGTGATGCACATACTACTAATCCAAACAATATCAAGTTTGGATTAGTATCGACATGTACCACACATGTTGCCTCCACTTTGAATCTACCGTAGTCCCCCCCCCCCCCCTTTAGTGCCGGTTGCAGAACCGGCACTAAAGGGCCTTACAAACCGGTGCTATTGCCCGGTTCTGCACTAGTGTGTTGCTTGGTACGCGAGGCTTCGGAGTGCTTGGCGGGCGGTGGTTCTTCTTCGGTGGGTGCAGCGGGTGTCGGTCATCTTTGCTTAGTTGAGCAGTTGGCGTCAACATTTGTTTCTTTTTTCTTTCTCTCCTTTTTTCTTTTGGTCTTGTTTGTGCTGCGGCCCCAGCAAACTGGTTGTATCGGTTGGACGTTGCTTTATAATCTAAAGCGAGGGAAACCCTTTTTCTTGAGATCATTTGGTGTTTTTTTACCAAACTTTGCAAGCTGCTAAAACATTTGCTCATAATCGCATCCATCAAGTTTCAGATTTTTTATATTTTTATTACAGTTTTTCGAATTTACTATTTACTACGTGGGTGCAGAGAAGGTGGCTGCAGCTACTACTTTCCCTTATACATTTGTGCATGGTGTGGGAGAAGAGGGGAAGACTTGTGTGAGATCTCACATTAGATAAGATCACTGAGATCGATTAGGGATAGATTAATATAGCTTTCTTACCTTGCAAATGTAGCAGATTATTGATTTAGGAATGTTTCAGCATAAGCAGCAGCCCTGCTGCTACTACTGCTGGTAGTGGTATGCATTCACTCGGTCGTCAGATGGTGCGAGAGAAACTGATCGATCTGTGAAGGAGTCAGCCAGGCCGATCGAGGAGCCATACACACCCGTACTCAACAACACCTTTACGTCCCTCCACTCTCCTTGACTGCGTCGTCTATACCTCCGAATACCAGCCGGCTAGCACCTCTTGACTAGTACTAGGTACTAGTACTACTCTCTCTATCTCTCTCATAGCTCTGTGGTTATTGTCATGCACTTATTACTCGAGCTAACCTACACGTTAGTTACTTATTGTCGTTTTAGGTTTAACTCGTAACCATCACATATCAGAAAGGGCGTTCTGACGAATTGGTCCAAATCACTCCGTAAACAACGGTGAAATGATAATACAAAACCTGCCATGTATATATGATGCTAATATATGTCACGGTTAAACCAATAATTCTAGTAGGTGGTAAAGGAGGGTTGACGCTATCAAAACATGCCAAAGTCGGGGTCTTGAATGCAGTCCAACCCTCTACCGCAGACATATATGTGGTCAAGACAAGACTGGCTCAAGTCAGAATCTGCAGGTAGATCCATGGATGCATATTCCAGAAGATCTAGTTATAAGTTTTTTCTAGCTTTGTACTTCCTTGGTTTCTCTTTACTCCGCATATATGGTTTATTTGAAGTAAACTACACAAAGTTGGACCTAATTTATATTTAAAATTATAAACATCTATAATATTAAAGTTATATAGATTGAAAATTAATTTTATGATGCATCTAATGATATTTGTATGCCAAACCTTTCACAGACTTCATAGGAAAAACCTAATTGCATGATTTTGTTTTATACCTTTGGATATTGTGCATGCCAGTATGAGTTCAAGAGGTGATTGCCTAAAGTTTGTTACCAAAATTGTATATGGACATACTAAAAAAGGGAGTAGCAGATCCTTTCTGTACCATTTATTTGAAAATTAATAAAAATACGCAGCAAAGTCATGTTGTTTCCCTTAAAAAAAGAAGGAAGTAGCATATAATCATGCAACAAGAAACACCTTCGAATCAAAAATTAATAGAAGTCTAGCTAACTACTCCTAGCTAGGTTACAAATACCGAGAGTATCTGCAATCTGTTAACTCTTTGTTTAGCTAAGTGAAATTTGCACCTCACCAACCGCCACTAATAAAAATGATTATAATATCAACCGTTGTTTAAGTCTATGCCCGACTAATCTTGGAAATTTTTAACAATTAAATATTAATCAACCGAAGAAGCTTCTTCTGCTCTTGGAGCTGGAAAACGACAGAGCAACTAGCCGCAGTATACATACACATCGCGAGAGACATGAATATATCTGACCCGGTTCTTCGGTCGTCAGTGCTAGTCAAATCCCAGATAGACAAGAAACAGAAGGGCATTGCACCGCAGCAATCCGGAATTGGCGGCTTCCCATGCATGCGTGCGTCACGTCCGTCACCTTTTGGCTGCCTTGCTTGGACGTGTTCAAACTTCAAAGTTAGCCAGTGAGAGGAGACAAAAGGTTTCTCATATGATATTGCAATCGAGTGCTTTCTTGACCTATTACACGCCCATAATTCGCAGTATCAAATCCTAATATATCCTACTTTTCCTGTTGTTTCGTCTCCCTATTCCCTCCCGAACTTGGTCGCCGTCGTGGCTGATCTCCTTTCAGCTGCCACCTCTATATATACATGGCGCCACTAGAGAGGAGAGGAGAGGAGACACGTACGTACTACTGCTGATTAACTTTGACACTTTAACGTTTCCCACTGACCGATCGGTCCATCCATCTCTGCTTTCGACTCAACGCCGGCCGGCGACGGCGACCAGCTATCTAGCTAGCGATCGAGCTCGTGGCATCGATCGATCGAACATGGAGGAGTACTCAGGGTCCTCCTCCCAGCGCGCTGGCGGTGGCGGCCGCGGGGAGCTGCACGGCCCGCGCCCGGCGCCTCTCAGGGTCCACAAGGACTCGCACAAGATCAGGAAGCCGCCCGCCTCGCAGGTGCGGCAGCCGGTCATCATCTACACGGTGTCGCCCAAGGTCGTGCACGCCAACCCCGGCGAGTTCATGTCCGTCGTGCAGCGCCTCACCGGCGCCTCCTCGTCATCCTCCTCACTCCCGCCGCCGCCACAGTCGTTGCTCCCGTTCCCGTTCTTCCCCCAGCAGTCCTCCATGCTCCCGCCGGCGTTGCCACAAACGCAAACGCTGCCGTTCCCGTTCCAGCTCCAAGCATCTGGGCCGCAGCCGCACGAGGGCGCGCTGCTGCAGCATCAGCACTCGCCTGCCGCGCGCCTCGCTGCCATGGAGCAGGCGTCCGCGCCGGCCGGACGGAGCACCGGTGTTCATCGTGGAGGGCTGCCGCCGCTGCCGAGCATCCTATCTCCCGTGCCAGGATCTCTCCCGGCGATCCCGCCGGGCTTCTTCTCTCCGTCGCCCGGCGGAGCTGGCGGTGGCATCAACCTGTTCGGCGAGCTGATCAGCCCGGCATTCCATGGCCACGGCGCGTTAACCGGTACGACCGCCGGTGCAAGTCCTACACCAATGTCGTTACAGTATTTCCCCGCTGCAGCTGCGCCGTCGCCGTCGACCCCGTACTATTGGGATCTCTTCAACAACCACCCAAACCACCTATAAATGCATCTGCAAGACTGCGTGTGGTCAGCTAGTTACACGCGTGGCTACTACTCTATATAGTATATGATCGATTGATTTCCATCTCCATGCATGCGTCGCCGTCTGCCGGGCTGACAGAATTAGTAGTAGTTTTTCCGGGGGAGAGAAACAGGATTAGTAGCTATGTATACATTTGGCATTGATGAGATGTGATAGGAGCGACGACATTAAGAGCAAGTTGGATAGATAGATAGCCTAAGTCAGCTGGTACTGCTCATTATACCCGCATGCTAGCTGCAAACGAAGCTTCATCCAAGCTAGCAAGCTCATGTCTGCTACCTTAGTCAGCTGGTATATGTTTGCGCCCCAACTTTGGAGGTGATCCATGATAGAGAATTAGATAGAGGTCATATGGAAGACTCTCAACTGATGTATTCATTATTTCTTATACTCCCTCCGTTCGGAATTACTTGTCGTAGAAATGGATGTATCTAGACGTATTTTAATTCTAGATACATCCATTTCCGAGACAAGTAATTCCGAACGGAGTGAGTACATAATTAAAGACAGACATACATAATGCTCAGTGCTAGTATGCCATTCATTTGTAACAGAAATGGGTTTGATTTTCTATAATTAATAATAATCTTGGTGGTTTTCATAAAGTAATTACCTCATGTTTACGTGTGCATGATCACGATTGATATATCCGTAGAGCATCTTTAGCCGATTGTCACTGCACTAAAGCTCGGGCCCTTTAGTACCCCGTACTTGTGCACGGGCAGTTGCAGCCATACCCGCGGCAAGGCCTGCCGGGGACAGATGGGAGTAAATACGAGGCGATCAAGACGGCATCCGAGCCAGTAATCAGAGAACAGAAGACACGTTGAGCCCCCGGCAAGGTCCTTGCCGGGATGGCTCGCGAAGCCCCGGCAAGATCCTTGCCGGGATGGTTTGCGAAGCACCAGCAAGAGCATCACCGTTGAGGTTGAGAGCTCTGACACCATCGACAATGCCAAGACCAAGATCCAGGGGCGTCTGCGTGGTGGCATGCAAATCTTTGTGAAGACCAGAAGGCAAGGCCCCGGTGAGATTCTTGCCGGGACATTCGCGAGGCCGCGACAAGGCTCGCGCACGGCAAGGTTCCGTCGCCCTGCCACCGCTCCAGCACAGCGACCAGCCAGCCAGCGTGGCAAGCACCTGCATGGTGGCATGCAGATATTCGTGAAGATCCCTCCACCGCTCCAGCGCAGCGGCTAGCCAGTCAGCTTGGCATTGCATGCCTCGTCATCCTGTATGCGTGTCAAGACGGGGTGAGGCGGCGACAGATGGGACGGGCTCTGTTTCCGTCCCCGATAAAGTTAGGGGCACATAACCAGCGCATTTAATGTGTTTGTCCTAAGACATTAGTGATAAGGATATGCACTGTAGCACCTTTACACCTCATGTGTGCCTGTACGCCACTGTGGTAGCTCCTTGGTATAAAAGGAGGCCCAAGACGATACAGGAAGGGACTTTTGGACTTTCCAGCCCAATTTGCATGCGTAGCAACAAGCCGAAGCTCAAGAACACTCAATATACACTCAAGGTAGGACTAGGGTTTTACGCTTCTCAGCGGCCCGAAACTAGGTAAAAATCCCACGTGTTGATCGTTAGATCTGCTCTTTCTGCACTCCTCTTCCCTGCCAAACCGTAGAAGGGATCCACGTGACCCCGTAGGTGTCGTTTCCCCGACATCTTTGGCGTGCCAGGTAGGGGTGAGCAGGTTGTGCAAACCTGATCTAGCAGTTAGCGCGTCGGTTTCTTGATCACCATGTCTCCCAAGAAGAAGACGATCGCGACGATCGATTCGTCTGCGGCCAATCTGCACGTGCCAGCACAGACGGGCGATGGGGTAGACGCAGGTGGAGGTGAAGATATCAAGCATCCACGACATCCTGGCGACCGGAGCCAGGCAAGCGGTATCGTCCGCTGCCGCGACGAGGATCCGCGCGCCGTTGGGTCCAAGGACGGAGCCGTGCTGCCTACGGGCGGCGCGTGATACGTCTCCAACGTATCTATAATTTTTTATTGTTCCATGCTATTATTTATGAAGTCTTGGATGTTTAATGGACTTTATCATTCACTTTTATATCATTTTTGGGACTAACCTACTAACCCAAAGGCCCAGTCCAGATTGCTGTTTTTTTGCCTGTTTCAGGGTTATGCAGAAAAAGAATATCAAACGGAACGAAACCTTCGCGAGAGATATTTTTGGAGAAAATCACGCACGGCGAGCTTCAGAACCACGTCAGGGGATAAAGAGCTGGCCAACGAGGGTGGGGGGCGCACCCCCCCTTCCCACGGCGCGGCCCCCCTGCCTCGTGGCCCCCTCGAGCGTCCCCCGGTGCCCTCCTTCTTCCTATATATGTCTACGTACCCCAAAAACTCCGTGAACAGAGAGAAAACCCTAATTCCACCGCCGTACCTTCTGTTCCCGTGGAGATCCCATCTTGGAGCATGTTTTGGAGCTCCACCGAAGGGGGATCCATCACGGAGGCCTTCATCATCATCATCATCGCCCTCACCATGAGTTGTGAGTAGTTTACCACAGACCTTCGGGTCCATAGCTAGTATCTTGATGGCTTCTTCTCTCTCTCTCTCTCTCTCTCTGGATCTCAATACAAAGTTCTCATCGATCTTCGAGTAGATCTATTCGATGTAATCTCTTTTTGCGGTGTGTTTGTCGAGATCCGATGAATTGTGAGTTTATGATCAAGGTTATCTATGAAAGATATTTGGTTCTTCTCTGAACCTTTTATGTGTGCTCATAATATCCTTGCAAGTCTCTTCGAATTATTGGTTTGTTTTGGCCTACTAGATCTATAGTTCTTGCAATGCGAGAAGTGCTTGGCTTTGGGTTCAATCTTGCGGTGTCCTTTCCCAGTGACAATAGGGGCAGCAAGGCACGTATTGTATTTTTGTCATCGAGGATAAAAAGATGGGGTTTATATCATATTGCTTGAGTTTATCCCTCTACATCATGTCATCTTGCTTAAGGCGTTACTCTGTTCTTATGAACTCAATACACTAGATGCATGCTGGATAGCGGTCGATGTGTGGAGTAATAGTAGTAGATGCAGAATCGTTTCGGTCTACTTGTCTCGGACGTGATGCCTATATACAATGATCATGCCTAGATAGTCTCATAATTATTCGCTTTTCTATCAATTGCTCGACAGTAATTTGTTTACCTGCCGTAGAATATCGCTATCATGAGAGAAGCCGCAAGAGAAAACTATGGCCCCCGGGTCTATTCTCAACATATCAATCTACATCTACTTTACTCTTACTACTTTTATTTGCTGTTCTTATAAACTAAAAATACCAAAAATATAAACTATCATCTCTATCAGATCTCACTTTCCTAAGTGACCATAAAAGGATTGACAACCCCTTATCGCGTTGGCTGCGAAGTTCTTATTTGTTTGTGTAGGTGCGAGGGACTCGCGCGTGGTCTCCTACTGGATTGATACCTTGGTTCTCAAAAACTGAGGGAAATACTTACGCTACTGTGCTGCATTGTGACGCCCGAGACCGACGTCCCAGAAGATTCCAGAAGATTCCAGAAGATTCCAGATGTTCCGGGGTCTCCCGTGTGTTTCGTTTCTGCTTGTGTTATTTATTTTTGCATTGCATCATGTCATCATGCCATCATGTCATATTTTATTTTGCATCTCAACCTTAATAAATCGTGTGGACCTTCGGTCCATTTAAATCGAGGGAAGATGTCTTCTCTTTAAAACATATCATCCCAATATATTTAGGGAGCTATATAAATAAATATTCCATTGTTGGAATTACCCCAACACACTTGCAAATTCCCCATGTTTATTCCACTTCGAGTCTCTACTTCTAAACCTTGTCTTAATTCTTTCCGTTGTTTCGAGGTTCCTCCAAAACCACCCCAACTATTTTATTTTAATTCCTGACATTTTTTGCGGGTCCAGGGAATTTTACTTCTTGCCCTAACCCCCCTCCTCTTTTTCTTTTTCCTTCTCTTTTGTTTTTCTGCCAAAAAGAAATCAGTTAAAGAGATAGACCTGCTGGGCCGGCCCAAGTCTCTCTCCTCCAGCCTCCTTCCCCTTCTCCCTAAGGCCCAACCGGCTCTGGCCCAAGGCCCGGTTTCTCCCCCCTAACCCTAGCGATCTCCAGCCCTTCCCTCGAGTCCCTCTCGTCCCCCTCAGCCGCCGCAGCCTCCCTCTCGATTCCCCCTGTCCGCCGCCTCCTTCTTTCCCCTCCCCTCGATCTCCCCTTCTCTCGCTCGCTACCAGGGCCCGACAGGCCCCGCTCTGCCTCCGCTTCTTCGCTCCGCCTCTGCCCGAAAGACCCCGTCGCCCGCAGCGCCCGAGCCCGACTCTTCTTTGCCCCTGCGGCCCTCTGGCCTCCTCCGCCGTCGCGCCAGAGAATCCCCTCCGGCCAGGCCGCTCTCGTCCCTCGCGCCCGATCTACTCCCTCCTCCCTAGCGCGCGGCCAGGAGCCCCGCGGCTCCCCTCTCCTCTGCGCCTGGCGCCCCAAGCCGCCCTCGCCGCTCGAAATGCCGGACGACCAGCCCGCGTCGTCAGGTCGCTCGAGGTCGAGGCCCTCTCCGTCCCTGCCTCGTTCGCCCGGCGCGAGTACCTCTGCATCGACCGAGCCCCGCGGCTCCCCTCTCCAGCAAGCCACCAGGACGAGCACCCGAGTCCAGCGCCGGCCGCACCCCGTGCGGCCCCGTCCTCCAGCTCGCCGCGGCAGGAGTGTCGCTGCTTCTTCCGTTCGCCAGGGGCCGAGCCCCGCAGCGCCGAGGTCGAGGCTTGCTGCCTCCTCTTCGCCAGCCGCCCCAAGCACCGGATCCCGCGGCCCTGCCTCGCCGTGCTGCTGCCTGGCCTCGTCGAACCGCTGCTGCCTCCTTCCTTTGTCGCTGCTGTCCCGTGCTGCGTAGTTTTTTTTTGTATTGTTGCCTGTGCTGTAATTTTGACAGATGACCCGAACGAGTTTACGGCGACCCGACCAAGTACCTCTTCGATAAGTACCTCTACACGGCGAAACGACTAGTACATCTACCGTCGCCGAAGACCGCGTGTACCTCTACGATACGAGAACGCCGACACAAGACGATGCGACAAGTACCCCTTCGATGCGCCGAGACCAAGTTCCACTACGTCCACGACGACTCGAACGACTAACGATGACCGTGAACAACTACCGCCGTCGTGGAACCGCCAAGACGAACGGAACAACTACTTCCCACTACAAACGTGTACCCCTACGTCGACGACGACCGCGACAAGTACCCCACCGACGCCCGGATCCGTCGGCACCCTCAAGTACCTCTACGGCATGTACCACTACCGTCGCCCAGAAACGAGGAATTCGCCAAGTACCACGACACGATGACGTGAACCACTACTTCCTCTACGAGTTGCGAGAACAACTACTTCCCTCTACGGAACGACTTCTTCCTCGTCGGACACGTGAACGCCTTCTTCCTCTACGATCTCGATCCGTCCCGAAACGAGTGTTTCGAAGGTATAACCGCCGAGCCGATGACCCGTGTGTTGCTTGTTGTGGTTGTATGAAATGTTTCCTTGTGTGCATCGTGCCCGTTCCACCTTTTGTCATGTTCCTCGGTTGCCTCGTCACCGACCCGTGGGAACCCGGCAACGGGATCACCCCATCATCTCGTTTGACTCGCTCACGCCACCTCTTACCTTTTGCACCGGTCTCTCGCCGAGTTACCGGAACCGAGATGTTGCGTTGCATCATTTTCGGATCGTTGCCGTGGCCCCCCTTTTTCAATACACCACGGTGACAAATGCTTCATATCTCTTTTGTCAACCTTTTAATAAAAATTGCATTAACTTGATCATGTCATCCGCATCATGTTAACAACTTTATAATGTGTGAATTGTTGTTGCTTTATAATTATTAAACATGCTCATGGGGATTTTCCGGATATGTTGTTGTTATTCTCCGGCCTCATTTAAATTGCCTAGTTAGTATAGTTTTATTAAGCTTCACCTCTTGCCATGTTAACCAACATTTAATCTTGTCTTGTAATAACAAGAGTCAACTAAATAATTAAATGTGGTGTTTCATCAATAAGCAACTCGTTGCATATTGATCTCCACTTAACTTGTAGTATTTGTTTGTGCACTTTGCCATGCCATGCATATTTAAACCGGACATGCATCATACTTGGATGTGCATCGTATGCCATGTCTATGCTTGTGTGTTTACCGTGTTGTTTCTTTCTTTCCGGTTTGCTTCTCTTGATAGCTTCGGTTTCTTTCCGGAGTTGTGAGGTTTCTCTCGACTGTTGCTCCGTCTTCTTCGTGGATCCGTTCTTCTCCCTTGTGGAATTCCAGGCAAGATGACCGAACCCGGATACCATTACTATCTTTGCCTATTGCTAGTAGTCTCGATCTATAGTTTTGCCTCGATGCCCATGTTCTTCTTGTCAGCCTCCTACTTGTAACCACTACCATATTTAACCATCCTACCTACGCAAACCGTTGCTTGGCTAAGTACGCTTCGCTCAGCCCTTATTATAGCATTGCTAGTTGCAGGTGAAGATTGAAGATGCTTGCTTCATGTTGCAGTTTGGTTGGGTTATATCACACTATATAAATGCTAAATGAAATCATCTATATACTGGCAAGGGTGGAAGGCTAAGCCTTTTGCTTGGTGTTTTGTTCCACTCATGCCGTTAGGAACCGTATAAACCGGTGTTATGTTCCTTGATTATGCGTTCCTAACACGGTTGGGGTGTATGGGACCCCCTTGATAAACCGCTAAGTGCTAAGTCTTTTCCAGCAAGTCCCAACCTTTGGTACTATTTGCCTAATAACTAATAAAACTTGTAATGGGACTAGCTATCCTTTTTATTTTAATTCAACCCCCCTGGGCCAGTGCTCGATTTGAGTGTTGGTCCAAACTAGAGTCGTGTGCGGGGCCCCCCTTGGCAACTTGGGTATTTCGGCCACTGTACGCTGTGCTCATCCGGTCGTGGCCTGAGACGAGATACGCGCGGCTACTATCAGGGTGTCGGCACGCCGGGAGGATTTGCTGGATTAGCCTTACCTTAGTTCGGTTTAACTTGAGCACGGGATTCCGAGGATACTCGGATCTTCCCACCTATGGAGTTGCGACTCCGCGGATCGTGGGCTTGTAATGGGCCAAGTTGGAACACCCCTGCAGGGTTTGAACTTTCGAAAGCCGTGCCCGCGGTTATGTGGCAGATGGGAGCTTGTTAATTCCGGTTGTAGAAAACTTGACACAATGTTTCAATACACTACCAGCGTGTGTACCGTGACTGTCAATTTCCGAATAGGGATTCGGTAGTTGAACACGGTGGGGTTATGTTTGACCGGCTTTAGCTAGGATCACTTCGTGATCATCTTTCGACCGATGCACTTCTCTTCTCGCTCTCTTTTACATAAGTTAGTGCTAGTTGCTGCTGCAGACTCTTGTTTGTTCCTTCACCTCTTTTCTTTCTTCAGCCTTGTCCTCTCCCAAGGCTTAAATAGTCTTGTTACCCGGGAACGGGATTGCTGAGTCCTCTGTGGCTCACAGTTACTTCACCACACCAGATGCAGGTTCAGCCGAGCTTGATGCAGGAGTTGGTTCAATGCTTCACCAGGAGTTCGATGAAGAGTTTGGCTGGTTGTTTGTGACGTTTCGATGTTCAGTAGTGGTTTATACTAGGATTCGATCCTGACCTGTGGCTTTATGTTGTTTTGGTATCTTTCTTTTGGATCTTCACCCGTAGTCGGGTTGTGATGTTTTGAATGATGTATTGCTTATGTATTGTATTGTGTGAAGTGGCGAGTGTAAGCCAACTATCTCCTTTTGCAATTTAATCCCTCTTTTACATGAGTCGTGCAAAGATACCAAACTTGAGATCATTCTAGGATGGGCTTATACCTTTAAGTCGTGCCTCGACACGTAGGAGGTATAGTCCCATCCTGGGCATTACAAGTTGGTATTGAGAGCCTTCTCCGACCTAGAAGCCCCCACTGATTGATCGAATCGTTGACGGTTGAGTCTAGGCACACACTGAAAATGTTTTGAGTCCTATATATATATCGGAGAGTAGGATTTCTTTTGCTTCTCTTCCCCTTTCACTCTGGTGAGGACTCCTGACGTCTACTCTTACCTCTTCTACTTTCAAAATTGCACCAAATTTTTTTTAGGATCCCGCGAGTATTCTGGGATTGTTTCGATGTTCTTGTGACAAGGATATTGTTCTCGATGCCTCCTGTTACCGAGGAGTTGAGCTTCGGGGTATCATTGACACAAGCATATCGCGGCAGTACTAAATACTTAAGACGGCCGACATCGAAAATCTCTCCTATACGGCCAGTGGCAAGATAACCCCGACATCACCCAGTACTGGGGAGGTAGTTCGAGAGTATTGCCATAGCTTGTTATAGTGGATGCTTTTCGAAGGTCCGAGGTAAACAGTTTCCGAGAAAGACTGGTTATGTGTTGAAGGATGGATACACCTGGATGTAGGTTTAGAGTTGATTGCGCGGTGCTTCCTGTGTATCCCCAACACCTGATTGCATAACTGGAAACTTTCGGAAATCTATAGGTGGGTTCATCTAGTAGTTCTAGGCATTCTTCCAACGGATGCTCGATATGAAGTTTGGGGTTCTACATTGAGTGAAGTGGTTTTATGGACTTGTTCTGATCGGGAGTTGCATCTTAAAGGGTCCTTGGCTATGCTGATCCGGGGATTGCAAAACCCTTTTGTAACACGTTCCATGAGCTTGCAGCACAAAGATGTCGAACGAAACTTCTATCTTGTGTTTGTTCTATCTGATCCTTGTTCCTTTTTATTTATCTTTTGTTCTCCAAGTGGCTTCAAGTCAAGTTGTTGTACCTGTGGAATTCATTCGTTCAAGTCTCTGTTCGGATGATGTTGTGAAGACTATGTTGCATATCTATCCTTTGTTCTTGTTTTGATTCTGGTATTCGAGTTGCTTCGATGTCGAATGTTGATTCCATACCTTTCCTAATCGGTGTTCTCATATTTCTATGAGAGTGCTGGTCCTTCTTGATCATCAAGATGGTCATGTTAAATTCTTTTCCAACCGGTGTGCCTTCTCTTCAAGTTATTCCATACGGACGCGTTGAGAAATCTGACGATTGTCTGTTTCAATCTTCTCAAGTTGTCTTTGTTTTCCCCACCCTCCCACCCTTTTTCTTCTTGGAGCCAGCAATTCTCAAATGAAGTATCCATTTTATTCATGTGATGTTTCTTCATTCTTTTCCTTCAATGTTCTTATCCGGTGATTTATCGTGAAGATGCTCAAGAGCTTCAAGTTCATCATTCTTTTGTTTTCATAATTCTTCCGGTGGATGTAATTCAAGATTTTGGTGTTGTTCTTATCCTTTTTCCTCATTTCACAATGCTTTCTTATTCCGGTGCACCAATTAATCATTCTCCTCTTGCTATTCTTATCCGGAGCTCAAGATTCATAATTCCATTCTTAATCCATTCAAACTATTTTGAGATTGCTATCTTATTCAAGCCATTTAATTCAACCGGTGCAATATCTCTTAAGCAATCTTTTCAACGGTGATTTCTTTGAGTGGGCCCTAACCCACAGGTCTTTTCCCAGGATCTTACCTGACTCTTCTATTTTCCGGAGTATTCTGAAATTCTTTTCATGTGTGACGTAAGAATGATTTCCATCAGTCACATGCCGTCTCCAAGCTTGTTTCAATCATTTCAATCTTTAGCTCCACCTTCCTCTTGTCATTCGTCCGGAGTATCTCGAAGTTATTCATGGCATTTCTCGTCTTCATTCTCAACATTTGGAGACCGGAGAAAAGTTTCTCTTAAATCTTGGCCGTTCTCTTGATGAGTTGTGATTCTAGCTTCATGCCATCCTCATTATTGTTCCGATTATGAGGAATTCTTTTTATACTCGTCCGGAGCATTTCATGAATTCTTTTCTTTGTGATCCTCCGAAGGCCATCATTTCAGAAGATTTCTTCGTTCTCAGTTTTCAACTTCGTCCTCCAAATATTCTTCATTGATGCCTCTTCGTTCGTCTCCATATTCTTACGGTGGTTCTTTCAAGTTTACTCTTCCGTTGTTATCGTTTTAATTCATTTGTTCTTTCATAATCCTACCGGTGGTTCGTTGAAGTTTTATCCGAGCTTGTGCTAGATCTCTCTTTAATTCTTTGCAACGAGAATAAGTAGTATGCCAAATCCTTTGGTTGTCATCAATTTAAATTGGTGAAGGATATGCATAACATAAATCTTATTCTAGTTTCTTCCAAGAGGTTAATCCCTTCCTTCGGAGCTTGTTCATCATATCATATTCTCAGTCCTAAGTTCTTCATTCTTGTTTTCCGGAGTCCCAAGTTATTTCTATTACATCATTTCAAACCTCCATCTAATTCATCGCAGGCCTTGAATCTTATTCTTTTCATCTTTCACTTCTCATGCTTTCATTACCGGAGTTCTCATGGTGGTTCATCATCATTTAATTCATCCTCGAAGTCTTCATCAAGATTCTTGTTGGAGCTCAAGCATTCTTCATCATGCTTTCCAAGTGCAATTCTTTCTACCTTATCTTTTCAGATGGTGGTGTTATGTCATTCTTGATAATTTTCCTCCATGTTTCATGATTCACAAGTTGTCAGGAATGAGATATTTAAAACCATCTTTTTCCTTGTTCACGAGATCTTTTCAACCCTTCAATTTATTTGTTGGAGTTATCTTGGGTTATAATTCACCTAAAAGCGTTTCCCTAAGGATTTTGCTATTGTTGTGCTTATAAATGACCCAAGTTCGTCAATTATCATTCCGGTGAAATAAGTTTTTCATCTCCTTGTTGATCTCAATCCATTTAATCGTTTCTGTTAGTGGCCGATTGTCACCTCATAATTTTGAGATGTTTTCCATAAACCCACATCAAGCTTATTCGTTTCGTTGTTGATTTCCAACAACTCCGTTCAACCCTTCTTCGTAAGGATGCTCTTTCAAATTCATTTTGAGAGAAGTTGTCATTTTCTTCACCATTCTTTTCTTTCGTTGATCTATATTCTATTCTTTCATTCCGGAGGCTTTGTGATGTTGCTCTCCAAACCATCATCTCGTTTTTATCGGGATCATGTTCTTCCCCTTGCTTATCATTTAACCGGAGTGTTGTATTCTTCATTCTAGTTCTCTCATCTTATCAAGTTTGCCTCTCTTTTTAACCGGAGTGCTGTCTGAATCTTTCTTACCCTTGAGCCATTCTTTCAATTGTTTCAGAAGCTGTGTGTTGTTGTTTTCATCAAGTATCATTCCATCTCCTCAAGTTCTTATTCAATTCCTTCCATTTTCAGACGGAGTGCTGTCCAAATTCTGTCATTCTTATTCCTTGGTTGTAACCTTGCAGTTTCATATTCTTTTGGTTCATAAGCTCTTGTTTCATGTCTTTCAACCTACAAGG
Source organism: Secale cereale (assembly GCA_902687465.1). Classification (NCBI taxonomy): domain Eukaryota; kingdom Viridiplantae; phylum Streptophyta; class Magnoliopsida; order Poales; family Poaceae; genus Secale; species Secale cereale. Next base: position 579,811,114 of record LR738715.1, on the reverse strand, counting down.
TTCTCATAATGCCCCTTGTTCCTCTTTTCTAACGGAGTTTTCATCTTCGTTCATCTCTGTCGTATTCTTTCTTTCAATTTGTTCAACCTCTCAAGGTTCTTTGGTTTCACTCGTCTGTCAAAGAAGCAACTTTGTTTTACCTCTTCCTCTTCCGTTTTTTACCCGGTGATATCTCTAGGATCTCGGGTCGAGATCCTTTGTTAGTGTGGGAGAGTTGTGACGCCCGAGACCGACGTCCCAGAAGATTCCAGAAGATTCCAGAAGATTCCAGATGTTCCGGGGTCTCCCGTGTGTTTCGTTTGTGCTTGTGTTATTTATTTTTGCATTGCATCATGTCATCATGCCATCATGTCATATTTTATTTTGCATCTCAACCTTAATAAATCGTGTGGACCTTCGGTCCATTTAAATCGAGGGAAGATGTCTTCTCTTTAAAACATATCATCCCAATATATTTAGGGAGCTATATAAATAAATATTCCATTGTTGGAATTACCCCAACACACTTGCAAATTCCCCATGTTTATTCCACTTCGAGTCTCTACTTCTAAACCTTGTCTTAATTCTTTCCGTTGTTTCGAGGTTCCTCCAAAACCACCCCAACTATTTTATTTTAATTCCTAACATTTTTTGCGGGTCCAGGGAATTTTACTTCTTGCCCTAACCCCCCTCCTCTTTTTCTTTTTCCTTCTCTTTTGTTTTTCTGCCAAAAAAAAATCAGTTAAAGAGATAGACCTGCTGGGCCGGCATCTCCTCCTCCCAGCCGGCCCAAGTCTCTCTCCTCCAGTCTCCTTCCCCTTCTCCCTAAGGCCCAACCGGCTCTGGCCCAAGGCCCGGTTTCTCCCCCCTAACCCTAGCGATCTCCAGCCCTTCCCTCGAGTCCCTCTCGTCCCCCTCAGCCGCCGCAGCCTCCCTCTCGATTCCCCCTGTCCGCCGCCTCCTTCTTTCCCCTCCCCTCGATCTCCCCTTCTCTCGCTCGCTCCCAGGGCCCGACAGGCCCAACTCTGCCTCTGCTTCTTCGCTCTGCCTCTGCCCGAAAGACCCTGTCGCCCGCAGCGCACGAGCCCGACTCTTCTTCGCCCCTGCGGCCCTCTGGCCTCCTCCGCCGTCGCGCCAGAGAATCCCCTCCGGCCAGGCCGCTCTCGTCCCTCGCGCCCGATCTACTCCCTCCTCCCTAGCGCGCGGCCAGGAGCCCCGCGGCTCCCCTCTCCTCTGCGCCTGGCGCCCCAAGCCGCCCTCGCCGCTCGAAATGCCGGACGACCAGCCCGCGTCGTCAGGTCGCTCGAGGTCGAGGCCCTCTCCGTCCCTGCCTCGTTCGCCCGGCGCGAGTACCTCTGCATCGACCGAGCCCCGCGGCTCCCCTCTCCAGCAAGCCACCAGGACGAGCACCCGAGTCCAGCGCCGGCCGCACCCCGTGCGGCCCCGTCCTCCAGCTCGCCGCGGCAAGAGCGCCGCTGCTTCTTCCGTTCGCCAGGGGCCGAGCCCCGCAGCGCCGAGGTCGAGGCCTGCTGCCTCCTCTTCGCCAGCCGCCCCAAGCACCGGATCCCGCGGCCCTGCCTCGCCGTGCTGCTGCCTGGCCTCGTCGAACCGCTGCTGCCTCCTTCCTTTGTCGCTGCTGTCCCGTGCTGCGTAGTTTTTGTTTTTTTTGTATTGTTGCCTGTGCTGTAATTTTGACAGATGACCCGAACGAGTTTACGGCGACCCGACCAAGTACCTCTTCGATAAGTACCTCTACACGGCGAAACGACTAGTACATCTACCGTCACCGAAGACCGCGTGTACCTCTACGATACGAGAACGCCGACACAAGACGATGCGACAAGTACCCCTTCGATGCGCCGAGACCAAGTTCCACTACGTCCACGACGACTCGAACGACTAACGATGACCGTGAACAACTACCGCCGTCGTGGAACCGCCAAGACGAACGGAACAACTACTTCCCACTACGAACGTGTACCCCTACGTCGACGACGACCGCGACAAGTACCCCACCGACGCCCGGATCCGTCGGCACCCTCAAGTACCTCTACGGCATGTACCACTACCGTCGCCCGGAAACGAGGAATTCGCCAAGTACCACGACACGATGACGTGAACCACTACTTCCTCTACGAGTTGCGAGAACAACTACTTCCCTCTACGGAACGACTTCTTCCTCGTCGGACACGTGAACGCCTTCTTCCTCTACGATCTCGATCCGTCCCGAAACGAGTGTTTCGAAGGTATAACCGCCGAGCCGATGACCCGTGTGTTGCTTGTTGTGGTTGTATGAAATGTTTCCTTGTGTGCATCGTGCCCGTTCCACCTTTTGTCATGTTCCTCGGTTGCCTCGTCACCGACCCGTGGGAACCCGGCAACGGGATCACCCCATCATCTCGTTTGACTCGCTCACGCCACCTCTTGTCTCTCGCCGAGTTACCGGAACCGAGATGTTGCGTTGCATCATTTTCGGATCGTTGCCGTGGCCCCCCTTTTTCAATACACCACGGTGACAAATGCTTCATATCTCTTTTGTCAACCTTTTAATAAAAATTGCATTAACTTGATCATGTCATCCGCATCATGTTAACAACTTTATAATGTGTGAATTGTTGTTGCTTTATAATTATTAAACATGCTCATGGGGATTTTCCGGATATGTTGTTGTTATTCTCCGGCCTCATTTAAATTGCCTAGTTAGTATAGTTTTATTAAGCTTCACCTCTTGCCATGTTAACCAACATTTAATCTTGTCTTGTAATAACAAGAGTCAACTAAATAATTAAATGTGGTGTTTCGTCAATAAGCAACTCGTTGCATATTGATCTCCACTTAACTTGTAGTATTTGTTTGTGCACTTTGCCATGCCATGCATATTTAAACCGGACATGCATCATACTTGGATGTGCATCGTATGCCATGTCTATGCTTGTGTGTTTACCGTGTTGTTTCTTTCTTTCCGGTTTGCTTCTCTTGATAGCTTCGGTTTCGTTCCGGAGTTGTGAGGTTTCTCTCGACTGTTGCTCCGTCTTCTTCGTGGATCCGTTCTTCTCCCTTGTGGAATTCCAGGCAAGATGACCGAACCCGGATACCATTACTATCTTTGCCTATTGCTAGTAGTCTCGATCTATAGTTTTGCCTCGATGCCCATGTTCTTCTTGTCAGCCTCCTACTTGTAACCACTACCATGTTTAACCATCCTACCTACGCAAACCGTTGCTTGGCTAAGTACGCTTCGCTCAGCCCTTCTTATAGCATTGCTAGTTGCAGGTGAAGATTGAAGATGCTTGCTTCATGTTGAAGTTTGGTTGGGTTATATCACACTATATAAATGCTAAATGAAATCATCTATATACTGGCAAGGGTGGAAGGCTAAGCCTTTTGCTTGGTGTTTTGTTCCACTCATGCCGTTAGGAACCGTATAAACCGGTGTTATGTTCCTTGATTATGCGTTCCTAACACGGTTGGGGTGTATGGGACCCCCTTGATAAACCGCTAAGTGCTAAGTCTTTTCCAGCAAGTCCCAACCTTTGGTACTATTTTCCTAATAACTAATAAAACTTGTAATGGGACTAGCTATCCTTTTTATTTTAATTCAAGCCCCCTGGGCCAGTGCTCGATTTGAGTGTTGGTCCAAACTAGAGTCGTGTGCGGGGCCCCCCTTGGCAACTTGGGTATTTCGGCCACTGTACGCTGTGCTCATCCGGTCGTGGCCTGAGACGAGATACGCGCGGCTATTATCAGGGTGTCGGCACGCCGGGAGGATTTGCTGGATTAGCCTTACCTTAGTTCGGTTTAACTTGAGCACGGGATTCCGAGGATACTCGGGTCTTCCCACCTATGGAGTTGCGACTCCGCGGATCGTGGGCTTGTAATGGGCCAAGTTGGAACACCCCTGTAGGGTTTGAACTTTCGAAAGCCGTGCCCGCGGTTATGTGGCAGATGGGAGCTTGTTAATTCCGGTTGTAGAAAACTTGACACATTGTTTCAATACACTACCAGCGTGTGTACCGTGACTGTCAATTTCCGAATAGGGATTCGGTAGTTGAACACGGTGGGGTTATGTTTGACCGGCTTTAGCTAGGATCACTTCGTGATCATCTTTCGACCGATGCACTTCTCTTCTCGCTCTCTTTTACGTAAGTTAGTGCTAGTTGCTGCTGCAGACTCTTGTTTGTTCCTTCACCTCTTTTCTTTCTTCAGCCTTGTCCTCTCCCAAGGCTTAAATAGTCTTGTTACCCGGGAACGGGATTGCTGAGTCCTCTGTGGCTCACAGTTACTTCACCACACCAGATGCAGGTTCAGCCGAGCTTGATGCAGGAGTTGGTTCAATGCTTCACCAGGAGTTCGATGAAGAGTTTGGCTAGTTGTTTGTGACGTTTCGATGTTCAGTAGTGGTTTCTACTAGGATTCGATCCTGACCTGTGGCTTTATGTTGTTTTGGTATCTTTCTTTTGGATCTTCACCCATAGTCGGGTTGTGATGTTTTGAATGATGTATTGCTTATGTATTGTATTGTGTGAAGTGGCGAGTGTAAGCCAACTATCTCCTTTTGCAATTTAATCCCTCTTTTACATGAGTCGTGCAAAGATACCAAACTTGAGATCATTCTAGGATGGGCTTATACCTTTAAGTCGTGCCTCGACACGTAGGAGGTATAGTCCCATCCTGGGCATTACATGCATCTCCCTTTCCTCTTCGAGGGAATACAACGGAAGCTCAAGAGGTAGCAAGAAGAATTTCCGGCGCCGTTGCCGGGGAGGCTTATGCAAAACTCACATACCAAGTATCACAAACCCTTATCCTTCGCATTACATTTATTTGCCTCTCGTTTTCCTCTCCCCCACTTCACCCTTGCCATTTTATTTGCCCTTCTTCCGCCGTGTGTTTATCGTTCGCTTGCTTCTTGTTTGCTTGTGTGTGTTGGACTGCTTGCTTGTCATTATGGCTAGCCCCTTATCCGCTCCTTTGTCTCCCAAGTTTGAAGTGCTTCACTTCAATCAAAGGGAGGAAGAAAACTTAAAAGATGCCTAGTATAGAATTTGCAATGCTCAAAATAGATCTAATAGGAAGCTTTCCACTTCCGTGCTTCTTCGCAAATTTTATGTTGGCATAACTCCGTGGAATAGATTTATCTTAGATACCATTACCGGAGGGAATTTCTTGGGTAGCCACACCGTTGATTCTTATAACGCTACGACTGAATTATTTGGCTCACCACCTCTTATGGTCAATGGGACCGTTTTCACTTTGGAGCATGTTATGCAAAGGTTAGAAATCATTGAAAACAATGTTGCTACGGCAGAATTGGTAGAAAAATTGGATAGGAAAATTCATAATGAAATCACCCAATATGGATCCAAGGTAGGAGTTGTTTTGAAAAATCTTAAAGAAAAAGAGCCCATAGTTAAAGAAAAGCTAGATCAGGATTCTACCAGAATCAATAAACTTGAGGATGTTATCACTAATATGGGTTCTGCTCTTTCCGCTATAAAAACTACTCCAAATACCTCTACTAAATTATCTAAGTTCATGTATGTCCCTAAAGACAAGGGTGAAACATCTAGAATTGGGGATATCAAATCCATAAGTGTTCACCCTAATTTTCTTACTTTTGCAAGAGACTCTTTTGACACTTTAGAATTTCTTGATTTATTGGCCAAGAGTTTGATTATTCATAGGGACAAAGAAGTGCCCAAGAACCATAAGTGCTTAATCAAAGAATTACCTTCCAAAGATGACAATACCTAGATTTATCTTGTATCGTGCCTAGCTAAGGGCGTAAAATGATAGCGCTTGTTGGGAGGCAACCCAATTTTTTGTTTTTTGTTTTTGTTGATGTTAGGGAATAAATATTTCTTCTAGCCTATGATTAGATGTGGTTTCATGTTTTGTTTAGTGTTTGTGCCAAGTAGAACCTTTGGGAAGATTTGTGTGAAGTTTATATGATCCTGCTCTGAAAAACAGAATCGTTAGGGCTCGCTAAAGTAGTCTTCAGATTTTACTGGAGCGTGCTTTTTAGTTGATTCTTTTTGAAAATGATTGGTAGACAAATTCCGCAAATTTACCAATTTAGTTTGAATTGTTTGGAGTTTCAGAAGTAGGCGAAACCTGCAGATTACTACAGACTGTTCTGTTTTTGACAGATTCTGTTTTTCGTGTGTTGTTTGCTTATTCCGATGCATCTATGAGTAGTATTGGAGGATATGAACCATAGAGAAGTTGGAATACAGTAGGTTTAACACCAATATAAACAAAGAATGAATTCATTGCTGCACCTTTGAGTAGTGGTTTGCTTTCTTATACTAACGGAGCTCACGAGAATTTTTGTCTAAGTTTTGTGTTGTGAAGTTTTCAAGTTTTGAGTATTGCTTTGATGGACTATGGAACAAGGAGTAGCAAAGGCCTAAGCTTGGGGATACCCATGGCACCCCAAGTAAATTCAAGATAATCAAAAGCCTAATCTTGGGGATGCCCCGGTAAGGCATCCCCTCTTTCTTCTTCATCCATCAGTAACTATACTTGGAGCTATATTTTTATTCGCAACATGTTATGTGTTTTGCTTGGAGCGTCTTGTATAATTTGAGTCTTTGCTTGTTAGTTTGCCACAATCATCCTTGCTGGGCACAGATATTTGATAGAGTTATATATGGCCTAGAAATTGTTAGAACACTCTATGTGCTTCACTTATATCTTTTGAGTTGAATAGTTTTTGCTCTAGTGCTTCACTTATATCTTTTAGAGCACGGTGGTGGTAATATTTTGTAGAAATTGTTGAACTCTCATGCTTCACTTATATCCTTTTGAGAGTCTATTAAAACAGCATGGTAATGTGTTTATACTAAAGAAACTAGTCTTCACATGATAGACATCCAATGTCAATGTAGAAATTTTTTCACACTAAGTGCATTGAATAGAATGAGATGTTGGATGCTTGATAATTGTTTTGAGATATGAGGATAGTTATATTAGAGTCATGCTAGTGGAGTTATTATGAAATTGAGGAATACTTGTGTTAAGGTTAGTGATTCCCGTATCATGCACGTATGGTGAACCACTATGTGACGAAGTTAGAGCATGAGGTATTTGTAGAGTGCCAACCTTTGTGTGGAGGTCGGGGGCGCGCGATGGTTAACTCCTACCAACCTCCCCCTAGGAGCATGCGTTGATTGCTTTGTTTTGATGACTCGTAGATTTTTGCAATAAGTATATGAGTTCTTATGACTAATGTTGAGTCCATGGATTATACGCACTCTCACCCTTCCACCATTGCTAGCCTCTCCATGTACCGCACAACTTTCGCCGATGCCATAAACCCACTATATATCCTTCCTCAAAACAGCCACCATATTGTTCCTCAAAATAGCCACCATACCTACCTATCATGGCATTTACATAGCCATTCTGAGATATATTGCCATGCAACTTTCCACCGTTCCGTTCATATGACACGCATCATATTGTCATATTCCCATTGCATGATCATGTAGTTGACATCGTATTTGTGGCAAGGCCACCAAGCATAATTTTTATACATGTCACTCGTGTTTCATCGCACATACCGGTACACCGCCGGAGGCATTCATATAGAGTCATACTTTGTTGTTGTAGTATCGAGTTGTAATATCGTGTTGTAATGAAAGTGTGATGATCATCATTATTAGAGCATTGTCCCATGGGAGGAAAGGCTAAATCTATAAAGCCCCTCCGCAAAAAAAAGAAAAAAAGAAAGGCCAAAGAAAAAAAATAAAGGCCCCAAAAAGGAAAAAAAGGAAAAGAAAAGAAAAAAAAGGGACAATTGCTACAATCTTTTTCCACACTTGTGCTTTAAAGTTGCACCATGTTCTTCATTGTAGAGAGTCTCATGTTTAGTCACTTTCATATACTAGTGGGAATTTTCATTATAGAACTTGGCATGTATATTCCAACGATGGGCTTCCTCAAAAGCCCTAGGTCTTCGTGAGCAAGCAAGTTGGATGCACACCGACTAGTTTCTTTTGTTGTGCTTTCATTCATACTTAGCTCTAGTGCTTCTGTTGCATGGCAATCCCTACTCACTCACATTGATATCTATTGATGGGCATCTCCATAGCCCGTTGATACGCCTAGTTGATGTGAGACTATCTCCCTCCTTTTTTGTCTTCTCCACAACCACCTCTATTCCACCCATAGTGCTATGTCCATGGCTCACGCTCATGTATTGCGTGAAAGTTGAAAAGTTTGAAAAGATAGAGTATGAAAACAAATGGTTGGCTGAAATCGGGGTTGTGCATGATATGAATATTTTGTGTGATGAAGAGGGAGCATAGCCAGACTATATGATTTTGTAGGGATAACTTTCTTTAGCCATAGTATTTTGAGAAGACATGATTACTTTGTTAGTATGCTTGAAGTATTGTTATTTCTTATGTCAACATAGACTTTTATCTTGAATCTTTCAGATGTGAACATTCATGCCACAATTAAGAGAATTACATTGAAAAACTATATTGGTTAGCATTCCACATAAAAAATTCTTTCTTTATCATTTACCTACTCGAGGACGAGCAGGAATTAACCTTGGAGATGCTTGATACGTCTCCAACGTATCTATAATTTTTTATTGTTCCATGCTATTATTTATGAAGTCTTGGATGTTTAATGGGCTTTATCATTCACTTCTATATCATTTTTGGGACTAACCTACTAACCCAAAGGCCTAGTCCAGATTGTTGTTTTTTGCTTGTTTCAGGGTTTTGCAGAAAAAGAATATCAAACGGAGTCCAAATGGAATGAAACCTTCGCGAGAGATATTTTTGGAGAAAATCACGCACGCAGAGCTTGAGAACCACTTCAGGGGACAGAGGGCTGGCCCACGAGGGTGGGGGGCGCGCCCCCCATCCCAGGGCACGCCCCCTGCCTCGTGGCCCCCTCGAGCGTCCCCCGGTGCCCTCCTTCTTCCTATATAAGTCTACGTACCCCAAAAACTCCGTGAACAGAGAGAAAACCCTAATTCCACCGCCGTACCTTCTGTTCCCGTGGAGATCCCATCTTGGAGCCTGTTTCGGAGCTCCACCGGAGGGGGGTCCATCACGGAGGCCTTCTTCATCATGATCATCGCCCTCACCATGAGTTGTGAGTAGTTTACCACAGACCTTCGGGTCCATAGCTAGTATCTAGATGGCTTCTTCTCTCTCTCTGGATCTCAATACAAAGTTCTCCTCGGTCTTCGAGGAGGTATATTTGATGTAATCTCTTTTTCTGGTGTGTTTGTCGAGATCCGATGAATTGTGAGTTTATGATCAAGGTTATGTATGAAAGATATTTGGTTCTTCTCTGAACTTTTTATGTGTGCTCATAATATCCTTGCAAGTCTCTTCGAATTATTGGTTTGGTTTGGCCTACTAGATCTATAGTTCTTGCAATGGGAGAAGTGCTTGGCTTTGGGTTCAATCTTGCGGTGTCCTTTCCCAGTGATAGTAGGGACAGCAAGGCACGTATTGTATTGTTGCCATCGAGGATAAAAATATGGGGTTTATATCATATTGCTTGAGTTTATCCCTCTACATCATGTCATCTTGCTTAAGGCGTTACTCTGTTCTTATGAACTCAATACACTAGATGCATGCTGGATAGCGGTCGATGTGTGGATTAATAGTAGTAGATGCAGAATCGTTTCGGTCTACTTGTCTCGGACGTGATGCCTATATACTATGATCATGCCTAGATAGTCTCATAATTATTTGCTTTTCTATCAATTGCTCGACAGTAATTTGTTTACCTGCCGTAGAATATCGCTATCATGAGAGAAGCCGCTAGAGAAAACTATGGCCCCCGGGTCTGTTCTCAACATATCAATCTACATCTACTTTACTCTTACCACTTTTATTTGCTGTTCTTATAAACTAAAAATACCAAAAATATAAACTATCATCTCTATCAGATCTCACTTTCGTATGTGACCGTAAAGGGATTGACAACCCCTTATCGCGTTGGCTGCGAAGTTCTTATTTGTTTGTGAAGGTGCGAGGGACTCGCGCATGGTCTCCTACTGGATTGATACCTTGGTTCTCAAAAACTGAGGGAAATACTTACGCTACTGTGCTGCATCTCCCTTTCCACCTCGAGGGAATACAACGCAAGCTCAAGAGGTAGCAGCGCGGCGACCTCCAAGACACCATCGCCCGCGAATGCGCCACGGTGTTCCCAGGTCGTGCGCGACGAGCGGTGCCGCGACATTGGTGACCCCGAGCGTCCCCACGGAAAGAGCCCTCAGCATCATTCTCGAGATGCGAAGGGACGTCATGCCCGCCAAGATGCTGGTGGAAACGGCACACGACCGCAGAACCGTGACGGGGCTCCTTCTAACGTGGTTAGAAGTCCGAGCAGCTCTTGTTCTTCGCACCTGTCGCTGCCACCTACACCAGCCGAAGCATTGGCGCGAGCGTAGCTACTCCTGGATTTCCCTCCCGCTGCGGAGAAGCAGGAGGAATGGAGAGCTGCTATCCAGAGCCTTATTGGTTTTGTCAATAAGGATGGGCACCAGGAAGCAAGTCCTTCGTGGCGCCGGTCCACTGAGCCAGCGCATGCCGACGGCGGAAGGATCGGAGGCGCTGCAACCATGATGCACTCTCCTCCACCACGACAGCAACGGTCGCTAGCTCGGCGGGTCGATGCCCGCGATGATGGATCCACGACATCATCCCATCCACAAGCTCATCGCGACCAATGTCAGGTTCTTCGGGAACGTGTCAAAGAAGACGCTCAAACTACCATCGAGCGGCGCTGGGAAGCGTGCCATCAATCTATAGGCGTGCAGGGTCCACTATAGACAGGCTTGTGCCGAGGGATTCTAGTGACTTACCTTACGAGCTGGGTTTTCCAGATTTCACCCGTGAGATGCGCCAATTCTAGTGGCCCACTTCCCGCACGTTCAAACCAGAGGTCCCGGAGAAATACGACAACAAGACTCACTCGTCCGAGTTCCTAAGGGTTTACACCAACGCGATGCAAGCTGTCGGGGCTCGAGACGGCAAGGTGCTCACCAACTACTTCTCATTGGTACTCAAGCCCAACGTCAGGTCGTGGTTGATGCACCTGCCAGTGGATTCCATATCCTCTTGGTCGGATCTGTGCCACGAGTTTGTTGGCGCCTTTACTAGAGGCCACCAAGCTCCTGGCCAGGAAAGTGATTTACATCTCATCCCCCATAAAGATGGCGAACCCTTGTGCAAATACATACAGAGATTCTACCATGTGCAGTAATACATCCCAGATGTTCATCTTGCCGCTGTTATCAGCGCATTTCATTAGAATGTGCGCAACCGCAAGATGCGTGAAGAGCTGGCGATGAACAAGGTTAGGGATGTTGCCGAGCTTTATGTTTTGGCCGATAGATGTGCTCGGGCTAAAGAATGAAGGAAGTACCCCAGCAAATATGCCGGTGCGGGAACTGACTCCGGAGACGAAGAGATCGTCGCCCCGACAAAGAAGGGATGACGGCGTAATAGGAAGCGCAAGGGAAAAATTATGCTTGCCGTCAAGGAATCCGGCAACCCCGGCACCGCCAAGAAGGCAAAAGTTGACAACCCCGGCAAGAAGGTTGCCGGGTGCGCAGCTTGGTAGCTGCCGACAAGCCAGAGGGCTCCGACAAGCAATATTGCAAGATCCATCACACCAAAGGCCATGACCTCCAGAACTGCCGGCAAGTTGAGTAGCTTGTGGAAAGGCAGAAAGCTGAAGACGAAAGGCGAGACAAGGAGAAGGGCCAGGATGGTGCTGAGGGGTCCTGCAAGAAGCATGGTGGCCGAGGAGGCTGCGAGGGCAAGGAGAAGCAATAGGAGAGGCCTGCTCGGGGCCACGACAAGAAAGAGGGAGACGATAACCATGAAGAGGACGACGGGTCCAGTGAGCATGAATTTCAAAAAGATACAGAGGCCATGTGCATTGATGGTGGCGCCTCGTTACATTCTTCTCACCTCAAACTTAAATAGTGGGCACGCGAGCTGTCGATCGATGCCTAGAAGCCACTGAGATGGTCCCACACGCCTATCATTTTCGATGTCGAGGATCACCCTGATCGCACAACCGCGGTGGGGTGTTTGCCATTGTTGGTTTCCCCAACAATTCACAACCTCAAGGTGACAAAAATGTTAGTTGTCGGTGGGGCCTGTTTGAACCTGATCTCGCCCAAGGTAATCAAGAGGTTACAAATTCCTGACGGAGATCTAGAAGAAACGGGCACGTTTCAAGGGATCAATCCGGGAAGAAGCCAGCCGAAGGGTAAGATCACACTACCAGTTACGTTTGGTGGTGAGCTGAACTACAGGATGGAGAAAATTGTTTTTGATGTCGCCAAGATCCCGTTGCCATATAATAGGATCCTTGGCCGTCCAGCACTGGCCAAGTTTATGATGGCATCACATTACGCCTACAACACGCTGAAGATGCCTGGCCCAATGAGCATCATCACTGTCAACTCCGACAAGAAAGATGCACTTATCTGTGCCAACCAACTCTACCGGGAGGCAGTTGTAGCACCCACCGTCAAGCCGATTGCTCCTGCCACTGGAGCTCCCGGGGGGGACAAGATCGGCAAGGCCTCTTGCACCGACTCCGGCAAGCGCGCCTCCTCGGAGTGCTGCGTTCCCGTTGAGGACGTGCCAGAGAGCTCCACCGGCAAGAGCAAGAAATCCAAGGCAGCCCCACCAGAAACCAACAAGGTGCCCATCAAGGAGGATGGCACGGGCGGAGCTTCCACTATAAGCTCCACCCTCAACAGCAAATAGGAAAGCGCGCTCATCGCCTTCCTGTGGGCGAATGTCAATGTGTTTGCATGTCAAGCATCCGACATCCCCGGCGTTCCCAAGGAGGTGATTGAGCACCATCTTGTTGTCTGTCGTCATGCACGGCCCGTCAAGCAGAAGGTCAGGAAGCAAGCTTTGGAGCAGGAAGAGTTTATTATTGAAGAGATTAGGAAGTTGGAGGCGGCAGGCTTGGTCAGAGGAGTGCTCCACTCAATGTGGTTGGCCAATCCGGTTGTGGTGCGCAAGGCGAATGGAAAATGGAGGCTGTGTATTGATTATACAGACATCAATAAAGCTTGTCTAAAGGATCCTTTCCCTTTGCCATGCATCGACCAGATCATGGACTCCACTACCAGGTGTGACTTGCTGTCGTTTCTTGACGCTTACTCAGGGTACCATCAAATCTTCATGACGAAGGAAGATGAAGAGAAGACCGCGTTTATCACCCAGTGTGGTACGTATTGTTTTATACGAATGCCTTTCGGGTTGAAAAGCACTGGTTCAACATTTTCCAGAGCAGTCCAGGTCGGTTTTGAGCCTTAGCTATATAGAAATATGGAAGCTTATATGGATGACATAGTGGTCAAAACGAACGACAAGGTGACGCTCATATATACAAGATTTAAAAGAAACGTTTGCAAATTTGCGCAAGATCAATCTCAAGCTCAATCCTGAGAAGTGTGTGTTCGGTGTCCCATCCAGCAAGCTTCTCATATTGTTTGTGTCTCAGCGTGGGATCAAAGCGAACCCCGATAAGATCAAGGCAATTGAGCAAATTGAAACACCAAGACAAGTCAAAGATGAGCGTCGATTTGCTGGCTGTGTTGCTGCCCTAAGTAGGTTCATGTTCAAATCTACTGAGCGCACCCTCCCCTTTTTCAAGATCTTGAAAACGGCAGGTCTAATGAAGTGGACTCCGGAAGCAGAGGCAGCGCTGAAAGATTTGAAGAGGTACCTCTCCTTTATGGCAACACTAGTCGCGCCTAAACCACAAGAACCGTTGTTGCTATATCTAGCGGTGACAAATCAAGTGGCCAGTAATGTGCTAGTGGCGCAGAGAGAAGTTGATGAAGAAGCAACAGCATTGGTAAGACCTTCAGATGACAAGTTAGAGCTCTCCCCGGCAGGGTCTGGTGCCGGCAAGGCAAGACCCCTGGCAGAGTCTGGTGCCGACAAGGCAAGACCCCCCGCAGAGTCTGGTGCCAGCAAGGCAAGACCCTCGGCAGAATCTGGTGCCGGCAAGGCGGGACCCTCGGCAGAATCCGGTGTCAGCAAGGCGGGATCTACGCAAGCAAATGAAGTGACGCAAAAGAAGAAGATGGTGCAGCACCCAGTTTATTTTGTCAGTTCCCTCTTGCAGGGGGCTAGATCAAGATACTCTGGTGTGTAGAAGTTGCTCTTCGGCCTCCTTATGGCCTCGAGGAAGCTGCGCCACTATTTCCAGGCACATGAGATCACCATCATCACTCGCTTCCCGTTGCAATGGATCCTACACAACCCAGACGGAACTGGAAGGATTGTGGAGTGGGCGCTGGATACGTCAAGCTTTGATCTCAGGTTTGAAAGTACTTCAGCAATTCAGAGCAGAGCCTTGGCGGAGTTCATTCCAGAATGGACGTCAACGCCTGACGAGGAGATTCAGTAAACCACCCTCTGCGGTAAGGAAACAAGCCGTGACTGGGTTATGTATTTGGATGGGGCTTTCTCACTGCAAGGCGTCGGTGTTGGTGTGCTGCTTGTCGCGCCCACCGGAGAGCGCCTCAAATATGTCGTCTAGATGCACTTTCCATGGGAGAGATCAATAAAGAACACTACAGAGTATGAGGGACTGCTTGCCGGTCTCAGGATCGCGGCAGACTTTGGGATTAGGAAGCTCATTATTAGAGGTGATTCACAGCTTGTCCTTAAGCAAGTCAACAAAGATTATCAAAGCCCATTGATGGAAGCTTACATAGATGAAGTGAGGAAATTGGAGAAGCGTTTTGACAGTCTGCAAGCAGAGCATGTTCCTCGAGCAGAGAACAGCATTGCCGATGACGTATCAAAACATGCTGCCCTCAAGTTACCTATGGAACCAGGGACTTTTATGCTCCGACTAACTCAGCCATCCATTGAACCATCGGCGAGGCAGGATAAGCGAAGGAAGTTAGGCCCTGTCAATTACTTTCCCGCTGAGCTCCCAGGAGCCGCTGGCAAGGAAGTTGTCGGGGACAACGCCAAGCTTGTCGGGGGGCAACAGGCTCTGGCAGGGCCTCAGGACCTTGCTGTAGAGACAAATGCTGTCGTGGCAGAAGACATGCCTTTAGTCCTCGTTGTCGAGCCTCAGGATCCAGCGTGGGCACAACACATCGTTCGGTTCCTCCAAATGGGGGAACTCCCCGAGGAATAGGAAGAAGCGGAGAAAGTACCAGTTTGTGGACGATGTCCTATACAGAAAAAGACCGAACAACATGAAATTGAAGTGCATTCCTCGGGAGGACGGACTGGAGCTGTTGGCAGAGATACATGGAGGCATGTGTGGTTCTCACATGTGATCAAGGGCTCTTGCTGGCAAGGTTTATTTTGGCCCACTGCCCTCCAGGATGCAACTACACTAGTAACTAAGTGTGAAGCGTGTCAATTCCATTCGAAGAAACTCCATCAGCCAGCTCAAGCTCTTCAGACAATTCCTCTCTCCTGAACATTTTTGGTCTGGGGGCTCGACACATTTGGCCCTTTTCCCCGTGTTGTCGGGGGCTTTGATTACTTGTACGTCGCGATCGACAAGTTCACAAATTGGCCATAAGTGGAAGCAGTGAGAAAGGTGACAGCATAGTCAGTCATCAAGTTCTTCAAAGGACTAGTTTGCCATTTTGGTGTGCCAAACAGAGTCATCACCGACAATGGCACATAGTTCATGAGCCGCATCTTCATGCAATATATCCAAGACCTTGGCAGCAAAATCTGTTTTGCTTCCGTTGCTCATCCAAGAAACGACGACCAGACGGAAAGGGCAAATGCTGAGGTACCGAGGGGCCTCAAGACAAAGACTTTTGACAAGCTGCACAAGTGCGGAAGATGCTGGATTGATGAGTTGCCGACAGTTCTTTGGTCAATCAGGATGACACCAAATCAAGCCACCGGCCAAACGCCCTTCTCCCTAGTGTACAGCGCAGAAGCAGTTCTCCCCACGGAACTCATATATGGGTGACCTCGAGTGCTCGCTTATGATGAGCTTGAGCAAGAGCAGTTGCACCAAGATGATGCTACGCTCCTTGAGGAAGATCGTCTTCAGGATGCTATGCAAGTTGCGCGCTACCAGCAAGCCTTGCGCCGCTACCATAGCCACAAGGTTCACACCCGAAGCCTTGAGAAAGGCGACCTTATTCTTCGGCGCGTTCAGTCGGCCAAGAATTCCAACAAGTTGACGCCAAAGTGGGAAGGCCCTTATCGGGTAATACGAGTCACCAGGCCCGGCACAATCCACCTGGAGACCGAAGATGGCATTCGAGTGAGCAACTCCTGGAATATCAAACATCTTCACAAGTTTTACCCATGAGGCACGATTGTCGGGTCCCCCGACAACCCCCTTTTCATATGACCCTATGTACAGAGCCATGCGCAGACCCTATGCACAGTTGAATAAATTTTAGTATGTACAGTTCTTGTCAGTTTTCATATTTATCAATATGCATCCATGTCCAGGTTATTTTACTACGTTTGTATCCAGCAAGTACTGATGAACCGACAAGGTTCCATGTTCCTATTTTCTCTTCTTTCTTTTTCTCAAAGGATAGAAGGTTCCCTCGCATACAAGTTTGCCGGGGGGGGG
>LR738715.1:579745035-579780324 GCA_902687465.1 Secale cereale | reverse complement strand
GGGGGGGGCACCAGGGCTCCAGGCGCCCTGGCGGCGCGCCCCCCCTGGGCCGTGCCGGGGGGGGCGCCTGGGCCCCCCGAGGCTCCGCTGATGCCCCCCTTTGGCATATATTTAAAGCGTCTCCCGAAACCCTCGAGACGGGAACTCTTTTTCGCGATCTCATCTTTGTTCCGCCGCCGCCGCCGCTTCCAAGATCGGGAGCACCACGAGAACTCTTCCCGGCACCCCGCCGGAGGGGAGGATCACCACCGGGAGCTTCTCCACCACCATGGACGCCTCCCGGATGAGTTGTGAGTAGTCTCCCTTGGACCATGGGTCCATGACCAGTAGCTATGTGATGTTCTCCTCCCGTTCTTGTGCTTCACTAATTAGTCCTCGTGAGCTGCCCTACATGATCGAGGCACATATGTAATCCTTATGCTGTTGCTATGATGAGTTTGCTGGGATCCGATGGATTATGAGATTATGTTCAGATTGTGTTTGAGTAATATATTTGATTCACCTCTTTTATGTTTATGTTCGTAAGTAATTCTTGCATGTTCTCCGTTGTTATTTATTGCTTTGGCCAAGTAGTAGATAGTGACTCCAAGAGGGAACGTTATGCTTGATTGTGGGTTCATGCCCCTCGATGACTAGTTTGAGTGACAGAAACATGAGTCTAGGGGATGTGTTGTTGCCACAAGGGGGAAAACAACGGTGCTTGTGCCCGCGGGTGCAAGGATTGTTTACTTTACGCAAAGTTCTTTTAATGCAATTGTCTGTTGCTTTGAGTTTACACTATGGGTGGGACTCGCAACTTAATACCAGCGAGATGTTCTGGATATATATCTCAAGGTGGATGATTAGTAGTAGATGCAGATGGATTTCGGTCTACTTACCTCGGCGTACCGCCCATGCTTTGAACCTCTACCTTTCTTGCAACTTAGTCAACATTGGTCCTATCAATTGCCCAGCTGTAATTCGTTTACCTCACATAGCTGTTTTATCGTCTTTTGGGAGAGAGACATCACTAGTGAACATCATGTGACTCCGGTCCATATTACCATGATTGATCACATCCGCTATTTACTTTCCCGCATTTTACTTACTATTGCAATTATATCTATCACTACTATCACTTGCGTTTGATCCTTTGTAAACTACAAGGCCGGAGGGATTGACAACCTCTCTGTACTCGTTGGGAGCAAAGTTATTTGTATCTGTGTGCAGGTGCACGTTGATTGCTAATATCTGGCGCCGTTAGCAGTTGACACCTTCTTGTTGAAACTGGGAGTCTCAGGGAAATCGATCCTTGGTATTGCCAAGGGAAATCTTCTGCTACACTGCATCTCTAACCTTCCACTTCGGGTTACCAACGAGGGGCGAGAAGCCTAGCAGTACCCCCAACGCCCGCCAGCGGGAAATGAGTAATGGGCTCACGCTGGGGGCTGCGTCCTGGGCTGGGCTCCGGGCTGAGTATGATCGTCTCCGGCGCACCCGAGGTGCTTGCCGGGGGCTCGTCGCTCGTCGATGCCTTGGCCTTCTTCGCGATCCTCTGCACCAACGTTTCCGTGTCTCTGTGGGGACATGCTAGAGCAAGATCAAATAAGATAAGATAAGCAAAGCAGGGCTCAGTGTATGAAGAAAGCGGCAAGATACTTACTTGTTTTCTTCTTCTGGCCTCTCCTCCCTCGGGCTAAAAGAGGAGAGGTTAAAGTCCGCCTCTGCTATGATGTCTGTGCGAGAGGGTAGATACAGAGATCTGGGCCACTTGGCCGTGGCGGAGGCGGTGGCTGCAGCTTCCTTTGCTGCCGCGGTCATGCGCCTCGTCTAGTGCACAGGTTGCGGCTGGACCTCTTGCCGCTGCGCAGCCTTGCTAGCCGCCCCCTTGACGGGGACCTCTTTGCGTGAGGAAGCCCGATGGACTGGCTCGCCGGAGATGGTTCGCCGAAGAACATGCTTTTTCTTTCCTGGAGCTGGGGGCTCCTCATGCGGCTCCTCTTCAGTTGTCTCTTTAGCAGAAGGGCCCCTGCCAGCTACGCCACTGTGCTCTCCAATAGCTCCCCCCGCTTGGTAAAATCCTCCTCTGCACTGGCTTCATCTTTCGCAAAGCCGACGCTGCCGGCCTCCATGGCAAGGGCTGCCTCTTCCGCCCTGCTCGCAATATATGCCACTTTGTCCTTGGTAGTGGGGCGGATGAAGTTTGTTTCTTCCCGGATGGCCCTCTCCGACAAGTTGTCGAAGAACTCTTGTGCCTGCTCCGCGGATGGCTCGACCCAGGTCTAATCAAGGCCATGGGCATTGAACACCGGCATCATGGCGATGATTGAGGTCAGGGCAGAGTTGTTGCACAAGGGAATTACGCCCATCGGTATCCTGAGCGACCTATGAGCCCTGAGTTGGTACAACTTTTGGCAGAGAGCCGCATGCTGCATGACCGTCAGATTATTGTTCAGGACAGGGCACATCCTCATGATATCTGTCACGTTCCGGTATTCCCAAGCTGGTCTCCCATTTTTCTGCAGAGGGGCGATGCGGCGGCGGAGGAAGTCGGCACCAACCATTTTGATTGTGATCCCGGAAGTCTTGAGACAATGGATCCTGGTGGTCACGATTGTGAGCCTCCCATCTTGAGGGTCGAGGTTGCCCCAATCGCCGCCGCGGGCCAATTTTCTTTGCCGGGGCATACAGAATGGCTGCAGGTCCTTCTCCACAATCCAGCACCACTTCCCCCACCATTCGTCCCACTTCTCACGATGGGCCCCTTCTTGGTACGTCTTCTTGGCCAATGCCCTTGGAATCTAGGTGATGCAGCCAGAAAGGGCCCCTCCTAGCTGGATACGGGGAACGAAGTAATGGTGGAAGAGGGCCGTATTGGGGACCACCCCGGCAAAGTTCCCACAGAGGTGGGCGAAGGTGGACATACATGCCACAACATTCGGCGTAAAATCCAAGATGTGAAAGTCGAACGTGTACATGATGTCATTGAGGAAATCAGAAAATGGGGGGCAAAGCCCGTAACAGAAGTAATCGACGAAGAAGGGGAATTTATCTGGGCCCGGCTTGGCGTAGGAAGCAGGGATGATGCAGGTAGCAGGATGCCCCTTCGTTGCTCTTCCCCACATGCTCAGGTACCGGTCCTTCAGCGCGCGCGTGTCGAGCGTCGGGGCGAAGATGACATTCTCCCTCTGCATCTTAACCAACTCGCTCTCCAGGACCTCTTTCCCCTTGCTCACCTTGGGTGCCTCCTTGCCCTTAGTCGCTTTGGGCGCCATAAGAGACTGGAGAGGAGCGGGAGGCCGAGGATGGTGGGAGCGCAGGGGCGGCGAATGGATGAAGAGGCTCTGGTTTGGGCTCAGAGAAGGAGACTACGACGGTTTCTAGATTGGAATGGGCGAGAGGTAAATGAGCGGTGCCTCTATGGATTCCACTTTTTCTGGGGAAGGCGCGAGCCTGCCTCTTTACTGTTCGATGTGAAAGCATTTTCGCGGGCGTGCTGCTGCGGCCGTTCCATGCACGTATCCCATGTCACCCACTCAATGCAGATCGTGGGGAAGCACAGCGGACAATATGATTACAATAGTTAAATCCTGGCACGCGTGCCCATGCACTGGTTGGGCCTGGCCCGGACAACGCCTCGCACTCGTGTGTGGCCCAGGCCCGGGGGCTCCACCTGTCGGTGCACTAAAGTTCGGGCCCTTTAGTACCCCCGTACTTGTGCACAGGTAGTTGCAGCCATACCCACGGCAAGGCCTGCCGGGGACAACGAGGAGCAAATACGAGGCGACCAAGACGGCATCCGAGCCAGTAATCAAAGAACAGAAGACACATTGAGCCCCCGGCAAGGTCCTTGCCGGGATGGCTCGCGATGCCACGGCAAGATGCTTGCCGGGATGGTTTGTGAAGCACCAGCAAGACCATCACCCTTGAGGTTGAGAGCTCTAACACCATCGACAATGTCAAGACCAAGATCCAAGGGCGTCTGCGTGGTGGCATGCAGATCTTTGAGAAGACCAGAAGGCAAGGCCCTGGCGAGATTCTTGTCGGGGACGTTCGTGAGGTCACGGCAAGGCTCACGCACGGCAAGGTTCCGCCGCCCTGCCACCACTCCAGCACAGCGACCAGCCAGCCAGCCTTGCAAGCACCTACATGGTGGCATGCGGATCTTCGTGAAGATCTCTCCACCCCTCCAGCCCAGCGCTAGCTAGTTAGCTTGGCATTGCATGCCTCGTCATCATGTATGCATGTCAAGACGGGGTGAGGTGACAACGGACGGGACACACTCTATTTCCGTCCTTGATAAAGTTAGGGGCACGTAACCAGCGTATTTAATGCATTTGTCTAAAGACGTCAGTGATAAGGATACACACTGTAGCAGCTTTACACCTCTTGTGTGCCTGTACACCAATGTGGTAGCCCCTTGGTATAAAAGAAGGCCCATGGCGATACATGAAGGGACTTTTGGACTTTCCGGCCCAGTTTGCATGCATCGCAGCCATGTTAGGGATATCGCTTATCGGGAACTTATCGGTCGACCCATGATAAGGGGTAAATCGGCCAGTTTATTGGCATATCGGCCGATTTATCGCCATATCGGCTGATTCATCGGTCGATTTATCTTATCGGTCAAACAACGGTAAGCAATATATCAGCCGATTTATCGGCATATCGGAAGATATCTTGAACAGTGGTCCATATTGCTGTTTTTTGCCTGTTTCAGGGTTTTGCCGAAAAGGAATATCAAACGGAGTCCAAACGGAATGAAACCTTCGGGCGAGATATTTTTGGAGAAAATCACGCACGGGAGGCTTGAGAACCACGACGGGGGAGCCACGAGGTGCCCACGAGGGTTGGGGGCATGCCCCCCTTCCCAGGGCGTGCCCCTTACCTCGTGGGGCCCTCGTGAGTCCCCCGGTGTCCTCCTTGCTCCTATATAAGCCTACGTACCCCGAAACCATCAGCAACAGAGAAAAAACCCTAATTCCACCGCCTTAACCTTATGTTCCCGTGAGATCCCATCTTGGAGCCTGTTCCGGAGCTCCGCCGGAGGGGGGTCCATCACGGAGTGCTTCTACATCATCATCATCGCCCTCACCATGAGTTGTGAGTAGTTTACCACAGACCTTCGGGTCCATAGCTAGTATCTAGATGGCTTCTTCTCTCTCTCTCTAGATCTCAATACAAAGTTCTCCTCGGCCTTCGAGGAGATCTATTCGATGTAATCTCTTTTTGCGGTGTGTTTGTCGAGATCCGATGAATTGTGAGTTTATGATTAAGATTATCTATGAGAAATATTTGGTTCTTTTCTGAACTCTTTATGTGTGCTCATAATATCCTTGCAAGTCTCTTCAAATTATAGGTGTGGTTTGGCCTACTAGATCTATAGTTCTTGCAATGGGAGAAGTGATTGGCTTTGGGTTCAATCTTGCGGTGTCCTTTCCGAGTGACAGTAGGGGCATCAAGGAACGTATTGTATTGTTGCCATCGAGGATAAAAAAGATGGGGTTTATATCATATTGCTTGATTTTATCCCACTACATCATGTCATCTTGCTTAAGGCGTTACTCTGTTCTTATGAACTCAATACACTAGATGCATGCTGGATAGTGGTCGATTTGTGGAGTAATAGTAGTAGATACAGGCAGGAGTCGGTCTACTTGTCTCGGACGTGATGCCTATATACAATGATCATGCCTAGATAGTCTCATAATTATTCGCTTTTCTATCAATTGCTCGACAGTAATTTGTTTACCCGCCGTAGAATATCGCTATCATGAGAGAAGACACTAGAGAACACTATAGCCCCCGGGTCTATTCTCAACATATCAATCTACATCTACTTTAATTTTTCCGCTTTTACTTTCTGTTCTTATAAACAAAAATACCAAAAATATAAACTATCATCTCTATCAGATCTCACTTTCGTAAGTGACCGTAAAGGGATTGACAACCCCTTATCGCATTGGCTGCGAAGTTCTTATTTGTTTGTGCAGGTGCGAGGGACTCGTGCGTGGTCTCCTACTGGATTGATACCTTGGTTCTCAAAAACTGAGGGAAATACTTACGCTACTGTGCTGCATCTCCCTTTCCTCTTCGAGGGAATACAACGCAAGCTCGGGAAGTAGCAGCTAGCCGAAGCTCAAGAACACTCAATATACACTCAAGGTGGGACTAGGGTGTTACGCTTCTTGGCGGCCCGAACGTGGGTAAAAATCCCTCGTGTTGATCGTTAGATCTGCTCTTTGTGCACTCCTCTTCCCTGCGAAACCGTAGAAGGGATCCACGCGACCCCGTAGGTGTCATTTCCCCGACACCGATCCCCTTATAATTTAGCCCCTTACATCTTAACTCATTTTATTTGATGAGCTAAAAAATGGTTCTTAGCCGAACCCCTAAAAGTTAAATCAATTAAGACACATTCGTCAATTCTTCTTAGTTATTGTGTATGCACTAAATTTCAACTACATATTTGCATACATATTAAATCAGACTGTAATAATCAAAGTTCGCACAATTCACAAATATTATAATTAATTTAAAGTTTGTGAATCAAGTTATTATTCAAATTCAAACACAACAAAGGGTCCAAATGAAGTAAAGAGCATGATAGAATCACAACAATGAAGTGGTGATATCGAGTTGCTACTAAGGCTCAACACGATCATATTGGAGTTTGGTATGAACTTCTCAGTTCCTGATACTTCGATGCGCTGCCTGGAATCTCTATATCTTGTATGCAGCATGTTCCGGCTCAACGGGATCCCCATTGGTTATGTACTAAAAGTTCTCTGGCATGCCTCTCTCATTTGCAATGATGATGTTATGCGAGAGGATACAACATGTCATTATTGGACATAAGACCTATGGGTTTCAATACTTGGCAGGGCCACTAACAATGGCAAAGCGCTTCTGAAGTAGACCAAAAGCTCTCTCAGCATCCTTCCTTGTCGACTCTTGGAACATTGCAAACTGAGATCTCTTGTTACCTTAAGGACACAAGATTCTATTCACAAATGTGGCCACGGAGGACATATGCTATCTGCAAGGTACTAACGCATCGTTTACTGATGTCCATTCGCAACATAGTTGCAATGAGGAGCATCTCTGGTAACAAGCCTTGTGAACTATGGCGATCTCGACATCACATTAAGATCATTATGAGAGCCAGACAATACAAAGAATGAATGCTATATCCATGCATCCTTTGATGCAACTGCGTCAAGAATGATTGTTGGATCTCTGGAGTGCCATTTGTACTGACCTTTTCATCCCACAGAACAATTCTTCTGTGTCGAGTGCATGCAATCAAGTGATCCAAGCATACCAGGCAATCCTATTTTTCACTCAAAACCAAAAGCCTCTTCGTATATTCATCATTGGGTGATCTCAAGTACTCTAGTCCATATGTATGAATCACAGCTTGTGTGTACCTTCGAGCAACCTCCAAGATTGAATCTTCCCTGATGTGGACATAGTCATCAATGGTGTCAGACGAACACCAATAGGTAGGCACTCGAACAGTCGTGATAACTTCATCAAATAGCTCACACTTATCTCTCATGATGCACTTCTCCTCAATTTAAACCAAGTATCAAGCTTCTCTATAACTTTTGCAATGGTGATAAAGAGACATTGGCGTGTCCAAAACTGCTGACAAAAATACTTCTACGCATAGGTTGCATTGGGGTTGAAATAATCCTTCGTAATCTTCTCATTGCCCTCTGCTTTTCTGGATTGATGTATAAGTAGCCAAACCATAATCCTAGTCTCAGTATCCGAAAGTGGTTGTTAACTATCACTGCAATGTCCATTTCGAAATTTTCATCATCTTCTTCGTCCTCGTGCGACAAAGAGTTGTCGAAGATGATGTCCTGCAAGTGCACAAGGCTATGTAGCAATTTTGTGATAAGTAAGGTTTGTCGATCCCATAGGGAGCGAATAGGATGTCACCACAATCCCCGCAGTTGTGTCATCACTTACACAACGACGCTCACACCTAAAATGTAGTTTGGAAATAGCTCACGTAAGTAAGTTGCAAGGGAAAGGTAAAAACAAGGAATTAAACTAAGTACTAGAGAGAATGAAATAAATACTAAACTAAGAAGAGGAAATAAACTAAGAGAAGTATGTGATGTTTTAGATGAGATTGCTGGCATCTAGGTATGGCCTCGGTCGATACGGGCGCGAAATGGAGTTCGAGTATTACGACTATGCCATGTTGTGACTAAGTCAGTACCTCATCATAGGATACGGTGGTCTACTTCTGATGGGCGGTCCCTCACATAACATTATCTCTCAAGATGTGCTATATTGAGATAACTCTTTCATCCTACTTTGTGCCCCATACCTGAGGCGGCTAGCACAAAGATATTAAGGTCCTCATAGTTTGAGTAGCGGATGAAGGCATTAGGTTCTATGGATAACCGGGCTCCTAGAATAATCATGTTCCCCTCAAGATATTTGCACCTATCACATCACAGGTCCCTCTGGTTTCACAACCATCTATATACTTTATGTGTGGCCTGGGGAGTTGGATGTCTCCAAGTACGCCAATGGATATGACATATCCCATCACTAAATTACCGAAGGTACATATGAAACACAAAGCAACATGCATAATTAGACAACACATATAAAATAACCACTTATTAATCGACCGACCCATAGTCAACAATTACTCAAATAACATCACATAAAGAGGGGTTGAAGAGTTATTACAGCCCATCATAGAGACCGTGATGGGGGGAGGAAGAAAGGGGTGATGATTATGATGGTGATGGTAAAGGCGTGGCGGCGGCTCTGTTCTGGCCTTCCTCTTGGTTGCCCCAATGGTGTGTTGATGAGGAAGGTGGCTGGATGTGGAGATGAAGCTTGATGAATGATGGATGATGAGATGTAATGGCGTCTAGCGTTGAAGCAAAATATATAAGAGCTCTCCGAGAGCCTCCTCCCTTGATGTGCCTTCTCTCCTTTGATCCAAGGGCTCTAGATGAGCCCAATCCTCTCTCAAATCACCCCTTGAAGGCCAAGGAAGTTGTGGGAACAAACGAGTACGAAATCCACGAAGAATCCCGGCATGAGAGGCAACTTTCGGTGTTGTATGGACATCAAACAGGTGCTCAAACGACAGCATGATGTCACATGGAACACTATCTTTCGTGTTGATTTCTTCTGCTCCCTCTCTTCACTAAAACGATTGTCATTTCTTCATACGAACACGTAATTTTACGTTCTTGGGCTCGTTGGATTCATATGAACTACGCCGATCCATTTCTAGTTTCACATTTTGTTTTGGAGCACTTTGGAAAAAATGACTTTTTCCACGTTCGAAATGGCTAAGTTTGTGTCCTCGATATCCGTCCATTGAACTCCTTTCATCGTGCTAAGTACTTGGGAAGTGCATCACACCTACAAGACACACAAATACAAAGAAAACTAAGAAAGAATAAATATTATGCAATGCTCGCGATGAAAAGAACAAAAACTAGAAATCATGCATATGGACACATAATTCGCTCAATGGAACATGATACGACTTGATATACAGAGATAATGTGCAACAAGTGAGCTCTAAAGATGCATAAAATATGCAGCCATCAACCTCCCCAAGCTTAATTCTTGCTCGTTCTCGAGTAAGAAGGTGGACTATCTAAGCTCATTGTTGCTAACTCTAAGCACACATTGAAAACCAAAGTCCAAAAGTGATATTCATATTCATCTTGCAAGTTTGAAAAAGTTGGCTAGCATGGGAGTAATACCTGCAATCCTCTTAATTTCATTGCCATGGAGGTCAAGAAAGAGGAAATATTTTTGGGGAGTCCAGATTCCCATGGCCAAAGATTTAGAGAGAATGTCAATGTTATGTTGGGAATATAGCAATGACTATCATACAAAGAAATATTTTAGTGACTTAAATATTTGAGGAGGGTATGATTATAATGTTTGATATTGGCATCTTTCAAGGCACCTTTCCTCATTTTGATCAAGACCTTTGGGTGGAAATAGACATGATTCCTATTTTTACTCCGTGTGAGTTTCTTAAATATATTTGTTAAGTAATCTATATTAAAATAACTGTTATTCACTCCTAACATAACATTTTACTTATAATCTATAGTTTATTCTCTATCTCAAAGAAAAATACGAAATTTGGTAGACGGGTCCTATTACACTACTGGCTTCGAGATTACTTGGGAGGAGAAGAATTATCTTGTCTCCTTTGTTAACGATATTGAGTCGTTTAAGGGCATCTACGGAGCTGGTCCAAGTACTGCACCATACGTGTCACTAGTCCACAAGTTGAGCAATACCAACATTCATGAAAAATGCATTATATAATTTTGTACTATTATTGTGCCACTAGCCCATCTTAAATAAACTACACTACTTACTATGTTGTTCTTCAACAAAAGCTCCCAAGAGTTATTGTCCATGTAGTGATGGATGTGAAAGGTGAGATGAAAATTATTTGCCATTAGAAGACCAATTTAAAAGGCACCTACTTAACTACAAACCCACAAGATGGACGCCTCAAAGTTGATGAATGGTGGAAAATATTGAATGAGTGCAAACTAGAAATTGGAGATTAGTGGATCTGTGTGCTCCACCATGGAAATGCAAGGGCGTTCTTATTATTTCCAATTTGTCCTAAAAGAGAGGAGTAGGTCCTAGTCCTTTGTCATTATCAGGACTAATAACCGGTGGATGTTTGTATCGCGAGTCGTGTTTTGCCTACTATGTGTTGGCTGCTACCTAGCTACGAATATTTAGTTAGGGAATGTGTAGTCATGATTAAAACAATTAGAGCTACTGGTTAATGTATGCAAGAACATTTCTTCATCTCTTATTCTTATCGATGTATTTTGATATGTGTTGTATGAAAAGCGCAACCATGGCATCATATAAATGTTGCTGTCAGTGTGAAAATTTTAATTTGTGTGTCTGCCACTCAGTGGCAGGAACTAAAACAGCCCGCCATTGATACACCACTTGCCAATGCATACTCTCTACCGGTAGTGGGCGAGAGCCCGCCACTGATGCGGTTATAGCAGTGGTCGGAGGTCGGTGGCTGGCGGCTCTGGGAGCCTGGCCCGCCAATACTGGCCTTTTGTGTCCACCACTGCTATGCATTCCTCTAATAGTGATTGATTCATCCTGACCAGAATTATATATATAATTTTGGCCTCGTGAAGGAGAAAGTATCGCTCAAGGTTGGGCGAGGCTTAAATACATGATGCACACATGCTCCAATCATGATCCCTTAAGAGAAATAATAATACAAAACTTTTATGATCGACTTTCTTAGAAAGATAAAACAATGTTTGATACTTCTTCTTCTGGATCTTTTATAAAGAGAACTGTTGAATTTAGATGGGATCTTATTGAAATAATTAAACGCAACTTTGAAGATTGAGAAATCAACAAAGGTAATGAGTCAGGTATAAATCTTGAATTTGATTGTGTTAAGACTTATAGAGAAACATATGTTTTTTGTAAGCTTACTGCAAGTATGAATTTGACTCTGAGATGGTAGCTACATTTTGTGAATCATTTGCTGCTCATGTTAATCTCCCTAACGAGAAGTGGTTTAAATTTCATCCACCTATTGAAGAAGTTGCTTTGGATGCTTGGGCACCACATGGAGGCATAGAGGAAGTAGGCCCGAGGCTACCTTGCTATTGTTTTGTAGGCTACCTCCACCAACAACAGAAACCCGAGCCAACCAAGCAAGCCTCGCAAAGTAGGAGTCAAGGAATGCTCTTCCTGGGCGAGCTCAAGAGACCGATTGTCAAAAAGGTTGCGGGAGATTCCACCTCACCTCATCTCATGCACGTGCACACCATCGTTGCTTGGGCCCTATAAGACGGCCCTATGAAGGTACATGAGCCACCGCCATGAATTCACGACCCATGTGGCAAAAAGGCATCCATAGAGGTTCTACACCAAGGAGTGGCCCCCAAAAGTTAGTACAAGGAGCATGTGGGCCGCAACAAGACTCTGTGCACTATATCACACATGCCTTTGATGTGTTGGGACAAGATGAAGCTCTTCCTCACCGCTAAGAGCAATCATGGATATCCGCTCTGATAGCATGACACCTTGAATGTGCTCCTAATCTCTTTGGTGGGTTTGGTAAAATATGTCAACATGCATATTCTTGAAGTAATGATTTTTCACATATATATTTTGTATAAACTTGGTAAAAAATTATAAAATTTGACTTGGGATAAATCTAATATGCGAAGTAAATAAAATGGGGTAGCATGTTACAGTAACATAACACACCCTTAGGCAAAATGACTCTACATCTAAAGGCTTGCTTGATACCATACATATATTACTACCCATTATGGAGGTAGTATATGTGTGCTACTAGTCTACGTTACTTCCCATTATAACTAGTCTACTTGCAACTCTAGCAGATACCGCAAAATTTGGCCAGGCCGCAAAAATCCGAGAGTATTAGCATTTTCGCCTTGTTGGGCCTGAATAGAAAATTTTATATGTAGCCCGATCTATAATTTATTCTACAAGCAGCCCCCATATTGCCCCATCCGTCCTATGGGACGAACTCTGTTTAAGGGTTTGCTTGGTCCATATCATCCGCCCCCTCCACCGCAATCCTCCCTCTATGTCGTCTCCTCTGCTCTCTCCGGCGAGAGATTCCTCGTGGTCCGGTCCATTTCTTGATGATCCATGGCCGAAGGGCACATAGGCACGGGGGGCGAGGTGGATCACCGCTGCGCAAGCGCTCCTGGCACGACATGGAGACTGCCGTTGAGCAGTGGCGTGATACGTCCTCAAGGTATCAATAATTTTTTTATTGTTCCATGCCATTATATTATCAGCTTTGGATGTTTTATATGCATGAATATGCTATTTTATATTATTTTGGGGACTAACTTATTAACCTAGTGCCCAGTGCCAGTTTCTGTTCTTTCCTTATTTTTGAGCTTCGAAGAAAAGGAATATCAAACGGAGTCCAAATGGAGTAAAACTTTTGCGGTGATTTTTCTTGGACCAGAAGACATACAGAGGACTTGGATTCCAAGTCAGAAGATCACCGAGGCGGCGACAAATGAGGGGCACGCCCTAGGGGGGCTCCCCTAGGGCTTGTGGCCTCCTCGTGGGCCCCCTGACCCCACTCCTTGGCCTATATATTCTCAAATATTCCCCAAACACTAGAGGAGTAGACAAAAATACTTTTCCACCGCCGCAGGTCTCTGTTCCCGCGAGATCCCATCTGGAGTCCTTTTCCGGTACACTTCAGAGGGGAATTCGACCATGGAGGGTATCTACATCAGCCTTGCTACCCCTCCGATGATGCGCGGGTAGTTTACCACAGACCTACGGGTCCATAGCTGGTAGCTAGATGACTTCCTCTCTCTCTCTTTGATCTTCAATACAATGTTCTTCTCAATGGTCTTGGAGATCTATTCGATGTAATCTTCTTTTGCGGTGTATTTGTCGAGATCCGATGAATTGTGGATTTATGATCATATTATCTATGAATATTATTTGAGTCTTCTCCGAACTCTTTTATGCATGATTAAGATAGCTTTTTATTTCTCTTCGATCTATCAATTTGGTTTGGCCAACTAGATTAGTTTTTCTTGCCATGGGAGAGGTGCGTTGTGATGGGTTCAATCTTGCAGTGTCCTCACCCAATGACAGAAAGGGTAGTGATGCACACATTGTATTGTTGCCATTAAGGGTAACAAGATGGGGTTTATATCATATTGCATGATTTTATCCCTCTACATCATGTCATCTTGCTTAAGGCGTTACTCTATTTTTAACTTAATACTCTAGATGCATGCTGGATAGAGGTCGATGAGTGGAGTAATAGTAGTAGATGCAGGTAGGAGTCGATCTACTTGTCACAGACGTGATGCCTATATTCATGATCATTGCCTTAGATATTGTCATAACTTTGCGCTTTTCTATCAATTGCGCGAGAGTAATTTGTTCACCCACCATATGCAGAAGCCTCTAGTGAAAACTATGGCCCCCGGGTCTATTTTCCAACTTTATAATTTCAGATCTATAAAACCGAAAACCCAAAAAAAATTTGCTGCAATTATTTTGTGTTTACTTTATTTAGCTTTTTTACTTAGTTTTTAAATCTATCTCTATGAGATCTCACTCTTGTTCGTGACTATGAAGGGATTGACAACCCTTTTTCCGCGTTGTGTGCAAGTGTTTGTTAGTTTATGCAGGTGCATAGATTGGAGAATTGCTTGTGCCTCCTACTAGATTAATACCTTGGTTCTCAACTGAGGGGAATACGTATCTCTACTTTGCTGCATCACCCTTTCCTCTTCAAGGAAAAAATCAATGCAAGCTCAAGAAGTAGCATGGCGCTCAAATCAGATACGCGAACATGGAGGGATCTCCCACGACGGCGGCTGGGGCGCGTCGGCTCGTTCCTTCGAGCTCGGCGATGCTCTTTGGCTGCACAACAAGAGGTGTCGTGAGGCACAGTAGGAGATCCTCGCCACCGTGTGCGGTGGTGGCCGAAGATGAAGCCGCCGACGAGCGTCTCGTTGCCTCTAAGGAAGAGCACGCCTATGCCAATGCTCTTTGGAGGTTAGGGAAGGAGTTCCACCGCGGCGTCAAGCCATGAGCTTCAACCGCTCCTTGAAATAGGCTTTCGCCCCGCCATATTCATATAGCAACCATCCTGTACAACGGATATCCCAATGCTGGGGAAGACTATACAAGTACGCCCAAGAGAAATAAAAGAGAAAGAAAAAGAAACAAATGACAACAGAGTCGGATCGACGAAAACGATGATGAACTGCAACCGTTGCGCCCTCCAAAGATTTCCACCACACTACTAGCACTTCAGACCACAGCATACCAAGCAACACCTTCTGGAAGGAATGCGACGATGATGATGCTCCTGCCCGGACATTTCCTAGGGTTTCCCAGGTACGTGGAGGGGCGTGGGTGAGGGGGATACCCGCAGCCCTTAAGGAAGGAATTACGGCACCCACGGGCGTCGCCACGTCGGTGCCGGCCAAACCGACATGGATTTCTCCCGTCCGCCACACACCCACCACCCGACCAATCTGTCACGCTCCACCAAACTTGTCGCCCACCAACATGCGCCACCACGATCTTGGAGTCACCACCGCCGTCTCACCATGAAGAGAGAAGCGGGACCGACGGGTCCGAGAGCAGCCGAGAACGAGGTGCGGCAGAGTCAGCAGCCACGCGGGAGGGGACAACCTCCACCGCCATCGGCGGTTACCGACCGGACGCTGATACGTCTCCAACGTATCTATAATTTTTTATTGTTCCATGATGTTATATTGTCATTCTTGGATGTTTTACAATCATTTTATAGTCATTTTATATCATTTTTTGGTACTAACCTATTGACATAGTGCCAAGTGGCAGTTGCTGTTTTCTGCATGTTTTTACATCGCAGGAAATCAATATTAAACGGAACCCAAACACCTTGAAACTTTTTGGAGAATTTTTATGGGCCAGAAGATACCTGATGGGCTAGAGCTGCACCTGGGGGTGCCCTGAGGGGGGCACAACCCACCTGGCGCGCCTAGGTGGGTTGTGCCCACCTCGGTGGCCACCCGCACTTCCTATTTGCTCTATAAATACCCCAATATTCCAGAAACCCTAAGGAAGTCGACGAAATATTCATCCAGCCGCCACAGAGTCCAGAACCACCAGATCAAATCTAGACACCATCTCAGATGGGGTTCACCACCTCCATTGGTGCCTCTCCGATGATGCGTAAGTAGTTCTTTGTAGACCTACGGGTCTATAGTTAGTAGCTGTCGGATTTCGGGTTCCGCAAACCCTTGAGAGGTTCGAACTCTGGGGTGCGCACAAAGAACACTCTCTCCCCAGCGTGCTCACCCTACGATTCCACGGCTTAGCTAGACGAACTCAAAGAACAAGGGGCATAGAGGATTATACCGGTTCGGGCCACCATGTGGTGTAATACCTTACTCAAGTGTGTGTGGTGGATTGCCTTTTATGGCTGAGGAATAACTAGTACAAGGGATGAACAGCCTCCGGAGGAGAGGTGTTCTTGGGCTCGGATGAGCTTGTGGTATGTGTAGGGTGGAATGGATCCGATCAGATGATCCCCCCCACTATGGTGGTGTCTAGGTCCTATTTATAGTGGCCTTGGTCCTCTTCCCAAATATCGGCGGGAAGGGTTCCCACAACGGCCAAATTTGAAGGGGAACAACTAGTACAAGTTATCCTGACAAAAGTAGTCTTCGCCTGCCAAAGGCTCTGGTGGTGACGCCGCGCCGGGCTCCACGATGACCTCAGTTCTGTAGCCCTGACAGTCCTTGGTCTTGTTGCACCGATATAGAAACCTTTGCCTGATCCCTCGGACTCTGCGCTTGCGCTTGCCTTCTTAGCACCAAAGAGAAAACTGGTACACTGCGCCCGCTGGCGCCTGCCTAGCCTTGGTCGTCATTGCTCACGTCTTGTGAACCTCGCGAGGTGCTCCTTGCATAGATATCTATGCTCCTCGGGAGCCAGCCTAGAGAGACTACCCCCAGGAAGGTCTTGCGGTCACCCGCCTTGCGAGGCTTGGCCCCTCGCGAGGGTCTTGAGTTGCAGTTGCTGAAGTTGGGCCGCACCAGGCTGCTGATGGAGCCACGTCATGGGCTACAGGCAGGCAGGTCTAGGTAGCCCCATTCTCAGGACGCCTACAGTAGCTACATGGCTTCCTCTCTCTCTTTTGATTATCAATACAATGGTCTCTTGGAGATCCATATGATGTAACTCTGTTTGCGGTGTGTTTTTTGGGATCCGATGAACTTTGAGTTTATGATCTGATCTATCTTTTTATATCCATGAAAGTATTTGAGTTTCTTTGATCTCTTTTATGCATGATTGCTTATAGCCTGGTATTTCTTCTCCGATATTTGGGTTTTGTTTGCCCAACTTGATCTATTTATCTTGCAATGGGAAAAAGTGCTTTGTAGTGGGTTCGATCTTACGGTGCTTGATCCCAGTGACAGAAAGGGAACCGACACATATGTATCGTTGCTACTAAGGATAAAACGATGACATCCCTATCTAACACCATAGATAAATGGATCTCGTCTACACCATGTCATCGTTCTTAATGCATTACTCCGTTTTCCATGAACTTAATACACTAGATGCATGCTGGATAGCGGTCGATGTGTGGAGTAATAGTAGTAGATGCAGGCAGGAGTCGGTCTACTAATCTTGGACGTGATGAATATCTAATGATCATTGCCTGGATATCGTCATAATTATTTTAAGTTCTATCAATTTCCCAACAGTAATTTGTTCACCCACTGTTTGCTATTTTTCTCAAGATAAGCCACTAGTGAAACCTACGGCCCCCGGGTCTTCTTCCTCATATATTTGCCTTTGGAATCTACTTTTTCCTTGCATCTATTTTGAGATCTATTAAACCAAAAATACGGGCCGCACCAGGCCGCTGATGGAGCCAAATCACGGGCCGCAGGCAGGCAGGTCTAGGTACCCCCGTTCCCAGGAGGTCGACAGTAGTCCCGGGCCCAAGGTGCGCACGGAGTTGGCTTCGAGGCGAAGCCAATGGGGCAAGGGTGACGCGCCACGGGCCCCAAATGCCTATGGCCTTGGTCGACGCATGGCGACTTGATTGGACGTGGGCATCTCCGCTTCCCCATGCTGCCTCAGCAACTGCCCGACTTGACGAGAACCTGCTGCATGCACAGAAGAAACATCATTACGCGAGATCGTGGGGGCCGACGGTTGGCCACCTCCAAGCTATAAATGGGTAGAGAGTGAAGCCCCCGTTGCCCATCTCCTTCCTCTTTTCGCCCTCCTCCTCTTCTTCCTTGCTTCGCCCCCTTGTTGTAGCTTCCATGGCGCCACCCAAGAGGTCCTCCATCGTGGAGATGGTGAAAGCTTGCCAGGAAGAATCTGACTTGCCGCCGCTCAAGAGATGGCGGGGCCGCCCCCGTAAGCACATCGCTACCCCTGCGGCGGTGCTCCAGGGTCATAAGTGTAATCCTTCCGAGGTTGATGCCGCCCCGAGCGGTCATGACGGCCCCTCTTCCCGTGGTAGGGGCCACCCTCATCGCGGCAACCCCTCCACCGCGGGAAGGCGCGCCATGGTCGCCCGGCCTCCTCGGTCGGGCTTCCATTCGTTGGAGGTGCTCCTGGAGTTTGTTGTGTGGCTGGAGAATCCGGCCGGCGCCAGGCTCCAGCTGCCGTGCTTCTTCGCCCATGAGCTGCCAGCTGAGGGTCTCGACGGCCTTTGGCTGCACACCGATGGCTGCTGCAGCAAGGCATCTTTGGTCGCGGTGGAGATCTCCGCCGTGGGCAATGTGGCCCTGGCCCACGGTTGGCAGACGTTCGCCCGCGCATGCCTCTTGGGTAGGCGGTGCAACCTCCACTTCACGTATGATGGTGCCGCGACCCTCTTCATGCGGGTGTTTGGTGCAGACGGTCGCCGTGCAGGGTGCTGCCCTGAAGATGGCGGTGGCGACGACGGGCTTGGCCTTGGTGACGGTCGCGACGGGGCCGCCGGTGGGCTTGCCCTTGGTGATGGTTGTGACTCCTCCAGTGGCGGCGGTTCCTCCGCCAGCGAGAGCACCAGTAGCGGCGGTTATGACCAACCACCGCGCCGCCGGGCTCGCTTCGAGATCGGCGACGTGTCATCTCGCCGTTGTATGGTGGTGAAGCGCGAGGAGGGCTCGGACTGAGCTGAGCTCGGGAGGCACTTGGGGCCGGATCTCGCGAGCTGCCACGGCTGTGTAGCTCGCTTTTTCTTAGCTTTCCTTCCTCCCTGCATTTTGAACAAAAGGGGAGGTAGCCCGATCGGGGCGTGTAATGAACTGTGGCGCCTATGCTGTTACGTTATGTCTTATGCTCTCATGCTATGTTAGGATATTTATGCGCCTCGTGAGGGTAGAGGGGCAACTTAGCTGGATACACTCGAGGGTAACGCAAGGGCGTGCCTCCAGGTATCTGGAGGAGCTTCCTTGCTATCGACACGGGCGCTGCTGGCCTTGGAGGGGTATCTGCAAAATTTGTTAGGGGATCCGCCAGATGCGTTGTTCCTTCTTGCGCGAGCTCTCAGGCATGGGGTGATCACGGATCGACGCACCGCGTCGCGGTACCCGGGGGGGTGCGCCACTCACGAGCTAGAATGAGAGCGCCCCGCGAAGATCAAGGAGGCCGAAGCCCTGGGGCGAGAGGGTTCTGGCAAGGCATGCCCGTGACGTGAGCTGGCCAGTGCGCGGACACAGACACTCCTGCCTAGCCCCCGAGGAGATGCTCGAGGGAGAACGTCGATCAACTGTCGTCCTCCCCGAGGCAAGAAAAAGGGCGAACAAAGCGAGAAAAGGGGGAAACTCAACCAAGCAACCGAAGGACACAGAACTCCAAATCCACGAAAAGACCGCAACCAGATGCAGAAAGCAAATGAATAGCCACGGCTGGCACCTAGTATAGTCTTCTCAATGAAGAAACGCTGCAACTACAATTCCCCTACTGTTCTAGCCAGGCTACCAATCTAGTAGCGAGCTTATGCAAACCGCGCTGCTGCTAAAATTGTTGTAGCAGCGTGTTTTAGGCAGAAAGCGCTGCTGTCGGTGTCAAAAGCGGCGGATCTTGGGTAGGGGGTCCCAAACTATGCGTCTGAGGATCGATGGTAACAGGAGGCTGGGAACACGTGTTTACCCAGGTTCATGCCCTCTCGATCAAGGTAATACCCTACTTCCTGCTATATTAATATGGATGAATATGAATACAAGAGTTGATCTACCTCGAGATTGAATTGGCTAAACCCTAAAGTCTAACCTATGAGGATTTGAGATTCTCCGTTAGCCCATACAGACAAAACCCTCCAGTTTATATACACACCGGAGGAACCTAGGGTTTGTACATACCATCTTGCAGAGGAAGGAAAGATTACACCCGAACCTAAAACTTGCCATTACATGAATTCAGGAGTTCTATCCGGATATGAGAGATGATCTTCGACTATGATCTTCACGGCCCACCAGTCCGGCCCACCAAGAGTTATGTGCCCTCCCGAGGACCCCTCCATCCAGGACTCCCTCAATAGCCCCTGAACCTGTCTTCGATGTCGATGAATTCGGCTTCCATATTGTCTTCGGCATTGCAAGGCAGGTTCCTTCTTCCGAATATATCTTCTCCAATAAGTGTATTGTGTTCAGCTCTGCAAGGTTAGTACAACCCTTAGCCTCGAAGGCAAGGCTTTTAAAGGAAAATTTACAGTGTGTCTCTACTGACAACTTTTGGGTGAAGCATCGCGTCCAACCCATTAACTTATCATACCATTTTATTTGGTCCTAGTTTCGCGTTTCGAGGTATATCCTCATTAACACGTCCCATCAGAATAGAGATCGTGCCCGCTTATTGTGGGATCCTTATCAATATGATGCGAGCACCAACGCCGCGCATTACACACGACCGCTTTGGGAACCGGCGAGGTTTATGGCTAAAGTGGGGGGATGCTCTTTATTCCCAGCATTATAAAAGGATATCTATCCCTTTCATCAACCCCACGCCTTCCTCAAGGTCGAGCACTCCAATCTCCATTGCCCCCCGTATTCTCATCTCCTGCGCCCATCGCTCCTCGTTCCTCAACCACTACTCCCCTTCCCAGCAATGGCTGGGTCCGGTGCCAGGGGCAAGTGGGAGGCTTCCACGATCACAGAAAAGACCGTGGAGGATCTACGAAGCGCGGGCTATCTCACCGCCACTATCGCACACCGAGTCCCTGCCAGGGGTCTGGTGATTCCCGTCCCTAAGGCGGGTGAGAGGGTAGCGTTCACTTCCCATTTTGTTAGGGGGCTAGGGTTTCCACCCTACCCCTTTGTCCGTGGTCTTCTGTTCTTCTACGGGCTAGATTTCCATGATCTAGCCCCATACTCAATCCTTCACATATCCGCTTTTATTGTGGTGTGTGAAGTTTTCCTCCGCATCCCTCCACACTTCGGCCTATGGCTCCAAACCTTCAACGTGAAGCCGAAGGTGGCAGACAGACAGCACGCGGAGTGCGGGGGCACCATGATTAGCAAGCTCCCGAATGCAACTTAGCCTAAGGGCTCATTCATGGATACGAATAAGGTTTGGCAGCAGGAGTGGTTCTACATCACTGAACCCTGTGATGCCAAATGGGCGGCGCAGCCTGCTTTCAGATCCGAACCGCCAAGAGGCTGACCTCTTGGACCAAAAATGGTTTGGACTGGGGGTCTAAAACTGAAGTGAGGACTCTTGTGAGCCTTGTCTCTGGCATGATCTCCAAGGGGCACCTGCTCTCCTCAGTGGTCCAAGTGATGTTGACCCGGCTTGTTCTCCCTTGCCAAAGCCGGGACTCCTCCCTATGGGAGTTCGATCCGGCGGGAGACAAGCCGCTAAAGCATCTCTCCGGCTTTATGCACAAGGAGATCTGGAAGCATCTCTTCAAGAGCCAGAAGGAGTGGCCGACGGAAACTCAAGACGCGAGCTTTAGCACCGCGCTCTCTGCCCAAGAGGTAATAGAGAACTTCGCCGACCATATGTTTATTGCCTTATTTAATGATAACAGGAATTGGAGTTTTTGCTTGATATACAGGGCTGGACGAAGAAGGCGACCCAGATTAACAGTCCGGCGCCTCTGCCTGAACACCCAACATTGCCTCTACTGACGGCGATGCTGGTCCTGGCGCCATACATGGTGCCGACCAAGAAGCCCAAGAAGACGAAGGGCAAGGGGGCCGGAGATAGCCCCCGTCCCGCGGACAAGAAGTCCGAGGAAATCAACATCCTCTCCTCCGACGATGTGCAGGAAGATGATGAGGAGGAAGAGGAAGAAGAAGAAGAAGAGCCCCCTGCGCAAGGCAGGGGGAAGAAGAGGGGGGCCGTCGCTGACGCAGGCACAGCCGCGCCTCGGAGGAAACTGAACCTTGGAGCTAGTTCTGATTCGTTCGAACATAGCTTTGTGG
Source organism: Secale cereale (assembly GCA_902687465.1). Classification (NCBI taxonomy): domain Eukaryota; kingdom Viridiplantae; phylum Streptophyta; class Magnoliopsida; order Poales; family Poaceae; genus Secale; species Secale cereale. The sequence continues at coordinate 579,758,380 of LR738715.1, read as the reverse complement.
TGAAGCCCAGGGTGAATCCCTTGCCCGAATCGTAAGTTTGTCCGGATTGACTGCTGCACCTTTGTCTGTTTAATATTTTTGATGCTTTAATTAGCATTTTTCTCCTGCTGACCTACAACCCTCTCCGAGGACACCCCGATGCCTCCTTATCGGAGGGAAACTCTCTAGCGCCTGGAGAGACGGAGAGTGACCCGCCAGCCCGGGCTTCACCGCTCGTGATTGGCGGGGACACCGAAGTGTCATCCCAGCGGGTATCCTCCGGCCTAGGAGATGAGGGCGGGGCAGGTGACGGGGAGTCCGGGGTAAAACCTCGGCCACCGCTGACCATGGGGAAACATCCCCCATGGAGACCGAAGACGGGGGGCCCGAACAATCCGGGGCCCTCCCGAACAATGACCCAAATCTTAATGCGGCTCCGGGGTCCGAAGACCAGATCCCCCAAGCGGGGGCAAACACGGCGGCGCCCAGAGTCAATCCGGAAGCACCGGACTCTATGGAGGGAGTACTGCAAAGTGCTCTCGTCTTGGAAGAACATCGCACCGTGATGGGTGCGGTGATGAAGAAGATTCCGTCCGTCAAGGGCGGACTGAATGAAGCATTCAACAGCCTGTTCACAGGCTTTGAGGTAAGCAATGTAATGTTTTTATAGAACTTTATTATTTTTAATGCATATACACAACTAGCAGCCCCTGATGCATTGTGTGATTCTGAGAAGAATCGGACGAAGTATCCCAAATATAGCATACTTACAGAGCTGAACTGTTTGTGCAGGCTTCACTAGTTACGGCAAGTGCATGAGATGCGGAAGTTTCCGAACTAAACGGGAAGCTCTTGTTGGACAACGCGGACCTCGACCACGTCAATCGGCATTTAGATGAAACACAAGGTATGCGGAATTTAGGATGTCAATAAGACTTAATTAATTGAGTCTGTTTATAAACTCTGATGTGATATTCTGTATTACACAGTTGGTGCCGCTAAGCTCGAGGCCCTCAAGGGCGAGGTTGCCAAGGCCAAGAAGGAGGCCGAGGCGAACAATGTAGCCACTAACAAAGCGACTGTCGATTTAGAGGCCGAAAAGGCTGAGTGCGAGAACCACTGGGCTTGGGTGTCCGAAGTCCAGGTCGAGCTCAAAGATGCCATCCTTATACGTGAGGCATTAGATAAGAAGACTTCGAAACAAGCGACCGAGCTATCTGCGGCAGTGAAGACTGCCCAGGATGCGCGAGGCGAGTCATGCAACGCCCGTCGGGAAATCGAGCAGGCATGGCAGATAGCATCTAGTAAGACATTTCTCTTATAGCAGAGGGCATAAGTACATTGCTGATCTTCCGAGGAGCAGTGCTAAAGCCGCCCTATACTTCCGAGCCTTGGAGGGGAACAACACGGAGAAGCTGTTTTGGTCGCAGTTCTATACGCCAAAACATCCGGTGCCCCTCACCGACCAGGTGAAGCAGCTGGTCGAGCTCCACAACATGGCGGGCTCGGCCTTGAAGGACTTAATAGTCCGGCTATGGCCCGCTGAGCCAATCCCAAGTAGCTACTTCGGATTAGTGAAGCGGCTCGTCGAGCCGAGTCCGCGGGTCGACGCATTGATGTGTTCGGCCTGCATAGAAGGTGCTCGGGTGGCCTTGCTACTTCTCGAGCTTGCGTTGTATTCCATCGATAAGGAAAGGGTGATGCAACACAGTAGCATAAGTATTTCCCTCAGTTTTTGAGAACCAAGGTATCAATCCAGTAGGAGACCACGCGCGAGTCCCTCACACCTGCACAAACAAATAAGAACTTTGCAGCCAACACGATAAGGGGTTGTCAATCCCTTTACGGTCACTTACGAAAGTGAGATCTGATAGATAGGATAGTTTAATATTTTTGGTATTTTTGATATAAGAACATAAAGTAAATAAAGCAAAGTAAAGTAGATGGAAGATTAATATGTTGAGAATAGACCCGGGGCCATAGGTTTCACTAGTGGCTTCTCTCATGATCACAGAATTCTACGGTGGGTGAACAAATTACTGTCGAGCAATTGATAGAAAAGCGCATAGTTATGAGAATATCTAGGCATGATCATTATATAAAGGCTTCACGTCCGTGACAAGTAGACCGAAACGATTCTGCATCTACTACTATTACTCCACACATCGATCACTATCCAACATGCATCTAGAGTATTAAGTTCATAAGAACAGAGTAATGCTTTAAGCAAGATGACATGATGTAGAGGGATAAACTCAAGCAATATGATATAAACCCCATCGTTTTATCCTCGATGGCAACAATACAATACGTGCCTTGCTGCCCCTTCTGTCACTGGGAATGGACACCGCAAGATTGAACCCAAAGCCAAGCACTTCTCCCATTGCAAGAACTATAGATCTAGTAGGCCAAACCAAACCAATAATTCAAAGAGACTTGCAAGGATATTATAGTCATACATAAAAGATTTCTGAAAAGATTCAAATATTGTTCATACATAATCTTGATCATAAACCCACAATTCATCGGATCTCGACAAACACACCACAAAAAGATTACACCGAATAGATCTCCTCGAAGATCGAGGAGAACTTTGTATTGAGATCCAAAAAGAGAGAAGAAGCCATCTAGCTAATAACTATGGACCTGAAGGTCTGTGGTAAACTACTGACAACTCATTGGTGAGGCTATGGTGTTGATGTAGAAGCACTCCGTGATGGATCCCCCCTCCGGCGGAGCTCCGGAACAGGCCCCAAGATGGGATCTCATGGGAACAGAAGGTTGCGGCGGTGGAATTAGGGTCTTCTCTATTGCCTTGATGTTTTCAGGGTGCATGGATATATATAGGAGGAAGGAGGGCATCGGGGGAGCCAGAGGGGGCCCACGAGGGTGGGGGCGTGCCCAGGGGGAGGGGCGCACCCTGGACCCTCGTGGCCACCTCCTTCGTTCCCTCGCGTGTACTCCAAGTCTTCTGGGTAGATACGGTTCCAAAAATAACTCTCCCGAAGGTTTTATTCCGTTTGGACTCCGTTTGATATTCCTTTTCCGCGGAACCCTGAAATAGGCAAAAAACAACAATTTTCACTGGGCCTTGGGTTAGTAGGTTAGTTAGTCCCAAAAATAATATAAAAGTGTATAATAAAGCCCATTAAACATACAAAACAGAATATATAATAGCATGGAGCAATCAAAAATTATAGATATGTTGGAGACGTATCAAGCCTTCGCTCATGTCAAAGTGCACTGGGCGAAGATGAACACAGGGCTTATAGCTACAGCTGGCCCACCCGCAGGCAAGGAGCACAACAAGCCGGAGAAGTACTTCGAGGATGTCATCGATGGCGCCTGCCTTATAGAAGGCCAGTGTTCAAAGAATGTTGTCTTCGAGTGATTGTATCCGGATGTAAAGACTATGCTTATGAATCCAATGTATATAACTTTTGCGCTATGCATGATATCAGCGTCTTTTACCTCCTGTTTGACTGTTTATTTACATCTGCAAGTTTCCAGTCGTCGGCTTCAGCCCCCATGTACATAGTACTGGGGTGTTCAGTCATATGCATATACACTCTTTATCCAACGTCTTGGTCCGTGTAGGAGGTATCTGCGGAGCGAACCAGGCAATCAGACTATGCGGCATTATTGCTTTCACTTAGTCGTAGGAGCTTGACATGTGGGGCTAGGTACTAGCCCCTGGTGCAGATATGATATTCCTTTACTTAAGGCATCCAATTGCACCTGGCTGGGCAAAAACCAACCCTTCGTATAACACGGGATAGATCTCTATCGATCGTAGTATAAAACTAAGTCACCGGATTGCGGACTAGTCAAGACGGTCAGTTTTCGGCTTTCTCTACTGAGGTACTTGACCGGACGAGCCAGAATTACAATCGCAGTAGTTGTCCCTTTACACCCTAGCTGATCAATCGGGAACGTAGGGGTAAGCACAGGAGCAGGGCAACCCAACTATTGACCCAAGACATGATTCGGAACTGATGCATATAAGGCAAACATCCAGGATGCTGAACACTCCCTATAGGTGTTTGGTCTTTTCAATATATACCGGGCTGAATACAGCCCCTGGTATTTAGACCCTTATTGACAACGCACATATGTGAATCTGATGTGGGAAGAGAACATTTATGATGAGTGAATAAAACTATGAGCATAATGCAAATCAAGCTGCTCTATTAATATCCCTTTATGGTATGGCGAGCTGCAAACTTACAGACAATGCCGAAAACCCTTTTGGACATTTTACATGCCAAAAAGGTATATAACAAGAGAGAGAAAAAAGTTTACACCGGGTCTTAATCTAAAAATAAACCTTAGTGTGAGTCCCTGCTGCACGTCTGCGCCGTTTCCTCCTCTGTAATGTGTCCTTGAAGGGGTGAGAGTATGATGGCCGCCTGTAAAAAGAAAAAAGAAAACCTGGAAAAGAAAAAGAAATCTAGTGTGGCCATAACAAGTCTGGTTCGTTTAATGAACCTAAAGAAGATAAGTTTAGAGTCCGAATAGGGTCCAGCCGAACTATGGACTATATGCAGGCGCCCCCAATCGCCGCCCAAGGAATCTCTAAGGCATAATTATGTACTTGAGGCACACATGCTATTACCTTGTGGGGCAGTAGACGGGGGCGTAGCTGTCAATCCTGCCCAGGTTCATCTGAGCTGCCACACTGAGGCGTATGCCAGACACATTTAGTTATGTCCGCTATTGGTAAATTATCCGGCTTGAATAGGCTGTTTTGGACATCGGCTGCTAAGGTCGCAGTGTCCACCCCCGTACGGAGGGAGCGCTCCATATTTCCATTGACCATGACGATGCCATGTGGTCCGGGCATTTTAAGTTTTAAATAGGCATAATGCAAGACTGCATTAAAGCGGGCGAAGGCCGTTCTTCCGAGTAGTGCATGATAGCCACTTCGGAACGGAGCTATGTCAAAGATCAACTCTTCTCTTCGAAAGTTATCAGGAGAGCCGAATACGACTTCCAATGTTATAGAGCCCATGCAGCGGGCTTCTATGCCCGGTATCACTCCTTTAAAGGTCGTGCTGCTTGGCTTGATTCTTGATGGGTCGATCCCCATCTTGCGGACAGTGTCCTGATATATCAGATTGAGACTACTGCCGCCGTCCATGAGGACTCGGGTTAGATGTTATCCATCGATTATTGGGTCGAGCACTAGGGCAGCCGAACCCCCATGACGAATACTAGTCGGATGATCCCTGCGATCGAAAGTGATCGGACATGCTGACCATGGGTTGAATTTGGGGGCGACAGGCTCAACGGCGTAGACATCTCGGAGTTCACGCTTGTGCTCCCTCTTTGGGATATGAGTTGCGTATATCATGTTCACTATTTTAACCTCTGGTAGAAATTTCTTCTGTCCCCCTATATTCGGCTGGTGAGGCTCATCCTCGTCTTCGCTCTGAGGCTCCTTCCCCTTATGTTCGGCATTGAGCATGCCAGCCTGCTTGAAGACCCAATAATTATGGTTGGTGTGGTTGGCAGGTTTCTCTGAGGTGCCATGGATTTGGCAGGGCCTGTCTAATATTTTGTCCAGACTGTATGGACCAGCTCTGTTGCCTTTAAATGGCTTCTTCCGTTGACCTGGTCTGGAGCCACTAAATCTGGTGTTTACCACTGTATCATCTGGGCTTCCAGCATTGTTTCGACGTTTGTTTATGTTACGTTGTGGCTTTCCATTGCCGTCCCTGACTTCATATGTTCCAGGGTCACTGATACTGCTACGAGTTAACCAGCTATCCTCACCCGCGCAAAAGCGAGTCATGAGTGTAGTTAGGGATGCCATTGTCCTCATCTTTTCCTGTCCAAGGTGCCTGGCTAGCCATTCGTCCCGGATACTGTGCTTGAATGCCGCTAAGGCTTCAGCGTCCGGACAATCGACGATTTGGTTCTTCTTAGTGAGAAACCGATTCCAAAGCTTGCGGGCTGACTCCCAAGGTTGTTGGATGATGTGACTTAGATCGTCAGCGTCCGGGGGCCGGACATAAGTCGCTTGAAAATTGGCCCGAAAAGCATCCTCAAGTTCTTCCCAACTCCCAATGGAGTTCTCTGGGAGGTTGTTTAGCCAGTGTCAAGCTGGTCCTTTCAGCTTGAGGGGTAAATATTTAATGGCATGGAGATCATCTCCTCGAGCCATGTGGATGTGAAGAATAATGTCTTCTATCCAGACAGCAGGATCCGTCGTTCCATCGTACGGTTCGATGTTCACGGGTTTAAACCCTTCTGAAAAATCATGATCCAGTACCTCATCGGTGAAGCATAGGGGGTGTGCAGCTCCTCTGTGTTTTGCTATATCGTGGCGTATGTTCGATGGTTGTGATGTTCGGTATTGACCCCGAACTGGTATGTCACGCACGCTATTGGCTTCATAGCCGCTGTCCCGTGCGGGATCCCGGTCCCTAGGTCCGTAGGTAAACCTGGTCTTGCTAGCTTTGTTGTTCAGGTCCTCACATAGATCGTGTTTTCGGACTTGAGCCGCACCCTCTTTACCTTTACGGGGTGGTGGTGCAGGCTCGGGTACGCCATTGCTAGCAACTCTGTCCCGTTCGCAAGGTGGTCGGTCCGACTTGTCGGCGGTGTTATTCTTCAGTAGGACAGGCGCGGCGGCCTCTTCGTTGAATTTAGGAAGCAGTTTATGCTTGGGATAGCCTTTGGTTTGGCCGTTATAGCCATGTTTCTGTTCGGTGTCTAGCACCTCGTTCCATCTATCGTTGAGCGTGTCCTGTGCGGCTCGAAGCTGTCTCTGCTTTTTTTTCAGGCTCCTTGCGGTGGCAATAAGCCGCCGATGGAAGTGTTTTTGTTTAGAGGGTTCTTCTGGGAAGATATATTCATCGTCATCCAGGCTAGCCTCTTCTTCAGAGACCGGTTTGTAGTTGCCGTCTTCGGCATCGTTGTCATCGGACAGCGGCTTCAGACTCTGTTCGCCGTCCTCTCGCTCTTCCTGCTCCATCGCTGGGTCTGCGGGGTCTTCGGCTTGTTCCGGAGTGTCACCATCGTTAGTGCCAGTGTTGCTATTTCTTCCTTTACGAGATTTGGTTCGGCGTTTTGGACGCCGACATTTGGGAGGTTCTTCGACGGGCTTGTCCTCTATGGGATTGTTTTCGTCGTGGCCCTCCGCCTCTTTAGGTGTATCCACCATGTACACGTCGTATGAAGACGTAGCTGTCCCCGCCCGGTTACGGACCGGTTTTGATCTGGATCCGCTTCAGCTTCGAGGTCCATCCCTTCGAAGTCTTCGGAAGCATAGTCAAGTAGATTAGTTAGATCTTCAACCGTGGCTACCAAGTGGGTGGTGGGTGGGGAGCAAAATTCTCCATCAGCCTCCAGTTCGAACCGGATACAATGAGGCTGCGTGTTCCCATCTAGGGAGAGGGATTTTAACGACCTTAGTATGTCGCCAAAAGGTGAGTGCTGGAAGATATCCGCAACACTGAATTCGGCTATGGATGCCTGATCTGGCTTGAAGGGCGCATATGTGTGTGATTCGGAATCCGATGCCGGAGTTAGGTCCGGGGTTCCAATGACACAAACCTCATCTAGAGTTGCGTCTGTGTGCGGCTCCAACACCGTGGAGTCCGCGGCTTTTGCGGCGGGGTTGAGCTCCCCATCCTCGGGCGGCGTGGTCTGTTCCGGATCAAGGGCCAAAACTGTTGCAGGTGCTATTTCCTGATCCGATGACAGAGCTAGGTCATGTTCATCGTGAAGGCAGAGAGAGGTTGCTGCTGGCTCGAATCCGGCGAATATCAAGTCTCCGCGGATATCAGCAACGTAGTTTAAACTTCCGAATCTGACTTGATGGCCCGGGGCGTAGCTCTCAATCTGCTCAAGATGGCCTTCAGTGTTGGCGCGTAGCTCGAAGCCGCCGAACACGAAGAGTTGTCCAAGAGGGAAGATTCCCTCGGTGCTACCGTCGTTGTTGATGATGCGATCCATCGGTCCTTCCTTCGACGACATAGTGGAACTCTCAATGAAAGCACCAATGTCGGTGTCAAAACCGGTGGATCTCGGGTAAGGGGTCCCGAACTATGCGTCTGAGGATCGATGGTAACAGGAGGTTGGGGACACGATGTTTACCCAGGTCCAGGCCCTCTCGATCGAGGTAATACCCTACTTCCTGCTATATTAATATGGATGAATATGAATACAAGAGTCTAGCCTATGAGGATTTGAGATTTTCCGTTAGCCTATACGGACTAAACACTCCAGTTTATATACACACTGGAGGGACCTAGGGTTTGTACATACCATCTTGCAGAGGAAGGAAAGATTACACCCGAACCTAAAACTTGCCATTACATGAATTCAGGAGTCCTATCCGGATACAAGAGATGATCTTCGACTATGATCTTCACGGCCCACCAGTCCGGCCGACCAAGAGTTATGTGGCCTCCCGAGGACCCCTCCATCTAGGACTCCCTCAGCTGCTGCTAATAAAAGGAAAATAAAATGAAAAACATATAGAAAAGTAAATGAAAATGAAAAAATAGAAAGAGGGGAAGGAAAAAAGAAAATGTGAAGGAAAATAAATGAAAAATAAAATAAAGGAGAAAGGCGTAGCAGCAGCGTGCTTTCAGGACAGGGGCTATAGCTAACTTAGCAGTAGCACGTTTTGTCAGCCAGTGCTATAGCTAAGTTAGCTATAGCTAATTTAGCAGTAGAGCTTTTCTTGGCCAGTGCTACTGCTATTTTTGACTTAACCACGCGGTTCTTCTTCCCCACGGCCAGTTCCCCAAAATCCAACTCGTCTGTTGTCGCCGCTGTCGTCGCCCTACATCGCCATCGGCCGCCGCGCGCTCTCCCGTCGCCCTCCGCACGCCCACGACGCCGCCCCCGACCCCGTCCTCGAAGCCGCCCTACATCGTCGCCCTCCGCCGTGCCCCAATCCTCGACCCTGACCTCGATGCCGCGTGCCCCTCCCTCGGCCGCTCCCTAACTCCGCTGGCGCCCGAGGTGAGCACGCCTACACCTCCTCCCCTACCTCCGCCTAGCTAGGGTTCCTAGGGTTCATCAAATTTTAAAGTTCATCTAATTAGTTAGGGTTCATCAAATTAGATGCTAATTAGGGTAGTAGTTGTAGATGCTTAATTGTAAACTAGATGTTAATTAGGGTAGTAGTTGTAAATGCTTAATTAGTTTTTCGGACAAATTCCTAGGGTTCATCAATGGGTGCTTAAGTAGTTGTAGATGCTTAAGTACCTAGGTAGGGTTCATCTAATTAGTTAGTACTTGTGGATGCTCAAGAAGTAGGGTAGTAGGCTTAGGGCAGTAGGGTTTAACTAGATGTTAATTAGGGTAGTAGTGTTTAGCTTAGAGAAAAAAATTCAATATAGTTTTTTTTACTTTTTTGTAAGTGTATAATAGAATTAGTAAGAAAATTAATAGAACTAGTTGAACTAGTTTATTTTTAGTAAGAACTAGTTGAATTAACAGAACCAGTTTATTTTTAGTAAGATAATTAATGCAACTACTTGAACTAGTTTATTTTTAGTAAGAACTAGTTTATTTTTATTTATAGTAAGTGTTTAGTTGAATTAATAGAACAAGCTTATTTTTAGTAAGAAAATTTAGGTATATGAGATTTGATGATCTAATGAAAATTTTACTATAGAACTAGTTCATTTTAGTAACAAAATTAATAAAACTTGTTTATTTTTAGGTGTATTTAACACTATTCTAGGTTGATTCGTTTTGAAGTGGACATGCCACATTTTGAAAATGTCACATTTTGAACATGTCACATTTGTTGTTATTTTTAGTTAAAGCAATTATTCCCGCATCGACGTCGACGATGCCTATCCCGCATCCTCGTCGTCGACTCGGCGGAGGACACCCGCTTGATCAGAGAGGCCATGTCCGGGACTGGGCTCCGTCGGGCTGGTAGTGGGAGGTGCTATCTACCAGGGGGCGCAGCTTGGTGAGGAGCTAGCCCGTCGTTGACCCAAACGTTCTTTGGTGGCGGTCGCGTGGGCCAGTGATGGTGCGGAGGCTTGAGGACCCCGCAGAGGTGGTACGTCACCGTGTCAGCAAGGAGGACAAGTACATGGTTGCGTTGGAGGGCAGGTTCTCCAACACACTAGAGTTATGATCCTGTGATGGTTCCTTCTCTTTGGGTGTCCACCGTTCGTTCCGATACCCATCGTTCGCTAGGGTTTTAGTTGTATTAGTGATGTTATATGTATGATACTATTTGGGATGTATTAGTGATAATATTTGACGATGTATGGACGCAAGAGATAATTTAGTTTTGCTTATTGAATGCATGCTAATTTGAATACTTATATATTTTACGATTTGGTTTTGCTTATTGAATGCTCAAATTGGAGAAGTATTCCTCTTTTGAATGCTCAAATTGGACCCCACTATGCAAGGCCTATGCATTTGATTAGTTGATAGCTTATAGGGTTTTTGTTTTTGCAGAAATCAAGGAGCCCCTCCATCGTCTCCGCTACCGACCCCCTCCGACCTCGAGGTGAGACCAGCCAAATCTCCATGTCAACATGAGTCCTATAAGATATTTTGAAATGTTTTTGTTCATATTTTCAACCATTGAAATGCAATGACCATCAAGTTGGAATGCTCATATGATGTAGGTAAAAACATGTATATCTTGTGTTGCTCAAATAGGATACGTGCTTGCCCAAGTGGCCGGTCATGTTTGCAGGTTACACCTTTGAGTGGCCTATGTTTTGCCAGAGTGTTGATTCATTTCTGTTCCGGCAAATTTCAAGCACTCGATATGTCCTTTTTTAGCAAAGGTCATGCCGGATTTTTCCGTGAATTTTGGCACGACTTGTGCTAGAATATGTAGGAAATATTGAGTGGCCTGGATTTTATAGAAATATATTAAATGAAATTTCATGAGTAGAACTAGGGTATTTAGTTATGCTTATTAACCAATTGAAATATTCGGATTAATTATGTGGGGACCCCGACTTAGAAGTCGAGATCACCGAATGCACGTGTACAGTGATCCCAGAGATCAATGCTCACTGAACACACAGAAGCTGAATAACAAGAGTCTTACATCCATACAAATCGTCTTACACAAATTAAGGCCATTATGGCCAAGTCTTACATAGATAAAGCCTCACGGGCTGAATAACGAATAACTCAAATAGCGGAAGTCTTCGATAATAGGTAGAACCCATGCCATCTGCCTTAACCCTACAGGCATTCTGGCTGGGATAGCGTCCTAGTTCGCATGTTCGTCTCCCAAGAACTCTTCATCATATTCCTGTTCTTCCATGCCTGGCCAATTAAATAACCAGTGGCAAGCCAATGAGTACTTTGAATGTACTCGCAAGCAACCCATGATGTGGTACAAGTAACAGTGCAATAATGAACAATCTAGCTAAGAGCTAGAATAAACATTCTACCATCAAGTTTATGCATCAATAAACTCGCGTAACCTCGAAGTCAGGTTACCGATATCAACATGAATATGATTCAACTCATCAAGTCAAGTCACTACCTTGACTCATCACACACATACTTTCACCGATGAAGTAAAATTCTGGACATAGTTTAAGTAGCACCACCCAACTGTCCATGACCGTGGACACGGCTATTCGAATAGTCTTACACTCTGCAGAGGTTGTACACTTTACCCACAAGATCCGGGGAACTTCCGTGTCATCCACGACCCGCGGTACCTCAAGTACCCGGGGTAAGCACCCGGTCATTACCTTTCCTTATACGACACTAACATAGAGTCCACTCGTTGGTACACGGCCCTCGGGTACAAATAATAGATCACGGGACTTGACCTAATTTCAATGTCACGCGTACCCGAAGGGACCAACGGTGTGTCCGGTGCCCTGTGAAAACAGTCATGGTCGTCTATCCAAGCACGACCCCGTCCCGGGAAAGACCTCAAGTCTTCCCGTCACTAGTAATGCGGGCACCATGCTAGTATCGACCTAAGTAATCAATAAAGCCCCGTCCCATAAGGGGTAGTTTGGTTGCACATGTTTGGTTGGGACGGTAGTCACACATAAATCTAATCCATTATTTCACCCATGCACAAGTTTTACCGGCACATCACTTCTTCCTCAAGTGATGACCTAACTCAACATCATCCTTGGGCATTAGGGGCACCCGATGGGTTTATGCAAAGATTTTCAACCACGAAGGTTCAAGTCACACATGCATCACTAAGCATCATCACTAACTATTTGCATGTCATCTAGCACATCGCAAGATCAAGAGTAAAGCATGCATTATGTGGTGTCTCAACTAGGTTACCACCGTAACCCTATCATCATGCATCGGAAACAAACGGGTTCCGAAGAACAAGTGTATCATGGTCAAAGGGCTGCTTGCTTGGATTGGCTTGGTCTTCAAAGTCTTCAAATCCTTCTCCTTGTCCTTCTTCAGCAACTTCGTCAAATACGGTATCTATACGTCGCATAATAACAACGGGAAAATAAGACCACAAATAAAACAGAAAAATCAAAGTGCTCAGAAAAATGTCAACTTATTTTTGTTAAATACTAGAGGAATTTCTAAGATGGGGAAAATTCTTAGTTGGAGTTTTGGAGTAACAGAATGGAATCTATTGATTTTAGAACAGGAGTTTTATTGCTCAAATTTGAATTTAAATTTGAACAGAACAGAAAAGTTTCATGGACGTGAGGGAAAGTTACACCATTAAATAGGTTGGAATATTACAAGAATTTAGGAGTTGGAATTAATTCATTTGGATCAATATTCTTTTCTGTAAAAATGTTTGAATTATTTACAGAAAGAATAAAAGAAAATGCCCCTGTGCCACTGGGCCAGAGGGGCCACAGTGCACGGCCCAGGGCAAACCAGCCCAGCCGCACGGGCGCCATCGCGCATGTCAGGTTTTCAAACCTGACAGGCGGGGCCCGGCGGTCAGTGGCTGAGAGGAGGGGGAGAGAGGGGTGAGGATGACAGGCGGGGCCCGCCTGTCATCTCCAACCTCACGGCCACGGCGACGGCGAGCTCACCGGCGGCGATTCCGGCCACGGCGACGGCAACGGAGGGCAGGGTCGGGTTCAGCGTCGAGTGGCGGATGCAGTGGAGGTGGTGCGGCACGCCGGGGAGGTCAGGTTCGCCGGCGGCCAGGTGGGACGGCGGAGGATCGTCGGGAGGTCGTCGCTCTGGCCATTTCCGACTGCAACAGAAGGGGGAAACAGAGGGGAATGAATCAGTGGAGTGTGGGGGTTCCAAATCGAGCAAAAGGAAGGGCAGAGAGGGCGTGTACTGCGAGATCACCGGCGGCCCGACGCGGCGGAGCTCCGGTCGATCCCGAGCACTCGAGCTTCCTGGGGAGGAACGGGTGGTGCTGGAGGACTCAGGGAGGTGTGGTGAG
>LR738715.1:579692351-579744973 GCA_902687465.1 Secale cereale | reverse complement strand
GGGGGGGGGGGGGGCTTATATAGCCGCGCCCATGGTCCACCGTGGACTTGTGCGCCGGCGAGGTTGCAGGCGAGGCTATAAGAGGTTCTGCTGCCTGTGATCAAGCCGGGGAGGATCGTGGACGTGTTCTACGTCCATTTGAGGTGAGCGGAGGAGCGGGGAACCTTCCAGGCGACGCGCGCGTGCGAGCCCGAGGAGTGGACGCTGCGGGCGGCCAGCGCGCGTGTGGCGACGGCCACTGGAGGGCGCAGGAGGAGGGGGACAGCGCCGGTGGGGGCTGCGGACGTCGAGGCACGTTGATAGGCGCAAGGGGGAGGCCCGAGGCTGTCGGGGGCAGCTGATTGGGCGAAGCTACAGTGCGGTGGCGCACTGTAGCGTGCTCCAGAGCGCCCGAATGGCTGGCACATTCGTGCCCTCGCCGCTCTGGTCATGTCCAACGTGCCCAAGGTTGTCTAGAAGGTCAAGGGGGGATTAAAGTAATGGCCTGTGGCCTTGGATGATTTGGAGATGCTGTGAGAGAAAGAGGAAGCTGGTGACTTGGTAAGAATTGGCTGTCCAGCAGGGTAAACTAGGGTTCTTACCCCTCAATCATGGAGCTGGGGTCCTGGGGAAGTTACTGGAGGTGGCTAGTAACTGTATGAACATGTGGTAAAAAGTTGAGGCCAAGATAAATAGTAAAAGTGATCAAGAAGAGGGTTTTGGTAATTCTGCAGAAGGTGTTTGATCAGTTTTTGGTCAAGCAAATGATCTCCACTTGCCATGACACTTAACAGGATTGAATGACATGTGAAAATAGGGTGATTCACCAAATTTGGGCTCATTTGAAGAAACTAGCCAATGTAACTTTGATGAACCCTAGAAATCAACAGAAATGGCTTCATCTTGTTTGAGTCAAGCTAATCATCTCCCCTTGATGCACCACTTGGTGTAGTTTCATCATTTGGGGTATTGATCATGCCCACAAAGTTTGAAGCTCCAGGTAAAAAGTTGGTAATGTAAAGTTGTTCAAATTTGCATTTGAACAGAAAGGGTTTTGGGGTGATCTGATCAAGTTGCTCTATTCCAAATCTTGTGCCATTTGGTCTAGATGCCTTATTAGGCATTTCTAGCATGTGCAACAAGTTTGAGAGCATTTGGACAAGTTTGGCAATGTAGAGTTGCTCAAACTTCAAATATGGACAGAATGGTTATGAAGGGTTTTGATGAGGTTTTCTTGCTTCCCAAGGCATGGGACAAGATCATCAAATATGTCATATGTGACATGATAGAATTTCCTTGGAATTTTTGGAGAATATTTCCTTTGTAAATATTTCAAAAGCTTGAAATATCCAAAAAGGGTTTTAGAGGGATCAGCCCATTACTTTGAACATGACCAAGTGTTGAAACTCTTATATATGGACAATATATGTCCTCTGAGTCTCCCTGAATTTTGGCAAATATTTTTGAAATAGTTAAATAATTTTTCCCTATTAAAGACCATTTCTGGCTTTAAGAAAAAGCTTTTAAATAAAATAGGAAAATAACTTTTAAAATTATACTTTTGTGGTTTCTGGTAGTCCTATGACTACTAGGTCTCAAATATACTTTTGGAAATAATTTTCTCACCCTAAATCATGTACTTGCAGTGCAAATCTCAATTCAGGTTTTTTTTGGAAAACTAAATTTATAAAATACATTTTGGCCAAATTAATTTTGTAAGAAATTACTATACTGTTATATAACACTTGGTATGATCATTGGGCAGAAGTTTTGGGTATGGAGATGAATTCTACAAGAGGTAATAGTTGACTTTATTGAGCACATGAAAAAGCAGATGAAGAAAACTCAATTCCAAATAAAAGCCAAATGATGCTAAAAAATTTTGCTGGTCCAAATTTTCATGCTCCATTAATGCAAATAACATGTTACAAAATGCAGTGTGTGACAGACCTACCCCCCTTACAAGAATCTCGTCCCCGAGATTCCTAAACTAGGTCTTAAAAGAGATCGGGAAACTCGGATCTAAGATAGTCTTCACGTTCCCAGGTTGCTTCTCCTTCGGTGTGGTTGCTCCACTGGACCTTGAAGTACTTGATGGAACGGCTCCGCGTCCGTCGCTCTGCTTCATCCAGAATGCGAATGGTCTTCTCGCGGTAGGTCAAATCAGGCTGTAGATCAATGGCTTGGTGATCAACATCCTTGTAGAGATTGGGCTTGTCTGGAACTTGGAGACATTTCCGGAGTTGTGACACATGGAATACATTGTGCACATCGGATAGCTCAGGTGGTAGTTCCAACTGGTAAGCCACTTCTCCTCGTCGTGCAGTGATCTCAAAGGGTCCGATGAACCTTGGTGCGAGCTTCCCCTTGACGTGGAAACGCTTGGTTCCCTTCAGAGGAGTTACCCGCAGGTACACATGGTCCCCGACATGGAAACTCATGTTCCGACGGTGAGTGTCAGCATAACTCTTCTGCCTTGACTTGGCTGCCTTCAAACGTTCTCTGACTTGTTGGACTTGCTCTTCTGCTGCGCGGAGAATATCCGGTCCAAAGACTAGTCCTTCTCCAGTCTCTGACCAGTTGACGGGTGTGCGACATCTGCGTCCGTACAACACCTCAAATGGTGCCATCTGAAGGCTCGACTGGTAACTGTTGTTATAGGAGAACTCGGCAAAAGGGAGACAATCTTCCCACTTGGCTCCATATGCCAAGACACAGGCTCGGAGCATATCTTCGAGAATCTGATTGACTCGTTCTGTCTGACCTCCGGTCTGTGGGTGGAAAGCTGTGCTCAAAGATAACTTGGTTCCCAAGGCCTCTTGGAATTTCTTCTAGAACGTTGAGGTGAACTGGGTTCCTCGATCTGACACAATCTCCTTGGGAACGCCGTGAAGACTTACGATTCGGTCGATGTATAGAGCTGCCAGCCGGTTGCCATCATAAGTGGTCTTGACAGGAATGAAATGGGCCACCTTGGTCAAATGATCGACTATGACCCAGATAGAGTCATGTCCTCTCTTCGACCTCGGTAATCCAGTGATGAAGTCCATTCTGACTTTATCCCACTTCCACTCAGGAACTTTGAGTGGTTGAAGCAATCTAGCAGGTCGCTGATATTCAGCCTTGACCCTTTGGCACACATCACACTTTGCAACATAGGCTCCAATCTCTCTTTTCATCCCGTGCCACCAGAATCGTGCCTTCAAGTCTTGGTACATCTTGGTTCCTCCGGGGTGGATGGAATACGGAGTGTCGTGGGCTTCTTGCAGAATCAGGTTCTTCAGCTCTGTGTTGTTTGGTACGCAGATGCGGCCTTTGTACCAAACAATTCCGTGCTCGTCTTCAGAGAATCCTGGGGCCTTGCCCAGCTTCATCTTCTTCTTGATGCCTTCAATGCTTGCGTGTCCATCTTGTGCCTTCTTGACTTCGTCCATCAGGGTCGGTCTGACTTCCAAATGATCCAGAAATCCAGGGGTGACCAATTCCAAACTGAATTGCTCGATCTCCTTAAACAAGGCTGGCTGCCTCTTTTGAATAATGGCATTCAAAGAGCAAGCCTTCCTGCTTAAGGCATCGGCCACCACGTTAGCCTTCCCGGGGTGATATTGAACACTGAGGTCATAGTCTTCGATGAGTTCCAACCATCTCCGCTGCCTCATGTTCAATTCCTTTTGGGTGAAAATGTACTTCAGACTTTTGTGGTCTATGTAGATTTCACACCGTTTCCCTAGGAGGTAATGCCGCCATGTCTTCAAAGCATGAACCACTGCCGCTAACTCAAGATCGTGAGTAGCGTAGTTCTCCTCATGAGGTCGTAGCTGCCTGGAGAGGTATGCTATGACTCGGCCTTCTTGCATCAGAATGCTTCCTAATCCGGTTCGAGAGGCATCACAATATATAACGAACTCCTTGTGAATATCAGGTGTTGCCAGAACTAGGGCGGTGGTCAATCTCTTCTTGAGCTCTTGGAAGCTCTCTTCGCATTTTGGCATCCACTCGAACTTCTTGTCCTTCTTGAGGAGCTGAGTCATTGGCCGTGCAATGCTAGAGAATCCTTCCACGAATTTGCGGTAATACCCCGCAAGTCCGAGGAAGCTTCTGACTTCCTTGACGGTCGTTGGAGATTGCCATTGGGTCACAGCTTCGATCTTTGCGGGATCAACAGATAATCCTTCTTCGGTCAAGACGTGACCTAAGAATCCAACTTTATGTAGCCAGAACTCACACTTGCTGAATTTAGCATACAGTTGGTGCTCCCGAAGCTTGTCTAGGACCATCCTCAGATGCTGCTCGTGCTCT
Source organism: Secale cereale (assembly GCA_902687465.1). Lineage (NCBI taxonomy): Eukaryota > Viridiplantae > Streptophyta > Magnoliopsida > Poales > Poaceae > Secale > Secale cereale. The sequence continues at coordinate 579,740,695 of LR738715.1, read as the reverse complement.
TCCTCCGACTTCGAGAAGACAAGAATGTCATCAATGAAGACAACAACGAACTTGTCCAAATATTCCATGAAGACTTTATTCATGAGATACATGAAGTAGGCTGGGGCATTGGTTAACCCAAAGGACATGACCGTGCACTCGTACATGCCATATCTGGTTACGAATGCCGTCTTCGGAATATCTTGGGGTCTGATCTTCAGCTGGTAGTACCCAGATCTGAGGTCGATCTTGGAGAACACCTTGGCTCCGCTGAGCTGATCAAACAGATCTTCGATCTTGGGAAGTGGATATTTGTTCTTGATTGTAACTTCATTGAGGGAACGATAGTCAATGCATAAGCGGATGGTACCCTCCCTCTTTGCCACAAACAGAACAGGAGATCCCCAAGGGGAGGCACTTGGGCGGATAAATCCCTTCCTCAGCTGCTCTTCCAGCTGCTTCTTCAACTCAGCTAATTCTTCCGTCCCCATTCTATAAGGCTTCTTATAGATGGGTCCTGCTCCGGGCACGAGCTCGATGATGAACTCAATGTCACGGTCAGGGGGCATTCTCGGCAGTTCATCCGGAAAGACATCAGGATACTCACATACCACCGGTACTTGCTCTAGCCCAACTTCAGACAGACAGTTGACTTGAGCGGCTTGAGCGGAAGAGGAGTTGGAAGCAAACTTGACTTCGACTCCTTGGTCATTGGTCACAGTGACTGTCCAATTGGCACAGTCTAACAAGCCTTGGTGCTTGCTGAGCCAATCCATCCCTAAGATCACATCCAAGCCTTACGATCTTAGGATGATGAGGTCTGCTAGGAAATCTACACCGTTAATGGTAATACTGACTCCTTTGCAGCCTATCTTGGCTCTCATCTCGGCTCCGGGGGTTTGTACCACCATAGGGTTATTCAGGGGTGTAGGGGTCATGCCACTTTTTAATGCAAATCTTTGAGTGACAAATGAATGCGTTGCTCCAGAATCAAACAAGATAGTTGCAGGTGCTGAGTTGACAAGGAACGTACCCAGCACGACGTCCGGGTCTTCCTGGGCTTCTTCAGCAGTGACGTGATTCACACGCCCCTTCCCATGGTTAGGTGGATTGCAAGGAGCTGGGTTCCTTGGTGGCATCCCGCGGCCTTGTCCCTGGTTCTGCGCATTGGGGCGCGGGGCATCAGGCTTCTTGTTGGGGCACACCCTTGAGATGTGTCCGGACTGACCACATCCAAAGCAAGTGACTTGGTTTGGATTGATCTTGTTGCCACCACTGGTATTGGGGTTGAAAGCTGGCCTGCGGTTGGCATACTGCTGAGGCTGAGGGTTGGCACGAGGTGCAGGAGCTCTTGGTTGCTGATAGGTTGGCTTGGCCGGGGCTGACTGCCATGGACGAGGCTTCTGGTTACTGGAACTTCCCTTACTGACCATCTTGCGCTTGCAAGTGTCTTCCAAAGCACGCCGCTTGTCTTCAAGCATAAGTGCTTTGTTCACCAGGTCAGGGAAGGATGGGCAGTCGCACACGACAAGCGAGTATTGCAGAGTCTGATTGAGGCCTTCCATGAAGCGCTCCCTTTTTGCAGCATCAGTGCTGACATCTTCAGGGGCATACCTTGACAGAACACTGAACTTCTGCATGTACTCCTTGACAGTGCCACTTCCTTGCTTCAGGGCTCGGAACTCACGCTTTTTGATAGCCATGATTCCGGAAGGAATGTGGGCCTTGCGGAATTCTGCCTTGAAGTTGACCCAAGTGATGTCTTGTTTAGCATGCATGGCCTTGAATCCATCCCACCAAGCTCTAGCAGTCCCCCCGAGGCAGTGGGCTGCATAAGCCACCTTCTCACGGTCTTCGGTGCATCCGACTAGTTCCAGTATTTACTCAATGGAGCGGACCCAGTCGTCTGCATCCAGGGGTTCAGCAGTCTCGATGAAAGTTGGCGGTGCATGCTTCTTGAACTCTGCCAACGTGGAACGTCCATTGCCATTCCCCGCCGGCTAGCGGTTGTTGGTGACAGCTTGAGCAATCAGCTGAAGGGCTGCAGTGTTGGCTTGGCGTTCCTCTCGGAAAGCTTGGAGAAGCTGAGCCATGTCCATGTTCGGAGGAGGTGGTGGTGGTGGAGCTTGGTCATTGGTTTGGTCGTGGCCTGCCTCTGGCTGAGCGGATGCTCCGGCTTCAGGCAGCTGGGTAGAGGTACCAGTACGAGTTACAACAGGCATCCTGTTGGAGCGGTAAAAGGTCTCATGACTTGGAAGAGGGAAAGCAAGATAGATGGGTGCCTAGTAAGGGGGTGGGTATGACACTAATCAAATCATGCAAGGGCCGAAAGGCCAAACACATTCATTAAAATCCAAATGGGTGATGTAGTCGTTTACACATTCCCGAAGGAAGAATACGACATACATCCAGACACAACAAAAGCAAACACTAGATGGTTTCATATGAACCATACAAGGACTCGACTGCGCATAGGGGTTACACGACCTATCCTACCGTAGGGTCACAACTGGCATATCCGAGTAGCGAATAATGCCTAAGCGGCGGAATGCTCGGTCGCGTATTCCGGCTCTTCTGGGTCTTCCTCCTTGTCTTCATCTGTCTGGGCCCCCTTGTCACTGGAGGGTGTGGGGGAGTGGAGGAGTTGGATACGACGGTGCTTCGTCGGTGGTGCAGGGAAAAGCTTGCGATATTCCCTTGCCGTCATCCGGCGTCGCCGAGGTGGTTCTTCATTCTTGGAAGATACATCCTCGGAGGGCCTTCCGCCTCGATATGCGATAGCGGACTGTCCAGAAGGTGCTCCTTCCTTCTTGACCCTATTTGTCTTCTCTTGAGCTCGACGAAGAAGTGCCTTGGTGTTGTAAAGTTCTTCCCGAAGCTTCATTGATTCCGAGGCCAAGTCTTGTGCCAAGCTGTCGGCACATAGACTAAAGTAGGTCTGGAACCGAAGCGAGAGTCCTTCCTTCAGTGGAGGGGCTAGTGCGCTGCTTTCTTCTTCACCTTCCTTCCGGTAAGGTAAGAAGCGAGTTTTCATCTTGGCTGCCATCTCCGGAAGAAGCTCGCGGAGACGGGTTTGTGCCTTGAGTGCAGCAGCCTCGACAGCGAGAGGTAGTGTTGCCATCTGGGGTCCCTCGAAGAACCAACTTGTGGGAGGATCGTTTGCCTTCACGATCACTTCCACATGGTACTCCACCTTAGTGTCGCTAACCCAATGCTCAAGGTAGGTGAAGATGGGCGCTCGGTGGAACTGACACTCCTGGAGGCTATCCTTGAGAAGTAAGGGAAACCCAGTGGTCAGGTGCTCTTCGGGTACAGCGGCCATCTACAAAGGTGGAATAGGAGGGGCTAATAAGCTGATGAAATCTCAGGTTTAGAAAAGAAGAGAGGTTCAGAAGGTTTTTGAAAAAGGGTCTCATCTAACTAACGCCCATGCTAACTAAGGCTTCCTACAGTCAGGATGGCTCTGATACCAGCTCTGTGGGGACCCCGACTTAGAAGTCGAGATCACCGAATGCACGTGTACAGTGATCCCAGAGATCAATGCTCACTGAACACACAGAAGCTGAATAACAAGAGTCTTACATCCATACAAGTCGTCTTACACAAATTAAGGACATTATGGCCAAGTCTTACATAGATAAAGCCTCACGGGCTGAATAAGGAATAACTCAAATAGCGGAAGTCTTCGATAATAGGTAGAACCCATGCCATCTACCTTAACACTACAGGCATTCTGACTGGGATAGCGTCCTAGTTCGCATGTTCGTCTCCCAAGAACTCTTCATCATATTCCTATTCTTCCACGCCTGGCCAATTAAATAACCAGTGGCAAGCCAATGAGTACTTTGAATGTACTCGCAAGCAACCCATGATGTGGTACAAGTAACAGTGCAATAATGAACAATCTAGCTAAGAGCTAGAATAAACATTCTACCATCAAGTTTATGCATCAATAAACTCGCGTAACCTCGAAGTCAGGTTACCGATATCAACATGAATATGATTCAACTCATCGAGTCAAGTCACTACCTTGACTCATCACACACATACTTTCACCGATGAAGTAAAATTCTGGACATAGTTTAAGTAGCACCACCCAACTGTCCATGACCGTGGACACGACTATTCGAATAGTTTTACACTCTGCAGAGGTTGTACACTTTACCCACAAGATCCGGGGAACTTCCGTGTCATCCACGACCCGCGGTACCTCAAGTACCCGGGGTAAGCACCCGGTCATTACCTTTCCTTAGACGACACTAACATAGAGTCCACTCATTGGTACACGGCCCTCGGGTACAAACAATAGATCACGGGACTTGCCCTAATTTCAATGTCACGCGTACCCGAAAGGACCAACGGTGTGTCCGGTGCCCTGTGAAAACAGTCATGGTCGTCTATCCAAGCACGACCCCGTCCCGGGAAAGACCTCAAGTCTTCCCGTCACTAGTAATGCGGGCACCATGCTAGTATCGACCTAAGTAATCAATAAAGCCCCGTCCCATAAGGGGTAGTGTGGTTGCACATGTTTGGTTGGGACGGTAGTCACACATAAATCTAATCCATTATTTCACCCATGCACAAGTTTTACCGGCACATCACTTCTTCCTCAAGTGATGACCTAACTCAACATCACCCTCGGGCATTAGGGGCACCCGATGGGTTTATGCAAAGATTTTCAACCACGAAGGTTCAAGTCACACATGAATCACTAAGCATCATCACTAACTATTTTCATGTCATCTAGCACATAGCAAGATCAAGAGTAAAGCATGCATTATGTGGTGTCTCAACTAGGTTACCACCGTAACCCTATCATCATGCATCGGAAACAAACGGGTTCCGAAGAACAAGTGTATCATGGTCAAAGGGCTGCTTGCCTGGATTGGCTTGGTCTTCAAAGTCTTCAAATCCTTCTCCTTCTCCTTCTTCAGCAACTTCGTCAAATACGGTATCTATACGTCGCATAATAACAACGGGAAAATAAGACCACAAATAAAACAGAAAAATCAATGTGCTCAGAAAAATGTCAACTTATTTTTGTTAAATACTAGAGGGATTTCTAAGATGGGGAAAATTCTTAGTTGGAGTTATGGAGTAACAGAATGGAATCTTTTGATTTTAGAACAGGAGTTTTATTGCTCAAATTTGAATTTAAATTTGAACAGAACAGAAAAGTTTCATGGATGTGAGGGAAAGTTACACCATTAAATAGGTTGGAATATTACAAGAATTTAGGAGTTGGAATTAATTCATTTGGATCAATATTCTTTTCTGTAAAAATGTTTGAATTATTTACAGAAAGAATAAAAGAAAATGCCCCTGTGCCACTGGGCTAGAGGGGCCATAGTGCACGGCCCAGGGCAAACCAGCCCAGCCGCACGGGCGCCAGCGCGCATGTCAGGTTTTCAAACCTGACAGGCGGGGCCCGGCGGTCAGTGGCTGAGAGGAGGGGGAGAGAGGGGTGAGGATGATAGGCTGGGCCCGCCTATCATCTCCAACCTCACGGCCACGGCGACGGCGAGCTCACCGGCGGTGATTCCGGCCACGGCGACGGCAACGGAGGGCAGGGTCGGGTTCAGCGTCGAGTGGCGGATGCAGTGGAGGTGGTGCGGCACGCCGGGGAGGTCGGGTTCGCCGGTGGCGAGGTGGGACGGCGGAGGATCGTCGGGAGGTCGTCGCTCCGGCCGTTTCCGACTGCAACAGAAGGGGGAAACAGAGGGGAATGAATCAGTGGAGTGTGGGGGTTTCAAATCGGGCAAAAGGAAGGGCAGAGAGGGCCTGTACTGCGAGATCACCGGCGGCCCGACGCGGCGGAGCTCCGGTCGATCCCGAGCACTGGAGCTTCCTGGGGAGGAATGGGTGGTGGTGGAGGACTCAGGGCGGTGTGGTGAGGCTGTTGGTGCTGAGCGGGGAGCTCGGGGGGGCTTATATAGCCGCGCCCACGGTCCACCGTGGACTCGTGCGCCGGCGAGGTTGCAGGCGAGGCTAGAAGAGGTTCTGGTGCCTGTGATCAAGCCGGGGAGGATCGTGGACGTGTTCTACGTCCATTTGAGGTGAGAGGAGGAGCGGGGAACCTTCCAGGCGACGCGCGTGTGCGAGCCCGAGGAGTGGACGCTGCGGGCGGCCAGCGCGCGTGTGGCGACGGCCACTGGAGGGCGTAGGAGGAGGGGGACAGCGCCGGTGGGGGCTGCGGACGTCGAGGCACGTTGAGAGGCGCGAGGGGGGAGGCCCGAGGCTGTCGAGGGCAGCTGATTGGGCGAAGCTACAGTGCGGTGGCGCACTGTAGCGTGCTCCAGAGCGCCCGAATGGCTGGCACATTCGTGCCCTCGCCGCTCTGGTCATGTCCAACGTGCCCAAGGTTGTCTAGAAGGTCAAGGGGGAGTAAAGTAATGGCCTATGGCCTTGGATGCTCTGGAGATGCTGTGAGAGAAAGAGGAAGCTGGTGACTTGGTAAGAATTGGCTGTCCAGCAGGGTAAACTAGGGTTCTTACCCCTCAATCATGGAGCTAGGGTCCTGGGGAAGTTACTGGAGGTGGCTAGTAACTGGATGAACATGTGGTAAAAAGTTGAGGCCAAGATAAATAGTAAAAGTGATCAAGAAGAGGGCTTTGGTAATTCTGCAGAAGGTGTTTGATCAGTGTTTGGTCAAGCAAATGATCTGCACTTGCCATGACACTTAACAGGATTGAATGACATGTGAAAATAGGGTGCTTCACCAAATTTGGGCTCATTTGAAGAAACTAGCCAATGTAACTTTTATGAACCCTAGAAATCAACAAAAATGGCTTCATCTTGTTTGAGTCAAGCTAATCATCTCCCCTTGATGCACCACTTGGTGTAGTTTCATCATTTGGGGTATTGATCATGCCCACAAAGTTTGAAGCTCCAGGTAAAAAGTTGGTAATGTAAAGTTGTTCAAATTTGCATTTGAACAGAAAGGGTTTTGGGGTGATCTGATCAAGTTGCTCTATTCCAAATCTTGTGCCATTTGGTCTAGATGCCTTATTAGGCATTTCTAGCATGTGCACCAAGTTTCAGAGCATTTGGACAAGTTTGGCAATGTAGAGTTGCTCAAACATCAAATATGGACAGAATGGTTATGAAGGGTTTTGATGAGGTTTTCTTGCTTCCCAAGGCATGGGACTTGGCAAGATCATCAAATATGTCATATGTGACATGATAGAATTTCCATGGAATTTTTTGAGAATATTTCCTTTGTAAATATTTCAAAAGCTTGAAATATCCAAAAAGGGTTTTAGAGGGATTAGCCCATTACTTTGAACATGACCAATTGTTGAAACTCTTATATATGGACAATATATGTCCTCTGAGTCTCCCTGAATTTTGGCAAATATTTTTGAAATAGTTAAATAATTTTTCCCTATTAAAGACCATTTCTGGCTTTAAGAAAAAGCTTTTAAATAAAATAGGAAAATAACTTTTAAAATTATACTTTTGTGGTTTCTGGGAGTCCTATGACTACTAGGTCTCAAATATACTTTTTGAAATAATTTTCTCACCCTAAATCAAGTACTTGCAGTGCAAATCTCAATTCAGGGTTTTTTTGGAAAACTAAATTTATAAAATACATTTTGGCCAAATTAATTTTGTAAGAAATTACTATACTGTTATATAACACTTGGTATGATCATTGGGCAGAAGTTTTGGGTATGGAGATGAATTCTACAAGAGGTAATAGTTGACTTTATTGAGCACATGAAAAAGCACATGAAGAAAACTCAATTCCAAATAAAAGCCAAATGATGCTAAAAAATTTTGCTGGTCCAAATTTTCATGCTCCATTAATGCAAATAACATGTTACAAAATGCAGGGTGTGACAAATTATAAGATTTTCAATTAATGTTTCATCTTTGAACATAGGAAATGTCTGACAACGAAAAGGATTTCGGTATGTGCGAATACTACAAAGACAAGCACGGTATGTGTGACAGAAATTTCCTAGTTGATGGTAGGCGCTTCAGCATCAAGCTGGATGAGATCGGAAGTCACGACGACAAGTCTTTTTTCGTAATTAAGCATCACTTCTGCTTCATTTGCTTCAACTAATAATTTTAATTTTTTACCATTCTACTAGCGTATCCCATGCCATGCAAGAATTTTTGTCTTGGATAAGATTGGTTTCAGTTCTATGGAAACTATGGAGGTAAAGAGAGTTCACTTGAGGACTGAGCATGGTTATACTTTTGACACAAAATTATACAATGCAGACACGTACACATATTTTGAATGCTCAAATTGGAGAGCAGTATGCAAGGCTTATACATTTGAGCCTGATATACTTATCACCTTTGATATTCGTCCAGAAGATGATGATATTGAAGGTAATGTCGACACCTGTGTCAATGTGCAGACGACTCCAGTTCTACCATTACGTGAGTTTCTCAACGAATATGTATGTCTTCGATATTGTTTATTCAAAAATAGTTGAAAACTAATTTCTATTGACATCTTATTTCCATTCAAGCAAACATGTCCGGCGCTTGGTAGACATGACCTACTATGCGAGGAGATAAGTCATTATGTTTCATGGCTTGAGGATCTTGATACTGTCAAGACAAATTATTCTCCTGGACTAAAAAATATTAGTACTCAAAACGTGCGACCACTAGCATTCATATTGAACTACAGTCACATCTATTTAGGAAAGATGTTAAGATTCTTACTATTTGTCCTAAGTGTATCTTTTGCAAACATTATTCTTTAAGCTAAACTTCATTGCAAAGTATGTTACTACGATGTTCTTAAACAGGGACTCCCGATGATAGTTGTGCCTCAATGGATCGAGCATAAAGGTCGCATGACAATGGTTAGCTTACGACCAATACATCCTACATTGCACTTCAGTGCATTTAAGGTTTCTCGAAGCGAGCAAGTCTTAATAGTCAAAGACTGGAGCAAAATTGTGAAGGATCGCATCAGAGAAGTACTAGGGGGCAGCAATCAGAAACGCGACCCACAATTAGGAGACAGGTTCATCTGCATGCTCCAACATAATGAAGCAGGAGTGCTACACATGTTCTATGCTATTTTAACTAAGAGAGAGAGCATCAGGAGTGATTAGCTAGCTAGAATGAGTTTGAAGATGATGAGCATGTAGGAGTGATTAGATAGTTAGAATGTACTACACTATGACTATGATGATTAAATAGCTAGTGTCGATGGTAATGACTATGATGATTATTATTAGCTAGTGTTGGTGGTGATTAGATAGCTACACTATGACTATGATGATTAAATAGCTAGTGTTGGTGGTAATGACTATGATGATTATTATTAGCTAGTGTTAGTGGTGATTAGATAGCTACACTATGACTATGATGATTAAATATTGTTGGTGATTTTATATTAATATGATGATGATGTTGATCATGCATGATTATCATGATGATCTGTTATTAGCTAATGTTGGTGGAAGGAACGCGGATTAGATTCATGTGGATGGATCAAAAGTGACCAAAAGTTGAATTAGTAGGATCGTCGTCCTAATTCAACTTTTGATTCATCCAAATGAATCTAATCCATGTTTCTTCCTCACAATGTTATATTAATTCATCATGGACATAATGACATATTAACCTCTTAATTGATACTGTATAAAAATTTGTATAACGGCGTATAAATACACTAAAAATGAAAATCACTATACTAGTAGCGCTGGACATAAAGCATGCTAGTACTAGTTATATTATCACTAGCGTGTCTTTACTAAAAGCGTTGCAGCTATTATCAGCACTGTGTTTATGCAAAGCTCGCTACTGCTACCCATGGATAGCAGTAGCGTGGGCTAATCCACGCTACTAATACATGTTACCTGTAGCGCCGTATCAGTAGCGTGGGTTCCCGCCCTACTGATACACTTAAAACCCACGCTAATGCTAGGCTTTTCCTAGTAGTGGGCTCTGGGTGTCGGTCCATTCTGCCATGAAGCCGGCAAGCACGGCGCCCTTGACGACCCTGGTGGTGCTAAACTCCAGTTGAAACGCTTGCAGCTCGATGTTCATTCGGTGACCCATGCCGCAACATTGGGGCTCCTCAACACCCTTTCCAACGGGTAAGCAGATACAACCTTGATGGGATGCCCTTGGAAGTAGTGGGGCAGCTTGCGCGAAGCGACGAGGAGCGCGAGCAGAAGCTTCTGTGGCATAGGGTAGTGTGCCCAAGCGTCGCGGAGCACCGTGCTTACAAAGTACACCGGGTGCTCGACGAGGGTTGGGGCCAGGTTGACCTGAGGCTGTCGTGCCTCCTGAGGCGAGAGGACCTCAGGAGCTTGGTTGCCGGACGAAGCGGTTGGGGCTTGAGGAACGTCATCTCATGGAGCTTGGTCGTCGGCTGGCTCTGGCGGAGCCTCACATGTGTCGCTCCGAGGCTGTGCGGCCTCGTCCCGGCGCTCCTCACGGACTGCCACCAGCGCTGTGATGGCGGAGTGTGGCGTCACGGCTAGGTAAAGCACCAAGGGCTCTTGGGGTTTCGGCGCAACCATTACCGACGGGCTAGTGAGGTATTTCTTGAGGTCTTTGAATGCTGCATCGGCCTCTGGGGTCCACTCAAATGGGCCTTTCTTTTCATTAGTTTGAAGAAAGGAAGGGCACGCTACCCTAGCTTGGAGATGAAACGCCCAAGTGATGTCACGCAGCCGGCCAGCTTCTGCATTTCCTTGAGGGTCTTCGGTGGACTCATCTTTTCTATGGACTTGACGTTCTCGGGGTTAGCCTCGATTCCCATGTGTGACACCAGGAAACCCAGCAGCTTGCCTGACGGGATGCCAAACACACACTTCTCCGGGTTGAGAGGCAGGTCTACTTTGTGTAGGCTGGCGAAGGTCTCTTCCAAATCTTCAATGAGGGTCTTCGCCTGACGAGATTTCATCACGATGTCGTCCACGTAGGCTTGAGCATTCCTCCCGAGCTGCTCACCCAGGGCGATCTGCATCAGGCGCTAGAAAGTTGCTCTTGCATTCCGCAACCCGAACGACATGCAAGTATAGCAGTATACCCCGCACGGGGTGAGGAAGGCAGTCTTCTCGACGTCTTGTACCGCCATCTTGATTTGATGGTAGCCCAAAAAGGCATCCAACAAGCACAGCAGGTCGCACTCGGCGGTGGAGTCGACAATCTGGTCGATACGCGGTAGCGGGAACGGGTCTTGTGGACAGGCCTTGTTGAGGTTGGTGAAGTCGACACACATGTGCTCCTTCCCACCTTTCTTGGGCACGACCACCGGATTCGCCAACCACTCTGGATATTGCACTTTGCGGATCACGCCAGCTTCTTGCAACTTGCGAGTCTCTTGTCCGATGAAAGACTACTTCTCAGTGGACTGGCACTTGGCCTTCTGCTTTACCGGGTGCACGTTGGGGCATATGTTTAAGTGATGCTCAATCACCCCGCTTGGAACTACTGCCAGGTCCTTGGGTTCCCATGCAAACACCTCCTTGTTCACGTGCAAGAATCAGACCAGTGCCTTTTCTTGAGCTGGGGGAAGGCTAGCACCTATGGTGAAGGTGGCTCCCGACGCTCCGTCTTCATCCACCAGCACCTGCTTCGTCTCGGCCCGGTCTTGAGAGAAAAGCTGCTTCTTTTTGGCTGGCACAGCCCCCACGGCCTCCGGAGCTGCTTCGTTGGCCTGGCGTGCCACCGCTGCGGCCCAGAAGGCGACCTTGAGGGCCCCCAGGGCCTCCTTGATGACTCCGGCCACACCGAGGATGCCGTTCTTCCCCGGCATCTTCATGAGGTTGTAGGCTGGGTGAGTTGCAGCCATGAACTTGGCTAGGGCTGGGTGCCCAAGAATGGCGTTGTAGGGGAGGCCGATGTGGGCGATGTCGAAGTCGATAAGCTCGGTGCGGTAGTTGTTGCGGGTGCTGAAGGCGACGGGGAGCCGGATCTGCCCCATGGGGTTGGTGGAGCCATCGACGACCCCGGAGAATGACCTGGAGGGGCGGAGCAATTCGGGCGACACATGGAGCATGACGAATACTTCTGGGGAGAGCACGTTGAGTCCGACCCCGCCGTCGATGAGGGTCTTGGTTACTTCCACGTGGCAGATAGTGGGGGTGTAGAGCATCGGGAGCGCGCCTGCACCTGCGGTGACCACCGGGTGGTCTCTAGAGTCGAAGGTGAGGTTGGCCTCAGGCGTATCCCATCCTGGAGGGGCTCCCTGCAAATCTCGGGTGGAGGCCATTTGACAATAGAACTGCTTGACATGGAGATCTGAGGGTGGCGCCTGGGAGCCGCCGAGGAGGGCCGCGGCGGCGTGGGGTGCCAGCACTGCGAAGCGTGTGGTGAAGACACCGCGAAGCTCCTCCCAGGATGCCACAGATGACTCTGGCAAGCTGAGAAACCAGGTGCACGGTACGCCGATGAGAGCCATGGGGAGCCAGCTGGCCATGACCTTGCTGTCGCCGCCAGCCACTGAAATGGCCTCCTCGTAGAACTGGAGGAAAACAGTTGGATCTATCGCTCCGTCATAACGGGGTAGCATCTCCGGCCTAAACCTAAGTGGCCACTGCACCTGTCGCAAGGAGGCTCGGTGGCCTGCAATGCCACCACGCGCGCCCACTGAGCTGGTCGAAGGAGGAGCGCCGCCATAGGAGCCTGGCAAACAGAGAGCGAGGTGGACGAAGAGGCAGAACTTCGGCACATCCCTACCTGATGCGCCAAATGTCGGATTTCGGGTTCCGCAAACCCTTGAGAGGTTCGAACTCTCGGTGCGCACGAAGAACACTCTCTCCCCAGCGCGCTCACCCTACGATTCCACGGCTTAGCTAGACGAATTCAAAGAACAAGGGACATAGAGGCTTATACTAGTTCTGGCCACCCTATGGTGTAATACCCTACTCTAGTGTGTGTGGTGGATTACCTTGTATGGCTGAGGAAGAACAAGTACAAGGGATGAACAACCTCCGGGGGAGAGGTGTTCTTGGGCTCGGATGAGCTTGTGGTATGTGTAGGGTGGAATGGATCAGATCAAATGATCCCGCCCCCCACTATGGTGGTGGCTAGGTCCTATTTATAGTGGCCTTGTTCATCTTCCAAAATATCGGCGGGAAGGGATCCCGCAATGGCCAAATTTGAAGGGCAACAACTAGTACAAGTTATCCTAACAAAAGTAGTCTTCGCGTGCCAAAGGCTCTGGTGGTGACGCCGCGCCAGGCTCCACGATGACCTCCGTTCTGCACCCCTAGCGGTCCTTGATCTTGTTGCACCGATATGGAAACCTTTGCTGATCCCTCGGGACTCCGCTCCTGCGCTTGCCCTCTTAGCACCAAATAGAAAACTGGTACAATGCACCCGCTTGCACCCACCTAGCCTTGGTCGTCATTGCTCACGTCACGTGAACCTCGTGAGGTGCTCCTTGCATAGATATCTCCACTCCTCGGGAGCCAGCCTAGAGAGACTGCCCCCAGGGAGGTCTTGTGGTCACCCGCCTTGTGAGGCTTGGCCCCTCGCGAGGGTCTTGAGTTGCAGTTGCTGAAGTTGGGCCGCACAAGGCCGCTGATGGAGCCACATCACGGGCCACAGGCAGGTAGGTCTGGGTACCCCCATTCCCAGGACGCCGATAGTAGCTAGATGGCTTCCTCTCTCTCTCTCTCTCTCTCTCTCTCTCTCTCTCTCTCTCTCTCTCTCTCTCTCTCTCTCTCTTTTGATTATCAATACAATGGTCTCTTGGAGATCCATATGATGTAACTCTTTTTGCGGTGTGTTGTTTGGGATCCGATGAACTTTGAGTTTATGATCAGATCTATCTTTTTATATCCATGAAAGTATTTGAGTTTCTTTGATCTCTTTTATGCATGATTGCTTATAGCCTGGTATTTCTTATCCGAAATTTGGGTTTTGTTTGGCCAACTTGATCTATTTATCTTGCAATGGGAAGAGGTGCTTTGTAGTGGGTTGGATCTTACGGTGCTTGATCCCAGTGACAGAAAGGAACTGACACGTATGTATCATTGCTACTAACGATAAAACGATGAGATCCCTATCTAACGCCATAGATAAACATATCTTGTCTACACCATGTCATCGTTCTTAATGCATTACTCCGTTTTTCCATGAACTTAATACACTAGATGCATGCTGGATAGCGGTCGATGTGTGGACTAATAGTAGTAGATGCAGGAAGGAGTTAGTCTACTAATCTTGGAGGTGATGCCTATATAATGATCATTGCATGGATATCATCATAATTATTTGAAGTTCTATCAATTGCCCAACAGTAATTTGTTCACCCACCGTTTGCTATTTATCTCAAGAGAAGCCACTAGTGAAACCTACGGCCCCCTGGTCTTCTTCCTCATATATTTGCCTTTGCGATCTACTTTTTCCTTGCACCTATTTTCAGATCTATTAAACCAAAAATACAAAATTACTTTGCTGCAATTTATTCTTATTTATTTTATTTGGCGTTCGATCTATCAATCTACTACAAATTCCTCACGTCCGTTTTGCCTATCTTGAGGCGCCGTACCCTGAAAGGGATTGACAACCCCTTTAACACGTCGGGTTGCGAGAAGTTATTATTTGTGTGCAGGTGATGTTTACATTGTGTTGCTTGGTTCTCCTACTAGTTCGATAACCTTGGTTTCACATATGAGGGAAATACCTACCGCCACTGTGCTGCATCATCCCTTCCTCTTTGGGGAAATATCGACGTACCTTTAACCGACGTCAAAAGGAATTTCTGACGCCATTGCCGGGGAGCACCTTCAACATATACCAAGTTCCTAATAACACATCTCATCTCCTTGCAATTTACATTATTTTCCATTTGTCTCTCTTTTTCATCTCCCCCACTTCACAAACATTTCCCGTTTTTATTCACCCTCTTTTTCGTTCGCCGTTTTCTCGTCAGATCTGTTTTCGTTTGCCCTTATGTCTTACTTGGTTACTTTGCTTGGTTGTTTGGTATAATTGGGTATTTTATTGGAAATCGTAAGGAAAGCGTATATGGATCCTCATCCACTTGCCAATCTTTTTAAAAGATCCAATTATGTTGAACCTATTGCTAGTGAATTGAGTACACTAGATTATCTTTATGAAGTTTTGATTGAGAATCATGAATCTGAAAATTGTGATGAAGTGATAAAAGAGGAAGTGATTAATGATGGTTCCATGTATGAAAAGCATGATTGCAATGATATTATTATAAATTCTATTAATATCAATTATGTTAATGATATGCAAAACCCCAAGCTTGGGGATGCTAATTTTGATATGTCCTCTACTTATTGCAATGATCATGATTGGGGTAATTCTTCTTGTGATCTTGAAAATTTATTTAAGCCTCATGATGATTAAGATATTGATGATAATATTTGCAATAATATTGAAAGTGGGTTTGGAGAGGTCATGACTTTATTTGATGATAATCCCACTATTTTGGAAGAGTGTCAACTTTTTATGTATGTGGATCATGAAGAGAAAATTTTATATGATAACTATATTTTTGAATTTGAGTATGATCCTACATACTATTATTATGAGAGTGGTAAATATGGTTGTAGAAATTTTCATGTTACTAATTTACCTCTCGTCATGTTGAGATTGCTATTGTTTCATCCTTCTTCCTTGCATATGCTAGATGTTTCTTGTCTTGATAATTTGGTTGCCTACAAAATGCCTATGCATAGGAAGTATGTTAGACTTAAATGTGTTGTAACGTGTTTCATGATGCTCTTTTTGTCCTTCAACCCTTGTCTTTCATGTGAGCATCATTGAAATCTCAAGCCTATCTTAATGGCTATAAAGAAAGAGCTTGTTGGGAGACAACCCAATGAATAAAATAATTGTTTGCTTTTTGTTTTCTGTTCATGTGTGAAAAAACCTTTATTATATCTATTGAGATGTGTTCTTGTAGTTTGAATAAAGGTTTGTGCCAAGCAAAGCCTTAGGAACATGTTGGGTGTTAGTAGATTTGATCTAGCTAAAAAAACAGAAACTTTTGCGCTCGCGAGAAAAATTCTCATTTTTAACAGGAAAGTGATTTTTAGTTGTTCTTTTTTCAAAAGATTAATATACAAATTTCCCACGTGGCCCTATTTTTTCAAGATTTTTAGAGCTACGAAAGTATTCGAAACTTCCAGATTACTATAGACTGTTCTGCTTTTGATAGATTCTGTTTTATTTGTGTTTTGTGCTTATTTTAATGACTCTATGGTTTTCTTTGATGAGTTTTTGCCATAGAAAAGTTGGAATACAGTAGATATAATACAAAAACAAAATATGAATTGTTTGATACAATACTTATAGTAGTGATTTGCTTTCTTATACTAAAGGATCTCACGCAGGTTTTGTTGAGTTTTGTGTGTGATTGAAGTTTTCAAGTTTTGGGTTATCTTACGATGGATGGAGGAAGGATGGAAGAGACTAAGCTTGGTGATGCCCCGGAATCCCAAGCTATTATCCAAAAATGAGCAACCAACTAAGCTTGGGGATGCCCCCGAGTGGCATCCCCGCTTTCTTCCAACAACTATCGGTATTTCACTCGAAACTATATGTTTATTCATCACATGATATGTGTTTTGCTTGGAGCGTCTTGTATGCTATGTGTCTTTGCTTGTTTTCTTTTGCTTTTAAGTCAACAATCCTTGCTGTACACACTTATTTGAGAGAGCCGAAATGATTTCATGACTTGCTAGAATTGCTCTCTATGCTTCACTTAAATTTTTATGAGCAATGGACTTGCTCTAGTGCTTCACTTATATCTTTTTGAGCACGGTGTGCTTAGTATTTTTGAAGAAATACTCTCTTTCTTCACTTATATTTATTTGAGAGTTAGTAAAATTTTAAAGAAATTATCTCTTGCTTCACTTATATTATTTTGAAAGAATGAAGAAAAAATATGATCATGATCTTCACTTATATTTGTTTGAGCTTATCAAAAGCAACACATGAAAATTAGTCCCAAAGTGATAGATATAAAAGATGGATATAATAAAAACTTTCATGAAGATCATTGGACAAAATAAACTTGATTCCTTGTAATAGTTTTGAGACATGATGATATGATATGTGAGTCATGTTAATGAGTAAGTATGCTTTAGTAAGAATATTAGTGTTAAAGTTTGTGATTCCCTATGCAAGCATGAAAGTCAATAATTATGCAATGAAATTATATCCTACTTGTGGTGCATTATTCGGTGTTATTTATTCTCAATGCTTGCTTATGATATTATTCGTTTCATGGTTGGTCACTTCCCGGTCTTTTGCTAGCCTTCATTTTGCACTAAGTATGATAACTACTTGTGCGTCCAAAATCCTTTATCCCAGTTTTGCCACATGAGTCCACCATACCTACCTATATGCGGTATTCCCTTGCCGCTCTAAGCAAATTTGTATGTGCCATCTCTCATTTTCAAAATAAATTTCCCTTTTGTGTGCCCGTACCGCTCACGAGGCAGTGAGGGGTGGCCTATATTTTCCATGCTAGATGTGTTATTCTCACGATGAGTGTTTACGCACTTGTCATTGCACGAGAGTAAGGCAAAGGTATTAGGGATTCCCAGTCCCGAAATGAAAAACAAATTTACTTTATGTCGTCAAATAATAAATTCCTTGGAAAGTGTGGGTATGGAAGGCAACCGTGGATTCGGCTAGCCATGGCTTGTGAAAGTTCGTTGGAAACGGAATAAACTTTATTTTTTGTTTGGGAACCGCCTATGATATATCTAGCATGGAAAGTGTTGGGAACCTCAAGTCGTTCTCGTTGATGGAAAAAGTATGCTTCCCAAAAAAAATTATCTCTCAATTTAAGCTTTGAGCTCTCGCACCTCTACAAATCCCTACCTCCCTCTGCGACGGGCCTTTCTTTTACTTATGCAATTTTTATTTTTAAATTTGAGTCTCTATCTTCTCTTACAAGCACCAACTAGGAAACACTATGATCGTACTTTAGCATTGGGTGTTACTAATGTACGAATGTGTTTCATGAATGGATCAATGGTTGAGCATAATGGGCTAGGATTTCCTTATTTTAGCATTGATATTTTGAAAGACATGGTTGCTTGTTGATATGCTTGAGTATCTGAATTATTATGTCAAAACTAGACTATTGCTTTGAACCATATAAAAGTCCAAATGTCCATGCTATAAAGAAAAGAATATGATATGACATGATAGGCAGCATTCCACATCAGAAATTTTGTTTTTATCACTTACCTACTCAAGACGAGCAGTAGTTAAGCTTGGGGATGCTGATATGTCTCCAACGTATCTATAATTTTTGATTGTTCCATGCTGTTATATTATCATTCTTGGATGTTTTACAATCATTTTATAGTCATTTTATACCATTTTTTGGTACTAACCTATTGACATAGTGCTAAGTGCCAGTTGTTGTTTTCTGCATGTTTTTACATTGCAGGAAATCAATATCAAGCGAAGCCCAAACACCGCGAAACTTTTTGGAGAATTTTTATGGGCCAGAAGACACCTGATGGGCGAGAGCTGCACCTAGGGGTGCCCCGAGGGGGACACAACCCACCAGGGTGCGCCAAGCCCCCCTGGCGCGCCCAGATGGGTTGTTCCCACCTTGGTGGCCTCCCGCGCCGCCTCTTTGCTCTATAAATACCCTAATATACCAGAAACCCTAAGGGAGTCGACGAAATATTCATCCAGCCGCCACAGAGTCTAGAACCACCAGATCCAATCTAGACACCATCTCGGATGGGGTTCACCACCTCCATTGGTGCCTCTCCGATGATGTGTGAGTAGTTCTTTGTAGACCTACGGGTCCGTAGTTAGTAGCTAGATGGCTTCCTCTCTCTTTCTCTCTTGATTATCAAAACAATGATCTCTTGGAGATCCATATGATGTAACTCTTTTTGCGGTGTGTTTGTTGGGATCAGATGAACTTTGAGGGACATCATACTTTCAGCCTCCTCCTCCTCATCCTCATCCTCCTCCTAGCGTCCTCCTCCTTGAACCGGTGGCCACTCCGGCCTCGGCGGCCACCACCTTCTCCTCACCGGTGGCCACTCCGGTCCCGGTGCCCACCCACTACGGCTAGATGGCTCCCTTTGCCCTCAACTTTGATCGTGGCAAGAAGTTTCAAGAAGAAATGAGGACCAAGTTGGGCCACCAAGTGGTTTTCTCTCCGGGTTTTCATCAAAGGGAATTCACCTTGGTGGTATCTTTCATCAGAGCATCTTTCAAACTTGATGCACACACGGTTAGTGTTTCTCTCAATGCAATGTTCGAGGGCTATGCTCAAGGTTTCCGGGTTCATTTGTTAAGGGATAGATCTTACAAGTTATCCATAGCTTCCAAGTCAGTTGGGTTTGAGATATATAATGCAGGGAGAATTGTGGAGAATGATTTTGAGATGGTTTTTAGTCTTTGGAATTTTGGGGAACCAAATTGGAGAATAGAAGAAACTGTTTATTACGCTGAGCTTGAGAAAGAATAGACACTTGTGGGTATAAAGGGTAGGGCAGTAGTGCCACACTCCGGTGATCGCCGGAGCTACGCCACGGTGACCAGAGAGGGTAGATTAGTTATCGAGAGGTTATCGGGCCCTATTAATGATGGTAATAATCAAGAATTAATTAGCATTTCATCTCGGTCAGCACCTGAGCAATCAAGACCCCAAATTCAACCACATGTGGTTCAACATAGGCATGTTGCGTCGCACGTAATGTGCCATGCATGCGGGGCCAACGATCACCTGGCCCGTTTTTGCACTAAGCCAAATATGCCCGGGATGTGGCCTTTCATGAAATTTTGCTCGTTCCCGAGCCCACCTGAAGAGGCTTGGGCCGCTGCGGAGGTTGAGGCTTAGTTCCACTATGCTGGGCATGTGCCATGGATTAGGCAGGTTACTGCTTTTTGGAGCTGGTCGAGGATCTTTTTCCAAATTTCCAACCGAGAACGACGCCTGCCTCCTCGCATTCCACTCCACTTACCAACTCTGCTTCCTCCTCGGCTCCTGCCTCCTCAAGCTCGCTTGTGCAGTGTTCGTCGCCGGAGCGGGCATTGGTCGCTTCCTTGTCGGAGTTGACCTCGATGGCCAACATCCCAATCAACCCTCTTTTCTTCGTTCCGCACGGGTTCCAGATATAGGAGGTGGCAGGAAGAACTGGGGTTTGCAGAGCCATCTTCCCGCATCGTCCAAGAAGGCATGAAGATTGGGCGATTGCATCTATCCATTCGCACCCCAATGAGGCATTTTTCCCCAATGTCCGTGAGGTCCTCGAGGAGTTTCTGCAAGGAGTGGAACATGTAGGGTTCAGAAAAATCCAACCATGCCCTTTTGGCGAAGCTTATGTTCAGTTTGCGCATGTCCGTGATCGTGATAGGCTCATTCGGCAGAGTCCACACGCTTTTGGCTATATTTTTATTTCCTTCTCTAAGCACAACGAGGGTAGAAATTGGCATTGCGTGCATTTGAATAGGACTTGTTGGCTGTTGTTCGTGGGGGTCCCTATTGATTTCTGCAACACAGAGGATGTGGTTGCAGCAATCTCCAAGTGGGGCAAAATCATCAGTTGAGAAAGAGAGGATGCACTTAGAGGAAAGATTTTGGTCAAAGCTAGGGTCACTAATCGTATTGATATACCTAAAAGCATCAGGTGTTCAGAGGGGGAACAGTTTGAGGAAGAGTCATGGACTAGTTCTGTGGAGGTTTTGCATGAGGAAATGTTGGGTGGGGGCCTGGAGATGAGGACCCTATTCCACCAAGTGGTTTTGACCCACACCAAGTGCCCCAGCATGCAAACGATTTCCCTGGTTTCCAGACCCTGCCTGTGCACAATATTCATGCACAGAATGAAGAATGGGATGCTTGGGAAGAACAAGAGGATCAGGAGCAGCACTGGGTTTTTCCTCAGCCAAACCCTGAGATTCCAATGCAACAGCAAGTGGAAATCCCAGTGTTGTATGAGGATGGGGCTCCTAATAGGAGCATCACTAGAACTGTCTCTCTATCATATGGGTTTTTCTCCATCACACACTCTGCCCGTGAAGAAGTTAATCAAGGGGTTCAACCAATGGGCATGGTCCTTCTCAATATTGCCTTGGCCTATAATGCTGAGGAAGAGGAAGAAGAATCGCTAGTGGCTGGAAACAATGCTGAGAATGATCAACTTCCAATTGTGGCAGAGCAGGTTAATAATGCAACTGAAGTTGTTCCGGAGAACAATAGCAACCCACCTAGTGTAGACCTGGCAGTTGTTCCCAATGAGGGGGGCCATACAGCTGCTGACAATCATGGTTTGCAGACGATTTTTTCTGCCAACAATGTAGACACTGATAATCATGCTGTAAGGACTGTTTCTGAGGGAGCATATGTTGCACAGAACACAACTGTAGCCTCAATTGACAAAGGAAAAGAAGATGTCCCAATTCCTCAAGTAGGCACATCTTAAGACATCAATAAGAAAGGTATTTCACATGACTTTAATTACCTGTTTGATCTACAATCAATTGCTGAATCACATGCTTTGGAAGTTTGTGATGGTGCTCACTTAATTTCTGAAGAAGGGCTTGGCCTTTGGATACAACATTTTGCACCAGCAACCCAGGGAGTTACCAACGCTTTTAAAATTGACATTCCTGTAACTTGGTTCAGTTTCATCATACACCTGTTGTTGACTCCTGATAAATTTGGGTGGACAATACATTTGTTGAAGTCTGAATTATGGAAACTACTGACTGCAAATTGTGACTTTGAAGATACTATGTTATTCCATATTCCCGATGAATGTGCTACACCACAGGCACCCATTTGTAAGGAGATTATGCTAGGTGTGGGTAAGGAAAATGAAGGAATTAGTCTAGCTGCACACTCCTCAAGTGGAGCTGGCAGTCCTTTAAAGCAGATGTCTCCCAACAAAGCTGTGTTGCTGCCAATGGGAGAAGCTATCTCCAAGAAAAGGAGGGAGAAAGAACCCGTGGTTGAATCTGAGGTAAGAAGAAGTGACAGGATTATGAAAGAAAATAATGGATATAGAAGAAAATCTTGTGATACTAAATCCTGCTTGCCATGTAATGCTATACCTCATGTTCTTCCAAATAAAGTGGTTAAGAACCTAACAAAATCTTTCTGCAAGGTTGCTGAGGATGAACTTCATGAGAAGCTGTCTAAGAAGCCCCAAAAGAAAGGACATGAAGAGGTGGCCAAGGTGTCCAAGGCCACAGGAGAGACTGCCCATTCCAAGATAAATTAAAGATGATCATGTCACTTAGTACTTGTCAAAGTGCTAGAATGCTGACTTTCACTTCTGTATGGGTTGTCTATTTTATGTTGGCTTTGATGTTGCAAATCAGACAATGTAAGCTTATGGATGTATGCCTAAAGTGGCCTCTTTTTTTAGTTGGTACCTTATTTGCTATGTATGACATATGGATTGGGTGTCTCATTGAAAGCAATGGTATTGATCAGCTACATCTTGTAAACATTTCTAATTATTTTTGGCTGCACTGTGATGCTGATGCTACGGTTTGCACCTGTGTTTTTTGGGTGACAGTCAGTTGTTATCCTAAGCTTGAGCTAGGTTATTTGCAATTCAAAACTCTCACCGCCTGTGGCAACTACCAAAGGATGGTCTTTGGTACTAGTTTTGGAAATCAATTGTTTCACAATGAATAACAACAGATCCTGGAATGTTAGAGGGATTAATGCCCTAGATAAGTGGCTAGCAGTTAGACAGAAAGTTGAAGAAAGTGTTGCTGGGATTATATGCATCCAAGAAACTAAGAGAGAGACTTTTGACCTGGCTTATATCCAGAACTTCTGTCCTCAGAGATTTAATAAATTTAAATACCTTCCATCCATTGGGGCCCCTGGAGGCATTCTAACTACTTGGAATGGAGCGCTGTTCTCAGGTGAAATGATTTTTCAGAACAAATTCTCCTTGTCAATTCAGTTTATTTGCAACTCTTCTTCCAAGACCTGGACTCTCATAAATATCTATGGACCTTGCAACCATGAGGATAAAATTGAATTTATTGACTGGTTTGGCAACATTCAAATGCCTATTGATGTGGATTGGATTTTAATGGGAGACTTCAACTTCATTAGATCACCTGAGGACAGAAATAGGCCTGGAGGAGATGTCAATGAAATGCTACTGTTTAATGACGCTATAAGCAGTCTTGGGCTGATTGAACTTCCGCTGAAAGGAAGGCAATTTAGTTGGAGCAATATGCAGGACAATCCACTGCTTGAGAAGTTGGACTGGTTTTTTACGCCAGCTGCTTGGATGACTAGTTATCCTAATTCTACTGCACTGCCTCTGGCAAAGCCTATATGAGATCACTTGCTATGTATGATTAAAATTGGCACAACTATTCCAAAATCCAAGGTCTTTAGATTTGAGAACTACTGGCTCAAGCATAGCTCTTTCAAACGGGTGGTCCAGGCTGCATGGAACATCCATGTGGGTTTCACAGATCATGCTAAGAAGATAAATGCCAAGTTTAAAACCTAAGAAGAGCTCTAAAGTTGTGGGCTAAAAGCTTGTCTTGCCCGAAGAAATAGATTGAAGAATTAAATGAATGTATCTTTCTTTGGGACTTTAGTGAGGAATACAGAGACTTATCTGTCTTTGAAAGCAATTGTAGAACCATTCTTAAGGATACCTTGCTAACAGTGCTAAACTATCAGAAAATCTATTGGAAGCAGAGAGGCAAAATCAAAGGAGTTAAATTTGGGGATGAAAACACAAAATTCTTTCATACAAAAGCTACCATCAATCACAGGCATAATAAAATAGCAATGCTGCTCAATGAGGATCAAGTTGAAGTTACTGATCATGAAGGAAAAGCCGCCATTTTATGGGAGGCATTCAAAAAGAGACTGGGCCAATCTACTGGGCATACAATGCATTTTGATCTAAATGACCTTTATGATCACCCAGTAGACCTTCAAGTGTTCTTGGACTTAGAAAACCCTTTTACTCAAGAGGAAATTAATGATGTGGTAAAAAACTAGCCAACTGGTACATCCCCAGGTCCTGATGGTTTTAATAATGAGTTCATCATAAATTGCTGGGATATTATAAAGGGGGATGTTACTAATCTTATCATCGCCTTCCATGCTGGTAATGTGGACCTCGAAAACATAAACACTTCTTTTATCACATTGATTCCCAAAAAGGAAGTACCAGTCTCCCCAAAGGACTTCAGACCAAATTCTTTGCTCAATGGAGTACTTGAAATCATCACAAAACTGTTGGCCAACAGACTGCAGAAAGTTATTCTAAAAATGGTGCACATTAGTCAATATGGTTTCCTCAAAGACAGAGTGATTCAAGATTGTCTAGGGTGGGCTTATGAGTATATTCATCAATGCCATTAACCAAAGGAGGAAATGTTAGTTATCAAATTGGATTTTGTAAAAGCATTTGACACAACTGAACACCAAGCAATCATTGACTTTTTTATAGCAAAGGGTTTTGGTGAAAAATGGATTTCTTGGATGCAACTATTGTTCTCTTCTGCATCTTCTGTTGTCATGTTAAATGGTGTGCCTGGCAAGAAATTTTATATCAGAAGAGGAGTAAGACAGGGTGATCCATATTCCCCCCTAATCTTTGTGCTGGCTGCTGATCTTTTGCAATCTATACTTAACAAAGCCATGAGATTGAATCTAATCACACCTCCACTTCAAGTCAATTCTTTCCTAGACTTTCCAATAGTTCAATATGCTGATGACACTCTGGTTATTATGCAAGCTGATGCTAGGCAACTCATTTGACTCAAAGCATTACTAAACACATTTTCTTCATCAACATGTCTTAAAGTCAATTATGGAAAATCAATCATGGTGCCTGTAAATATTGCTGAAGAGAGAGTAGATCTCTTTACAAACACTCTCCAATGTACTAGAGGGCATTTCTCTTCACTAACCTCGGTATGCCATTGGGGATTTATAAACCAACTGTGGAACAATGCTTACCTATGGTCAACAGAATTGCAAAAATACTCGCTGGAATTTCATCTTTCATGACTCAGGCAGGAAGGCTACTTCTGGTTAAATCGGTGCTTGCATCTCTTTCGGTATTTTTCATGACCTGCTTGGACATTCCAATCACAATCAAAAAGCAGATTATAAAATACTTAAGGCACTATCTTTGGAGGAGTCCTGATATGGAAGACAGAAGACCCGCAATGGTAGCTTGGCACACTGTTTGTAGGCCCGAAAACCAAGAAGGATTAGGTGTCTTATACATATACACCCACAACAAAACCCTACTCATGAAAAACCTACACAAGTTCTTCAACAGACATGACATACATTGGGTTAACTTAATCTGGGAGACTTATTACAGTGATGGGAAGCTTCCTGGAGACACAATGATTGGCTCCTTCTGGTGGAAATCAAATATGACACTCATTGATCAGTTTAAAGCAATTGCAAGATGTAATGTGGGAGATGGAAAAAGTGCACTATTCTGGGATGATTTATGTCACCAAACAATACTTCAACAAAAATTCCATCACATGCATTCTTTTGTCAAGAACCATGCAATAAATGCCCATCAAGTGGTTCGTACTGAATACCTGCAAGACTTATTCCATTTGCCATTCACAACACAAGCTTATGATGAGTTCTTACAAATGGGGGATATTTGCATATATTTGAGGCAATCTGAGTTTCTGGATGCATTGGACACTTGGAGTTACATTTGGGGGGATGAATTTTATTTTTCAAACACAGCATACAATGTTCTTATTGGACATAAGCAAACACCACCCCACTTCAACTAGATTTGGAAGAGCTCATATCAACCAAAGCATAAAGTTTTTTTTGGATGCTGTTCCATGACAAAGTCAACACAAGAAACGTGTTCAAGAGAAAGAGCTTTGAGCTTGAAGTTTACAATTGTGCAGTAAGGGACTGTCAACAGGAGGAAATATTGCATCATCTTTTTGGGGGATGTCCATTTGCACAACAATGCCGGGACTTTATTTGTCCTACAAAAACACCAAATCTCTCTGTATTAGAAGCATTCCAAAACCTGAAGGATAAGCTCAATTACCCCTTCTTTATGGAGATCATTATACTTGGATCATGGGACATTTGGACAAGCAAAAACAATAAGATATTTGAAAATATTGCTCCCTCATTTCAAGGATAGAAATTCATCTTCAAGGAGGAACTGAAAATACTCAAACACATGATGAAGTAAAAATTTGACAGACAGTTCTCTGAATGGTTGGATACATGTAACACCCCGTGTAATGATGCTACAGTAACCATTGGGGTTAGGTTAATCTTTTGGCTAAACAAGTATATGATCATCATTGTCTCGTATTCCTTTCAATTCGAGTTGAATTCAAATTTCAAATTGTGAGTGAAATTCAACACTGCTGAAACATGAAAACTAAAATGTTCATCATGTGGCAAATATTCTTTTGATAGTATTGGTGGTGAACCAACATTTTTGCAAAAGTATTAAATGCCCTAAACTATTTGAAACATAAGTTATAAAAAAAGGGAAAAGATAAAAGTAAAAGGAAACAAATCAAAGAAAATAAAAAGGGAGAAGACCCTCCCCTGCTGGGCCGTGGCCCCGCTGGCCTTTGGACCGCCAGGCTGGCCCAGCAACACCCCCATAACCCCCTGCCCCCCCTCGAAAACCCTAGCCCATGGTCACTCCCTCCCCATACCTCTCTCCCTCTCCCCCGATCCAGAACTGGATCGGGCTCAACGACCCGGTGCCGAAGGGCCTCGCCGTCGCCCTATGAGGCACCTCGCCGGAGCGCCTCCGCTGGACTGCCACCCCACCTCCGCCCTCCTTCCCGCCGGACCACACCGAGCCCGGCGCCGCTCGACCCCGACGCGGGCACCTTCCCCGAACAGCGCCGCCCTCCGCCGCCAACCCATCGTCGGCGACACTGTCGCCACCTCCCCGAGCCCACTGCCTCCCCCCTGCAGCTCCCTTGTGAGGAACCCCCCCTTTCCGTCCTCCTTCCCCTCCTCCTTCTGCATGCCTGCCGCCGGCCATCCCCCGCGTCTCCCGTGGCTGCTCTCCCAGCGCCGCTTGCCGCCGGCGAGCCACGGCCTCGCCCCGTCGTGCCGGGCTGCGGCCTTCGTTGTCGCCCGCAGCCACGGCCGGCGCCCGGCCGCCCGTTATGCGCAGCGGCCACTGCCGCCTCCGCCGATGGCCGCCGGTGCCCCGCATCCAACCCTCGCCTCGCTGACCGTGGCCTTCGCGCGCTGGCTGACCGCTCCCCCCCACGCCGCCCGGCCCCACCACCGCGCTGCTGGCCTCGTGCCGTCACAGCGGCTCCACCGCGCCTCACCGGCGCCTAGCCGTGGCCGGCGGCCTCAGGCTCACGCCCGCCCCGTTAGCCACTGTACCCGCACGCCCAAACCCGTTAAGGCCCCCTGTGCCTATGACAGGGGGGCCCCACTCGCAGAACGTTTTTTTAAGAAAAGATAAAAGAAAATATTAAAAAAATATTAAAAAAATAATTAATTAATTAACTTAAGTAATTAATCTTAATTAACCTAATTAATTGGATTAGTTAATCTAAAACAGTAGTTAGTCAAATGAGGCTTTGACAGGTGGGTCCCACCTGTCAGGTTTGACCAGTCAACGGGTCAGTTGACCTGCTGACGTCATGGTGATGTCATGCTGACATGACCTCACTATTCTGGATAATGTTATATTTAAATAAATAAATAATTCTAGAAAATGGTTAAAACTTTAGAAAATCATATAAAATAAGGCGTAACTCGGATGAAAAAGTTTTAGACATGAAAGTAGCTAAAAACGACGAGACGAATCCGAATACACGTTCCGTTCGTCCGCCACACGTCCCTAGCATAGTGAACATGCAACTCCCCCCCCCCTCGATACATCTATCTTAAAACGCGAAACACCGGGGATACTTTCCCGGGTGTTATCCCCCTCGGCCGGTATCGTGTAGCGCCGCGTTAGAGCACCCTAGCACTGCGTGTTGACATGTCGTGCTTCTCTATTGCATCTGTATGCTTTGTATTTATTGTTTCTTCTTCCCCCTCTTCTCTTCGATAGACTGCGAGACTGATGCTACCTCGATGATCGACTACATCGACGACGACCCCTCCTTCTTGCCAGAGCAACCAGGCAAGCCAACCCCCCTTGATTATTCCGATATCGCCCACTCTCTTCTCTCTTATGCTTGCATTAGAACTGCTACTGCTTTTTGTATGATCCTATTCTGATGCATAGCCTGTTGTTGATACTTGCTTTCATACCTTACATGTTTATACTAAACTGCTTAGTATAGGCTGGTCAGAGATCCATTAGAGACCCCCCCCCACTTTGTCCTGTCTGCCCCGCTGGATTATCAGAAGACCCGATCAACGGGATCGAAGACCGGGCCCCGGCACCGCACATCACTTTCCCCTTAGTTGCTCGACAATACTGGGTAACTATCGAGTGCCGAGGGTGAGACCTCATCAGCACTTCTGATGTTAACCTTGTAGGTTAGTTCATCAGTTATGGTCATCGAGGGAGATTTCCTCCTTCTCCATTCCCGATAACGACACTGTCGTGCAACTTCTCAAGAGTGGACCTCGAGGGTGACTCCTCTTTCGTTCACCTTGACGATAAACATTAGGTGGAATTCCATCGAGGGTGATTTCCTCAGGTTTTCCCATTGTTGTTAGACACACATTTACTATGGTTACTATGACTTTACACTCAACCATGTTACTAAAGACGGGTCGGCCCTGAGGGGTACCCACGCGAGCTTAATTGCGAGTGATGTGTAGTCGGGTTGACCTGGTAGGTGCCCGCGAGATAAATACGAGGCATGGACGGGCATTCTTAGCCCTTGGCGTAGGTCCTCGAGACGGGGTGATGGGGTCACATGTTCGTGAGTCTCTGCTCGTTACCGCGCGTTCCCAAGACACTAAACGGTTTGGATATTTGATCCAAGGGGCCTCTGGCCTGATAGCGCTAGCCATCACGTGGGCATAGTATTGGCGTTCTGCGTCGTATGCATCAGCCGAAGCTTAACTGACGTCATGCAATTGAGCGGCGCGTGCCGTGTTGGACAGCTTAAGCAGCTACCTTTTTAAGGAGGTAGCCCAGGTCTGCTCACCGTCCGCCCACGCAACGTGCAGGAGTTCCCGGGGAGATTGGCCCATGACCCCTGGGGCCATAGGTTTAGTCTGGCGTGCATGACCTCTCTATTAAGCCTAGGTCGGGTTGCGGCATATTGTTTGGCCGAGGCCGGCCATGACCTAATGGTGTGTCCGGCCGGAGTTAAGCAAGCGTGGTGGGTAAGTTGGTGCACACCTGCAGGGAAGAAAACATCTATCGATAGCGTGTCCCACGGTAACGGACACTTGGAGTTGTATCCCGATCGCTACAACTAGAACTGGATGTTGAGGCTTGGTTTAGATATGTTGCTTCGGGAGTCGAGAAACGATCCTAGAGCGTTGAAACAACAACATAAATATGACTTATGCTATACTACTCTACTCCCCCTGTTGCTGCAAGACGGTGGTTTCCAGAAGATGCTAGTCTTTGATAGGAATAGCTTCTCCCCCTCTTATTCTGGCATTCTGCAGCTTAGTCCATAGATACTACCCTTTTCATTGATACCGATGCATATGTAGTGTAGATCCTTGCTTGCGAGTACTTTGGATGAGTACTCACGGTTGCTTTGCTCCCCCTTTTCCCCCTTCTTTCTTCTTTCTGGTTGATGCAACCAGATGGTGGAGTCCATGAGCCAAAAGCCACCTTTGACGACTGCTACTACCCCGATGGAGGCTACTACTACGTGCAGACCACCGACGACCATGAGTAGTTAGGAGGCTCCCAGGCAGGAGGCCTTGCCTTTTCGATCATGTTGTTTTTGTGCTAGCCTTCTTAAGGCAAACTTGTTTAACTTATGTCTGTACTTAGATATTGTTTCTTCCGCTGACTCTTGTGTATTCGAGCTTATGTATTCGAGCCCTCGAGGCCCCTGGCTTGTAATATAAAGCTTGTATTATTTTAATTTGTGTCTAGAGTTGTGTTGTGATATCTTCCAGTGAGTCCCTGATCTTGGTCGTACACATTTGCATGCATGATTACTGTACGGTCAAATCGGGGGCGTCACAATACACTATTGTAATTTTCCTTTTCTTCTTACGTTTTCCTTAGTTCTATAGGTTTGTTTTCTTAGCTTTTCTCTTTTTGTCCCTAGTTTTCTTTTATTTTGCTTTATTTAGTGGGGGCTTAGCTCAAGCCCCTCAGAGAACCTTTGTTGCTTTTTATTAATAATAAAATTTGCAGTGGGGTTTCTACCCTACTGTTTATAGTCAAAAATGAACTTTGATTTATGATCAGATCTGTCTTTTTACATCCATGAAAGTATTTGAGTTTCTTTGATCCCTTTTATGCATGATTGCTTATAGGCTCGTATTTCTTCTCCGATATTTGGGTTTTGTTTGGCCAACTTGATCTATTTATCTTGCAATGGGAAGAGGTGCTTTGTAGTGCGTTCGATCTTACGTTGCTTGATCCCAGTGACAGAAAGGGAACCGACATGTATGTATCGTTGCTACTAAGGATAAAATGACGAGATCCATATCTAACGCTATAGATAAATGGATCTTGTCTACATCATGTCATTGTTCTTAATGCATTACTCCATTTTCCATGAACTTAATACACTAGATGCATGTTGGATAGCGGTCGATGTGTGGAGTAATAGTAGTAGATGCAGGTAGGAGTCGGTCTACTAATCTTGGACGTGATGCCTATATAATGATCATTGCCTAGATATCATCATAATTATTTGAAGTTCTATCTATTGCCCAACAGTAATTTGTTCACCCACCGTTTGGTATTTTTCTCGAGAGAAGCCACTAGTGAAACCTACGCCCGCCGGGTCTTCTTCCTCATATATTTGCCTTTGTGATCTACTTTTTCCTTGCATTTATTTCCAGATCTATTAAACCAAAAATACAAAAAAAAACTGTGTTGCAATTTATTCTTATTTATTTTATTTGGCGTTCGATCTATCAATCTACTACAAATTCCTCGCGTCTGTTTTGCCTATCTTGAGGCGCCGTACCCCGAAAGGGATTGACAACCCCTTTAACACGTGGGTTGCGAGAAGTTGTTATTTGTGTGCAGGTGCTATTTATGTTGTGTTGCTTGATTCTCCTACTGGTTCGATAACCTTGGTTTCAGATCTAAGGGAAATACGTATCACCGTTATGCTGCATCATCCCTTCCTCATTGGGGAAATACCAACGTAGCTGTAGGCGACATCAGATGCGGCAAGAGGAGCACACCAGGCACATAGGCCTAGCCAAGCCCAAAATGGCTCGTGAAGCTCCCGTCGCCACGCTGCAGTGGGCGCGCCGCCGTCTCCGCAACCTCTCGCACGAGCCGCACCTCCGTCCACCAGAGCTATCGCGGATGGAGTCGAGCCAGGCCCTCCTAGACCCAAATGGGGCCCCAAAGGGCCCAGATCTGGGCCGGGAGGGTGCCGCCACAAGCTGTCGCGCTAGCCTGTAGCCAAGAGACCATGCCACTACCTCCTCACCACCTGGAGTTGTGCCTCCCGAGGTCGCATGCTGCTGCCGAAACCGCCGCTGCCTAAGGTGCACCACCGCACGCCCGCGCCGGGGAAGAACCATCCGCAGCCGCCGAGAGCCCGAAGTCGGACCCCAGCCGCCACCCGCGCCGCCTAGATCCAGATTGGGCCGCTCGGCCAATGGCGATCCGTTCCCCGGCGCGCCTCTCCATGGCAGCCGTAGTGCGACCACGAGACCCCATCGGGACTACGAGTCGTCGCCACCAGGAGCGCCCGGAATTGCGCCACCGGTCACCGCCATAGCCCAGCGCCTCCAGTGACATGCCGTCCTGCACTGGTCGGGGATCTGTGAGGAGGAGGACGAGAGGTGACCCCGTCATCGCCCACGCCAGTCGGGCTTCGCCTAGCAGCGACTCGGGGCGGTGGCGAGGGATGGAGCGGCTGGAGGTGAGGGGCTGGGGGCCGACGGCTAGGTCTCCCCCGTTCGCCCGCAGGAGTGGCGCGGGGAGGAGCGGGTGCGGTGTTTTTCCTCTCGGGGCAGTCTTTTCTTTCATTGTAGAATTCCCAATGGAGAGACGCAGCTAGATCTATGTTTTAGTTTCATATGTTTTTATGATGTCAGTTACCAATTTCCGATAGTGTGGAGGAAGCTGAAGCCCGGGCAACCCTGGTTTGGCTACATGCTCTCGCAAAAGTTTTCAGAGGACCCGTGGAGCTTGAGATGGATTGCAAAACGGTGACTGAATATCTAAACTCAGATGTGCCCACTCTTGCTCCCTGCTATGGAGTGATCCAAGATATAAAGGCGGCCCTATCTTTCTTTCCTTCGTTCAAAGTTGTATTTACAGGAAGGAGGAGTCTTGTTAGCTTAAACGCATAACTTGGGAAAGATCTGAAGGATTACGTCATTCAAATATCATGTTAGGGAAACACATCAATAATATATAGGCTGCAGAAAACTATAGATGGACAATAGCTCTATATAGAAACCATTGCTTTCCGAGATACAAAATGGTAGGTACAGAATGAGATGAGCATGGAAGCTTGGTACAAATACATAAATGCATTTTCTGAACTTACTGTAATAATGAACACATATTAATAATTAAGTAGGAGGATAGTTGTGCGGTTCGTTTCTGTTTTGAGGGCTAATGCTCATTTCTGGAGGAAAATAATCTCAGATTTCTAACTGAACTATAATCCCATGTAGGTATAGTAGTAGAATAAAGAACATATTACACATCGATGTAATCCCTTATTCTTCCTCAGAGAACTAAATAAAAGAACACACATGAGTAAAATTAGAATAACTGAATAAAAGAACACACATGACTAATTTAAATTATGAATTGGACAGAAACATTTTCATGGTTGCCTAGCAAATGAAAATAGCATATTACCATATATTGGATCTTCAACAGAATCAAATACATGGTCAGAGTGTTCCCTAGATTCATGGTTTTTGAACTATGTTCCTTGACAAAAATGGCCACTGCTTGCTTACTGATGGATCGGATAGACAACCAAATCCTAAGTTTTGTTACTTTAACTTTGCAATTTAATATATGCAGCAGGACACCAGAAACAAACTATAAAGGAAAAATAATATGTGAGGAGTGCCCATTATTGTATTAAAGATGCATGCTCTATAGCTAACAAACACCAGAAACAAAGCAATAATAAAATGTATGTTAGAATTTACATTTTCTTATCTTGTATAC
Source organism: Secale cereale (assembly GCA_902687465.1). Classification (NCBI taxonomy): domain Eukaryota; kingdom Viridiplantae; phylum Streptophyta; class Magnoliopsida; order Poales; family Poaceae; genus Secale; species Secale cereale. Next base: position 579,707,504 of record LR738715.1, on the reverse strand, counting down.
TAAGCCAAGTAAAGACATGTGTTCGGTGGAAATAATTGTTCATCCGATCTTGCAAATCATCAAATAGGTAAGATGTATTTTTTAAATTTTGCCATCCCAAAAAAGATGTAGTAACTAACCATCATTAGGTTACGCGACAACTATCATTAGACAATGTATGATATCCCCTTACCTGAAAGCCAAAACCTATAGAAGTCGGAGTCTGGCGACCTTGTTTTCTTATTAATAATCTATTATTTCTTATAACATAAAGCTTCGTTGTTTTCTCGTCCAAATATTGGGAAGCAAGAAACAGTATTATCTCTGTACTGAAAAGAAGTACAAAATCTAGAAGGATTCACCTATTGGCGCTTGAAGTCATCTAGGTAGATGACTATCAAGCATAACGTAGTATTAAGCAACAATCATTTCAAGGCGATTTACATACAATTTCATGTACTACGCCTTCCGAAGTAGTACCGCCATCCATCACTACAAAAAAAACTTTCATGATAATACGTGTTTGTCATAGTAGGTCACGTTTTCTGTCATGTATGTACATCCATGACAATTTTATGATAGAATCAAGATAGTCATACATGAGCTATCGTAGAAGTGTTCATGATAATACCAAAATTTTCATCACGGAAGTGTTCACTTCCATGACGATAAATGGCGCATCATGGAAGTGCTTTCGTCAAGGGTAACCGTCACATGGCATCCACCGTAACGGGTCGCCGTTAAGCTCTCGGATCCGGTTTTGGATCCGATAACCCGCTAACAAAGAGGACCAATGGGAATTTTCCACGTGTAAAATTCTCATTGGCCGAAGGAACCATCTGTCAGCTCCATGTGCGGACAGATGTAAACCAACCAATGGACAGGAGGCGCCAATGATACGTCGACACCAACAGGGGCCCGTTCAGGTCAAAAGGCCGGCCCGTTTGACTTGGTCAAAGGATAACAGGCCAGCCCATCGAAAGCCTACAAACGGCCTGCTCGCATATAGCCCATTCAGGCAAGATAACTCACGGCCCATTATGGCCTTTCATAATTCAGCCCACTAGCTTCATCTAGGCCGTCCAATATGATTCCAGCCCGTTGTAACTTCCGGCCCATGTACGACCCATGACATCTTTTGGCCCATATGAGGACCTTTGTAACTCTTGGCCCATTTACGGCTCGTAGTGAAACTGGCCCATAATGAACAGTATATCGCTTCATACCCATTAACGGCCAATTACTCCATTGGGCCGTTCCCAGCCCATGTTATCTTTCGGCCTTTTAAGGGCCCATTTATTCTTGGGCTGATTTGCAGCATTCGGTAGCTTACGGTCCATTACTGGCCTTTTCCGCTTGTGGGCCAAATTCAGCACATGGTTAAAGTCGGCCCGTTTGTAGCCCGTTGATCCGTTGGTCCGTTTTCATAGCGTCATCAAGTACACCCCATTAAAGACCCGTTATGCATGTTGATGGAATTAAGCCCGTTATACTCGTCGGCCTCTTAAAGGCCCATTATGGTCGTCCCATGAACGGGTCGCTACCACTCTAGCCCGTTTACGGCCCATAATGTGGTCTGTTATTGGCCCATGTTTGGCCAATCGATCATACGGCTTGTAGAAGGCCCATTCATTCTACGGCCCGTAGAAGGCCATGGTGACAACGGACCGCATGTTGCCCATGGTTATTGTGGCCTAGTTCTAAATAATAGGTTATTGCGGCCACTAGCAAACCACGAAAAAAGAACTGCACTGACTACAAGTAAACAAATAAACAAGACAACGAGGAAATAAATAAGCAACCAACATACGCTAGGCTATTACGGCTATTACACACATTACAACCACTCGGCATCAAAGTTCGGCACCAGTGTAAATATGGGGAAGAAAGCAACATATTACATACACTGGTTGTTAAAGTTGGAGACCAGTGCAAATAAATGCTGCAGCAAAACAAGTCCAGAACTGAAACCACTTCACAAGAACTCAAGAAACAATATCCTGTGTATCCACCATGCTGGCAACACGCTTAGCAAGCTTATTAGCTTTCTCTTGTTTGTCGCTTGAATCCTCGAGCACTTGCTGTTGCACCAGAAAGTATGCATCTGAATTCTACAGGGACTTCCTCAGTCCTTCGGCTTCCTATCGCAGCACATCTGATCGATGACTTTCAACTTGAAGTTGAGACTCAAGAAGCTGAACTGATTCAGGCAACAAGTTCGGAGAGCTTGTGCCAGCTATAGTGGCTAGTAACTCAAACACTATATCAAGGCACGACTTTGAGGTTGTCTCACTGTCTACAAGATAGTTTTTATCAGTTTTCTTGGAGACCAACATGGTTATCTCACTATCTTGAACCTTATCGGTATTACTTTCTCTACCATTGCATAATGGGGTGCACTTATCCAATATTCTGTCGGCATTCTACAAGAGGAACAAGCAAACACGTCACATGTTTACCATGTTGTATATGAAACTCATTTTGGTAAACCAGTTCAGTTGTTAGGTGGACCAGATAACAGCATGAAACAACATATATCTATGTAGTATGGTCACTGTATGGTCTATATTATTCTAGTTTATGTTGACAAATCAAGATAGAGGCAGTTCAAATCATATCTGTTTAAGATAAAGCAGCATAAACATAATAGAAGTGTGGGAAACTACACAACACTAAGAACACTTGTAATGTGCATGCCATGAAACCATAACCGTTTATTCAATTGAAACAGGAATCAACATAGAGCAAGTTACAACAGCAAACCGGTTAAAGAAACATCTTTAAACCATACCTTTTGCGCCATTGGAGTTTCAATTGAATCCTTCAAATTTCAAATTAGTTGGTATGACTAAATACAGTGATGCTAGAGCAAAGGAGTATGAACCATAGCTACGGAACCTGGCCTGAGAACAATTCTTCTTCTGCTTTAAGCGTTGACTTGGGGTTCAGAGTGGTGGTCCTCGTGCATTGGGCACTGCACTTGCCTTACTAACTGCTCGTGTTTGGGTGCTCTGTGGTGGAAACGGTGTTTTGTCAACTGGCACTGGGTTATTGTCTGCTAGGGTTGGGGTTAGAAGTGTTGGGAAACGTAGCATGCAATTTCAAAAAAATTCTACGCTCACACAAGATCTATCTAGCAGATGCATAGCAACAAGAGGGGGTGAGTGTGTCCACGTACCCTCATAGGACTAAAGTGGAAGCGTTAGTTCAACGCGGTTGATGTAGTCATACGTCTTCGCGATTTAACCGATCAAGTACCGAACGTACGGCACCTCCGAGTTCTGCACATGTTCAGCTCGATACATCCCTCGTCGTCTTGATCCAGCAAAGGTGTCGAGAAACTAGATGAGTTCCATCAGCACGACGGCGTGGTGACGGTGATGGTGAAACGATCCGCGTAGGGCTTCACCTAAGCACTACGAGAATATGACCGGAGGCGTAAACTGTGGAGGCACACTGTTAACAATAGTTGTTCTGTGTTCTAGGCGACCCCTCCCCATGTATATATAGGTTGGAGGGTAGGGGAGGCCGCCAAGTGGCACACCCCAAGTAGGAGGAATCCTACTTGGGGTCCTCTCTCCTATTCCTATTCGGATTAGGAAGGGAAGAGGGGAAAGGGAAATCCTATTCCCTATGCCCTTTTTCCTTTTCCACCTTCCCCTTTCCTTCTCCAAATTGACCAGCCCATATGGGGGGTGCACCAGCCCCTTTCTGGTTGCTGTGTTTCCCCTCTTGGCCCATGCTACTTCTCGAGATTGCGTTGTATTCCCTCGAAGAAGAAAGGGTGATGCAACACAGTAGCGTAAGTATTTCCCGTAGTTTTTGAGAACCAATGTATGAATCCAGTAGGATACCACGCGCGAGTCCCTAGTACGTGCACAAACAAATAAGAACCTTGCAGCCAACGCAATAAAAGGGGTTGTCAATCCCTTCTCGGTCACTTAAAAAAGTGAGATTTGATAGATATGTTAAGATAATATTTTTGGTATTTTTGGTATAGATATAAAGTAAATAATGCAAAGTAAAGTAAATAGTTGATGGAAGATTAATATGATGAAGATAGACCCGGGGGCATAGTTATGAGAATATCTAGGCATGATCATTGTATATAGGCATCACGTCCATAACAAGTAGACTGAAACGATTCTGCATCTACTACTATTACTCACAAATCGACCGCTATCTAGCATGCATCAAGAGTATTAAGTTCATCAGAACAGAGTAACGCCTTAAGCAAGATGACATGATATAGAGGGATAAACTCAAGCAATATGATATAAACCCCATCTTATTATCCTCGGTGGCAACAATACAATATGTGCCTTGCTGCCCCTGCTGTCACTGGGAAAGGACACCACAAGATTGAACCCAAAGCAAAACACTTCTCCCATTGCAAGAACTATAGATCTAGTAGGCCAAACCAAACCGATAATTCTAAGAGACTTGCAAGGATATTTAAATCATGCATGAAAGATTTTAGAAAAGAATCCAATATTGTTCATAGATAATCCTGATCATAAACCCAATATTCATCAGATCTCGACAAACACACCGCAAAAAAGATTACATCGAATAGATCTCCTCGAAGATCGAGGAGAACATTGTATTGAGATCCAAAGAGAGAGAAGAAGCCATCTAGCTAATAACTATGGACCCCGAAGGTCTGTGGTAAACTACTCACAACTCATCGGAGAGGCTATGGTGTTGATGTAGAAGCCCTCCGTGATCGATGCCCTTCCGGTGGAGCTCCGGAATAGGCCCCAAGATGGGATCTCACGGGTACAGAAGGTTAAGGCGGTGGAATTAGGGTTTCGTGGTGCTCCTCGATAGTTTCAGGGTACGTAGGTATATATAGGAGGAAGAGGGACGTCAGGGGAGCAACAGGGGGCCCACGAGGGTGGGGGCGCTGATACATCTCCAACGTATCTATAATTTTTGATTGTTCCATGCTATTATTTATGAAGTCTTGGATGTTTAATGGGCTTTATCTTACACTTTTATATCATTTTTGGGACTAACCTACTAACCCAAAGGCCTAGTCCAGGTTGCTGTTTTTGCCTGTTTCAGGGTTTTGCAGAAAAAGAATATCAAACGGAGTCCAAACGGGATGAAACCTTCGCAAGAGATATTTTTGGAGAAAATCACGCACGGAGAACTTGAGAACCACGTTAGAAGAGCCACGAGGGACCCACGAGGATGGGGGGCGCGCCCCCTTCCCAGGGCATGCCCCCTGCCTCGTGGGGCCCCCGTGACTCCCCCGGTGTCCTCCTTCCTCCTATATAAGTCTACGTACCCCGAAACCATCAGCAACAGAGAGAAAACCCTGATTCCACCGCCGTAACCTTCTGTTCCCGTGAGATCCCATCTTGGAGCCTGTTCCGGAGCTCCACCGGAGGGGGATCCACCATAGAGTTCTTCATCATCATCATCATCGCCCTCACCATGAGTTTTGAGTAATTTACCACAGACCTTTGGGTCCATAGCTAGTATCTAGATGGCTTCTTCTCTCTCTGGATCTCAATACAAAGTTCTCCTCGGTCTTCGAGGTGATCTATTCGATGTAATCTCTTTTTGCTGTGTGTTTGTCGAGATCCGATGAATTGTGAGTTTATGATCAAGATTATCTATGAGAAATATTTGGTTCTTCTCTGAACTTTTTATGTGTGCTCATAATATCCTTGCAAGTCTCTTCGAATTATTGGTTTGGTTGGGCCTACTGGATCTATAGTTCTTGCAATGGGAGAAGTGCTTGGCTTTGGGTTCAATCTTGCGGTGTCCTATCCCAGTGACAGTAGGGAAAGCAAGGCACGTATTGTATTGTTGCCATCGAGGATAAAAAGATGGGGTTTATATCATATTGCTTGAGTTTATCCCTCTACATCATGTCATCTTGCTTAAGGCGTTACTCTGTTCTTATGAACTCAATACACTAGGTGCATGCTGGATAGCAGTCGATGTGTGGAGTAATAGTAGGAGATGCAGAATCGGTTCGGTCTACTTGTCTCGGATGTGATGCCTATATACAATGATCATGCCTAGATAGTCTCATAATTATCCTTTTTCTATTAATTGCTCGACAGTAATTTGTTTACCCGCCGTAGAATATCGCAATCATGAGAGAAGCCACTAGAGAACACTATGGCCCCCGGGTCTATTCTCAACATATCAATCTACGTCTACTTTACTTTCTATCGCTTTTACTTTCTGTTCATATCAACAAAAATACCAAAAATATAAACTATCATCTCTATCAGAGGTCACTTTCGTAAGTGACCATAAAGGGATTGGCAACCCCTTATCGCATTGGCTGCGAAGTTCTTATTTGTTTGTGCAGGTGTGAGGGACTCGTGCGTGGTCTCCTACCGGATTGATACCTTGGTTCTCAAAAACTGTGGGAAATACTTACGCTACTGTGCTGCATCTCCCTTTCTGTCGGATTTAGGGCTCCGCAAAATCCAAGAAGTTCGAACACAGGGGCGTGAACGAAGATCTCTCCCACTCACGTCTACCTAGCGTCTCGCTCTCGTCTCGGTGGAGGGATTCACGCAAACAACAGATAGAACACACAAGAGTTTACCCAGGTTCGGCCCACCGTGTTGTGTAAGACCCTACTTCCTGTTTTGGTGGATTAGCCTTGGGCGTGCTGGAATATGAGCTAGTATAATTGTTCCCGAGCTTAGGAGGTGAGCTCAGGAGGGTCAGGAGGCAAGAGTTCTTGCTCCTTGTGTGGTGGCAGAGTGTATGAGTCGATCCCCTCCTCTACTTGGCTAGGCTTGGTTCGACTTGTCTTCACTTGGTTCGACCCCCCCTCCATAGTGGGGGTTATAGCTACTTATATAGGCAGCCAGGGTCCTCTTCCCCTGAAATGTTTAGGCGGGAAGGGATCCCACAACGGCCATTTTTGAGAGGGAACACAAGGACGTTCCTATCCTGACAAAAGTGGCCTTCGCCTGCAAGAGGATCAGGTGGTGACACCGTGGTGGGCTCGACGGTGACATCCTCCTTATCGTCCTTGCAGTCATCGGCCTTGTTGCACCAAAGGGAAAACCTTTGCCGCGCTCCTTCGGAACCCGCGGCTGCACTGTCCCCTTTGCACTGACATGGCAATTGCGCCACTGGCGGACGCCGTCACCCGCTGACGCGGTGCGTCACTGCTGACATCACTGCCTCCTCCTGAGGCAGGCTTGGCCTTGGATTCTCTGCCCGTCCGGAGCACCTTGCTGAGGCCGCTCCCGAGGAGGTCTTGACTTCGTTCTCCTCGCGAGGCTTAGCCCCCTCGCGAGGGTCTTGGACAGCTGGTCAATCAGCTGGGCAGTACCAGGATCTCACTTTTGTAGGTGATCGAGAAGGAATTCACAACCCCTTTTATCGTGTTGGCTGCAAGGTTCTTATTTTTTTGTGCACGTACGACGGATTCGCACGTGGTCTCCTACTGGATTGATACCTTGGTTCTCATAAACTGCGGGACATACTTACGCTACTTTGTTGCATCACCCTTTCCTCTTCGACGGAATACAACGCAAGCTCAAGAAGTAGCAAAAAGAATTTATGGCGCCGTTGCAGGGGAGATCTACGCAAAAGTCATATACCAAGTACCTATCACAAACCCTTATCATTTGCATTACATTATTTCCCTCTCGTTTTCCTCTCCCCCACTTCACCCTTGCCGTTTTATTTGCCCTTCTTCCGCCGTGTGTTTATCGTTCGCTTGCTTCTTGTTTGCTTGTGTGCTGCTTGCTTGCTTGTCATCATGTCTAGCACACCTATCATTATCAACACTCCCGAGAGTGAGGTCCTCAACTTTAAACAAAGGGAGGAAGAAAACTTAAAAGATGCCTGGTATAGAATTTGCAATGCTCAAGATAGATCTAATAGGAAGCTTTCCACTTCCATGCTTCTTCGCAATTTTTATGTTGGCATAACTCCGTGGAATAGATTTATCTTAGATACCATTACCAGACGGAATTTCTTGGATAGCCAGACCTTTGATTCTTATAAAGCTATGACTGAATTATTTGGCTCACCACCTCTTATGGTTAATGGGACCGTTTTAACTTTGGAGCATGTTATGCAACGGTTAGAGATCATTGAAAACGAAGTTGCTAAAGTAGAACTAGTAGAGAACTTGGATAGAAAAATCCATAAAGAAATTACTCAATATGGATCTGCGGTAGGAGTTGTTCTGAAAAATCTTAAGGAAAAGGAGCCCATAGTTAAAGAAAAGCTAGATCAGGATTCCACTGGAATCATTAAGCTTGAGGATATTATTACTAATGTGGGCTCTTCTCTTTCTGCCATAAAAACTACTCCAAATACCTCTACCACTAAATTATCTAAGTTCATGTATGTCCCTAAAGACAAGGGTGAAACATCTAGAATTGCGGATCTCAAATCCATAAGTGTTCACCCTAATTTTCTTACTTTTGCAAGAGACCCTTTTGACACTTTAGAATTTCTTGATTTCTTGCTGAAGAGTTTGATTATTAATAGGGAAAAAGGAGTGCCTAAGAATCGTAAGTGCTTAATCAAAGAATTGCCTTCCAAAGATGGCAATACCTAGATTTATCTTGTATCGTGCCTAGCTAGGGGCGTAAAACGATAGCGCTTGTTGGGAGGCAACCCAATTTTATATTTTTTGTTTTTGTTGCTCTTAGGGAATAAATATTTCATCTAGCCTATGTTTAGATGTGGTTTAATGTTTTGTTTAGTGTTTGTGCCAAGTAGAACCTTTGGGAAGATGTGTGTGAAGTTTATGTGATCTTGCTGTGAAAAACAGAATCGTTAGTGCTCACTAGAATGGTCGTCAGATTTTACTGGAGCCTGCTATTTAGTTGATTCTTTGTGTAGATGATTAATAGACAAATTCCTCACATTTACCAATTTAGTTTGAATTTTTTTTGGAGTTACAGAAGTATGCGAAACCTGCAGATTACTACATACTGTTCTGTTTTTGACAGATTCTATTTTTCGTGTGTTGTTTGCTAATTTCAATGCATCTATGAGTAATATTTGGAGGTATGAACCATAGAGAAGTTGGAATACAGTAGGTTTAACACCAATATAAACAAAGAATGAATTCATTGCAGTATCTTTGAGTAGTGGTTTGCTTTCTTATACTAACGGAGCTCACGAGAATTTTTGTCTAAGTTTTGTGTTGTGAAGTTTTCAAGTTTTGAGTATTGCTTTGATCGACTATGGAACAAAGAGTAGCAAAGGCCTAAGCTTGGGATGCCCATGGCACCCCAAGTAAAATTAAAGGATAATCAAAAGCCTAAGCTTGGGGATGCCCCAGGAAGGCATCCCCTCTTTCGTCTTCATCCATCGGTAACTATACTTGGAGCTATATTTTTATTCACCACATGATATGTGTTTTGCTTGGAGCGTCTTGTATAATTTGAATCTTTGCTTGTAGTTTGTCACAATCATCCTTGCTGGACACACCTATTTGAGAGAGTTAAATATGGCCTAGGAATTGTTAGAACACTCTATGCGCTTCACTTATATCTTTTGAGTTGAAAAGTTTTTGCTCTCGTGCTTCACTTAAATCTTTTAGAGCACGGTGGTGATAATATTTTGTAGAAATTGTTGAACTCTCATGCTTCACTTATATCTATTTGAGAGTCTATTAAAACAGCATGGTAATGTGTTTAGGCTATAAAACTAGTTTTCACATGATAGACATCCAATGTCAATGTAGTAAAAAAAGTTCACACTAAGTGCATTGAATAGAATGATATGTTGGATGCTTGATCATTGTTTTGAGATATGAGGATAGTGATATTAGAGTCCAGCTAGTAGAGTTATTATGAAATTGAGAAATACTTGTGTTAAGGTTAGTGATTCCCGTAGCATGCACGTATGGTGAACCGCTATGTGACGAAGTTAGAGCATGAGGTATTTGTAAAGTGTCAACCTTTGTGTGGAGGTCGGGGGCGCGCGATGGTTAACCCCTACCAACCTCCCCCCTAGGAGCATGCATTGATTGCTTTGTTTTGATGACTCATAGATTTTTGCAATAAGTATATGAGTTATTATGACTAATGTTGAGTCCATGAATTATACGCACTCTCACCCTTCCACCATTGCTAGCCTCTCTTGTACCGCACAACTTTCGCCGGTACCGTAAACCCACTATATATCCTTCCTCAAAACAGCCACCATATTATTCCTCAAAATAGCCACCATACCTACCTATCATGGCATTTCCATAGCCATTCCGAGATATATTGCCATGCAACTTTCCACCATTCCATTCATATGACACGCTTCATATTGTCATATTGCCATGCATGATCATGTAATTGACATCGTATTTGTGGCAAAGCCACCATGCATAACTTTTCATACATGTCACTCTTGTTTCATTGCACATACTGGTACACCGTCGGAGGCATTCATATAGAGTCATACTTTGTTGTAGTATCGAGTTGTAATGAAAGTGTGATGATCATCATTATTAGAGCATTGTCCCGTGGGAGGAAAGGCTAAATCAATAAAGCCCCTCCGCAAAAAAAGAAGAAAAATAAAAAAATAAAAAAATAAAGGCCAAAGAAAAAAGAAAGGCCCAAAAAAAGAAAAAAAGAAAAGAAAAAGGGACAGTTGCTACTACCTTTTTTTTCACACTTGTGCTTCAAAGTAGAACCATGTTCTTTATTGTAGAGAGTCACATGTTTAGTCACTTTCATATACTAGTGGAAATTTTCATTATAGAACTTGGCTTGTATATTCCAACGATGGGCTTCCTCAAATGCCCTAGGTCTTCGTGAGCAGGTAAGTTGGATGCACACCCACTAGTTTCTTTTGTTGAGCTTTCATAATTTTTTAGCTCTAGTGCATCCGTTGCATGGCAATCCCTACTCACTCACATTGATATCTATTGATGGGCATCTCCATAGCCCGTTGATACGCCTAGTCAATGTGAGACTATCTCCCTCCTTTTTGTCTTCTCCACAACCACCTCTATTCCACCCATAGTGTTATGTCCATGGCTCACACTCATGTATTGCGTGAAAGTTGAAAGGTTTGAAAGAATAGAGTATGAAAACAAGTGCTTTGCTAAAATCGGGGTTGTGCATGATATGAATATTTTGTGTGACGAAGAGGGAGCATAGCCAGACTATATGATTTTGTTGGGATAACTTTCTTTAACCATAGTATTTTGAGAAGACATGATTGCTTTGTTAGTATGCTTGAAGTATTATTATTTCTTATGTCAATATAGAATTTTATCTTGAATCTTTTAGATCTGAACATTCATGCCACAATTAAGAGAATTACATTGAAAAACTATGTTGGTTAGCATTCCACATCAAAAATTCTTACTTTATCATTTACCAACTCGAGGACGAGCAGAAATTAAGCTTGGGGATGCTTGATACGTCTCCAACGTATCTATAATTTTTGGTTTTTCCATACTATTATTATGAAGTCTTGGATGTTTAATGGGATTTATCTTACACTTTTATATCATTTTTGGGACTAACCTACTAACCCAAAGGCCCAGTCCAAATTGCTGTTTTTGCCTGTTTCAGGGTTTTGCAGAAAAGGAATATCAAATGGAGTCCAAACAGAATGAAACCTTCTCAAGAGATATTTTTGGAGAAAATCACGCACAGAGAACTTGAGAACCACGTCAGAAGAGCCATGAGGGGCCCACGAGGGTGGGGGCGCGCCCTCCTTCCCAGGGCGTGCCCTCCTTCCCAGGGCGCGCCCCCTGCCTCGTGGGGCCCCCGTGACTCCCTCGGTGTCCTCCTTCCTCCTATATAAGTCTACGTACCCCGAAACCATCAGCAACAGAGAGAAAACCCTAATTCCACCATCGTAACCTTCTGTTCTCGTGAGATCCCATCTTGGAGCCTGTTCCGGAGCTCCATCGGAGGGGGATCCATCACGGAGTTCTTCTTCTTCTTCATCACCATCATCATCGCCCTCACCATGAGTTCTGAGTATTTTACCACAGACCTTCGGGTCCATAGCTAGTATCTAGATGGCTTCTTCTCTCTCTCTGGATCTCAATACAAAGTTATCCTCGGTCTTCGAGGAGATCTATTCGATGTAATCTGTTTTTGCGGTATGTTTGTCGAGATCCGATGAATTGTGAGTTTATGATCAAGATTATCTATGAGAAATATTTGGTTCTTCTCTGAACTTTTTATGTTTGCTCATAATATCCTTGCAAGTCTCTTCGAATTATTGGTTTGGTTTGGCCTACTAGATCTATAGTTCTTGCAATGGGAGAAGTGCTTGGCCTTGGGTTCAATCTTGCGGTGTCCTTTCCTAGTGACAGTAGGGGCAGCAAGGCACGTATTGTATTGTTGCCATCGAGGATAAAAAGATGGGGTTTATATCATTTTGCTTGAGTTTATCCCACTACATCATGTCATCTTGCTTAAGGCGTTACTCTGTTCTTATGAACTCAATACACTAGATGCATGCTGGATAGCGGTCGATGTGTGGAGTAATAGTAGTAGATGCAGAATCATTTCAGTCTACTTGTCTCAGACGTGATGCCTATATACAATGATCATGCCTAGATAGTCTCATAATTATTCACTTTTCTATCAATTACTCGACAGTAATTTGTTTACCCGCCGTAGAATATCACTATCATGAGAGAAACCATTAGAGAACACTATGGCCCCCGGGTCTATTCTCAACATATCAATCTACATCTACTTTACTTTTATTGCTTTTACTTTCTGTTCATATAAACAAAAATACCAAAAATGTATACTATCATCTCTATCAGGTCTCACTTTCGTAAGTGACCGTAAAGGGACTGACAACCCCTTATCGCGTTGGCTATGAAGTTCTTATTTGTTTGTGCAGGTGCGAGGGACTCGCGCGTGGTCTCCTACTGGATTGATACCTTGGTTCTCAAAAACTGAGGGAAATACTTACGCTACTGTGCTGCATCTCCCTTTCCTCTTCGAGGGAATACAACGCAAGCTCGAGAAGTAGCAGGCGCGTCCCCTGCTCTCGTGGCCGCCTCTCTTGCTTCCTGGCGTGTACTCCAAGTCTTCTGTGTTGATATCGTTCCAAAAATAACTCTCCCGAAGGTTTCATTCCGTTTGGACTCCGTTTGATATTCCTTTTATGAGTAACACTGAAATAGGCAAAAACTAGCATTTTGCTCTGGGCCTTGGGTTAGTAGGTTAGTCCCAAAAATAATATAAAAGTGTATAATAAAGCCCATTAAACATCCAAAACAGAATATATAATAGCATGGAACAATAAAAAATTATGGATACATTGGAGACGTATCAAGCATCCCCAAGCTTAATTCCTGCTCGTCCTCGAGTAGGTAAATGATAAAAACAGAATTTTTGATGTGGAATGCTAACCAACATAATTCTCAATGTAATTTCCTTTATTGTGGCATGTTCAAATCCGAAAGATTCAAGACAAAAGTTTATTATTAACATAAGAATAATAATACTTCAAGCATACTAACAAAGCAATCATGTATTCTCAAAATAACATGGCCAAAGAAAGTTATCCCTATAAAATCATATAGTGTGGCTATGCTCTATCTTCATCACACAAAATATTTAAATCATACACAACCCCGGTTTCAGCCAAGCAATTGTTTCACACTTCAATTTTTTCAAACCTTTCAACTTTCACGCAATGCATGAGCGTGAGCCATGGATATAGCACTATAGGTGGAATAGAGTGGTGGTTGTGAGAAGACAAAAGAGGAAGATAGTCTCACATTAACTAGGCGTATCAATGGGCTATGGAGATGCCCATCAATAGATATCAATGTGAGTGAGTTGGGATTGCCATGCAACGGATGCACTAGAGCTATAAATGTATGAAAGCTCAACAAAAGAAACTAAGTGGGTGTGCATCCAACTTGCTTGCTCACGAAGACCTAGGGCATTTGAGGAAGCCCATCAGTGGAATATACAAGCCAAGTTCTATAATGAAAATTCCCACTAGTATATTAAAGTGACAAAACAAGAGACTCTCTATCATGAAGATCATGGTGCTACTTTGAAGCACAAGTCTGGAAAAAGGATAGTAGCATTGCCCCTTCTCTCTTTTTCTCTCATTTTATTCTTTTTTTCTTTTTTTTCTTTTTTTTCTTTGGGCCTTTTCTCTTTTTTCTTTCTTTTTTTATGGCCTTTCTTTTTTATTTTCTTCATTTTCCTTTGTCCGGAGTCTCATCCCGACTTGTGGGGGAATCATAGTCTCCATCATCCTTTCCGCACTGGGACAATGCTCTAGTAATGAAGATCATCACACTTCTATTTACTTACAACTCAAAGATTACAACTCGAAGCTAGAACAAAATATGACTCTATGTGAATGCCTCCGGTGGTGTACTGTCAGGACCGGTTTTCCAATAAAACACTTATTGAAAAATCGCCCCTTTCGTCAAACTAGTATAGAGAAATCCTCCATACTGGCAGACAAATCCTTGATACAGAAAATCCAGAAGTACTAAATATTATACAGGGTTGAGCTGAGGCTGCTCAACAATTTATTACAAGCACGCCAATATTACACATAAAGGCGGGTATGACACAACGGGATATGGTGGCATAACTACCAACTCGTAGATATAGTGGTAGTGGGTATGTCACAGTGATGTGGGTGACCCGACTCCAGAATCTTACAACTCATCAAGCGCCGGAGTGAGGCTTGATGACTTTATTACGGTGGCGGAAGCGTATATAATACAAGTGACCAACTCCAGGATCGCATGGGACTGACCTGGACTCCTCTAGGCGTCGGACTCGCTATCATACTCTTCATCCATAAGATCGCCTTCGTCAACATCTAGCCAAATCAACAAGCCAGGTGAGTACTTTGAATGTACTCGCAAGACAGTTTGGACATAAGATATAACAGATGCAAACATGATGCATACGAGCAGATTAGTAATACACACACACGAGTAATTAAATTGGCACTGCAACATAAATAAAATAGCTGACGACCGATCGGGTGTCTGAAGCGACGCCTCGAAAGGTTAAACAGAATAAACATGCCGCAGTCGGGCGTCAGGGCGACACCGCAGAAAGGGCTTATATCAAAGGTAAATAACAAGGATGCCACAGTCGGACGTCTGAGCGACATCACATAAAGGGCTTGTATCAAAAGTAAATGACAAGAATGCCACAGTCGGACGTCTGAGCGACATCACATAAAGGGCTTATATCAAAA
>LR738715.1:579682137-579692341 GCA_902687465.1 Secale cereale | reverse complement strand
GCCAAATCAACAAGCCAGGTGAGTACTTTGAATGTACTCGCAAGACAGTTTGGACATAAGATATAACAGATGCAAACATGATGCATACGAGCAGATTAGTAATACACACACACGAGTAATTAAATTGGCACTGCAACATAAATAAAATAGCTGACGACCGATCGGGTGTCTGAAGCGACGCCTCGAAAGGTTAAACAGAATAAACATGCCGCAGTCGGGCGTCAGGGCGACACCGCAGAAAGGGCTTATATCAAAGGTAAATAACAAGGATGCCACAGTCGGACGTCTGAGCGACATCACATAAAGGGCTTATATCAAAAATAAATGACAAGAATGCCACAGTCGGACGTCTGAGCGACATCACATAAAGGGCTTATATCAAAAATAAATGACAAGAATGCCACAGTCGAACGTCTGAGCGACATCACATAAAGGGCTTATATCAAAAATAAATGACAAGAATGCCACAGTCGGACGTCTGAGCGACATCACATAAAGGGCTTATATCATACAAAAAATTGAGTAGTTCATGGAGGTAGCACCATCCTAAGGAATACTCGGCACATAAAAGTAAACAGGTTAGTCCATTCACAGGAGTAACATTCAGCCGGGTTTACCACCGTCAGATAAGTATTTGCTTGTCCAGAGATTGACGCTGAGACTGACACTGATCTGCTAACCAACGTCCTTGACCAAGGACATGGTTAGCGAATGGTTTTGACTCTGCAGAGTTTGTACTTTACCACAGCCAACAGATTTCAGTAGTCACCAAGGACTAGTTCCGTTCACGGTATTTTAGAAGAAAACACATCTAACCAGTACACACCCATTCCACATTCCGCTGCCAGGAATCACCCTAGGCAACGTTCAAGAAAAACTCTTGAGGCGGGGAGGTCACTCCTCGAATAGCATGCGATCAAATTTATATCGCGCGCTCTAAGGGGTGCCCCCCTCTCGGTCCCAACCGGAAACACCCATGCCCCCTGACCGGATGACGGCTTTAATCCAGGGCCATGGAACCCTCATCACGGCCTCTCTATTTGGTGTGTACCAGGAAAGAGGTTTGCAACTTACTAAACCGTATTCTTTACAGAAAACATGTGGCAGCACAAAAAGGAAAATGTACGGGATCGAGACTTGATCCACGTCGACACCGGAGTTAAACAGTTGTTATAGAACTGGCATGCTCCAACAATACCAGCTTACAACCTATCATGCCACCACATGATCAGGTTGTTTCTCCATCTTATGATCTCATCAAGTTTTGTAGCTCACTTGCAACTTACCTTGCATGGAATATAACATCCAACAAATGCTTATATAAACATGCCATAAGAAAAGCCACTCTAGCAAACATGAAAAACACTCATCATATCAAAGGTTCAAACATGCTTGCCTGGTTCGGAGTAGTCGGAGTCTAGCTCGGCGAAGTTTGCGGCTCCGTCACCTCCTTCGGTATCTACGGTATACAAGGAATCGGATACTAACGTAAATACCGTGCGTGCGTAAAAAGTGTTCCAAATATTTTTCAAATAAATATGATAAAAAACTAGGCAGGATTATGAAGATGACAGAAAAAGAATCAACTCAAAATCATTTTTAGTTTAAAAGTTATAAAGGTTTTAGTCCAGGGACTAAACTGTTATAAACAGAAAGCTTTCCAGGGGCTAGTTTGAATAAACAGAAAACGCTTCGGATGGAATACGCCAAACCGAATAGAAAGCGTACTTTGCCCGAAGGCGCTTTCAGAAAACGTTTCGAATAAAAAGAAAAGGCTGACAAGGGGGTCCCGCATGTCAGGTTTGAAAGGGAAAACAGAGCTCGCCGGTGCCAGAGACTCGCGATGATCGCCGGCGACGAACCACTGCGAGGCAGAGAGGGAGGGAAGTACCGGCGTGTTCAGGAGGTCCTTCCGCGTCGGTGGGTGGTGGAAGAGACCGACGGGAAACACCACAGCGACGGCTACTTCCTCTACGGCGGACGGCGGCGTCGGGCGATGATGGGTCTCACCGGATAGGGCTTCTGACTTCAAATTGAGTCTTGGGTTAGATCGGGTGGTCGACTAGAAGGTTACTGGCAGAGTTTGGGCGGCGGGGGTGCTCTCACCAGAGCGGATCTTGCCGGAGCCCGAAGCGGGTCGGGGCGGCCGGAGTCGGGGAAGAAGGCTCTTTCGAGGCCCTCTGAGGGGTTTTGGCGAGGCTGTGGTGGGGTGTGGTGGATGCGGTGGCTTCACAACGCCTCTGGGGTCCTATTTATAGGCGGGCGAGGAAGGTGCCGTGAGCAAAATATCTCCGGCGAGAGATTACGACGAGGCAGTGGTCGGGCTGGTGGTTTAGGTGACTGGGCATCTTCGGATTGATCCACTGGTTCCATTCAACAACTAAGCTTGATCGCATTTGGCCTGCTCCCGCGGTTTCGACGGAACGGAGCTCACGGGCTCGTCAGCGGCAGGAAGCGTGCTCTGCGCGTCTCAGGTCACGGCGAGTGTCCCTTAGCGCGCTCTGAGGATAAGATGGCCACGCGGAAGCTTGAGGAGGCTTGGGCGGTGCTGGATTTCGGTGCTCTTCGCTGAGCTCGTCTGACGGCCGAGGCGGGCGGCTTTGTCATTGCTGCACTCGCCGGAGACGATGGGATGGCTCAGCACCGACGCCCACGTCCTGCCAACCGACCGTGCGGCGGGAGGATAAGGAGGAGGAGCAGTTAACAAGAGTCCATGCGAGGAACTGGCGAGATTGGCGACGGTCGACTGAAGAAAACGACACTGGCGACTGAACTTTAACACTGAACTCTGAATTTTGACAGGAATAGTGCACACAAGCTGCTTGATGAAATGTTTGACGCACGTGGAAAATTTTTCTTGAGCTGGGACTTGGTGAGGGGGTCTCTTGATGCATCTGGAGACTGCCTGAATTATCCCAGATTTTTAGGAAAAGAAAAAGAATGCATTTCACCAAAAATGGCAAATCTGCTCCAAACTTGCAGCAAGCATATTTTGAAAATTTTGAACTGATGACCAGTAGATCTTGATGGATATAGGTTGAGGGTACTAAGGACTAGCCAGAGGAATTTATTTGGAACCAAAACTCAAAGGAAATCTAGTAGTTCCTTTGTAAGTCACTAAGGTCCAAATAAATGATAGAAAATGATTTTGAGGTTAAAATAAAAAGAAATAAAATCTAGGGGAAGTTGAAACTTGCTGGAATTGATGCTTGACTTGACCCAAAGTAGAGGGGAGGGTCTAGGAAGAAAATTTTCAACATAGGTCATGGCAAGAGGTTAGCCTAGGAGCATTTTTGAATGAGAAAGAATAAACCCATGTTCAAATAAATTCTTTTCAATAAGGAGAAAAAAATAACAAACTACCCCAAGAGTAGTTGTGTTGAACCAACACATGGTGAAAAACCCTCAAGACCAGAATCAAGATTGAGAAGGACCCATAAAAGATTTGTCATCAAAAAGATTTTGAGAAGGAGAGTCCCTCTAAATTTTTTTTTTAATAACCTCCTTTAAATCAACTAAAGAATTTGGTAAAAACCAAACCAAAAGTTTGGGGTGTTACAACACCCACCCCCTTAGGAAAAATCTCGTCCCCGAGATTTCAGCTGATCCTCAAATAGGTGTGGGTACTCTGCCCGAAGAAAATCCTCTCTTTCCCAAGTCGCTTCATCTTCGGTGTGATTGCTCCACTGAACCTTGAAGAACTTAATTGTCTTCTGACGGGTTCTTCTTTCAGACTCCTCCAATATTTTTACTGGACGTTCCCTGTAGGTGAGGTCCGGTTGCACGTCAATGCTCTCATGAGATACACGCTTCTCTGGGTTGCTTACACACTTCCTCAATTGTGATATGTGGAACACGTCATGGACGTCTGACAGTTCTTCGGGTAGGTCTAGCTGGTAGGCTACTGTGCCTCTTCGTGCAGTCACACGGAAAGGTCCAATAAAACGTGGTGCTAGCTTTCCTTTAATTTTGAATCGCTGCAGGCCCCGCATAGGGGATACTCTTAGATACACATATTCACCGGGTTCAAAACTGACTTCACGATGTTTCTGGTCATAATAACTCTTTTGTCGGCTCTGGGCTGTCTTGAGTCGATCCCTGATTAATTTAACCTTCTCCTCAGCTTCTTTGAGCATGTCTGGGCCGAAAATACGGCTGTCTCCTGTCTCTGACCAATTTAATGGGGTACGACATCTTCACCCATACAAGGCTTCAAAAGGTGCCATCTGTAGACTGGATTGGTAACTGTTGTTGTACGCGAACTCGGCATAAGGTAAACTTTCTTCCCAACTGGTTCCATAAGTGAGAACACATGCTCTCAGCATGTCCTCTAGAATTTGGTTTACACGTTCAGTCTGTCCTCCAGTCTGGGGGTGATATGCTGTGCTGAATACTAGTTGAGTTCCCAGAGCTTGTTGTAAATGATCCCAAAATCTAGAGACGAATTGAGTGCCTCTGTCGGATATTATGGTCCTTGGAACTCCATGTAGACAAACAATACGGGAGAGATAAAGCTTGGCAAGCTTCTGAGTGGTGTGGGTTGTCTTTACTGGAATAAAATGTGCCACCTTGGTCAACTTATCTGTGATGACCCATATGGCATCATTTCCGTGTCGTGACCGAGGTAGTCCGACAATAAAATCCATTCCAATTTCGTCCCATTTCCATTCAGGTATCCTGTTTGGCTGTAATAGTCCTGCTGGTTTTTGGTGCTCGGCTTTAATGCGCTGACATGAATCACAACAGGCAATGAATGTGGCTATATCCCTCTTCATACCGTGCCACCAAAATCTTTCCTGAATGTCCTTGTACATTTTTGTTCCTCCAGGGTGGATGGAATATGGAGCGGTATGGCCTTCGATCAAAATTTGTTGTTTGAGGTCTTCTACATTTGGCACGCAAAGCCTGTCTCCGTACCATAGTATTCCCTCACTGTCTACGACGAATTCTGAGGCTTTGCCCAGACTCACTTTTCTTTTTATGCCTTCGATGCTGGGGTGTCCATGCTGAGCTTTCTTAATTTGTTCCATTAGGGTGGGTTGTATTTCCAAATTTGACATAGTGCCTTCAGTGACCAACACCATGTTGAGTTTGGCAAACTCCCTCTGAAACTCAGGTCTCAAGTTTTGTGAACTGTCGTTGCTCGAGCTTGGATTGTGGCTGAGAGCATCTGCCACTACATTTGCCTTTCCTGGATGGTAGTGAATGCCAACATCATAGTCTTTTACTAATTCCAACCAGCGTCGTTGTCGCAAATTGAGTTCTGGTTGTGTGAAAATATATTTGAGGCTTTTATGGTCTGTATATATTTCACAACGATTTCCAAGCAAAAAGTGCCTCCATTCTTTGAGTGCATGAATAACTGCTGCTAATTCCAAGTCATGAGTGGGATAGTTTTCTTCATGCCTTCGCAGTTGCCTGGAAGCATATGCGACTACTTTGCCTTCTTGCATTAATACGCATCCGAGGCCCTTCCGGGACGCGTCGCAATATACTTCAAAAATTTTGTGTATGTCTGGTATGACCAATACTGGTGCTGTTGTTAATCTCTTTTTGAGTTCTTGGAAACTTTTCTCGCAATCTTCAGTCCACACAAATTTCTTATCCTTCTTGAGTAGCTATGTCATAGGTTTTGCTATGGTGGAGAATCCCTCAATAAATCTTCTGTAATATCCAGCCATTCCCAGAAAGCTTCGTACATCGGTTATGTTGGCTGGTGGTCTCCAGTCGAGTACGGCCTTGACTTTTTCTGGGTCCACGGCAACACCTTCTTGGGTTAATACATGGCCCAAAAAACCAACCTGTTTTAGCCAAAATTCACATTTGCTGAATTTGGCGTACAATTGATGCTTCCTTAATTCTCCCAGCACAATTCTGAGATGTTCAGCATGTTCTTCTGGTGTTTTAGAATATACTAAAATGTCATCAATGAACACCACCACAAATTTTTCCATAAATTTCATGAACACTTTGTTCATGAGGTGAACAAAATATGCGGGGGCGTTTGTCAGTCCAAACAGCATTACTGTAAATTCATATAATCCGTATCTGGAAGTGAATGCTGTTTTAGGGATATCTTCTGTCCGTACTTTTAATTGATGATATCCCGACCTTAAATCAATCTTTGAAAAAACCTTGGCTTGTGCAAGCTGGTCAAATAAATCATTTATCCGTGGCATCGGATATTTGTTTTTGATGGTAACCATGTTGAGTGCTCGATAGTCTATACATAATCTCAGTGTCCCATCCTTTTTCTTGGCAAATAATACTGGCAAACCCCAAGGTGAGGAGCTGGCCCGGATAAATCCTTTGTCCAGTAATTCTTTTATTTGCTTCTTCAATTCTACCAACTCAGAAGGTGCCATTCTATAAGGTTTCTTGTAAATGGGAGTGGTTCCAGGTGCTAGTTCAATAATGAATTCTATTTCTCGGTCTGGTGGCATGCCTGGTAGCTCTTCAGGAAATACATCACGAAACTCACACACCACTGGAACTTTATTTAAATCTGAAATATCCACCTTGTTCAATCTTGGTCGCAATGATACTGGTCTTACTTGAGCTGCAATTTTTATCGTCTTCCCGTGGTGATGAGTGAGGATCACAGTCCGATTGAAACAGTCGATAAATCCCTTGTTGGTGGTTAACCAGTCCATTCCTAGGATAACATCCAGTCCCTTATTTTCCAATACAATGAGGTTTGCTCGAAACTTTAATCCCTCGAGCTCAATAACCACACCTTGGCAATAACTCTGGGTGATTTGCTTAATCCCGGGGGACTTGATGGTCATAGAATTTTCCAAGGGGAGAATCGGAAAATCATGTTGCAAAGCAAATTTCTTTGAAATGAACGAATGAGAAGCTCCAGAATCAAACAAAACCATGGCAGGTATTGTGTTGACAGGAAACGTACCGAGTACGATATCCGGAGCATTCTGCGCTTCTTCCTTGGTCACATGGTTCACGTGACCCTTCTTGTGATTGTTGCTGGGATTGAAGTTGTTACGCTTGGAGGCTGAATTATTTCCACCATTGTTTGTCTTGGGGGCCGAGTTTCTTGGCTTTGGGCATTGCTTGGCATAGTGTCCTTCCTCTCCACAAGCGAAGCAAGTAACGCCTGGGTGATACGTAAAATCTTTATCCCTTGCATGAAAATTCTTGTTTGAGCGTGGAACACTGGTTGCGGATTTGTTCGCCCCATTTTTCCGAAAATCAATCTTGTTCCGGTTGTTGCGAGATTGAGAAGTCTTGTCCCGCTTGCGCTTGCGAAAATCCTCCAAGCTGCGGCGTTCATTCTCCAAGGTAATAGCTTTGTCCACAAGTGTTTTGAAATCTGGAAAGGTGTGCACGACCAGCTGGCATTTAAGTGCTGGTGCTAGACCGTCTAGAAATTTTTCCATCTTTTTATTTTCAGTCATATGTTCTTCGTTGGCATAACGAGATAGTTGAGTAAACTGACTATTGTACTCAGTCACTGACATGCTTCTTTGCTTGAGGTCATCAAACTCCCTCTTCTTGATCTTCATAACACTTCTGGGAATGTGCGCCCCACGAAAATTTTCCTTAAACTCCTCCCAGGTGATGTTGTTTTCATTGGGATGCATGTGTAGGAAATTTTCCCACCACGATGCAGCTGCTCCTGTAAGGTAGTGAGGTGCATACAGTACTTTCTCACGGTCTGAACATTGTGCAATAATTAATTTCCTCTCAATGTCTCGAAGCCAATCATCAGCCTCAAGAGGTTTATCAGTGTGAGAGAAAGTTGGGGACGTGTCTTTTGTAGTTCAGCCAATTTGGAATGCTGCTGGTATGGTTCGCGGTGATTTCTCATGTTGATAATATGGCTCATCATTTCTTGATGATGCTGCTGGCTTTGCTCATAAAGGCGGCATACTTGAGAAAATGCTGCTTCACTGTCTTGCTGACTTGTTTGCCCTTGTGTGAAATTGTTACTTGCCTGGGTATCATAATTTTCTTCTGGCGGGCTTTGCATGGAACGAGTCCAGGGACGATGCATTTTCCACTCTGGGGTATTTTTTGCAGAACTCATGAGAATAAAAAAAAAAATCCGAGTAGCAAAATAAATAATTTTGCAAAGGCAGGAATTTAAAAACTCCGAGATTTTTCAAGAAAATACTTGATTGCGCATGGAGAAGGACCGCTCAGTATCTTACAAGCAAGCCATAATTATACAATACCTCACTCAGGATACGCGTACATATTCCTGACATGTTATTTAGGCTAGTGCACTTCTCCGAGTTCCTACATGATGCGCACACAAACTACTTCTCACCAAGCCTATATACATATGAACATATCATACAAGCAGGTACATCACACGGCTGCTCGGCGCACTCAGTCGGAGATGGTAAAAATTTCCCTTGGCCTGCCGAGGGTAAGTCCCAGTACTGCTGGGGACTCAACTTCTTCCTCACTAATGGGCTCTAGGCGCGGAGTATAGGGTTGTGCGGCTGAAGCGGGTGTGGTAGGCGGTACAGCACTAACTGGGGTAGGGGCAATGTCTTGGTCAAACTCCTCAGTGGTAGGTAGGCGGCGAGCGGTGGCTCGGATGGCAGGTGCATAGGATGCTGAGGACGAGATGTATGACAGTGGTGGTTCTGTATGGAGCAGCTCCCTCCTGTTGGCAACACAGCCCTGAACTGAGTCCATACGGGCAGCCACAAAGTCGTCCACGAGGTTATCAAAAGCTGCCTCAAGAGCCTTGAGATACTCAACAAGCATCTCAATAGCATCATCTCGTTCTCCCCTAGTGCAAGCAAATGCATAGTGACAAGTGTATGGCACGTGGCATGGGAGGTAGCGGTAGCGACGAGCCTTCATCGAAGGAAGAGCATCCCGGAGACGAGCTATCGCCTCACGGGCAGCCATCTGCATGGCATGCCTCTCCGTAGGCATGGCCCTCCCAACAAATCGGAAGTGGCGTGATACAGAACGTCCTCCCTTGAATTGCACCGCAGCCTGGTGCATAGACACGCTGTCGCTGAGCTTGTGCTCGTAGAGCGTGAACTCCGGACGAGTCGATGGCCCGATCGCGATCTTGGCGATGGAGGCGAGGAGCTTGATAAACCCCTCAGGCACATTGGCGAACACCTGTGATTCACAATCGCGGCCAGCCATCTACAAAATTAGACAAAAATTCCACATAGTCAAATCATAAATTTTATGATGACTAACAGAAAAATTGCTACAATTTGCAAATTGCTAAAATAGCATCTATTACGCTAATAACCGATTAGCGATCGCGCCTATTGGCTTCCTATAGTCAGCCTGGCTCTGATACCAAGGTTGTCAGGACCGGTTTTCCAATAAAACACTTATTGAAAAATCGCCCCTTTCGTCAAACTAGTATAGAGAAATCCTCCATACTGGCAGACAAATCCTTGATACAGAAAATCCAGAAGTACTAAATATTATACAGGGTTGAGCTGAGGCTGCTCAACAATTTATTACAAGCACGCCAATATTACACATAAAGGCGGGTATGACACAACGGGATATGGTGGCATAACTACCAACTCGTAGATATAGTGGTAGTGGGTATGTCACAGTGATGTGGGTGACCCGACTCCAGAATCTTACAACTCATCAAGCGCCGGAGTGAGGCTTGATGACTTTATTACGGTGGCGGAAGCGTATATAATACAAGTGACCAACTCCAGGATCGCATGGGACTGACTGGGACTCCTCTAGGCGTCGGACTCGCTATCATACTCTTCATCCATAAGATCGCCTTCGTCAACATCTGGCCAAATCAACAAGCCAGGTGAGTACTTTGAATGTACTCGCAAGACAGTTTGGACATAAGATATAACAGATGCAAACATGATGCATACGAGCAGATTAGTAATACACACACACGAGTAATTAAATTGGCACTGCAACATAAATAAAATAGCTGACGACCGATCGGGTGTCTGAAGCGACGCCTCGAAAGGTTAAACAGAATAAACATGCCGCAGTCGGGCGTCAGGGCGACACCGCAGAAAGGGCTTATATCAAAGGTAAATAACAAGGATGCCACAGTCGGACGTCTGAGCGACATCACATAAAGGGCTTGTATCAAAAGTAAATGACAAGAATGCCACAGTCGGACGTCTGAGCGACATCACATAAAGGGCTTATATCAAAAGTAAATGACAAGGATGCCACAGTCGGACGTCTGAGCGACATCACATAAAGGGCTTAT
>LR738715.1:579605229-579682127 GCA_902687465.1 Secale cereale | reverse complement strand
TATCAAAAGTAAATGACAAGAATGCCACAGTCGGACGTCTGAGCGACATCACATAAAGGGCTTATATAAAAAATAAATGACAAGAATGCCACAGTCGGACGTCTGAGCGACATCACATAAAGGGCTTATATAAAAAATAAATGACAAGAATGCCACAGTCGGACGTCTGAGCGACATCACATAAAGGGCTTATATCAAAAATAAATGACAAGAATGCCACAGTCGGACGTCTGAGCGACATCACATAAAGGGCTTATATCATACAAAAAATTGAGTAGTTCATGGAGGTAGCACCATCCTAAGGAATACTCGGCACATAAAAGTAAACAGGTTAGTCCATTCACAGGAGTAACATTCAGCCGGGTTTACCACCGTCAGATAAGTATTTGCTTCTCCAGAGATTGACGCTGAGACTGACACTGATCTGCTAACCAACGTCCTTGACCAAGGACATGGTTAGCGAATGGTTTTGACTCTGCAGAGTTTGTACTTTACCACAGCCAACGGATTTCAGTAGTCACCAAGGACTAGTTCCGTTCACGGTATTTTAGAAGAAAACACATCTAACCAGTACACACCCATTCCACATTCCGCTGCCAGGAATCACCCTAGGCAACGTTCAAGAAAAACTCTTGAGGTGGGGAGGTCACTCCTCGAATAGCATGGGATCAAATTTATATCGCGCGCTCTATGGGGTGCCCCCCTCTCGGTCCCAACCGGAAACACCCATGCCCCCTGACCGGATAACGGCTTTAATCCAGGGCCATGGAACCCTCATCACGGCCTCTCTATTTGGTGTGTACCAGGAAAGAGGTTTGCAACTTACTAAACCGTATTCTTTGCAGAAAACATGTGGCAGCACAAAAAGGGAAAATGGACGGGATCGAGACTTGATCCACGTCGACACCGGAGTTAAACAGTTGTTATAGAACTGGCATGCTCCAACAATACCAGCTTACAACCTATCATGCCACCACATGATCAGGTTGTTTCTCCATCTTATGATCTCATCAAGTTTTGTAGCTCACTTGCAACTTACCTTGCATGGAATATAACATCCAACAAATGCTTATATAAACATGCCATAAGAAAAGCCACTCTAGCAAACATGAAAAACACTCATCATATCAAAGGTTCAAACATGCTTGCCTGGTTCGGAGTAGTCGGAGTCTAGCTCGGCGAAGTTTGCGGCTCCGTCACCTCCTTCGGTATCTACGGTATACAAGGAATCGGATACTAACGTAAATACCGTGCGTGCGTAAAAAGTGTTCCAAATATTTTTCAAATAAATATGATAAAAAACTAGGCAGGATTATGAAGATGACAGAAAAAGAATCAACTCAAAATCATTTTTAGTTTAAAAGTTATAAAGGTTTTAGTCCAGGGACTAAACTGTTATAAACAGAAAGCTTTCCAGGGGCTAGTTTGAATAAACAGAAAACGCTTCGGATGGAATACGCCAAACCGAATAGAAAGCGTACTTTGCCCGAAGGCGCTTTCAGAAAACGTTTCGAATAAAAAGAAAAGGCTGACAAGGGGGTCCCGCATGTCAGGTTTGAAAGGGAAAACAGAGCTCGCCGGTGCCAGAGACTCGCGATGATCGCCGGCGACGAACCACTGCGAGGCAGAGAGGGAGGGAAGTACCGGCGTGTTCAGGAGGTCCTTCCGCGTCGGTGGGTGGTGGAAGAGACCGACGGGAAACACCACAGCGACGGCTACTTCCTCTACGGCGGACGGCGGCGTCGGGCGATGATGGGTCTCACCGGATAGGGCTTCTGACTTCAAATTGAGTCTTGGGTTAGATGGGGTGGTCGACTAGAAGGTTACTGGCAGAGTTTGGGCGGCGGGGGTGCTCTCACCAGAGCGGATCTTGCCGGAGCCCGAAGCGGGTCGGGGCGGCCGGAGTCGGGGAAGAAGGCTCTTTCGAGGCCCTCTGAGGGGTTTTGGCGAGGCTGTGGTGGGGTGTGGTGGATGCGGTGTCTTCACAACGCCTCTGGGGTCCTATTTATAGGCGGGCGAGGAAGGTGCCGTGAGCAAAATATCTCCGGCGAGAGATTACGGCGAGGCAGTGGTCGGGCTGGTGGTTTAGGTGACTGGGCATCTTCGGATTGATCCACTGGCTCCATTCAACAACTAAGCTTGATCGCATTTGGCCTGCTCCCGCGGTTTCGACGGAACGGAGCTCACGGGCTCGTCGGCGGCAGGAAGCGTGCTCTGCGCGTCTCAGGTCACGGCGAGTGTCCCTTAGCGCGCTCTGAGGATAAGATGGCCACGCGGAAGCTTGAGGAGGCTTGGGCGGTGCTGGATTTCGGTGCTCTTCGCTGAGCTCGTCTGACGGCCGAGGCGGGCGGCTTTGTCATTGCTGCACTCGCCGGAGACGATGGGATGGCTCAGCACCGACGCCCACGTCCTGCCAACCGACCGTGCGGCGCGAGGATAAGGAGGAGGAGCAGTTAACAAGAGGCCAAGCGAGGAACTGGCGAGATTGGCGACGGTCGACTGAAGAAAACGACACTGGCGACTGAACTTTAACACTGAACTCTGAATTTTGACAGGAATAGTGCACACAAGCTGCTTGATGAAATGTTTGACGCACGTGGAAAATTTTTCTTGAGCTGGGACTTGGTGAGGGGGTCTCGTGATGCATCTGGAGACTGCCTGAATTATCCCAGATTTTTAGGAAAAGAAAAAGAATGCATTTCACCAAAAATGGCAAATCTGCTCCAAACTTGCAGCAAGCATATTTTGAAAATTTTGAAGTGATGACCAGTAGATCTTGATGGATATAGGTTGAGGGTACTAAGGACTAGCCAGAGGAATTTATTTGGAACCAAAACTCAAAGGAAATCTAGTAGTTCCTTTGTAAGTCACTAAGGTCCAAATAAATGATAGAAAATGATTTTGAGGTTAAAATAAAAAGAAATAAAATCTAGGGGAAGTTGAAACTTGCTGGAATTGATGCTTGACTTGACCCAAAGTAGAGGGGAGGGTCTAGGAAGAAAATTTTCAACATAGGTCATGGCAAGAGGTTAGCCTAGGAGCATTTTTGAATGAGAAAGAATAAACCCAAGTTCAAATAAATTCTTTTCAATAAGGAGAAAAAAAATAACAAACTACCCCAAGAGTAGTTGTGTTGAACCAACACATGCTGAAAAACCCTCAAGACCAGAATCAAGATTGAGAAGGACCCATAAAAGATTTGTCATCAAAAAGATTTTGAGAAGGAGAGTCCCTCTAATTTTTTTTTAATAACCTCCTTTAAATCAACTAAAGAATTTGGTAAAAACCAAACCAAAAGTTTGGGGTGTTACATGTACCGGGATGTGCAATGAATCAAGAGTGACATGCATGAAATTTATGGACGGTGGCTTTGCCACAAATACAATGTCAACTACATGATCATGCATGACAATATGACAATGATGAAGAGTGTCATAATAAACGGAACCGTGGCAAGTTGCATGGCAATATATCTCGGAATGGCTATGGAAATGCCATGATAGGTAGGGATGGTGGCTTTTTTGAGGAAGGTATATGGTGGGTGTATGGTACCGGCGAAAGTTGCGCGATACAAGAGAGGCTAGCAATGGTGGAAGGGTGAGAGTGCATATAATCCATGGACTCAACATTAGTCATAAAGAACTCATATACTTATTGCAAAAATCTACAAGTTATCATGAAAAAGTATTCAATGCATGCTCCTAGGGGAAGGGTTGGTAGGAGTTAACCATCGTGCAATCCTGACCTCCACACAAAGGATGACAATCAATAAATAAATCATGCTCCAACTTCATCACATAACGATTCACCATACGTGCATGCTACGGGAATCACAAAGTTTAACACAAGTGTTTCTCAAATTCAAAATTAATCCACTAGCATGACTCTAATATCACCATCCTCATATGTCAAAAGAATCATCAAGTATCAAACTTCTCACAATATTCAATGCACTTTATATGAAAGTTTTTATTATACCCATCTTGGATGCCTATCATATTAGGACTAATTTTATAACCAAAGCACATTACCATGCTGTTCTAAGGAAATCTCAAAAAGATATAAGTGAAGCATGAGATATCAATAATTTATACAAAATAAAACCACCACCGTGCTCTAAAAGATATGAGTGAAGCACTGGAGCAAAACTATCTAGCTCAAAATATATAAGTGAAGCACATAGAGTATTTTAATAAATTCCAAATCATGTGTATTTCTCTAAAAAGGTGTGTCCAGCAAGGATGTTTGTGGTAAACTAAAACTGAAAGACTCAAATCATACATGACGCTCCAAGAAAAACACATATCATGTGGTGAATAAAAATATAGCCTCAAGTAAAGTTACCGATAGACGAAGACGAAAGAGGGGATGCCTTCCCGGGGCATCCCCAAGCTTAGGCTTTTGGTTGCCCTTGAATTTTACCTTGGGGTGCCTTGGGCATCCCCAAGCTTATGCTCTTGCCACCCATTGTTCCGTAGTCGATCAAATCCTTACTCAAAACTTGAAAACTTCACAACACAAAACTTAGCCAAAAATCTTGTAAGCTCCTTTAGTATAAGAAAACAAACCACTACTCAAAGGTACTGTAATGAACTCATTCTTTGTTTATATTGGTGTTAAACCTAATGTATTCCAACTTCTCTATGATTCATACCCTCCGATACTACTCATAGATTCATCAAAATAAGCAAACAACACATGAAAAACAGAATCTGTCAAAAACAGAACAGTCTGTAGCAATCTGTAACTTTTGAATACTTCTGAACTCTAAAAAAATTGAAATAAATTGGTGAACGTGAGGAATTTGTGTATTAATCATCTGCAAAAAGAATCAACTAAAAAGGACTCTCTAGTAAAAAAAATGGTAGCTAATCTCGTGAGCGCTAAAGTTTCTTTTTTTTACAGCATGATCGTATAAACTTCACCCAAGTCTTTCCAAAGGTTCTACTTGGCACAAATACAAATTAAAACACAAAACCACATCGAAACAGAAGCTAGTTGTAATATTTATTCCTAAACAGAAGCAAAAACAAAGAAAATAAAATTGGGTTGCCTCCCAACAAGTGTTATTCTTTAACGCCCCTAGCTAGGCACGATACAAGAATAGATCTAGGTATTGCCATAATGATAAGGTAGATCGCAAAAACTCATGTTATACTCCCTACGTTCTGTAGCAAGTTTTCTTTGTGGCAAGCAAAAGTAATCAAAATGGCTAAATTTAATAGGACAAAAGTCCCCCATATCAAGCTCGGGAGGTATAGGTGCCTCCTTTGGCCCTTCATATTGCACAACCAATTCATCATTATCAGCATTCTTTTGGAAAAAGGTCATGAGCCTTCACTCGAGAGAAAAACCTAACCCATTGTTTTGAATAGCAAAATCATCATTCAATTCAGAGATTATATCGACTAAGATATCGGTAGGAACCTTTTTCCTAAGGTTTTCATTAAAAGCAACATGATCTAAAGATTGCAAACACATTATGTCCTCTTGATTAAATAAGATTGCTTCTATGGGAGGAAGACAAGCGTCCACCCTATAATGCGTAAAGATTTCTTTGGCTTCTTTCATTATGAATCTGAACTCGTGAGCCAAAAAGATAGTAGCTGCGCGTTTAACAAAAGAATGCTCAATATGGAAAATTCTAGAAAAATTCTCTGAATGCAAGGATGCATATGGATAAATTACCTTTCAATTTCAACTACAAGCATAGATATGGCATCCGCAAGACTACTAGTTCTATGAAGAATAGATCGACCCATAGTGGCTAAAGCACCGGCACAAGTAAAGAAGTCTTGAAGAACTCCTTTTCCAATAATATTACCACTACCAACCCAGAATTTCTTAGTATGTAAAGTGGTAGTTCCATCCGGAGGATCAACAAAAGCAAAGTTGCCCTCAGCGTTACTACCCTTTTCAACGAAATCCTCCCCCATCTCAGACATGATAACAACAAACCGCAATAAAGATGAACTCACACGAGGCAAGCGAACGATAAAACACACGGAGCAAATAAGAGGGCGAATAAAATGGCAAGGGTGAAGTGGGGGAGAGGAAAACGAGAGGCAAATAATGTAATGCGAGGGATACGGGTTTGTGATAGGTACTTGGTATATGACTTTTGCGTAGATCTCCTCGGCAACGGTGCCAGAAATTCTTCTTGCTACTTCTCGAGCTTGCGTTGTATTCCCTCGAAGAGAAAAGGGTGATGCAGCACAGTAGCATAAGTGTTTCCCGCAGTTTTTGAGAACCAAGGTATCAATCCAGTAGGAGACCACGTGTGAGTTCCCTCGTACCTGCACAAACAAATAAGAACCTTGCAGCCAACACGATAAAAGGGGTTGTGAATCCCTTCTCGGTCACTTACAAAAGTGAGATCTGATAGATATGTTAAGATAATATTTTTGGTATTTTTGGTATAGAGATAAAGTAAATAATGAAAAGTAAAGTAAATAGTTGATGGAAGACTAATATGATGAAGATAGACCCGGGGGGGCATAGGCGTCACTAGTGGCTTCTCTCATGATAGCAGATTTCTACGATGTGTGAACGAATTACTGTCGAGCAATTGATAGAAAAGCGCATAGTTATTAGAATATCTAGGCATGATCATTGTATATAGGCATCATGTCCGTAACAAGTAGACCGAAATGATTCTGCATCTACTACTATTACTCCACACATCGAGCGCTATCCAGCATGCATCTAGAGTATTAAGTTCATAAGAACAGAGTAACGCCTTAAGCAAGATGACATGATGTAGAGGGATAAACTCAAGCAATATGATATAAACCCCATCTTTTTATCCTCGATGGCAACAATACTGAAGGAAATATGCCCTATAGGCAATAATAAAGTTGTTATTTATATTTCCTTATATCATGATAAATGTTTATTATTCAAGCTAGAATTGTACTAACCGGAAACTTAGTACATGTATGAATGCATAGACAAAACAGAGTGTCCCTAGTATGCCTCTACTTGACTAGCTCGTTGATCAAAGATGGTTATGTTTCCTGACCATACACATGTGTTGTCATTTGATTAACGGGATCACATCATTAGGAGATTGATGTGATGGACAAGACCCATCCGTTAGCTTAGCATGATCGTTTAGATGTACTGCTATTGTTTTCTTCATGACTTATACATGTTCCTATGACTATGAGATTATACAACTCCCGAATACCGGAGGAACACTTTGTGTGCTATCAAACGTCACAATGTAACTGGGTGATTATAAAGATGCTCTACAGGTGTCTCCGAAGGTGTTTGTGGTGTTGGCATAGATCAAGAATAGGATTTGTTACTCCGAGTGTCGGAGAGGTATCTCTGGGCCCTCTCGGTAATGCACATCATAATAAGCCTTGCAAGCAAATGACTAATGAGTTAGTCATGAGATGATGTATTACGGAACGAGTAAAGAGACTTGCCGGTAACGAGATTCAACTAGGTATGATGATACCGATGATCGAATCTCGGGCAAGTAACATACCGATGACAAAGGGAACAACGTATGTTGTTATGCGGTTCGACCGATAAAGATCTTCGTAGAATATGTAGGAGCCAATATGGGCATCCAGGTTCCGCTATTGGTTATTGACCGGAGAGATGTCTCGGTCGTGTCTACATAGTTCTCGAACCCGTAGGGTCCGCACGCTTAAGGTTTCGTTGACGATATAGTATTGAATGAGTTATCTATGTTGGTGACCGAATGTTATTCGGAGTCTCGGATGTGATCACAGACATGACGAGGAACTCCGGAATGGTCCGGAGATATAGATTGATATATGGGATAATAGTGTTCGGCCTCTGGAAGGGTTTCGGAATTCACCGGAAGGGGTTCCGGATGTTTCCCGAAATGTTTGGGTACGAGAACACTTTATTTGGGCCAAAGGGGAATGCCCCCAAGGTTTTTGGAAGCGCAAAAAGAAGTTTTGCAGAGTCGAGGGGCCAGACGCCAGGGTCCCTGGCATCTGGGTCCAGACGCCGGGAACCCTGGCGTCTAACCCAGGAGTCCTAGTAGTACTCTTGCCTTTCGGGTGGAACCGACTTTGTGGAGGCTTTTACTCCAAGTTTCGACCCCAAGGCTCAACATATATGGAGGGGCAGGGCTAGCACCCAAGAGACATCAAGATACACCAAGTCGTGTGCCGGCAACCCCGACCCTCTAGTTTATCCTCCGTCTAGTTTCTGTAGTGCTCGGCGAAGCCCTACAGAGATTGCTCTGCATCACCAACCGTCACCGCGCCGTCGTGCTGCCGGAACTCATCTACTACTTCGCCTGTCTTGCTGGATCAAGAAGGCGAGGATGTCATCAAGCTGAACGTGTGTTGAACGTGGAGGTGCCGTACGTTCGGTGCTAGTTCGGGACGGATCGTAAAGGTGTACGACTACATCAACCGCGTTGATAAACGCTTCCGCTTTTGGTCTACAAGGGTACATAGACACACTCTCCCCTCTCGTTGCTATGCATCACCATGATCTTGCGTGTGCGTATGATTTTTTTTGAAATTACTATGTTCCCCAGAAGTGGCATCATGAGCTAGGTCTATGCGTAGATGATATACACGAGTAGAACACAATGATTTGTGGGCGACAATAGTCATACTGCTTACCAGCATGTCATACTTTGATTCGGCGGTATTGTAAGATGAAGCGGCCCGGACCAACATTACGCGTGCGCTTACGCGAGACTAGTTTCACCGTTACGAGCACTCATTACTTAAAGGTGACCGGCGGGTGTCTGTCTCTCTCACTTTAGCTGAATCGAGTGTGACTACGCCCAGTCCTTGTGAAGGTTAAAACAGCACATACTTGACGAAAAATCATTGTGGTTTTTGTATGCGTAGGTAAGAACGGTTCTTGCTAAGCCCATAGCAGCCACGTAAAACAGGCAACTACAAAGTAGAGGACGTCTAACTTGTTTTTGCAGGGCATGTTGTGATGTGATATGGTCAAGACATGATGAGTTATACGTTATTGTATGAGATGATCATGTTTTGTAAAGTTATCAGCAACCGGCAGGAGCCGTATGGTTGTCTCTTTATTGTATGAATTGTGAAGGCCATGTAATTGCTTTACTTTATCACTATGGGTTAGCGATAGTAGTAGAAGCAATAGTTGGCGAGACGACCAGGACGCTACGATGAAGATCATGGTGTCAAGCCGGTGATGATGGTGATCATGACGGTGCCTTGGAGATGGAGATCAAAAGCACAAGATGATGATGGCCATATCATGCCACATATTTTGATTGCATGTGATGTTTATCTTATTATGCTTCTTATTTTGCTTAGTACGACAGTAGCATTATAAGATAATCCCTTACAAAATTTCAAGGTACAAGTGTTCTTCCTGAGTATGCACCATTGCGAAAGTTCTTCGTGCCGAGACACCACGTGATGATCAGGTGTGATAAGCTCTACGTTCAAATACAACGGGTGTAAGACAGTTTTGCACATGCAGAATACTCGGGTTAAACTTGACGAGCCTAGCATGTACAGACATGGCCTCGGAACACTGGAGACCGAAAGGTCGAGCTTGAATCGTATAGTATATATGATCAACATAAGATGTTCACCATTGAAAACTACTCCATCTCACGTGATGATCGGACATGGTTTAGTTGATTTGGATCACGTGATAATTTAGATGACTAGAGGGATGTCTATCTAAGTGGGAGTTCTTTAGTAATATGATTAATTGAACTTTAATTTATCATGAACTTAGTCCTGGTAGTATTAGCATATCTATGTTGTAGATCAATAGCTCGCGATGTAGCTCCCCGTTTATTTTTATATGTTCCTAGAGAAATATAAGTTGAAAGATGTTAGTAGCAATGATGCGGACTTGGTCCGTGATCTGCGGATTGTCCTCATTGCTGCACAGAAATATTATGTCCTTGATGCACCACTAGGTGACAAACCTATTGCAGGTGTAGATGCACACGTTATGAACGTTTGACAAGCTCGGTATGATGACTAATTGCTAGTTTAGTGCGCCATGCTTTACGTCTTATAACCGGGACTTCAAAAATGTTTTGAACGCCACGGAGCATATGAGATGTTCCAAGAGTTGAAATTAGTATTTCGTACTCATGCCCATGTCGAGAGGTATGAGACCTCTGACAATACTTTGCCTACAAGATGGAGGAGAATAGCTTATCCAGTGAGCATGTCCTCAGATTGTCTCGGTACTACAATTGCTTGAATCAAGTGGGAGTTAATCTTCCAGATAAGATAGTAATTGACAAAGGTCTCTAGTCACTATCTCGAAGTAACGAGAACTTCATGATGAACTATAATATGCAAGGGATGACGAAAGTAATTCCCGATCTCTTAGCGATGCTGAAATCGACGAAGGTAGAAATCAAGAAAGAGCATCAAGTGTTGATGGTTAACAAGACCACTTGTTTCAAGTAAAGGGCAGAGGGATAGAAGGGGAACTTCAAGAAGAATGACAAGCAAGTTGTCACTCCTGTGAAGAAACCCAAAGCTAAACTCAAGCCTGAAACTAAGTGCTTCTACTGCAAAGGAAATGGTCACTGGAAGTGGATCTGCCTTAGATATTTGGCGGATAAGAAGGATGGCAAAGTAAACAAAGGTATATTTGATATACAGATTATTGATGTGTACTTTACTAGTGTTCATAGCAACCCCTGGGTATCTGATACCGGTTCAGTTACTAAAATTAGTAACTCGAAACGAGAGTTGCAGAATGAACAGAGACTAGTTAAAGGCGAAGTGACGATGTGTGTTGGAATTGGTTCCAAGATTGATATGATCATCATCGCACACTCCCTATACTCGAGATTAGTGCAAAACCCAAATAAATGTTATTTGGCATTTGCGTTGAGCAAGAATATGTTTTGATCATGTTTGTTGCAATACGGTTATTCATTTAAAGTCATAGAATAATTGTTGTTCTGTTTACATGAATAAAACCTTCGATGGTCATACACCTAATGAAAATAGTTTGTCGGATCTCGATCGTAGTAATACACATAGTCATAATATTGAAACAAAAAGATACAAAGTTGATAATGATAGTGCAACTTATTTGTAAGACTGCTGTTTAGGTCATATTGGTGTAAAGCGCATGAAGAAACTCCATGCTGATGGGCTTTCGGAATCACTTGATTATGAATCACTTGGTGCTTGCGAACCATGCCTCATGGACAAGATGACTAAAACTCCGTTCTCCGGAACAATGGAGCGAGCAACTGATTTATTGGAAATCATACATACTGATGTATGTGGACTGATTAGTGTTGAGGCTCGCGGCAGGTATCGTTATTTTCTGACCTTCACTGATGATTTGAGAAGATATGGGTATATCTACTTGATGAAGCACAAGTCTGAAACATTTGAAAAGTTCGAAGAATTTCAGAGTAGTGGAGAATCATCGTAACAAGAAAATTAAGTTTCTACGATCTGATCGTGGAGGCGAATATTTGAGTTATGAGTTTGGTCTTCGTTGAAAACAATGTGGAATAGTTTCACAACTCATGCCACCCGAAACACCACAGCATAATGGTGTGTCCGAATGTCATAACCGTACTTTATTAGATATGGTGCGACCTATGATGTCTCTTACCGATTTACCACTATCGTTTTGGGTTATGCATTAGAGACAGCTGCATTCACGTTAAATAAGGGCACCGTCTAAATCCATTGAGACGATGCCTTATGAACTGTGGTTTAGCAAGAAACCAAAGTTGTTGTTTCTTAAAGTTTGGGGCTGCGATGCTTATGTGAAAAAGCTTCAACCTGATAAGCTCGAACCCAAGTCGGAGAAATGTGTCTTCATAGGATACCCAAAGGAGACTGTTGGGTACACCTTCTATCACAGATCCGAAGGCAAGATATTTGTTGCTAAGAATGGATTCTTTCTAGAGAAGGAGTTTCTCTCCAAAGAAGCGAGTGGGAGGAAAGTAGAACTTGATGAGGTAATAGTACCTTCTCCCGAATTGGAAAGTAGTACATCACAGAAACTAGTTCCAGTGATTCCTACACCAATTAGTGAGGAAGCTTATGATGATGATCATGAAACTTCAGATCAAGTTACTACTGAACTTCGTAGATCAACCAGAGTACGTTCCGCGCCAGAATGGTATGGGAACCCGGTTCTGGAAGTCATGTTACTAGACCATGATGAACCTACGAACTACGAAGAAGCGACGATGAGCCCAGATTCCGCAAAATGGCTTGAGGCCATGAAATTTGAGATGGGATCCATGTATGAGAACAAAGTGTGGACTTTAGTTGACTTGTCCGATGATCGGCAAGCCATTGAAAATAAATGGATCTTCAAGAGGAAGACCGACGCCGACAGTAATGTTACTGTCTACAAAGCTCGACTTGTTGTGAAAGGTTTTCGACAAGTTCAAGGTGTTGACTACGATGAGATTTTCTCACTCGTAGAGATGCTTAAGTCTGTCCGAATCATGTTAGCAATTGCCGCATTTTATGAAATCTGGCAAATCGATGACAAAGTTGCGTTCTTTAATGGATTTATTAAAGAAGAATTGTATATGATGCAATCAGAAGGTTTTGTCAATCCTAAAGGTGCTAACAAAATGTGCAAACTCCAGCGATCCATCTATGGACTGGTGCAAGCATCTCGGAGTTGGAATATACGCTTTGATGAGGTGATCAAAGCATATGGTTTTATACAGACTTGTGGTGAATCCTGTATTTACAAGAAAGTGAGTGGGAGAACTATAGCCTTTCTGATAAGTATATGTAAATGACATACTGTCGATTGGAAATGATGTAGAATTTTCTGGAAAGAAAAAGGAGTGTTTGAGAGGAGTTTTTCAAAGAAAGACCTCGGTGAAGCTACTTACATATTGAGCATCAAGATCTATAGAGATAGATCAAGACGCTTGATAAGTTTTTTCAGTGAGTAAGTACCTTAACAAGTTTTTTGAAGTAGTTCAAAATGGAACAGTCAAAGAAAGAGTTCTTGCGTGTGTTGCAAGGTGTGAAGTTGAGTAAGACTCAAAGCCCGACCACATCAAAAGATAGAGAGAGAATGAAAGTCATTCCCTATGCCTCAGCCATATGTTCTATAAAGTATGCCATGCTGTATACCAGACCTATTGTATGCACTGCCCTGAGTTTGGCAATGGAGTACAATTTTGATCTAGGAGTAGATCACTGGACAGCGGTCAAAATTATCCTTAGAGGAATAAGGAAATATTTCTCGGTTATGGAGGTTATAAAGAGTTCGTCGTAAATAGTTATGTTGATGCAAGATTTGACACCAATCTGGATGACCCTGAGTCTCGGTCTGGATACATATTGAAAGAGGGAGCAATTAGCTAGAGTAGTTCCATGCAGAGCATTGTAGACATAGAAATTTGCGGAATACATATTGATCTGAATGTGACAGACCCGTTGACTAAACTTCTCTCACGAAGCAAAACATGATCACACCTTAGTACTCTTTTGGGTGCGTCACATCCCTAGTTTAGCACTTGCATTAGGGCTAGCTAGAGTGTGCATCATGTTTACTTATCAAAGAAACTTGAAATGGGAATGACAGAAACCCCAGCACCCCTCTTCTAACAACTAGGGTTTGATAAAATCTTTTCCAATGTACCCAAAATGCCCTTCAAAATTGTTCATCATTTCTGCCTTGGTCTTAAACCTCTGCCAAAAAATGGTGCACAATTTTCTAGGACATCCAAGGTCTCTGGATTAAATCATATGGTATTTGCATTTGGGCATTTAAATGCTATAAAATATTTTAAATGCTCAAATAATCATAAACTATAATGTTCCATATTGTTCATATTATATACAGTGGGCATGACAAGTTTCATGAGTTATAAAAATGTTCTGGCATTTTTATTAATTAAACAAAGTTGCAAAACAAATGAATCAGAAAAGAAATAGGAAAAGAAAGAGAGAGAAAGCACTTACCTTGGGCCCAGCACTGTTGCAGGCCGGCCCAGCCCACCAGCCCCGTTCTGTCGCCTTCAGCCTCGCGCCAGAAGGCAGCGCGCGTGGCCACCGCGTGCCGGCACGCGCCCGGCCACCTCCACCCTGCCTGCCTGCCTCCCGACGGCCTGGACGTCTCCTGGCGTCGCCACGCAGCTGCCCCGACCCCTCTCCCACTTTCCCCTCGTCTCCGTCGCCTTCCCCTGGCTCTCTCCCTCTCACTACCAAGCCGCCCGTCGCCGCCGCTCGCCGTTGCCGCACCTAGACCCTCCCCCTCGTCCCGTGACCGTGTCCAAAAGGTTCGCCGCGACGCCCTCTACCTCCTCGCTGAGCCACGGATCGCCGGGAGCCCTGCAACGCCTTCACGCCGCCGTCCCCAACCTCGGATCGCCGGAGCACCTCGCCGTCGATTAAGAAGCTGCAGAGCGTCCCCGACCCCTCCGTCGAGCTCGCTAGCACCGCTGTGAGCTCCTACGCCGGATCCCCCCTTCCTCTGCTTCGTTTGCACCGTGTAGCTGCCGTTCCGTTGATCACCGAAACTCACCGCCGCCGTGCTCGCCGCCGGCGATGTTCCGGTGACCATTTGGTCACTGGCACATGTCCATCTTGCTCGCCGCAGCACGTAGACGAGCTAGGTACTACGCGCGCATCGCCTAGACCACCGTAGCTGCGTCTCCACACACGCCCGAACGCCGGCGCCGCCGTCGAGCTCGTTGCCGTCGCCTTCGGCCACCACAGGTTCGGCGACCACCACCGTTCGACGCGCAACGACAAGGGCTCTCCAACGCGCCCAACCGCGGCTCGAACCGAGCCCTGTGGACGTTTTCCGAAGCACGCTGCCGTGTCTAGCCTGGCCGGCGTCACTTCGTCGGCGAGTTTGACTCGTTTGACCGGGGGGTTGACCACCCCTGGGTCGCCGACGTGTGGGCCACCCCTCCTCTAATTAGCTAGTTTAATTAATTAAATGTTAATTAAATTAGTTAGTTTGTTTAGTCAATGACCCGTGGGCCTAGACCCCACTGACAGCTAATTAGTTCACTAATTAATTTTGTTAGTTAGCTGTGACACTGACATGCCGGGCCCACATGTCATGTTTGACTTGGACTAGCTCCTGTTGACTGACTGACGTCAGCATGATGTCATGCTGACACAGTAAAGGTTTTTCTGGGATTTTTAGATTTAAAAATAATTCAGGAAATTCCAGAAAATGCCTAAACTTCAAAAAATCATATAAATTCAACAGTAGCTCAGATGGAAAAGATTTATATATGAAAAATGATCAGAAAAATCCAATATTTCCAATGGCACTGGTTTCATGCATGTTTGAGCAAGTTAACCTTGCTGTATACATTAAAACATGATAATGCACTTAATTAAATAATAGCTAAAGTGCCAATTTGAATCTTTGATTCAAATAGGCTCAAACCCTTCTGGTTATAGTTGCATTAGCCCAAAACACATGCATCTTGCCATGTCATGAGCATGCATCATATTGTTGCATTTGTTTGTTTAATGATTGTATCGCCGGTATTCTCCGTGTTAGGTCCTGCTCCCGAGGATACTGCTGCGTATCCAGCTGAAGAGCAGTACCCGACAACCACTTTGTCAGGCAAGCAATCATTGATCATTCCGATACAAACCCAATCTTCTCGCTCCTGCTCTCTTTTACTGCATTAAGGCAACAGCGTGTGAACTGCTACTTGCTGCGGTAATTGAACCCTATTCCCTTGCATGACCTGTCATTGCCACAGTAAATAGTTGAAACCCACTAGCATGTGTAGGAGTTGATTGAGCCATGTGATGTGTGATCCACCATGCTATTTGTTTATGTTGCCTGCTATGCTTAGAGTTGTGTCTTGTCTGGTTCATCTGGGTGATGGATCAGAGTGAAATGATCATACCGATAAAGAGAAGGAAGTGTGGAATACGCTTGGTAAAGGTATCGATGAAAGGCCATGTAGGAGTACATGGTGGGTTGTTTCATTGGAATCGTCCATAGGACCCGAGATCTGTATGTGTGGTTCAAGTTACAGCTACTACCACACATTGGGATCCTTAATTGACCCTCTCGGCTTATTATTACCCTCGATCTCTGTCCAGGAGTTGCAACTAGTTTCTGGTGCTTATAGCTTACTGGGGGTCGTGCACAACGCTGACCCTCGGGGTGGGTTGTGATGCGACAGGTACGTGGCATGGTGAACCGGTTGCCCGTTTGGTGACTCGGGAACCCTGTATACATCGTTTGGGGCCGTGAGCGACACCCCGGCCGGATCTCCCCACGGATGGAACCCAAATAGGCGATAAACCTGGACGAGAGACTTGAGTAGTTAGTAAGGTCGTGGCCGACACCCTCGCTGGGCTTCCGCTTGAAGGTTGCCGAGTACACGTCGAGTAAACGGCGATAAGTGGTGGGAGCGTGTGTGAAGAGGTACACCCCTGCAGGGTTATCAATCTATTCGAATAGCCGTTGTTCGCGGTACGGACTACTTGGTTACTCTTACAGTTCATAGACAAGTTGATGGATACTACTAAAAGCCTCAAGATAAGTGTGAGTACCGTGGATGGCCCTTCCGTAGGATGACGGAAGAGGATCCTCGGTAGTGTATTGTTGTGGTGAGTAGAGGACTCGTGTTCGTAATAACATCTTGCAATCTGTTGAGAGTTGTAGTATAGGTTAGCCAAGAGTCAAAGCTGGCTTTCTGCTATGAACTCCACTACCCCCTTTGATAATGTTGCATGTATGATAGGTTCTGTGGTAAGACTTGCTGAGTACCTTTGTACTCATGTTTGCTTAATAACTGTTGCAGAGGAGAACCCTGCCCCTGCTGATGGGTTCTACATAGACGTTGACGTCGACGAGTAGCTTGACACCCAGACGGAGATCTGGAGCTTGTGAAGGGCCTTGTAGATAGTCAGGCTACACCAAGCCTATTTTATTTTTCTAAGTTGTCTGTACTCAGACATGTAGCTTCCGCTTGTGCTTGTATGACTGTATGACTTGAGTGTTGGGTCATGTGACCCCTACCTGTATGGATATGTTATGTATGGCTCTTGGAGCCTCTTAAATAAAGTACTTTGAGTCATAGAGTTCTGTTGTGATGCAATGTTGTATTTGCACATATTGAGCATATTGTGTGTATGGTTGAAATGCTTGGTATGTGTGGGATCCGACACCTAGTTGTTTTCCTTTGGTAGCCTACCTTACAGGGAAATGCCTCCTAGTGATTCCAATGAGCCTTGGTAGCTTGCTACTGCTCGGAACACGTAGGCTGGCCGGCATGTGTCCTTCTTCGTTCCTGTGTCTGTCCCTTAGGGGAAATGTCACGCGTTGTTGCTTTAAGTCCATGTAGCTTGCTGCGACTTGGGTTCATACGTTGATGACCGACATGTTCGTTGCTGGGTCATGGATGCCTGTCTCTGTAATCTAGTGCCACTTTTGGTTTATAACTAGCCATGTCGGCCCGGGTTCTCTGTCATATGGATGCTAGCGACACTATCATATACGTGTGCCAAAATGCGCAAACGGTCCCGGGCCAGGTAAGGTGGCACCCGTGGGGTTACCGTGCGTGAGGCCGCAAAGTGATATGACGTGTTACAGCTAGATCGGTGTGACTTAGGATCGGGGTCCTGACAGCGTTGGCATCAGAGCTGGACTGCCTGTAGGTTTCTCAAGCCAAACTGGTCGATGTTGAGTCTAGAAAAATTATTAGTTATATGTAGGGGAATTGATTGTGGAAGGGAACGTAAGGCTCTTTTACTCCTTTACCTTATGCCCTTCTGATCTGAGTCAGTCTATTCTTTCTACGGGGATTTAGGACTAGGCCTCTTATCCTTACTAGGTTCACGTGTTACTAATCCGTAGACTCTTAGGATTGTTGGTTTCAAGCCTCAGTTCAGTTTCTATCCTTTTAGTATGATGATTATTGGACCCGGAACCTTGATATGGAATTGTTGAGTGGCTATGCTATCATTTGTATGATGTCTCAAATCTTTGTTTGAGCATTTACAGTTGTTATGCTGCCCGATTTCTTCCAGAAACACTAATTCCTTTGCATTATTTCGTGTTTCAGATGTCTGGCCGCATCCCTCACCAAGTGGTTCGTTTGACTCGGTGCATTAATGTGCCCGGTCACACGGCCATGCTAGTCCGTGTGCTGACTGAGACCGGTTATCGCTGGTATCCTGAGTACACCGTGGAGGAACAGTACCGGGATTTCAATCAGAGTCAGTATTTCTGCACAGTCCGGATATACCCCTCATATCCCGGAGCTAACGACCCCATTCATTGGTCTTATGGACTTGGGGTTACCATCGAGATGGCAGTGCAGGATGCCGCCTATTCGATGATGACCATTCTCCGGGCTAGGCATGCCCTGTTGCTGAATACTGAGTTCTGTTACATGCCAGCCTCACTTCCCGGAGAGGAAGGCTACTACACTGGTTTGTATACTGATGCTGCTCATGAAGAGCCACTGCTTCAGACTACTGTTCAGATCCTGGAGGATAGGGACCGTGAGGTCCGTGCCCTTCGAATGGAGCTGTATAACACTCGAGCCGCCCACTGGACTACTTTGACACGGCTTGCACCTGCTGTGCACGCCGGATATCTGGACATGCGGGATTTGTACCCCGTGCGGACTCGTCTGCCTGATCGCATGGATTGGCGTGACGTTGGGGGTATTACACCTCCACGTGGGCATCGGTTACCACCAGCATCGGGACCGAGGCCACATCCATGTCCCTATGGTCCACA
This sequence comes from Secale cereale, assembly GCA_902687465.1. Taxonomy (NCBI): domain Eukaryota; kingdom Viridiplantae; phylum Streptophyta; class Magnoliopsida; order Poales; family Poaceae; genus Secale; species Secale cereale. The sequence goes on along the minus strand of LR738715.1, from coordinate 579,663,425 downwards.
GCCTTCGAGTGCTCGCGAGTTTCAAGATCCGTCTGTTCCACTTCCAGGCTACGGTGGTAATATTTACGAAGATTACTACGGGAATGTCTGAGTTAGACCGTGGTAGTAGTAGTATTGTAGTAGTTGTATTCCCACAGTCCTGCGCGTCTTGTGGAATATGACTTAGTGTGTACTGAATTCCGGAGGTGTAGTTAAATAATATATAGGAGCTTGGAATGCCTCTGATGGGATGTATCGTCTTTCACCGCAGTTGTACTTTAGCACTGGCTTGTACTAAACTATGTATGGTGTGTATGACCGCTGGTGCATATATAGCAGTTTCTATATTACCATGTTGTACGGATGAACATCTCTGCATTCCGTGTCATCCATTACATTCTGCACTTCTATGTCAAATTTCTGCCATCCTTGTATAAACCGTTGTTTTGTTTTCTTAGGATGGTCAACACTCGCAACACTCCTGCTGCTCAGGAGCAGGGTGAGGCTAGTGGGGCTAGAGATGGGAATCTGCCCCAGCCACCCTCCTTGGCGGAAGTTATGCTCGAGGCAGAACGGAACAAGAGAGAGACCAACCGTCTGCTGGAACGCGTAGAGCAGAACACTGGGTTCCGTCAGAGGAATGACGTGGTGTCAATCAATGACTTTATCAAGATGTGCCCACCAAAGTTCCATCACTCCACTGAACCTCTGGATGCGGATGACTGGCTACGTAATATCACCCATAAGCTACACTCTGCCCATGTGGCCGAAGCTGACAAGGTTACCTACGCCGCCTACCAACTTTGAAGCTATGCGTCCTGCTGGCCAAATCACTACTTGGGTTGAGTTCAGTGAGGCATTCCGTGAACATCACATTCCGGAAGGTCTCATGGATCGCAAGCGGGAGGAATTCTGCAATTTCACCCAGGGCTGGTTAACTGTGGATGGCTATAGTCGCGAGTTTGGCAACTTGGCACGCTATGCACCTGAGGAAGTATCCACCGATGCCAAGAAGCAGGTGAGGTTCCGCAAGGGACTCAGCCCTGAACTCCGCCGAGATCTACGTCTGCACGAGTGCACTTCCTTCCAGAAGTTGGTAAACAAGGCTATCAGTGCTGAAACGGGCCAGACTGACTTCGAGGCCACACGCAAGCATCCTCGAGACTTTTGTTCCTCATCCGGCTCTGGCTCTCACAAGCGTCGTGTGTGGGTTCCTAACACTGCTCTGCCACCCAAGTACACACCGAGGCCATCCTATGAGGCGCCTCGCCCAACTCAACAGTTTGCACCTGCTAAGACCTATGGAGGACCACCTTCCAACTTTGCTCCACGCACTAACACTGTGACCTGCTTCAAGTGTGGAGAACCAGGGCACTACATGCGTGAGTGTCCTCAGAACCAGCCAGGAAAACCCGTTGGCCGTGGTAAGCCAACCGGCAAGGTGAATTATGTCAAGCCAATCCCCACTGCACGTGGTCATGTCAACTATGTCTCTGCCGAGGAAGCTTATGAGGATCCTAACGCCATCCTTGGTACGCTTCTCGTTAACTGCCATCTGGCATCTGTTCTCTTCGATACTGGAGCATCACATTCGTTCATATCTGAGAGCTATGCTCGATTGCACAACATGACTTTTTGTGACATGCCTACTTCCATGGTTATTCAAACTCCTGGTTCAAAGTGGCAAACCTCTAGGGTAAGCCATGGAAATGAAATCCTTGTCGATAGACTTGTTTTCCTAGCATCTCTAATCGCTCTCAAGTTCTCGGACATAAACATCATTTTGGGTATGGATTGGATGACAACTCATTACGCCAAGATTGATTGCTATACTAGGACCGTTCAACTTACACATCCATCCGGCAAGATAGTCAATGTCTTGACCCGAATGGCTGAGCGTCAGCTCTACTCTCTTAATGCCAGCCCTCTACCAGAACTCGAAGATATCCCGGTAGTCCGCGACTTTCCGGATGTTTTTCCAGAAGAACTGCCAGGAATTCCACCTGACAGAGATGTCGAGTTCATGATAGATCTTATCCCTGGAACTGTCCCAATTTCTAGGAGACCCTATAAGATGGCACCACTAGAATTAGCTGAGCTAAAGAAACAACTCGATGAGTCCTTGCAAAAAGGTTTCATCCATCCTAGTTCTTCCCCTTGGGCTTGTCCCGTCCTCTTCGTCAAGAAGAAGGATGGAACGGAGCGGATGGTTGTAGATTACCGACCTGTTACCCTGGTCACCATAAAGAACAAGTATCCTCTCCCCAGGATCAACGACCTGTATGATCAGCTCGCTGGATCCTCAGTCTTCTCTAAGATGGATTTGAGGTTGGGTTACCATCAAATCAAAATCAAGAACGGGGACATTCCTAAAACGGCTTTTGTTACTCATTATGGCCAATATGAGTACACCGTCATGTCCTTCGGGTTAACCAATGCCCCAGCTACCTTTTCTCGGTTAATGAATTCTATATTCATGGAGTACTTGGATAAATTCGTCGTGGTATACCTCGATGATATACTCATTTACTCCAAGAACAAGGAAGATCATGCCGAGCATTTAAGGCTGGTATTGATGAAACTTCGAGAGCACCGCCTTTATGCCAAATTCTCTAAATGTGAATTTTGGTTGCCGGAAGTAACCTATCTAGGTCATGTGATTTCTGGCAAGGGTATTGCTGTCAATCCCGAGCGAGTTCAAGCCGTCCTTGATTGGACTACCCCTGAATCGGTCAAGCAAGTTAGGAGTTTTCTTGGCTTAGCGAGCTATTGCCGACGCTTCGTCGAGAATTTCTCCAAGGTTGCTAAACCTCTAACTGAACTCCTCAAGAAAGATAAAAAGTTTGAGTGGACCCCACAGTGCGAGTCCAGTTTTCAGGAACTGAAAAGACGCCTGACATCTGCACCTATTCTGGTACCACCAGACTTTTCAAAGGATTTTATAATCTACTGCGACGCCTCGCGACAAGGACTAGGTTGCATACTCATGCAAGATCGTCAAGTGATTGCATACGCATCTCGACAGTTGCGTCCACATGAGGATAACTATCCTACTCATGATCTAGAGCTTGCAGCTGTAGTCCATGCACTCAAAACATGGCGACATTACCTCCTTGGTAATCGCTGTGAAATCTTCACTGATCATCAAAGTTTGAAGTACATCTTCACCCAACCGGATCTAAATCTCAGGCAAAGACGTTGGGTTGAGTTGCTCACAGATTACGACTTAGGAATCACCTATACCCCTGGAAAGGCCAATGTCATGGCTGATGCGCTAAGTCGTAAGTCTTATTGTAACAACTTAATGTTACAACAAGGGCAACCACTTCTCCACGAGGAATTTCGTAAGCTTAACCTTCACATTGTTCCTCGAGGATTCCTTTCCACCTTGGTGGCGAAACCTACCCTTATGGATCAAATCATAGTTTCCCAGCGGTATGATAAAGGCATATCTCGGATCAAGGAGAACATTGCTAGCGGAGCTGCTAGGAGTTTCTCTATGGATGATCGAGGTGTGGTGTACTTCGAGAACCGCTTGGTGGTACCCAAGAAACAACAACTACGACAAATGATTATTAAGGAGGCTCATGAATCTCCTCTCACAATTCATCCCGGTAGTACCAAAATGTATCAGGACCTACGTCAGAGATTCTAGTGGACTAGGATGAAGAGAGAAATCGCTCAATTCATTGCTAACTGCGACGTTTGTCGTCGAGTCAAAGCAGAGCATCAACGGCCTGCTGGCACCCTTCAACCTTTAGCTATTCCTGAATGGAAATGGGGCAAAGTCGGTATGGACTTCATTACCGGGTTTCCAGGACCAGGAAAGGGAATAATGCTATCTTCGTCGTTATCGACCGCCTCTCTAAAGTAGCTCATTTCCTGCCTGTTCGAGAGAGTATTACCGCTAGCCAGCTAGCAGACTTGTATGTCTCTCGGATAGTATCACTTCATGGTGTGCCATTGGAGATTAACTCAGACCGTGGAAGTCTTTTCACTTCACGATTTTGGGAAAGTTTCCAGAATGCTATGGGAACTCATCTCTCCTTCAGTACTGCCTTCCATCCCAGTCTAGTGGTCAAGTGGAATGAGTCAATCAAATTCTGGAAGACATGCTTCGAGCCTTTGTCATTTCTTTCGGTATGGAATGGGAAAAGTGTCTTCCGTTTGCCGAATTCGCTTATAACAATAGTTATCAAGCCAGCTTGGGTAAAGCTCCCTTCGAAGTTCTATATGGACGAAGGTGTCGAACACCTCTTAACTGGTCAGAAACCGGGGAAAGACAATTCTTTGGCCCGGATATGATCCAGGAAGCAGAAGACCAAGTTCGCATCGTTCGTGAGAAATTGAAAACAGCCCAGTCTCGCCAGAAGAGCCAATATGATAGTCATCATAAGACCGTGACTTTTGAAGTCGGCGATAAGGCTTACCTTTGGGTTACTCCTCTTAAGGGAACCCATCGCTTCGGTATCAAAGGCAAATTGGCCCCTCGTTACATCGGTCCTTTTCGCATTATTGCCAAACGAGGAGAAGTAGCCTACCAATTGGAACTACCTCCGCACCTATCCAGAGTTCATGATGTGTTCCACGTTTCTCAACTCGGGCGTTGCTTCTCGGAACCTATCCGCGAAGTGGACCACGAAACGCTTGATCTCCGGGACAATCTCACATATCGAGAATACCCCATTCGTATTCTTGATCAAACCGAGCGCACCACTCGACGCCACAATATCAAGTTTCTCAAGGTTCAATGGTCACATCATTCCGAGAGTGAAGCTACTTGGGAAAGGGAGGATCGTCTTCGACTTGAGTACCCCACCCTCTTTCCAGAGGAACCCGAATCTCGGGATGCGATTCTTTTAAGTGGGGGTGAGTTGTCACATCCCTAGTTTAGCACTTGCATTAGGGCTAGCTAGAGTGTGCATCATGTTTACTTATCAAAGAAACTTGAAATAGGAATGACAGAAACCCCAGCACCCCTCTTCTAACAACTAGGGTTTGATAAAATCTTTTCCAATGTACCCAAAATGCCCTTCAAAAATGTTCATCATTTATGCCTTGGTCTTAAACCTCTGCCAAAAAATGGTGCACAATTTTCTAGGACATCCAAGGTCTCTGGATTAAATCATATGGTATTTGCATTTGGGCATTTAAATGCTATAAAATATTTTAAATGCTCAAATAATCATAAACTATAATGTTCCATACTGTTCATATTATATACAATGGGCATGACAAGTTTCATGCGTTATAAAAATGTTCTGGCATTTTTATTAATTAAACAAAATTGCAAAACAAATGAAACAGAAAAGAAATAGGAAAAGAAAGAGAGAGAAAGCACTTACCTTGGGCCCAACACTGTTGCAGGCCGGCCCAGCCCACCACCCCCATTCTGTCGCCTTCCTCCTCGCGCCAGAAGGCAGCGCGTGTGGCCACCGCGCGCCGGCACGCGCCCGGCCACCTCCACCCTGCCTGCCTGCCTCCCGACGGCCTGGACGTCTCCTGGCGTCGCCACGCAGCTGCCCCGACCCCTCTCGCACTTTCCCCTCGTCTCCGTTGCCTTCCCCTGGCTCTCTCCCTCTCACCACCGAGCCGCCCGTCGCCGCCGCTCGCCGTTGCCGCACCTAGACCCTCCCCCTCGTCCCGTGACCGTGTCCAAAAGGTTCGCCGCTGCGCCCTCTACCTCCTCGCTGAGCCACGGATCGCCGGGAGCCCTGCAACGCCTTCACGCCGCCGTCCCCAACCTCGGATCGCCGGAGCACCTCGCCGTCGATTAAGAAGCTGCAGAGCGTCCCCGACCCCTCTGTCGAGCTCGCTAGCACCGCTGTGAGCTCCTACGCCGAATCCCCCTTCCTCTGCTTCGTTTGCGCCGTGTAGCTGCCGCTCCGTTGATCACCGAAACTCACCGCCGCCATGCTCGCCGCCGACGATGCTCCGGTGACCATTTGGTCATTTGCACATGTCCATCTCGCTCGCCGCAGCACGTAGACGAGCTAGGTACTACGCACGCATCGCCTAGACCACCGTAGCTGCGTCTCCACACACGCCCGAACGCCGGCGCCGCCGTCGAGCTCGTTGACGTCGCCTCCGGCCACCACAGGTCCGGCGACCACCACCGTTCGACGCGCAACGACAAGGGCTCTCCAACGCGCCCAACCGCGGCTCGAACCGAGCCCTGTGGACGTTTTCCGAAGCACGCCGCCGTGTCTGGCCTCGCCGGCGTCACTTTGCCGGCGAGTTTGACTCGTTTGACCGAGGGGTTGACCACCCCTGGGTCGTTGACGTGTGGGCCACCCCTCCTCTAATTAGCTAGTTTAATTAATTAAATGTTAATTAAATTAGTTAGTTAGTTTAGTCACTGACCCGTGGGCCCAGACCCCACTGACAGCTAATTAGTTCACTAATTAATTTTGTTAGTTAGCTGTGACACTGACATGCCGGGCCCACATGTCATGTTTGACTTGGACTAGCTCCTGTTGACTGACTGACGTCAGCATGATGTCATGCTGACGCAGTAAAGGTTTTTCTGGGATTTTTAGATTTAAAAATAATTCAGGAAATTCCAGAAAATGCCTAAACTTCAAAACATCATATAAATTCAACAGTAGCTCAGATGGAAAAGATTTATATATGAAAAATGATCAGAAAAATCCAATCTTTCCAATGGCACTGGTTTCATGCATGTTTGAGCAAGTTTACCTTGCTGTATACATTAAAACATGATAATGCACTTATTTAAATAATAGCTAAAGTGCCAATTTGAATCTTTGATTCAAATAAGCTCAAACCCTTCTGGTTGTAGTTGCATTAGCCCAACACACATGCATCTGGCCATGTCATGAGCATGCATCATATTGTTGCATTTGTTTGTTTAATGATTGTATCGTCGGTATTCTCTGTGTTAGGTCCTGCTCCCGAGGATACTGCTGCGTATCCAGTTGAAGAGCAGTACCCGACAACCACTTTGTCAGGCAAGCAATCATTGAGCATTCCGATACAAACCCAATCTTCTCGCTCCTGCTCTCTTTTACTGCATTAAGGCAACAGCGTGTGAACTGCTACTTGCTGCGGTAGTTGAACCCTATTCCCTTGCATGACCTGTCATTGCCATAGTAAATAGTTGAAACCCACTAGCATGTGTAGGAGTTGATTGAGCCATGTGATGTGTGATCCACCATGCTATTTGTTTATGTTGCCTGCTATGCTTAGAGTTGTGTCTGGTCTGGTTCATCTGGGTGATGGATCAGAGTGTAATGATCATACCGATAAAGAGAAGGAAGTGTGGAATACGCTTGGTAAAGGTATCGATGAAAGGCCATGTAGGAGTACATGGTGGGTTGTTTCATTGGAATCGACCATAGGACCCGAGATCTGTATGTGTGGTTCAAGTTACAGCTACTACCACACATTGGGATCCTTAATTGACCCTCTCGGCTTATTAATTACCCTCGATCTCTGTCCAGGAGTTGCAACTAGTTTCTGGTGTTTATAGCTTACTGGAGGTCGTGCACAATGCTGACCCTTGGGGTGGGTTGTGATGCGACAGGTACGTGGCACGGTGTACCGGTTGCCTGTTTGGTGACTCGGGAACCCTGTACACATCGTTTGGGGCCGTGAGCGACACCCCGGCCGGATCTCCCCACGGATGGAACCCAAATAGGCGATAAACCTGGACGAGAGACTTGAGTAGTTAGTCAGGTCGTGGCCGACACCCTCGCTGGGCTTCCGCTTGAAGGTTGCCGAGTACACGTCGAGTAAACGGCGATAAGTGGTGGGAGCGTGTGTGAAGAGGTACACCCCTGCAGGGTTATCAATCTATTCGAATAGCCGTTGTTCGCGGTACGGACTACTTGGTTACTCTTACAGTTCATAGACAAGTTGATGGATACTACTAAAAGCCTCAAGATAAGTGTGAGTACCGTGGATGGCCCTTCCGTAGGATGACGGAAGAGGATCCTCGGTAGTGTATTGTTGTGGTGAGTAGAGGACTCGTGTTCGTAATAACATCTTGCAATCTGTGGAGAGTTGTAGTATAGGTTAGCCAAGAGTCAAAGCTGGCTTTCTGCTATGAACTCCACTACCCCCTTTGATAATGTTGCATGTATGATAGGTTATGTGGTAAGACTTGCTTAGTACCTTTGTACTCATGTTTGCTTAATAACTGTTGCAGAGGAGAACCCTGCCCCTGCTGATGGGTTCTACATAGACGTTGACGTCGACGAGTAGCTTGACACCCAGACGGAGATCTGGAGCTTGTGAAGGGCCTTGTAGATAGTCAGGCTACACCAAGCCTGTTTTATTTTTCTAAGTTGTCTGTATTCAGACATGTAGCTTCCGCTTGTGCTTGTATGACTGTATGACTTGAGTGTTGGGTCATGTGACCCCTACCTGTATGGATATGTTATGTATGGCTCTTGGAGCCTCTTAAATAAAGTACTTTGAGTCATAGAGTTCTGTTGTGATGCAATGTTGTATTTGCACATATTGAGCATATTGTGTGTATGGTTGAAATGCTTGGTATGTGTGGGATCCGACACCTAGTTGTTTTCCTTTGGTAGCCTACCTTACAGGGAAATGCCTCCTAGTGATTCCAATGAGCCTTGGTAGCTTGCTACTGCTCGGAACACGTAGGCTGGCCGGCATGTGTCCTTATTCGTTCCTGTGTCTGTCCCTTAGGGGAAATGTCACACGTTGTTCCTTTAAGTCCATGTAGCTTGCTACGACTTGGGTTCATACGTTGATGACCGACATGTTCGTTGCTGGGACATGGATGCCTGTCTCTGTAATTTGGTGCCACTTTTGGTTTATAACTAGCCATGTCGGCCCGGGTTCTCTGTCATATGGATGTTAGCGACACTGTCATATACGTGTGCCAAAATGCGCAAACGGTCCCGGGCCAGGTAAGGTGGCACCCGTGGGGTTACCGTGCGTGAGGCCGCAAAGTGATATGACGTGTTACAGCTAGATCGGTGTGACTTAGGATCGGGGTCTTGACAGGGTGTTAATCACATAGCGATGTGAATTAGATTATTGACTCTAGTAAACCCTTTGGGTGTTGGTCACATGGCGATATAAACTATGGGTGTTAATCACATGACGATGTGAACTATCGGTGTTAAATCACATGGCGATGTGAACTAGATTATTGACTCTAGTGCAAGTGGGAGACTGAAGGAAATATGCCCTAGAGGCAATAATAAAGTTGTTATTTATATTTCCTTATATCATGATAAATGTTTATTATTCATGCCAGGATTGTATTTACCAGAAACTTAGTACATGTGTGAATACATAGACAAAACAGAGTGTCCCTAGTATGCCTCTACTTGACTAGCTCGTTGATCAAAGACGATTATGTTTCCTGACCATAGACATGTGTTGTCATTTGATTAACGGGAGAATGATGTGATGGACAAGACCCATCCGTTAGCTTAGCACTATGATCGTTTAGTTTTACTTCTATTGCTTTCTTCATGACTTATACATGTTCCTATGACTATGAGATTATGCAACTCCTGAACCCCGGAGGAACACTTTGTGTGCTATCAAACGTCACAACATAACTAGGTGATTATAAAGATGCTCTACAGGTGTCTCCGAAGGTGTTTGTGGTGTTGGCATAGATCAAGAATAGGATTTGTCACTCCGAGTGTCGGAGAGGTATCTCTGGGCCCTCTCGGTAATGCACATCATAATAAGCCTTGCAAGCAAATGACTAATGAGTTAGTCACGAGATGATGTATTACGGAACGAGTAAAGAGACTTGCCGGTAACAAGATTGAACTAGGTATGATGATACCGATGATCGAATCTCGGGCAAGTAACATACCGATGACAAAGGGAACAGCGTATGTTGTTATGCGGTTCGACTGACAAAGATCTTTGTAGAATATGTAGGAGCCAATATGGGCATCTAGGTTCCGCTATTGGTTATTGACCGGAGATATGTCTCGGTCATGTCTACATAGTTCTCGAACCCGTAGGGTCCGCACGCTTAACGTTTCATTGACGATATAGTATTGAATGAGTTATCTATGTTGGTGACTAAATGTTATTCGGAGTCCCGGATGTGATCACGAACATGACAAGGAACTCCGGAATGGTCCGGAGATAACGATTGATATATGGGATAATAGTGTTTGGCCTCCGAAAGGGGTTCCGGAAGTTTCCCGAAATGTTTGGGTACGAGAACACTTTATTTGGGCCAAAGGGTAAAGCCCACAAGATTTTTGGAAAGCGCAAAAGGAAGTTTTGCGGAGTCCAGGGGCCAGACGCCAGGAACCCTGGCGTCTGGCCCTGGAGTCCGAGAAGGACTCTTGCCTTTCACGTGAAACCGAATTTGTGGAGGCTTTTACTCCAAGTTTCGACCACAAGGCTCAACATATAAATAGAGGGGCAGGGCTAGCACCCAAGAGACATAAAGATACACCAAGACGTGTGCCGGCAACCCCGACCCTCTAGTTTATCCTCCGTCTAGTTTCTGTAGTACTTGGCGAAGCCCTGCAGAGATTGCTCTACATCACTAACCGTCACCACGCCGTCGTGCTGCCGGAACTCATCTACTACGTCGCCCGTCTTGCTGGATCAAGAAGGCGAGGACGTCATCGAGCTGGACATGTGCTGAACGCGGAGGTGCCGTACGTTCGGTGCTAGATCGGGACAGATCGTAAAGGTGTACGACTACATCAACCGCGTTAATAAATGCTTCCGCTTTCGGTCTATAAGGGTACGTAGACACACTATCCCCTCTCGTTTCTATGCATCACCATGATCTTGCGTGTGCGTAGGATTTTTTTTTGAAATTACTACATCCCCAACAAATCCAATACGTGCCTTGCTACCCCTGCTGTCGCTGGGAAAGGACACCGCAAGATTGAACCCAAAACCAAGCACTTCTCCCGTTGCAAGAACTATATATCTAGTAGGCCAAACCAAACCGATAATTCGAAGAGACATGCAAGGATATTTTAAATCATGCATAAAAGATTTCGGAAAAGAATCCAATATTGTTCATAGATAATCTTGATCATAAACCCACAATTCATCGGATCTCGACAAACGCACCGCGAAAAAGATTACATCTAATAGATCTCCTCGAAGATCGATGAGAACTTTGTATTGACAATCAAAGAGAGAGAAGAAGCCATCTAGCTAATAACTATGGACCCGAAGGTCTGTGGTAAACTACTCACAACTCATCGGAGAGGCTATGGTGTTGATGTAGAAGCCCTCCTTGATCGATGCCCCATCCGGTGGAGCTCCGGAACAGGCCCCAAGATGGGATCTCACGGGTATAGAAGGTTACGGCGGTGGAATTAGGGTTTCGTGGTGCTCTTCGATAGTTTTAGGGTACGTAGGTATATATAGGAGGAAGAGGGACGTCAGGGGAGCAATAGGGGGCCCATGAGGGTGGGGGCGCGCCCCTGCCCTCGTGGCCGCCTCTCTCGCTTCCTGGCGTGTACTCCAAGTCTTCTGTGTTGACATCGTTCCAAAAATAACTCTGCCGAAGGTTTCATTCCGTTTGGACTCCGTTTGATATTCCTTTTCTGCGAAACACTGAAATAGGCAAAAAAATAGCAATTTGCACTGGGCCTTGGGTTAGCAGGTTAGTCCAAAAATAATATAAAAGTGTATAATAAATCCCATTAAACATCCAAAACAGAATATATAATAGCATGGAACAAACAAAAATTGTAGATATGTTAGAGACGTATCAGCCCATAAGGCCCATATCTTTTGCCGGTGGTGCCCGGAACCCCTTCTGGTGACCCAATAAGTACCCGGTGCATCCCAAAACACTTCCGGTGTTCGAATACCATCGTGCTATACATCAATGTTTACCTCTCGACCATTTTTAGACTCTTCGTCATGTCCGTGATCTCATCCGTGGATCCGAACAACATTCGGTCACCATATCACATAACTCATATAATACAATATCGTCATCGAACATTAAGCGTGCGGACCCTACGGGTTCAAGAACTATATAGACATGACCGAGACACTTCTATGGACAATAAAAATAGCGAAACATGTATGCTCATATAGGTTCCTGCATATTGTACGAAGTTCTTTATCGGTTGAAGTGTTATGACAACATACATTATTCCCTTTGTCATCGGTATGTTACTTGCCCGAGATTCGATCGTCGGTATCTTCATACCTATTTCAATCTCATTACTGGCTAGTATCTTTACTCGTTCCGTAATACATCATCTTGCAACTAAGTCATTAGTCAGTTTTCTTGCAAGGCTTCCCTTGATGTGAATTACCGAGAGGGCCCAGAGATACCTCTCCAGTACTCGGAGTGACAAATCCTAATCTCGATCTATGCCAACCCAACAAACACCATCGGAGATACCTGTAGAGAATCTTTATAATCACTTAGTTACAATGTGACATTTGATAGCACAGAAGGCATTCCTTTGGTATCCGGGAGTTGCATAATCTCATAGTCGGAGGAATATGTATTTGACATGAAGAAAGCAATAGCAATACAACTGAATGATCATTATGCTAACCTAATGGGTGGGTCTTGTCCATCACATCATTCTCCTAATGATATGATCCTGTTCATCAAATGACAGCACGTGTCTATGGTTAGGAAACTTAACCATCTTTGATTAACGGCTAGGCTAGTAGAGGCTTACTAGGGACACGGTGTTTTGTCTATGTATCCAGACATGTATCAAGTTTCCGGTTAATACAATTCTAGCATGAATAATAAACATTTATCATGATATTAGGAAATATAAAATAATAACTTTATTATTGCCTCTAGCGCATATTTCCTTCAGTCTCCCACTTGCACTAGAGTCAATAATCTAGTTCACATCACCATGTGATTTAACACCGATAGTTCACATTGTCATGTGATTAACACCCATTGTTCACATCGCCATGTGACCAAAATTCAAAGTGTTTACTAGATTCAATAATCTTGTTCATATCGCCATGTGATTAACACCCAAATAGTACTAAGGTGTGATCATGTTTTGTTTTGTGAGAGAAATTTAGTCAACGGGCCTGTCACATTAAGATCCGTATGTATTTCGCAAATTTCTATGTATACAATGCTCTGTATGGAGCTACTCTAGCTAATTGCTCCCACTTTCAATATGCATCCAGATTGATACTTGGAGTCATTTGGATTAGTGTCAAAGCTTGCATCGGTGTACCTCTTTACGACGAACTCTTTATCACCTCCATAATTGAGAAACATTTCCTTAGTCCTCTAGTTACTAAGGATAATTTTGACCACTATCCGGTGATCTACTCCCGGGTCACTATTGTACCTCCTTGCCAAACTCATGGCAAAGTACACAACAGGTTTGGTACACAACATGGCATACTTTATAGAACCTATGGCTGAGGCATAGGGAATGACTTTCATTCTCTCTATATTTTTCTGCCGTGGTCGGGCTTTGAGTCTTACTCAAGTTCACACCTTACAAATCAGGCAAGAACTCCTTCTTTGACTGATCCATTTTGAACTACTTCAAAATCTTATCAAGATATGTACTAATCGAAAGACTTATGAAGCGTCTTGATCTATCTCTATAGATCTTGGTGCCCAATATGTAAGCAGCTTCACCGAGGTTTTTTATTGAAAAACTCCTTTTAAACAATCCTTTATGTTTTCCAGAAAATTCTACATCATTTCTGATCAACAATATGTCATTCATATATACTCCCTCTGTTGCAAATTACTCGTCGTGGTTTTAGTTCAAATTTGAACTAAAACCACAATGAGTAATTTGGAACGGAGGGAGTACTTATCATAAATGTTGTAGTGCTCCCACTCACTTTCTTGTAAATATAGGCTTCACCGTAAGTCTGTATAAAACCATATGCTTTGATCACCTTATCAAAGCATATATTCCAACTCCGAGATGCTTGCACCAGTCCATACATGGATCGCTGGAGGTTGCACACTTTGTTAGCACCTTTAGGATCGACAAAACCTTCTAGTTGCATCATATACAACTCTTCTTTCAGAAATGCATTAAGAATGTAGTTTTGACATCCATTTGCCAGATTTCATAAAATGCGACAATCGCTAATATGATTCGAACAGACTTAAGCATCGCTACGGGTGAGATAGGCTCATCGTAGTCAACTCCTTGAACTTGTCGAAAACCTTTTGCGGCAAGTCGATCTTTGTAAACAGTAACATTACCATCAGCGTTAGTCTCCTTCTTGAAGATCCATTTATTCTCTATGGCTTGTCGATCATCGGGCAAGTCAACCAAAGTCCATACTTTGTTCTCATACATGGATCCCATCTCAGATTTCATGGCCTCAAGCCATTTTGCGGAATCTGGGCTCATCATTGCTTCCTCATAGTTCGTAGGTTCATCATGGTCTAACAACATGACTTCGAGAATAGGATTACCATACCACTCTCGTGTGGAACATGCTCTGGTTGACCTACGAGGTTCAGTAGTAACTTGATTTGAAGTTTCATGATCATCATCATTAGCTTTCTCACTAGTTGGTGTAGGCATCACGGGAACGGTATTCTGTGATGAGCTACTTTCCAATTCGAGAGAAGGTACAATTACCTCATCAAGTTCTACTTTCCTCCCACCCACTTCTTTCGAGAGAAACTCCTTCTCTAGAAAGGATCCATTCTTAGCAACAAAACTCTTGCCTTCGGATCTGTGATAGAAGGTTTACCCAACAGTTTATTTTGGGTATCCTATGAAGACGCACTTCTCCGATTTGGGTTCGAGCTTATCAGGCTGAAGCTTTTTCACATAAGCATCGCAAGCCCAAACTTTAAGAAATGACACCTTAGGTTTCTTGCCAAACCACAGTTCATACGGTGTCATCTCAACGGATTTAGATGGTGCCCTATTTAACATGAATGCAGCTATCCCTAATGCATAACCCCAAAATGAAAGTGGTAAATCGGTAAGAGACATTGTAGATCACACCATAACTAATAAAGTACGGTTACGATGTTCGGTCACACCATTACGCTCTGGTGTTCCAAGTGTGTGAGCTATGAAATTATTCCATATTGTTTCAAATGAAGATGAAACTCGTAACTCAAATATTCGCCTCCGTGATCAGATCGTAGAACTTATTTTCTTGTTACGATGATTCTCTACTTCACTTTGAAATTCTTTGAACTTTTCAAATGTTTTAGACTTGTGTTTCATCAAGAAGATATACCCATATCTGCTCAAATCATCTATGAAGGTCAGAAAATAACGATACCCATCGCAAGCCTCAACACTCATTGGACCATTGAAAGTGCAAGTTATTGACTAGAGGGGGTGTGAATAGGAGATTTTTTGAAAGTATTCAATATACGATTTCTTTTGAAGATAGACAGATGAAATGAACCTATATAATTAGCAGCGGATGATAAACATTTCCAGGCTCACAATAGTCATGTAAGCATCATGAAGACAACAAGAAGACTATTGATAGCTAGGTAACACGGATCGCGATGGAAGATATAAACGAAGCTAAACCGGGGACAGTCTTCACACAGTGAAGTCAAACTGATCAGACAAACAAGCAATGACTTCACGAAGACAGACTGGAATGTAAATGAGATGGAGGATAGAACCAGTAGCTTGGAGACGCAGGGGATTTGGTAGACAAGTTCCAGTTGCTGTGACAACTCTACATCTAGTTAGGGAGGCTGAGATTGAACTCTGAAGACCGTGTCTTCATCTTATTCCCCTTGAGCTAAAGACACCCAGTCCTCGCCCAATCACTCAGGTAATTCTTCATGGTAGACTTCCGAACCTTCACAGACTTCGTTCACCGGCGATCCACAATTACTCTTGGATGTTCAGAACGCGACGCCTAACCGGATGGATGACGCATAGTCCTCATGTGTAACAAGTCTTCAGGTCACATAGATAGAAAGACTACTTCAGTGATGCCTAACACTCTGGCTCTGGGTGTTTTGGGCTTTGTCCTCGCAAGGATCTTTTCTCTCAAAGGCTTCGGAGGTGGGCTGCTCTCAAACGACAAAAGTCGTGCACTAACTCTGAGAAGTCACCAATTTATGGTGTAGGAGTGGGCTATTTATAGCCATGAGGCAAATTTATAGCCATAAGGCAAATTTATAGCCATGAGGCAACCCGACATGATATGTCCGAAATGACCCTTAGTCACTAAGGAACTGACATGTGTCCAATGGTCGGAATATAAACACACGTGGCAACTTTGCTTGAGCTCCAAGTAAAGCTGACTTATCCAGCTCTGGATAAGATTTGATCCCATTTGTCTTTGCTCGAAGACATAGGTGTTTTGGTTGAGCATCACTTGAGTCATCTCACTATGTTCACTTGGACCCCACTTAACAGTACGGTGGTTCCTATGACTCAAGAAAGAATAAAAAGAACTATGAAAGAAACTATGTCTTTGCATTCCATAGTCTTCAATGAATGTCTTCATAGGTCATTATCTTCACATGAATGTCTTCATGAGCCACCACTGCCTTCAATGTCTTCACACATTTGTAGGGGTCATCTCTGGAATGTAAACCGAATCAGTGAGGGACTATTACCTGTATTATCCTGCAATTCTCACAAACACGTTAGTCCCTCAACCAAGTTTGTCGTCAATACTCCAAAACCAACTAGGGGCACTAGATGCACTTACAATCTCCCCCTTCTGGTGATTGATGAGAAACAGGTTGAAGTTTTCAACAGGGAGAAAATATGTGAAATTATAGATAACACGGTCATTGTCTCCATGAGATTGAGAGGGCTCCCCCTGAAGATGTGTATATAGGAAATTTGCTTTTGAATGCAAAGGCACATGGCAGGTTTTTATTTGTGGAGATTTCCTTCAATCTTATGAAGACAATCCATCATGCATACAAGGATGTATTGAAGATAATGATATGCATAATGGGAAATGGGCATCTGCTAAATGACTTCATGCACATGGGATAGATATTTAACCAAGCACAGGAAACAACAACGAATGTAGCAGACGACCATCAAGTTTAAGTGTTACAACTCAAGAGCCAAATGTTTCAAAACGAGAGTTGTAAGAACTTAGCAAAAAATAAGGCACCCGACCCATATATGGACTCGCTTGAAGACTATCAACTCATATGCTTTTCCCCCTTTTGTCAGTAAGGACCAAAAAGGTTTGAAGACATAGAGTATCTATGCATTCCCAGGTGGTGAAGATGCAGGTGCACCCGGGTCGACGTTGGAGTTGGGTGGTGCAGTAGGGCCTGACGCAGAGTCATGATGTAGCGAAGCGATTGCTGGAGAAGTGGCATCGTCTTCTTCATCGATGACACGAGCAACAACAGTTGCAGCCAAAGATGAATACTCAGAACCTTCAATGGAGGGAGTTTGACGCCAAGTCGCAGCTTGTGGAGGCCTGGAAATAACTTCAAGCGCTCTGTGGATCCATCTGCTTGAAGATCATCTTCAGAGCAGAGCAATGTAAGTCTCTTCCAGGACCGCCAACAGGCTTCATGAGCAAAAAAGGAGTTCTTGGTAGCCAAGTTGCAAATGCGATTCACATCAGTGAGAAGACTTTGCGTCTACCTCTTCAACCAATCATGGTGCTTATCCTACTTCTGGTGAAGCGAAACTAGAAGCTCTCAGTCATTGAGGACACGGGAATGCTTCTTAGGCCTTCGAGCAATGGTGCTACCAGTTGCATCAGTGTTTGCACGATGCGGGAGGCGCAGATTTCCCACCAGAGGATAAGCAGTGACATTTGCATTGGGCACATAAACACTTTCAACTTGCTGTGTGAAGCTTTGGTGATCAATATTGAGCAGTGGAAGTGGTTGCTTGGCAGGCTCAGGATAGATGGCTTCATAAGACATATCAACCTCAGGCAAAAAGACAACATGATTGCGCGCAGAGGCTTGATAGTTGACAGTTGAGTGAAGTTTGATGAGCCGCATTATCCAAGGAGCATAGAGCTTGAGGCCAAACAGATCAATACCAGACGCATCCAGTTGGCGGATGAAGAAGTCATGTGTATTGAATCTGATGCCATTGAGAATATAAAATACCAAAGTCTTCATGGCACCTTCCAGTTTAGCTTCAGATGAGTGCCCCTTGATAGGCCAGAGAGTACGCCTTAGAATATGGTATATGGTGCGAGGCACATACTCGAGGTCCTTGACGAGCAATTCCTTTGGATAATCAGCTTCCAGGGGGAATGGCTTCATCATGCTGAGCATTTCACTCATGTTGGGCTCAGCCTTCTTGAAGATGCTTTCAAGCTCCTTCTGATACAGGGGAACAACCTGGTTCGTACAACTCACCAGGAGTGGGCCGGGAAGTGAGCTCAAGTAGAGTTTGAGCTTTGGTTTCATGATGAATGTCACCTGTCATCCACTCAAGGACCCATGTCTTTGGATCCCTGTTGTATCCTCTGATATGAAAAGTGGCATAGCATAGCAGGAGAAGCTCTTCATTCCAGTGTTCCTTTGCAGTGACGAATGGAAGCAATCCAACATCTCGAAAGCAGTCAAGGGCTTCTCCGAGGCATGGCAATCCAGCAATGGCATCACAATCAAGACGTTGGTGTGGAAAAATCATGTCCTAATTGTATAGAATACAAGAATAATAGCTTCGTTGCTGAAAGATCCAGAACCTATCAGAAGAGATCCTTGGCTTCTTGAATGGGTTCTTGTCAGAGTCAAAGAAAGTGTTGTTCTCTCTGAAGTTGTTCACACTGAATGAGCCTTGTGTCATTGCAGTGCTTGGAAGCCTGGGCAATCTGGGCTTTGGCTTCAATGTCGTGTTCTATGACAAAAAATCATGACATAAAATGGGCTTTTCGTCCACATGATAGTCATGTTGTGTTCCGGGAGCAGGAGGCGTCAGAGTTGGCCACCTGACAGTGACAAGCTCTCCATCATGATTGTAGGCTTGGGCCATGGTGTGACACTACAAAAAAAAGACACATCCGTGACATTTTGGGCCGAACGAAAAAAATATGTCATACTTATGATACTTCTATGACGATAATTGTGACAAAACCCGGTATCATCATAGATGTGGTGGGGTCCTACTTCTATGACAAAAAATCATGACATAAAATGGGCTTTTCGTCCTGGGCGGGCCGGAGACGCAGGTGCATGACATTCTTTGTGCCATCCATGACGGAAAAAACCATGGTAGAAGCGAGGGCGAGGAAAATATCGGGGTGTTCCCGGTTACGGTGGGTGGTCGGGGCCGAGCGATGCATGTTTCTCTCGTACACGCACGCGCGTGGGTGCGAGGCGTTGGGCTCTAACTGAACCCGAGCGAGGCATTGGGCTCTAACTGAGCCCGAGCATTTGCACTGCAGGCTACGCGTTACTGAACCCGAGCGATCGATAGATGGCTGTTAACTAAACCAGATCGAGCGATTCCTTCGCTACTGCTGCTAGCTGAAGCCGATCGATGCTGCCTCTGGATGAACAGTGAGCGTTGCTGGGTGGGTTTGGATGAACAGTTCCCGGTGGGGGTGGATGAACATGACCGCGTGGTGTTGACTCTGGATGAACAGGACCCCGATTGATCGAGCTGGTTGGGGCTGGATGAACAGGACCCCGTGGAGGGCTGGATGAAAAGGACCGCCCCGTGGAGGGCTGGATGAACAGTAGACGGTGGAGGGCTGGATGAACAGTAGCCTGTGGAGGGGTGGTTGAACAGGAGCCCGTGGAGAGGACTGGTTGAACAGTAGTCGGTGGAGTAGCGCGCGGTGGAGGCTGGATGAACAGGAGCCCGTGGATGAACAATCGCAGGTGGAGGCTGGAGGAGGTCAATGGTGGATGAAAAGTGTCCCATGGAGGCTGGATGGCGCCGACGGTGGAGATGAACAGTATCCCGTGGAGTCCCATTTTGCGGTACGCCACACCCCTCCCGATGAACAGGACCCCCGTTTCGATAATAGTGCTCCAACACAAGTCCGTTCCCTCCGTTTCCTTCGTTTTGCGGTATGCCACACCCCTCCCGATCAACAGGATCCCCGTTTCGACCGTAGGACGTCCGTTTCCTCCGTTCTCCGGTGCGCCAGACCCCTCTCGATGAACAGGATCCCATTTCGACCATGGTCGGTCGAACACAAGGCCGTTTCCTCCGTTCTGTGGTATGTCAGGCCTCGTTTCCATCTGATGTTCCATCCAAGCCCTCTCGATGAACACGACAACGCATTCCGTTCTGACCCACCTGGTTGGCTCCCCATGAACACGACGACGACGATGTTTCTCCATTCTGACCCAGGCATGTACACGAGCCTTGGCCGTACGTACGCGCGAGTAGGCGTTCGAGACCCCGCCCGTATGTATGTACGTGGCCGTATTTACTTTCTTGCACCCTGGCCGCTGTACGTACGTGTACATGCTACGTGCGCGCCTTACTATGACACGTGCGTGCCTCTACATCGACTAGTATGTACGTACACGTTTGCGACCAGAATGACAATGCTATGTATGCTTTGACTAGGTGGGTCCCGACTGTCAGGCACTTCCTTGCATGCGAAGATGTAGCTGGTGGGTCCCAGCAGTCAGGGAGGCGAATCGTTTTTTTTGCCCGGACGCACTTCCTTGCGAGCGAAGATGTAGCTGGTGGGTCCCAGCAGTGAGTGGGAAACGTTTTTTTTTCACGAAATACGATGGCCCGTGCGGTGGGTCCCCGCTATCAGGTGGAGGAATAATTATTTTGCGCGTAATAAGGAGGCACTTCCTTGCTGTGGCCGTGGACCCAGTTGTCAGCCTCTCCACGTATAGTCCACGTCTGATGGAAGCCGTTCCTTGACCACGTTGACCACGCCGCGCCGAGAGCACCAGGGCGGTGGATGACGGCGAGGCCTAGGAAGGGGACGACGCGGAGCCGGGGAAGACGCGGCAGTGAATGCCCACGCGTAGAGGAGTACGAGGGTCCACTGGTTCGCTCCAGTGTGTGGCTGTCATCGCCGCAGAATAACAGGGGGTGTGGGCGAGTAGAGGGATGGCCTGGCCAGCGGTGGGAATAGTAGGGGCGGTGAGGCCTCCGCGACAGCACAACTGGCCACGGGAGGCAAGAGCATGCGGCACGACCGGTGCTGCTTTGGGCGGCTAGAGCAACAAGACCAGAGGTTGAAGAAGCACTACGGCCGTTGGATGGATATCGTACGGTCACTGGAGCTAGAATTGTTCATATTGACTAAGTTGACAAAGCACTCCATCCTCGTCAACTTACTAGGCCTACAAGTCAGCCTCCCACCAAGGTGGGTCCCAACCAGCAGGGGGAGTATTCATTTTTTTGTGCGTAATAAGGAGGCACTTCCGGTGGGTCCGAGCTAATAGCTGGGGGAACATTTTTTTCGCGCAATACGGTGAACCGTCCGATGGGTCCTAGCAGTCAGGGGGGAAACGTTTTTTTCGCGAAATACGGTGACCAATCTGGTGGGTCCCTGCTGTCAGGTGGAGGAATCATTATTTTCCGCGTAATAAGGAGGCACTTCCTTGCTGCCGTCGTGGACCCAGCTGTCAGCCTCTCCACATACAGTCCACGTCTGATGGAAGTCGTTCCCTGACCACTTTGACCACGCTGTGCCGAGAGCACTAGGGCGGTGGACGACGGCGAGGCCTAGGAAGGGGATGACGCGGAGCCAGGGAAGACGCGGCAGTGAAAGCCCGCACGGAGAGGAGTACGAGGGTTCACTGGTTCCGCTGTGGTGTGAGGCTGTCATCGCCGCGGAATAATAGAGGATGTGGGTGAGTAGAGGGATGGCCTGGCCAACGGTGGGAGTAGTAGGGGGTGGTGAGGCCTACGCGGCAGCACAGCCGGCCACGAGAGCCAAGAGTAGGTGGCACGACCGGTGCTGCTTTGGGCGGCTGGAGCAAGAAGACCAGAGGTTGAAGAAGCACGAAGGCCGTTGGATGGACATCGTACGGTCACTGTAGCTAGAATCGTTTATATTGACTAAGTTGACAAAGCCCTTGGTACACCTCAACTTAGTAGGCCCACGGGTCAGCTTCCGAAACGGTGCGCCCCAGATGTCAGGGGGAGGAATCATTTTTTGGGCGGGTGAAGCTAGAATATCCGAGATTGAAGAAGAAGCACGGCATCCGTTGGATGGACATCCAACGGCCACTGCTGCTAGAACCGTGTGTTGACTATAAGTTGACAAAGCCTTGCATACGCGTCAACTCCCGTTTTTTTAGGGGACGCGTCAACTTAGTAAGGCCTCAAATGTGTGGCAGAGAACTTATAACCCATTTGAGATTTGTAAGAATGTCCAGCCAATTTTTGAATTCTAATGGAATTTACTAGAGCCCATTTACAGTTTGTTAAAAGTACAGCCCATTTCAACCAACCGTTCAAAACAAAATTCAATAAAATTTCCCACATTTTGATGGGATCCGAAATATTTTTATCCCAAAATTTCTAGTCAGATTAAATACAATTTCAATATAAATTTATATTACATAAAATCCAACGAAACATTGCACTCGCAACAATTAATGAAATTAAAATTTTCATTATCCAAAAATAATATATTATAAAGTAATTACGTGTTTGGTGCATTTTTTATAGTTACTGCCCAGTTTTTATAATTACATCTCATTTATTATTTCTTAAAGCCCATTTTCTTGTTAAGCCTAATGCATCCCTACTAGGAAAGATTTGTAGCTGAGCGGGGCAGAGAATAACAACTTGACCTTGCCTGAGTATTCCTAAAAAAAGTATAGCTGGGCTAGCCATTTTTAGCTTGAAAAAAAATATCTAGGCTGGATATCTAGCCTGGGCTAGATGGGCCACAGCCCGCCCAGTTAATAGCTGCAACAATGTTTTCGTTGTTGTTCAGAGGAGAAAAAATTAATATCTGGGCTAAACATCGCTCAAGAAAAATTCTGCAGTGCTCACACCTCAAAAACACAAATACTTTTCGAGCTGCTTGGTCCCAGCTGTCGGCTGCTTCTTGTGCAATTCTCTCGTTTATTGACTGCATAGATTGACAATGGTGTGGGACCGTGATGTCAGGAAACCAGGAGGAAGCAAAAAAAATATAGTTTTATATACTAATAAGGAGGCACTTGCGTACGTGCGGCTATGGCCCTGGTGGGTCCCCACTGTCATCCTCTCCAAGTAAAGCCATCTCCTCATCCTCATGTCCGTTGACCATGTTGACAACGCGAGACGGCGGCGCCACAGCGAGCACAACAACTCGAAGGATGACGGAGAGGGCCTCATGGGCCCTACGGATGGTCTGATACAGCGCCCGCTGCTCATTCGGGAAGCCAGGATCATAGGGCCACATGTCCGTGACAGCATTGTCGTTCGCTTGTTCACCGGTGCTCGTTGAGGAGATGGAGGTTGTAGCACAGGTCCTCCTGCGCTGGTAGCTCTTCCGCCATTAGGGCGTCGAAGTGCGGCCGCACCGGCTCTATGGTGAACACGGCATGAACTGGCTTGGACAGTAGCGTCGGCTCCTGGTCGGAAGCTACGTCCAACGTTGGATTGTCGTCGCT
This sequence comes from Secale cereale, assembly GCA_902687465.1. Taxonomy (NCBI): domain Eukaryota; kingdom Viridiplantae; phylum Streptophyta; class Magnoliopsida; order Poales; family Poaceae; genus Secale; species Secale cereale. Next base: position 579,639,994 of record LR738715.1, on the reverse strand, counting down.
CAGCTCGGCAAGGTAGCTGGCGAGCCAGCATGTCCGGCTGCTAGACCGACCCGCTGCCAAGCAAGAGTTTGACTGCCCTGGCCCACCCAGACCGCGTCCCTCGCCCGCGCGCGCTTTCCGCCCGAAACGGTTAGCGCCGCCCGCCCCGCTTCCTGGTGCATGCGATTGCTCCATCTTCAAATGACACAAGTGTCGTCCGTCCATCCTTCTGCCGCCCATATTAATGATACGCGGTTGGCCAGGCGGGTACTCCGGCGCCACACGTCCGTCCCTCCGCCGCCCACCATTGCTATATAAACTAATGCGCCGGCCATAGCCGCAGTCATCCGCATCCGTTCCTATTATCCTGTCCACACCACTACGACCCACCATGGCTTCCTCGCGCTCCAGCGCTCTTCGGGGCGGGCGGACGACGGACCACGAGGAGATGGCATGCATTGTTCCCGACTGGCTGGCCGGCAGCAGCCGGAGGACGACGACGTCCCAATGGAGAACATGGTAGTCGACGATCCGGCGGCAACCCCCTCCTCCGCGCCATCCTCGCCGGTGCATTGCACCATGACCATCAGCGAGGCTCGTGCCCAATATATGGACACGGTGAGGCAGAAGCGTGAGCACCAGTTCCGGGAGGCACAGGCCGACGCTGCCTACAACCACCATCTCCTCCAGGAGTACCTGCAGGCGGAGGAGCAGATCGCCACGGAGCGGGCGGAGCAGGAGGCGATGCTTGACTCGTACCGCTCCGCCCGCAAGGGCCGCCTCGAGCGCTAGTGGTACCGCATGCGGGTGGCGGAGACTGCGGCCGCCTACAAAGAGGGCGATGAAGCGGGCGAGGCACTGTTTGGCGAGACCGAGGACGAGACAGAGGAAAATGCCGGCTCCGACGAGTCCCCGCTCCGCTGGCGTCGACAAGGCCCTCTTCCGCCGAGGCCCCGTGGCGCCAACAATGAGGCAGAGGACACCGCCGGCTCCGCCAAGGCCCCGTGGCGCCAACAATGAGGCAGAGGACACCGCCGGCTCCGCCGAGCCCCCACCCTGCCGGCAACGAGGGGGGGATTTCCCCTGCCCCGCCGAGGCGCCGCCTGCCGGCAACAAGACAGAGGACATTGCCGGCTCCGCCGAGGCCCCGCCCCGCTGCAAACAAGGTCGCACCACACAGAAAACGAGGAAGAGTAGAACACGGTAGGTCGCCGCCGCTTGGGTCCAAGTAAGGCCACCGCTGCTACCCTCCAGTTACTGGCACTGAGCTGTGCATCATGGAGTAATTCAATGATTATAGGATGATTGAAGAGCGCTCCGTGGTTGAGCAAGCTCATGAGATACAGTCATTTGCTAGAGAACTTGAGCACTTCAGTTGTATGCTACCGGACAAGTTTGTTGCCGGAGGTATCATCACTAAGCTTCCTCCTTCGTGGATCTCATTGGCACTCTTGATGTGGAAGAAAAGGACACACGTGCTCGAGGAATTGAGGGAGGATCTAGTGCTGATCTGGTACAGAAGAAGAACTTCCAGCCCCACAAGTTCAAGATGGTACAGAAGAAGAACTTCCAGCCCCACAAGTTCAAGAACAAGGGCAAGTTTGATGGTAAAGCAAAGTTTGATGGGAAGAACAAGGTTGTGCAACACACGAACATCAAGAAGAAGAATGACAAGAAGAAAGGTGTTTGTCATGTGGGGATCCTGATCATTGGGGTCCTAGTTGCCCTAATCGCTATGACAAGCTAGGCGGGTTAACCACTGACGTCCGGTTAGCTTCTTGGCGGCGACGTGGAGTCGGAGAGCTATGTTGGAGAAGGACGCTGCTTCTACTTAACTGCTGGTGCAGTTGGTTGACTGACACGTGGGCCCAATAGGCATCTGGGCCACATGTCAGTTATGCAACTGCACGTGCAGTATGCACTTTCACAATGTGTGAAGTAAAAAGGAACAAAAGGAGTACAAAGAGTTTGAGCAGCTTTTTAGCGTTCCTGTACATCAATCAAACACACAGGCCTGGCAATTCATAGAGAACATTCAAAACAATCGATGACTATGCATCTCAGCGATTCACATGTCAGAGCTAATATTTACTTCACAACTAAAGAATAAAGAAAAATGGATCGACACTGCTGACAGCAAAGGGCGCCCCATTCGAAAATATCAAATGTATGTCTTCTTGCTAAAATCAATGAGCAAAATTTGACAAGGTTTTGCCATTCCAAAATATCAAATGCCTACGATTGTGGAATGGGCAGGGTTTGCCATCAGTTCAGACATTGACATGGCACCTCGTGCTAAATAAACCAGCTGTTCTTTTTGTGTTGTTCCACCAAAATCATCCAAATTCGCGCGTAGCTTGTATGATTTCGCCCTTATATGTTGCAACGCCTTGAACTTATCGACACCTCCTTTCTTGTGGTGGAAATGAATGATTCGTTGTATTCATGAACATTTTGTGCAGTTCCCATTGAAATCAAGCTGAGCACCCCTGTTTGCACAAATACAAAAAAGTGATTAGTATAAAGCAAACTGTACTATGAATTGACAGTTTAAACAGGCACCTACATGGTCCATGTAGAGCACACTTTTAGAAAATTGGAACTCACCGGAAATAATCCTAGAACAACATTGTACTCGCGCATCACAGCAAGAAAATGGAGATTTGTCAGTCCTTCTGAGCTGGGGTTAGTTTGGTCTTGTGGGGGGTAATGTAACCATCCTTCAACTGCTCCTTCTAATGAGAAGATAGACATGGCTTCTTCATCCTGGCATAATCGGAACTAGTCACTTCACGTACTCCACATTCTTCTTCAGAGGAGGATGATCCTGTTGTGCAAAGAGAAGAGGATAATTAAATGCTAGAATCCCTGTTTGCTCGAAAAAAAGGAAAGAAAATATTTAAAACGGCATAGATGAAGCACTTGTCAAGGACAATACCACTTTTTGATGACAGTATCTAAACAGTAGCACAACACCAATAGAGATGACAAAGCTCAATCATATGGATGAAATCAGTGGGCGAGTACCAACCTTTGTCAGGAGGCTTATTGTGTAGAGCATACAGATGAAGCACTTCTCTGGAACTATCTGTTGCTATCTACTGTGGTGGCCATGTTTACTATATACTCCTCGATTAGATTAATGTTTCCAACATCTTCTTGTGCAGTTCCACTAAAATATATGGTATCTTCAAAGAAGATACATGTTTGCACAAGTAGAGATAATTACGTATTACATTAAGAGTGGCATCAAATCAGTGGCAAAACAATTACTCATTCCAGCCATAGCAATAAATTAAGATACAAAACTATATCATTACTTGTGTCATCACTGTTCCAGTGCTTCTTTACAGCACCAGGAGTTGATTTTTGTTTTTCTTCCGCTTGTTCTTCCCCTTCATCACTTGGTTCAATAACAGACAAGCTTCGCCTTCAATGTAAGATTTGGCATGTCAATTAGGTTGCACAAGTATAGCACTAAACAATGACATTAATTTTCTGATGAAAGTGGCAAAATACAGGCCAATAGTTGTGAAATATCCTTATCTTACCTCAATGGGGTATTGCGGTGCACATACAGATTGGAAGTCTTGTCTCCATTTGTGCAGTTCACTAAAATCAAGCAACATTACTGTACAAGTAGCACAACATATGAAAGCACACTACAGAATCATGTGAAAGAAGGCTAGTACTGACCTCTCATGACGCGAAATTCAAACAACTCACAAGAAGAAGATCTGAACCCAATTTGCCAACACGGATAGGAAGTAATATCTCCTCTTGTGCAGTTCCACTAAGATCAAGCAATCAAGCAACATTGTCGGTGTGACATTTTGGTTGAACTGCACAAAACACTCTTGAAACAAAAGTGTTTTGTGTGGTGCAACAAAAGGTCACAATGGCAACGAGGTGAAGTAGATAACCCTGTTTACACAGAGGTACAAAGGAAACAACTAGTGGTCAATAATGGTGGATGACACAGAAGCCAACAAAAAGAAGCATCTACCTTATCTAAATGGGAAAGAAAGCAAGACAGTATCATTTCTCAAATGGTGGCATTGATTAATATTAACAGAGGGATTATATTAACAATAAAATTCGTTAAACATGTAATTTGCTTTTAACTGTGGCATTGCATCAATTTTCCAGTGGCATTATTAGAGGGTGCTTGTTTACAGGGACATTTTGGTGGAGGTACTAAAAAAACTCCGCGTCAGTCCCATCTAAAGCAAATAGGAGCCACCGCGCGCGTGGGCGAGGGAGCGGGCATAAGGCGTAGTAAGCAAGCTTCACCTCATCCTGCGAGCCACCACGCCCGTGGGCGGGGGAGACGGCATACTAAGCAAGTTTCTCCTCATTCTGCGAGTTGACGGGACACATCAAAAGTACTCCAGTGTATAGAGCCTTACCTCTAAGGTAGGCCCCACATGGGTTGCCTCTTTTTTAACATAACACGTCAAGTCGCAATTTGTTTGTTCACCCGTGGTAGACGATCCTCCCTCCATCTAGTGGACAACCAGTACACATGTCAAGTTACCACGTGGGCTGCCTTTTTGTACATAAATGAGCTCCAGCATGTACCCGCGTGGGTGTGGTTGGGAAAGAGACGGGAGTACATGCACCGTGCGTGCACCTCTTCTCTTCGTGCATGTCCCCCACCTACGTGGGTGTGTGTGAGAGATACAAACCTAGACAAATGGCTTGTGCATTCGTGAGTGTTTTTTGTTTTGGGGGGGAGGTTGATTTCATGAATGTATTTGTGGGAATATGGGTCGATGACATCTCAAACAAAATTTTGCATGCAATGTGTGTGAAATGGAGGCCTATCCATATCATATATAGAGGGTCGGGTGATCCACGAGAAGAGAGGGAGGGGTCATAGATATCGATAGAGTTGAAGAGAGGATCAAGTGGGTGGGTGCGAGATCGATGAAGAGAACCATCGAAATTGTGTGTGTGTGCAAGTCAAATATATAGGGCGACTGACCTAGCTACCGGAACATCAGAGGGCATAGGTCAAGTTTGTGTGTGGTAGAGTGTAATGCCCAGTATGCGGCTATGTCCTCCACGTGTCGAGGCACGTCTTAAGGACATAAACGCATACTAGAATGATCTCAAGTATGGTATCTTTGCACAACTCATGTAAAATTCAGGGGTGAAGTTGTAAAATGATAGTTGGCTTACACTCGCCACATCACACAATGAAATACAATATCATACATCATCCAAAACATCAGAGTCCGATTACGGACGAAAACCAAACGAAAAGATACCATAAATAACACAAGCTCGGATCCTCCTAGTAAGAGCCACTACTGATCGTCGGGATAAGACACATAGTAACGTCCGCGCTCTTCATAAAACTCCCAGTACAGCTCTGAACCACCTCTTGTATAGTTCTCAATGATACCTGCATTTGGTGTGTGTTGAATCAGTGAGCCACAGAGGACTCAACAATCCCGTTCCCGGTAGCAAAACTATCAAAGCCTTAGGTGTGGAAAGGCTTAAAACAAAGGTTGCAGCAAGCACTAAGCACTAGCTTACGAGTTTAGAGCGAGAATAGAACAAGTGCCAATGGTCGCCAAGTTGATCAAGAAGTGATCCTAACTACTCACGATCAAACATAACCCCACCGTGTTCACTTCCCGAAGCCCTTCGGAAAGAGACCATCACGATTACTCACACAGGTAGTGTATTCATGATCATGGTGCCAAGTTATCTACAACCGGATATTAACAAATTCCCATCTGCCACATAACCACAGGCACGGCTTTCAAAAGGTCAAACCCTGCAGGGGTGTCCCAACTTAGCCCATCACAAGCTCACGATCTGCGGAGTCACAACTCCAAAGTGGGAAGACCCGAGTATTCTCGGAATCCCGTGCTCAAGATATTTCGACAAAGGTAAAACTAATCCAGCAAGACCTCCCGGCGTGCCGACACCCTAACAGTAGCCGCGCGTATCTAGTCTCAGGCCACGACCGGATGGGACAAGCTACGGGTGTATACCAGGCCTTGAGTTTCCCCGAGGTGGCCCCGCAGCACGCCAATTTGGACCAACACTCATGAGGAGCACTGGCCCGGGTTGTTAATTAAGAACTCGGGTTTGCAACGCCCTATGCAAATTTTAGTTATTAGGCAAATGTAAAACCAATGTTGGGCCTTGCTGGAAAAGCTTTAGCACTGAGCGAATTATCAAGGGGGGCCCATAAACCCCAACCGTGTTAGGGACGCAAAATCAAGGAAACATAACACCGGTTTATCGGTTCCTAGGGTCGCATGAGTGGAACAAAACACCGAGCAAGAGGCTTAGCCTTCCTCCCATTACCAATATATAGGTGATTTAGTTTAACAGATTATATATTGTGATATCCCAACAATAACTTCATCACGGGGCAAGAATCTTCAAATCTTCACCTGCAACTAACAACGCCATAAGAGGGGCTGAGCGACGCGTACTTAGCCAAACAACGGTTTGCTAGGAAGGTGGTTAGAGAGTTTCATGGCAACAATAGGAGGGCTGACAAACAGGAATAGGCATCGAGGCAATATCTAAAGAGGGAGACATCTAGCATAGGCAAAGATAGTAGTGATATCTGGGAATGGTCATCTTGCATGTTGATTCCACGGAGGGATCGTAACCTTGCTCCTCAAACTCAGCCTCGGTAGGAACCTCGTACTCCGAGTCATCACCGGGCTCTAACCAACACAACAAAGCAACACCGGAACAACAATCAATCACCATGCAATGCTCAATCACATGATGCATGAGTATGATGCATATGGACAGGAATGGATATGATGCATAGCCTAGGAACACAAGAGTGCACTAACATCATGGCAATCAAGATCACAACACATGATGCATGAACACAAGCAAAGAACAAAGCTAACATGTTCACAAGGTTATGTAGGTTTTTAAAACAAGCACCCAACAAGTTTAAAAGAGTTGATTAACATGGCAAGGGTGCAACTAGGACAACATCAACATGCTAGCATATTTAAATGGGCTGGAATGAACAAACAACAATTTCCAGAAACTCCCATAATCATTTAAATGCATTTGGTACAGATCTGAGAAACTCATGTTTTAAAGTTGTTAAACATGCAAAACAACATCACCACATTATTCTGCACATTTTTTCACCCAAAATGCATATAAAGTTTGTTAAATTTGGAGTTGTAGATATTTAGTTATGATTTTTACAAGTTTAAGCATATTTAAAACACAAATTAATTCAAACAGCATTTTTAAATGTTTTTAACATGGCAACAAACAGCATATTAATAATCTACATGAAAATCTAAGCAAGTTTCATATATAACTCATTCTCATCAGATGCATAATTAAACAGATATTAATTATGCAAAGTATATGCAGAAAATGAAAAAGAAAAGCAAAAACAGAAAAAGAAAACAGGCGCAAAGGTCAAAATGACCAAGGCCCTCCTAGCCGCAGCCATTGACATGTGGGGTCATGGCGCTGAGGTGGCGGCGGCTGTGTGCGCGTGGGGGTGCAGAGAGTGGTGAGGCTGGCATGTGGGGCCTGCGTGTCAGTCTCACAGAGAGCAAAAATGGGGGGAAAACTCCCACTGCCCCCTATAGGATTCGAACCCAGGATCTCCCTGTTAACTGACGAAGAACCAAACCACTGGGCTGAGCGTGCGTTCGAGACAGAAAGGGGCATGGCTCCTTAAGAGCTGACCCGGAGAGGACCTGGCCTCATAGCGAGCACAGAGACAGCGACGACAGCGGCGGCGCCGGCGGGAGCTCGACAGGGTGAGGCAGTGCGGCGACTAGCTGCGGGCGTGCGGAAACGAGCGGCAGATGCTGCTGCAGTGTGCGCACAGGCAGAGGCTCGAGCAAGAGCTTGCGCTCGGCTCGGCCATCTCGAGGCAGTGGGGGTGTGCGTGTGGGTGCTTACGTGAGGCGGCACGCGAGGGGAAAGAGGGAGGAGGAGGAACCCTAGGGGCTAAGCGGCTTGGGTTTAAAAGGGAGCGGCCGATCGCATGGCCTCGATGTTCGTGATCACGGCGCGACGGCGAGAATGTGATCTGCCCCTGAACCAGAGTGACAGAGGAAGATGGAGTAGAGGGAAGAGAGGCTGCCGAGTGGGTCCGCGTGGGGGGAAAGGGGACGGCGCGACAACGCGCGACGCTGCTCGTGCTGGGCGCTGGTTGGGCCGTGGCCTACTGCGGAGGGGCTGCTGGCTGGGCTGCTAGCTGGCTGCTGGGCCTGGAGCAGGAGGAGAGGAGGCCCTCCTACTGCTGCTGCTGCTATATTTCTTTTCCTTTTCTATTTCCCTCAGACAAAAAATAAAAGGAAAAGTGTAGGCTCAAAGAAAAAGAGTTAGGAGATAAATAAAATATCCCCATGCTCCTGGATTTATGCCCTATTTAAAAAAATTGGTTTGGACATTTTTGAAGGTAGAAAAATAAAATGAGTTCGAATATGGTCCAAACTCTTGTCATTTTTGAACCCAACCAAATCACTTTAAAATGGAGCATGGCTTTGCATGGTGACACATGTCATAGCAACAGAGAAAAGGGGAGGAGTTGAACATTAATGGAATGGCTAGATCACTTGCAAAAATAATTAAAGAAAGGAGAAAAGAAGGCAAGAGAAGAGGTGAAAAAGAAGGAGGGGGGTCTAGGTTTTGGTAAGGGCATGGCTTTACACCAACACACACAACAACATCAAGGTGGCCTCACATCACAAACAAAACAAGAAAGAAGCTAAGATGACTATGATGCCATGATGATAATGAAGCAATGCATGGGTGCAAAAATAAAATGACAATGCAAAACAGAAAATAAAGCTCAAATGACAAGAACCACCAAGGATAAGGACAAGGATCAAAATGAGAATTGATTTATTGCCATAATTGGAAAGTATCACATATGGGGTGTTACATAGGGAGACATGACTAGAGCACTCGATGTATCGGTGTGTGTGTGTGGGGGGGAGGGGGTGGGGGAGGGGTAGGCAGAGGCCTAACTATAGAGGTAGAATGACTCATATATGTGTTGAGAAGGAGAGACCCGGCTATTTCTTGAGGGAGATCGATCGACATCCATACATAACTGAAGGACGGGAAATAGGTTGGATAGAGAGAGAGAGACATGAGAGAGAGGGAGGGAGAGGGGTAGAGTGCTGGATGGGTGTTGGAGTTGCTTCTCGAAGATGGTGGGAGAGGCCTACTAGACAAACTAAGGGTGGAACTGCAATATTATCAATAAGAGTGGGAGTCTCTTAGTATTATTGAAAATCTTGTTGGGAATCTCCCTGTTGTTAGCATTCGAGAGGACATCACCCTAGCTCACATTATGAAAAAACTTGAAAAGATAGAGCTAGAGATGCCAAGCATTAATAAGATAAATGAGTTGGATCGTAAGATCCATGGGAATTTGAATAGACTTGATAGCTCCATGCATAAAAAATTTAAAATTTTGGAGACCGTCAAATTCCATGACTTGGACTCTTCTAGGATAGACAAGATTGAGGAAATATTTGACACCCTAGGAACTACCTTCTCCTCGATCAAAAACAAAAAGGTAGAAACTCCGGCAAAGAGGGAGCCTAAGTTCGTTCACGTTCCAAAGGCTCCCCGTTCTAAAAGTAATTCATCTATTGCCAAAGGGGTTGAAACTGTAAAGACCTTGGAAGAAACACATGTCTTTGATAAATTTATAAATGAATCTTCCCTTGACTTTTATCCTTTTGGTCTTCTACCTAGGAGTATCTCTATGAGGCCTTTATTTGAGAGTCCTCTTAAGACTAGTTTTATTATTGAAGAGCTTTTTGATGATCTTGATGATGGTTCAATTGATACAACTTGATCTATATGCATCATGCCTAGCTTAAAGGCATAAAAGAAAGCGCTTTTGGGAGGCTGCCCACATGAATAAATTTTCATATTTTGCTTTTGTTGTGTCTTGATGTTGTTTACTACAGTAGCATCATCATTGTATATTTGCTTTTCATATTTGTGCCAAGTATAGCCTCTGATTGCTAGAAAGTTCAAAAGTTGTGAGGTGCTGTCCAGGAAACAGATTATGTCCTTGGATAGAAAAATTCGTATAAAATCACCAGATCATCTTTTTGGTCTGAATTTTTTCGACAGCGTTCTCTATATTATTGTCTTTCGTGCATCTGTTCTGAGTTTTTTGATTTGAGTTGCAGAAGTGCCCCGAACAAATCAATTACTACCTGCTGTTCTGTTTTTCACAGATTCTGTTCTGTGTTGCCTTTCCTTCATTTTGCAAATCAAGAGCTTGCTTTTTCTTTGCAAAAACCTTTTGGCAATCTTGAGAAACAGTAGAACTTCAAGAATATCTTTATTTCCAGCAAGGTATAATTATTTTTATTAAGGGTACTAACCTCGCTAATCAGATTATGATGAGTTATGTATGAAGGGAGTTTTCAAGTGTGCGAGGGAAGATGATAAAAAGATTCAGGAGTGTCAAGCACTCAAGCTTGGGGATGCCCCCGTGCACCCCCAAGAAATATTCAAGGAGACTCAAGCGTATAAGCTTGGGGATGCCCCCGTGCATCCCCTTCTCCATCAACATTATCAGTTCGTCTTTCGTTTCGCTATATTTTTATCACTTCATGTGTTATGTGTTATGCTTGGAGCGTCTTGCTTTTAGTTTTCTTTTTAGTTTTTCATAACGAGTCGGAACTCAGCTTTCTTTATGTGGGAGAGAAACACGCTCCACTTCTACCTAGAACATAACATAGAATTTTCATGTCTATCTTTGCTGTGTGTGTTCTTTGTCTTTTAATAGCTACTATCATGCTCTGCTCTTAGTATTCATGCTTATCTTTTCAAAGAGCTTTTGTTTAGTTGGTTGCTTGAACTCTCTTTAATTATCATGCTTATCTTATTAAAAGAGTTTGCTTCCGTTGCATTGTTTAATATGTCCATGATAAATATGCTACGTGCATAATGGCGCTTAGTAGTTCAGGTTTTCTTATGGTTAGTCTCAAATAGCTGGGGGATTCCCAATGTGTTATTGGACTACCAACTTGATTTGTTTGCCGATGATGTGGTATGGTTTAGTAATATCTTCCTTCGAGAATTTATTTTGATTGACTTGGCGTATGCTCACGCATATTTAAGACTGTAAAGAAAGTCTGTCAAGCCTTGATGATCTTTTATTTCTGAATACTGATATAACTTCCATGCCTGATTCAATATTGCTTTGTCGCTCTGCATGATTATGACCGTCATTGCTCTCTTAATTGGTCGCTCCCAGTCTTTTGCTAACCTCCACCTGTACTAAGCAGACTAACCTTGCAATACATAGCTCATGGGAAAGTAGCTTAAAAACTATTGTGGTAAAGAATATGTTGCCTATGTATCTTATTTCTTATAAGTTGCTTGCTGAGCGGTAACCATGTTTCTGGGGACGCCATCAACTGTCACACTTTTGTTGAATATCATGTGAGTTGCTATGCATGTTCGTCTTGTCTGAAGTAAGGGTGATTCGCCATGGGTTGAATGAGTATGCATATTGTTAGAGAAGAACATTGGGTCGCCAACCAAAGCCATGTATCATGGTGGAAGTTTTAGCTTGGACATTAATCCTCAATCTCTTATGAGAATATGCTTATGCATTAAAGAGGAGTCCATCATCTATTTTCTATGTTGTCCCGGTATGGATGTCCTCAAGTTGAGATCTATCAAAAACGAGAAATCAAATGCGATTTATCTCCTTGGACCTTTGTACAGGTGGCATAGAGGTACCCCTTTGTGACACTTGGTTGAAACATATGTAATGCAATGATAACCCATGGAAATCCGAGCTAATTAGGACAAGGTGCGAGCACTATTGGTATTCGATACATGAGGCTTGCAACTTATAGGATGTCTTATGCATGACACATATGAAGTACTACTACCGTTGACAAAATTGCTTCTATGTTTTAAAAAAATAAAAAGCTCTAGCACATAACCATTCTTTTACTTATATGTTGAGTCTCCACCTTCTTTTAAAAGCACCAACTACTAAGATCATGATTGTCATTCTGAGTGTAATGTGCATTGTCCCAAAGTAGCATTGTCTTTTGCATGATTGTGATATCGTTTATTTTGAAATCATTGTATCTAGTCATCACTTAAACCTTGAAGGTGCCCTTGCATTTATGTTTTGCTTCACTAAAGGGGGCAAGCTAGATATCACTTTATCATATTTTCACATCATGTTCATTGCAAATCTTTTTGATGCTTCAATGTCATGTTGTAAAACTTTCAGTCATTTGTGATTTTCTCATTAGGCAACTTAATTACTATAGACTCATTGTCTCAGTAAGCTTTTGTAATATGACTATGAATAAGTCCTATATGGTTAATAGCATGTCACCACAGAAATTATTCTTGTTATCATTTACCTACTCGAGGACGAGCAGGAATTAAGCTTGGGGATGTTGATACGTCCAAAACGTATCTATAATTTCTGCTTGCTCCATGCCACTTTTGGGTGATATTGCTATGATATTCATACACTTTTGATCATATTTGGACTAACCTACTAATCCAGTGCACCCCGGTGCCAGTTTCTGTTTTTGGCTGTTTTTGTATTTCAGGTTTTCACGTTACGAGAACTGCCAGAAAAAATCCAGAAAAATCATATAAAAAATCAGCGTTCCAGAACCTACCTTGCGCCCGAAGGACAGCCAGGGGGGGCCACCAGGGCTCCAGGCGCCCTGGCGGTGCGCCCCCCCTGGGCCGCGCCGGGGGGGCGCCTGGGCCCCCCGAGCCCCGTCTGGTGCCCCCCTTCGGCATATATTTAGAGCGTCCTTCGAAACCCTCGGGACGGGAACTCTTTTTCGCGATCTCATCTCTGTTCCGCCGCCGCCGCCGCTTCCAAGATCGGGAGCACCAGGAGAACTCTTCCTGGCACCCTGCCGGAGGGGAGGATCACCATCGGGAGCTTCTCCACCACCATGGACGCCTCCCGGATGAGTTTTGAGTAGTCTCCCTTGGACCATGAGTCCATGACCAATAGCTATGTGATGTTCTCGTCCCCTTCTTGTGCTTCACTAATTAGTCCTCGTGAGCTGCCCTACATGATCGAGGCACATATGTAATCATTATGCTGTTGCTATGATGAGTTTGCTGGGATCCGATGGATTATGAGATTATGTTCAGATTGATCTTGAGTAATATATTTGATCTACCTATTTTATATTTATGTTCATAAGTAATTCTTGCATGTTCTCCGTTGTTATTTATTGCTTTGGCCAAGTAATACGTAGTGACTCCAAGAGGGAACGTTATGCTCCATTGTGGGTTCATGCCCCTCGATGACTAGCTTGAGTGACAGAAACATGAGTCTAGGGGATGTGCTGTTGCCACAAGGGGGAAAACAACGGTGCTTGTGCCCGCGGGTGCAAGGATTGTTTACTTTACGCAAAGTTCTTTTAATGCAGTTGTCTGTTGCATTGAGTTTACACTATGGGTGGGACTCGCAACTTAATACCAGCGAGATGTTCTGGATAGATATCTCAAGGTGGATGATTAGTAGTAGATATTGATGGATTTCGGTCTACTTACTTTGGCGTACCGCCCATGCTTTGAACCTCAACCTTTCTTGCAATGTAATCAGCATTGGTTTGCGTTCGTTGTCCTGTCAATTGCCCAGCTGTAACTCATTTACCTCACATAGCTGTTTTATCGTCTTTTGGGAGAGAGACATCACTAGTGAACATCATGAGACTCCGGTCCATATTACCATCATTGATCACATCTGCTATTTACTTTTCGCTTTTACTTACTATTGCAAACATTATCTATCACTACTATCATTTGCGTTTAATCCTTTGTGAACTACAAGCCCGGAGGGATTGACAACCTCTCTGTACTCGTTGGGAGCAAAGTTATTTGTATCTGTGTGCAGGTCCACGTTGATTGCTAATCCACGCCGTTAGCAGTTGACACCTACTTGTTGAACCTAGGAGTCTCTGGGGATTCGATCCTTGGCATCTTTGCTAAGGGAAAAACTTCCACAACACTGCATCTTTCACCTTCCACTTGGGGTAACCAACGAGGGGTTAGAGTCCCATCACAACCCAATCACGCTGAGATCGACAAAGCTTCGCCAAATAGGTTGTACACATCTTGTGGTTTTACTTAATCTCACCATGCTTCTTTGCATCATGTAATCTTCCAATTCCTGTGAACCAAACACCCAGATTGGCAGAAAACATGTGCTTTTAAATTCTCTGTTTTGCACATGCATTCATATCCTATTCCTGTCTATTTCCTATCCCTGCATTGTTAGAATCCTCAAATTCAAACAAGCCCTTACACAATTACTTCTGTTACAGATATGTGTCAAAGAAAACCTTGTGTGGTTTGTCGTGCTCCTACTGTGATGTGTTCCACCCCAGCTCAGCTGCTCCAATGACGGAAGGGTTCGCCACAGCAGGGATCTGCTCTCCAGACTGTCTTTTGCCACCTCAGATCTTCTTCCCCACCGCCGGCAGCCACGACAACTGCATTACCATCATCAACTGAGCAGATGACCTTTAGGACTACACGGGTCCGCAAGAGAGGTCGCACTCTTCCGTGTCTGCTTACGTTATGCATCGCTTAATATGATGACATGCTACTTTATCGTCATGTTCACCTATTAGACTCCGACTCAGGTCCAAACTTATGCTAAAACTTGAGTTTTTAAATGGTTGTGGGGTACATATTGGGGCAGCAATCAGTACTATCTTTCTACTATCTGGTTAGTCTTGGGTGTCTACTATGAGTTTCATGTTGGGTGCAAACAAACATTAAAGGAGCCATTATCTGTATTTTTAACTAAAGCTATTATCTGCCCTGCTATCATTGGTTTTAGGTCTATCCACAGTTTGCTACCTTCACTCTGGATTTGTGCATGCATTCCTTACATAACCTCACTATGTTTTACTCATATGCATGTCAGTTATTGTACACAATGGAACTGAACATGTAGAGCAAAAGAGACGAGCCTTGCGTGGCAATACAATTTCATGCAGATGTTGCTCCATGGTGGGCGCAAAGGCAGCCCCCTCCACCCATTTTGGATTGTAATCAAGAGGAAGATAACTCCTCAGAGAAGGATTCAGAGACAGATGACCAGTCCTATTCCCCCTCCCCCCGAGGTGCATGCTCTAACTTGGCAGGGTTATGTTGCTCATATCGTGCGTATGGTATCTTGCATTGCTATGACATTTGCTTAGTTTAGACATGATTTGTGTGAATGCCACATGTTTAGTGTCTAATTACCATATATGTGAATTATGCAATGCCATCTTTTGGCAAGATATTATATATGTGAATTATACAATGCTATCTTGTTGCAAGGCATTATATATGTGAATTATGCAATGCCATGCTGTTTAGCCAAGCGTCATATATGTGAATTATATCATGCCGCCCTTTTTTATATTTCTCATTGCTTTTGTCGATAATGTTTGTATATTCAACTGATCTTTCTGTGCATCAGCCATTTGAATTGGTGATGGAGAAATCTGGAGTGAAAACAAGGTCTTCGGAGCAGACAATGCTACTTGGTGAAGCAGATATGTTGCTGGTTACAGATAGCTCTTCAGAGGAGGATTCAGAGGCAGATGACCAGTCCTATTATCCCCCTTAGGTGTATGCTCAAACTTGGCAGGGTTATATTACTCATATCATGCATATGTTGTATAGCAATGCTTAGTTTTTACATCATATACACGATATTGAATGCCATCTCCTTGGTTGACACATCATATATGCGATTGCCCTCTGCTCACTTCCTTAGTATATAAATCATATATTTGAATTATATCATGCCATGATGTTTACATAGACAGCATGTATCTGAATTATGGCATGCCAACCCATTTTCTAAAGACATAATATAGTTATATCATCTCATCATGTTCACATAGTCATCATATTTTGAATTATGTCATTCTATCCATGAATTATCATGCCATCATGTTTCCATCGACGGCATGTTTGTGATTTATGGCATGCCAACCACTTTAATAGACACATCGTATAGTTATATCATGTCATCCTGTTTACATAGTCATCATATTTTGAAGTATGTCATTCTATCCTGTTTAGTTAGCCATCATACATGTGAAATTGTGTCATGCTATCCTATTTAATTAGCCATCATATATTTGAAATTATGTGCTGCTATTCTGTTTGGTTAGACAACATAAATGTGAATTATTTCATGCCCTGTTTTCTTCCCTACTATCCATTGCACCTGTCTATCTTACAATGTCTGTACATTCAATTACTTTTCTTGTTTATCAGCCATTTCAATTGGAGGGAGTGATAGCAGTATCTGTGGGAGTAAAAACACAGTCTTCAGAAAAGATCGTGCTACTTGTCGATGGAGATAGAACCACGATTGTACTTGCCCAAGAACCAGCCACACCACACATAACCCAGACTCACGCAGATTGTACCCCTACCCAGTTGGACAGAGAACTAGCTACCCCTTCTAACCCCAACCCCAACAGATAGTAACCCAGTTCCCGTTGACACAACACCGTCTCCACCACAGAGCACCAAAACACGAGCAGTTAGTAAGGCAACTGCAGTGCCCAAAGCACGAGGACCACCACTCCGAACCCCAAGTCAACGCTTAAAGCAGTAGAAGAATTGTTCTCAGGTCAGGTTCGTAGCTATGGTTCATACTACATTGCTCTTGCATCACTGTATTTACTCATACCAACTAATTTCAAATTTGAAGGATGCAATTGAAACTCCAATGGCGCAATAGGTATGTTTTAAACCAGTTTCTTTAACATGTTTGTTGTTGTAACTTGCTCTATGTCTATTTCAGTTTCAATTGAAAAAACAGTTACGTTCTCATGCCATGCACATTACAAGTGTTGTTATTGTTGTGTAGTTTCCCACACTTATATTCTGTCTATGCTGCTTTGTCTTAAATAGATATGATTCGAACTATATCTATCTTGATTTGGCAACATAAACTAGAATCATATAGACCATACAACGACCATACTACATAGATATATGTTTGTTTCATGTTATTATCCTGTCCACCTTACTACTGAACTGGTTTACCAAAATGAGTTTCATATACTACATTGTAAACATGTGATGTGTTTGTTTGTTTCTCCTTTAGAACACGGATAAAATATTGGAGAAGAGTACCTCGTTATGCAATGGTAAAGGAAGTAATGCAGATCGGGTTCAAGATAGTGAGACATCCCTGTTGTTCTCCAAGAAAGCTGATAAAAACTATATTGAAGACACTGAGACAACCCCAAAGTCCTGTCTTGATGTACTGTTCGAGTTACTGGCTACTATTGCTGGCACCAGCTCTTCGAACTCGCTGCGTGAATCAGTTATGCTTCTTGAGTCTCAACTTCAAGTTGAAAGACATCAATCAGATGTTATGCGACAGGAAGCCGAAGGATTGAGGAAGTCCCTACAGAATTCAGATGCATACTTTCTGGTGCAACAGCAAGTGCTAGAGGATTTAAGCGCCAAACAAGAGAAAGTTAATAAGCTTGCTAAGCATCTTGCCAGCATTATTGGTACCCAGGATATTGTTTCTTGAGCTCTTCTGAAGAGGTTTTAGTTCTGGACTTGTTTTGCTGCGGCGTTTATATGCTGCTTTGTTCCCTATATTTGCACTTGTGGCGAGCTTTGATGCCCAGTGGATGTAATATGTGTAATAGCCGTGATAGCCTAGCGTAAGTTGCTTGCTTATTTATTTCCGTTGTCTTGTTTATTTGTTTTCTTGTAGTCAGTGTAGTTCTTTTTCCGCGGTTTGCTAGTGGCCGGAATAACCTACTTTTTAAAACTAGGCCACATTAACAATGGGCTACATATTTACTGTAGTTAACATGGGCCTCCTATAGGCCATAGAAACAATGGGCCATAGAAACAATGGGCCTTCTACGGGGCGTAGACACAATAGGCCTTCTACGGGCCGTATCATTAGTGGGCCTTCTATGGCCCGTATGATCGGTTGGCCAAACATGGGCCAATAACAGACCACATTATGGCCGTAAATGGGCTAGAGTTGAAATCGTCCGTTCATGGGCCGACCATAACAGGCCATCGTTAATAGGCCGTATTTGATGACGCTATGAAAACGGCCCAACATATTAACGGGCCACAAACGGGCCGACTGTAACCACGGGCTGTATTTGGCCCACAAGCAGAAAATGACATTAACGGGCCAAAATTAAACGAATGCTGGAAATGAGCCCAAGAATAAATGGACCCTGAGAAGGCCGAAAGATAACATGGGCTGGAAACGGCCCAATGAAATAATGGGCCGTTAATGGGTATAAAGTGATACACTGTTCATTACGGGCCAGTTTTACCACGGGCCGTTAATGGGTCGAGGGTTACGAAGGGCCTCATATGGGCCAAAAGACGTCATGGGCCATAGATGGGCCGGAAGTTAAAACGGGCTGGAATTATATTGGACGGCCTAGATGACGCTACTGGGCCTAATTCGGATAGGCCGTAAACGAGCCTTAGGTTAGCGGGCTGTAAATGGGCTATATGGGAACAAGCCGTTAACAGGCTTGCCATGGGCTGGCCCACCACCTTTTGACCAAGTCAAACGGGTCGGCCTTTTCACAGGAATGGGCCTCTGTTTGGCCGTGCCACGTGTCGACGTATCATAGGCGCTTTGGGTCCAATGAGTGGATGACATATGTCCCAATGGTGAGCCGACACGTGTTTCCTTTAGCCAATGATGATTTTACACATGGAAAATCCCCATTGGTTGGGGCTATTAATGGGTTATCGGATCCGAAACCGGACCCGATAGCTTAACGGCGTTCCGTTACGGTGGATGCCACGTGTCGGTCACCCTTGACGAAAGCACTTCTGTAAAGCGCGATTTATCGTCATGGAAGTGGACACTTTTGTGATGATAATTTTGGTAATGTCATGGAACACTTCTACGACATCACAGGTATGACTATCTTGATTCTGTCATAAATTTGTCATGGATGTACATGCATGACAGAAAATGTGACCTAGTGTGACAAACACGTATCATCACGGAAGTGTACTTTTTTGTAGTGTGAGGCACATGAGAGGGAGAAATCACTTCAGGGGCAGCAATGACTTCATGCTGCACAGTGTCTTCAGCCATGACAGTGTCATTGGCTTCAGTAGTCACTGAAGGGGCAGCCACATTTGCTTCAATTTCAGTGGCTTCAGGGAGAGTTGACTCATGCATAACATAATCTTGGGGAGTGGGTTCTTGCATGACGGGCACTTCTTCTTCTTGTACAACAGTTTCTTGGGGAGGGGGGTGACTTCACGAGTTTCTTCCTTTTCTTCATCGGCTGATGTAGCCGGAATATCTTCAGCCGCCTTGGCTTCAGATTCAGGAGCAGACGCTCAAGGAATGGCTTCAGGAAACACTTGATGTGCCAGTGAGCTTGAGTGTTGTACTTCATCTTCAGGAATGCTAGACATGGAGGCTTGAGGCCTAAGACCTTTGCGACGCCTTCAAAACTTGGGCGACGCTATTGGTGAAGCATTGGTCTGCTCCATGTCTTCTTCAGGTGTTGCAGTGGAGGTCACGAGTACCAAAGTGGTAACAAGAGACGGCGGAGTACGAGGAGTGTCTTCATGTAAGGGGGTGTTAGGGGGTTGCTCTTCCCAAGCATCATCTTGAGCAATTGGCGTTATGGGACGACCAATGCTTATGAGCTCACTGCTCATTTGAGCAGGAGACTGAGCAGGTTGGGGTTCAAGCCGAGGAAGGACTTCATCATCACCAACATTGTCATTATGACCAATGTCTTCAGCTGCAGGAGAGTCAGCAGCGGGAATCTCTTCAGTCTGATGAGCCTCTGAGGGAGAAGGCTCATGGATAATGAGACGACGCTCACGATTGGAGGAGGCACGCAGGGCAACAAAAATGGGTTGAACAACCAGCGGTTCTGTGGTGGATCCGCGAGGCTGATGTGAAGCCTTTGAGGCATGTGTCTTCTGCTTCTTCTTGGAAGGAGCAGCAGCAGAGGCATCAAGGTGCTTGCGTTTCTTAGCGTCAGCTTCAGCATGCCTCGTCTTCTTTTGATCAGAAGCTGCTGATGGGACCTTTGGCTTCGGGCTAGTCATGCTGTCAGGGAAGACAATGCTGGGTCTTTCCTGCCTTGGAGATGTAGTGTCTTCAGCAAGCTTATTCTTCTTCTTTGACTTCTTGGCGGCCAGCTTGGGGTCAATGCGTGGACGGCCAAGTGCTTTCCTCTTCACAGCTTCATTGTGGGCTTGGACACACTTCTCCGCATAGTGCTTGAGACGTTCCCTGGAGCCTCTTGCAACATCACGCCGCTTGGCAAATTCAGCCTTGAGGTCTGTCATCATGGTCTTGAAGTTTTGAACTTCTTGTGAACCGAGGCTTGCCATATGCTTCTTGAACAGAGCCTTCTCATGATCATTTTTTTCTTTTGCTCGTTAAATCTCTGTGCAATAGTCAGTTCTTGAGCAATGTAGCCTTGAAAGGTCACACTGATATCGATGGGAATCTGAAGATCATCAAGTGAAAGAGATGTATCCTCAAACCATTCATCGATGAAGCTATTGATGATATCAGCGTCCAAGAGAGGCAAAGCATTGAAGATTTTTTCCTGTTGCTTGCTCTTAATTAGAATTTCAAGGGCATCATCATCAAGATCTTCATCACCGGACAGATCTATGATGTCATCATCATTGCACAGTATGCTACCAGGAGTGAGTCCTTTGACTTCTTCTTGGGCTTCATAGACTCAGGAATAGCTTCAGGTTCCATGTCTTCAGCAACATCTTCCACAGTTGCGCTTTGAGCGGCAATGTGGGATAGTAGTCCATCAAGGCCATTGAAGGGGCCAACGCAATTTTCATTGGCTTCATGTGGTCCATCAGACCGGGGCTGAGATGGGCCAGGATTGAAGTTAATGCCCAATTCCTTCCTATTCTGGGTTGCAGAGTTCTTGGCAAATTTGTAGCTTTCTTCAAACAAGTCATCCTCATGACACCATCGAAGACTAGATGGGTCAGCATCTGAAGGCATTTGTCCTCTGACCATGCATGGATAAAAGTTCTTGGCAATGGCTTCAGACATAGTCTTGGGTTGAAGCTTCTTGTAGGCGATATCAACCCATGGAGGGCGAATGGCATTCTTGGAAGCATACTCAGGAGTCACAAATCTATACAGAAATCATTGCTCTGCCCAATATCTTCGTATCCATTGGATTCGAGATTTACGCTCTCCATAGGTCTCTTCTGGGTCAGACTTGCACATGGTGAACAAATCTGGAGGAAGATCTTTGGCACTGTCAGTACGTCTCTGCCTGCCACCTTTCCTGGACTGTTTTTCAGATGCCATTGGATTCAGACAGAAAGGCTTCACGAAGCAGTTTATCTTACGATGACTGGTCAGACAGGAACTGGCTTCAGGAGATTCAATGTGACGCTGTAAGAATTCTGCAAATGAATGCAGACTATGAGAACCAAGGGATTCTCACACGGACATGTACATGTGACAACATTAGAGATGCGAGGGAAGGGGAAGAGGTCATATGCATTCTCAGAAGATTTTGAAGATTAAATACAGTTTGAAGATGCTAACCTCATAGTGCGAAGACATTCACTTATATGGAGTGAGTTGGTTCCAGATTTGTACGAATCCAAGAATAGGTACAAGTGAGGAATCTAACTATCAGTGAGGCATAAGTGAATATATTTGCATCATATGAGAGAAGGATATAGAAAGAAACAGCTCTCAGATGTACGAAAACCACTTGTGGTGAAGTTGTAAGATTTCATTGGATCAAAACGACGGTGAAAAAGAGAGATCTATTTACCGCACTAAAGAACTGCTAGACGGGAAGAGATGGATGCCGAGCAGATCGATCTTCCGTGCCCTAACTTGGCGGCAGAAGACACCTACGGTGGCGGCGGAGAGACGAGGTCCACGGCCAGCGGGAAGACGGCATCGAAGAAGTTGTGGCAGCTAAGCGCTTCGTCTCCGGTGTCGACTGGGGCTAGCGGAGGCACTAGGGTTGAGAGAGATGGCGAGAGGTGGGAGAGGAAATTATGACCGCGAGGGTGGAATATTTATAAGGAGGGCTGACGGCGCAGTGCAATTACGCAGGTGCCCCTAGCGATTCACATCTGAATGACACGTGGCTCGCATGCAACTTATGGAGAGTTGAGCCACGATCCCATGCACGCCTAATTTGTCGGATGGACATTTCAGTTTTTCCGGTTTTCACGCAAAAAGGATACGACATTGAAAACAGTTTTAAATGAGTGTCTCTATATCTTCAGCTGACAAGGACACAGTGAAGACATTCAACAAGTGTTAATATAATGCATATGAAGAGATAGAGAGAGTTGGAGAGATTAAGCATAGAGAGGGTTAGGGTTCGATCACATTCACTTAGATTACAAAGTTTGAAGACATAGCTATAAGTGAATGATGTAGAGGACATAACATATATATATATATATATATATATATATATATATATATATATATATATATATATATATATATATATATATATATATATATATATAGAGAGAGAGAGAGAGAGAGAGAGAGAGAGAGAAACGAAGCAAATCAACATTGAGACAATGAGTCTTGAAGACAAACAATGTTGAAGCCAAACCAAGTAAGAAGATAATGCAGTCATGACGCCAAATGAAAACTTCAAGAAGGTTTGGTGGTGGCTTTACCCACCGTATAGTAAGTATTAGACCAGGACATGGCGCTCCAGAGTCGAATTCCACATTAATGTATTCACACTCAGAGTGTAAGTCTTCATGAGTTGAAGACATGCGTTACTTCATGTGTTGCACATCTAAGTCATCAAAATGCATACACGTTAGGATGTGTGTCCAATCACATGACATTTAAGGATTCTAGGATATTTAGCTCACACCACAGCTTGCAAAACCTTTTCTCATCCAAGGTCTTAGTGAAGATATCTGCCAGTTGCTCTTCGGTGTTGACATGTATGATTTCAATGTCCTTCTTGATCACATGATCCCTGAGAAAGTGCTGACGAATCTCAATGTGCTTTGTCTTCGAGTGCTGAACGGGATTGTGATCAATCTTGATGGTGCTCTCGTTATCACAGAAGAGAGGCACCTTTTCCATGTTGATGCCATAGTCCTTAAGAGTTTGCTTCATCCAGGGAAGCTGAGCGCAACAAGATCCAGCAGCAATGTATTCAGCTTCAGCAGTGGAGAGAGACACTGAGTTCTGTTTCCGTGAAGACAAATAGACAAGAGATTGTCCAAGAAAGTGACATGTTCCTGAGGTGGACTTGCGATCAACTTTGTCAACGACATAGTCAGCATCTGAGAATCCAACAAGATCAAACATAGAGCCCTCGGGATACCATAATCCTAGTGAGGGGGTGTGAGACAAGTATCGAAGAATTCGCTTCACAGCTAGGTGATGCAATTCCTTTGGTGCCGCTTGGAATCGGGCACACATGCAAACGCTAAGCATTATATCAGGCCTAGATGCACATAAATAGAGTAAAGAACCAATCATCGAGCAGTATACCTTTTGATTGAACTCTTTACCATTGACGTCGGAGCCCAATTGACCTTTGGTTGGCATTGGCGTCATGTACCCTTTGCAATCTTGCATTCCAAACTTCTTCAGGCAATCTTTGAGGTATTTCTCTTGAGATATGAAGATGCCATTCTTCTGTTGGCGAATTTGGAGACCAAGGAAGAACTTCAGCTCACCCATCATGGACATCTGATATTGCTCTTGCATCATGTATCCAAACTCATCACTGTATCTTTTGTCAATGCATCCAAAGATAAAGTCATCCACATAGATCTGACATACGAAAAGCTCTCCATCATATGTCTTCGTGAAGAGTGTGGGATCCAGTGATCCAGGTTTGAAGCCTTTGCTCTTCAAGAAGTCTTTGAGTGTGTCATACCATGCACGAGGAGCTTGTTTGAGGCCATACAGTGCCTTGTTGAGCTTGTAAACCATGTTAGGATGCTTTGGGTCTTCAAAGCCTGGAGGTTGTGCAACATATATTTCTTCTTCAATTTTCCCATTTAGAAAGGCGCTCTTCACATCCATTTGATATAGAAATATGTTACAATGATTGGCGTATGCTAGCAGTATGCGAATGGCTTCAAGTCTAGCAACAGGAGCAAAGGTTTCATCAAAGTCAATTCCTTCTACTTGAGTATAGCCTTGAGCGACGAGACGAGCCTTGTTTCTGATGACTTGACCATGCTCATCTTGTTTGTTGTGATAGATCCATTTGGTGCCAATGATGTTATGCTTCCGTGGATCGTGATGCTTAAGAAGTTCCCATACATTATTCAGCTCAAACTGTTGAAGCTCTTCTTGCATTGCTTGAATCCATTCAGATTCCATAAAGGCTTCATTAACTTTCTTGGGTTCAGATATTGAGACAAATGCAGAGTGACCACAAAAGTTGGCTAGCTGAGTTGCTTTTGAGCGAGTAAGTGGACCAGTTGCATTGAGTCCATCAAGAATCTTTTCAACTTGGACATCATTAGCTACCCGAGGATGAACTGGGCGAAGACTTTGCTCATGTTGTTGAACATCTTCTCGTTCAGAATTGGCTTCAGGTGGAGCATTGTCTTCAGGATGACTAGGTGGAGAGATGATGATTTCCTCTTCAGTTGGTTCCTTGGTGGGTATAATTTCTCATGTACCCATTTGTTTGATAGATTCACTGGGGGAAGCTTCATCTAGCACATTTGACAGGTGCTCTCTTTGCGAGCCGTTAGTTTCATCGAACCGCACATCTACGGTTTCAACCACTTTATAGTGAAAGAGATTGAAGACCCGGTAGGTGTGCGAATCCTTTCAGTAACCAAGCATAAAACCTTCATGTGCTTTTGGTGCAAATTTGGAAGTGTGATGCGGATCCTTGATCCAGCACTTAGCACCAAAAACTTTGAAATAGCTGGCGTTTGGCTTCTTACCAGTCAGAAGTTCATATGATGTTTTCTTGAAGAACTTGTGAAGATAAACTCTGTTGATGATGTGGCATGCAGTATCAATGGCTTCAGGCTAGAACCTCCTTGGTGTCTTGTATTCATCGAGCATAGTACGTGTCATCTCAATGAGATTCTGGTTCTTGCGCTCAACGACGCCATTCTGTTGAGGTGTGTATGGAGCGGAGAACTCATGTGTGATGCCCAATGTATCAAGATAGGTGTCGACCCCAGTATTCTTGAACTCAGTTCCATTGTCACTTCTGATGTGCTTGATCTTGATGCCATAGTTGTTCATGGCTCGATTGGCGAACCGTCTGAAGACATCCTGCACTTCAGTCTTAAAGAGGATTATATGCGCCCAAGTGTATCTAGAGTAGTCATCAACGATCACGAAACCATATAAGCAAGCAGTGGTAGTGAGAGTAGAGTAGTGAGTAGGGCCAAATAAGTCCAGGTGAAGCAGCTCGAAGGGACGAGATGTAATCATGATTGTCTTCGAGGGATGCTTGGCCCTAGTAGTCTTTCCAGCTTCACAAGCACCACACAGATGATTTTTCTTGAACTTGACGCCCTCGATGCCTATGACGTGCTTCTTCTTGACGAGAGTGTGTAGGTTCCTCATGCCGACATGACCTACTCTTTGGTGCCAAAGCCAGCACTGTGAAGCTTTTGCAAGAACACAAACGGCGAGCTGTGGCCCTGCAGAGAAATCTACCATATACAGATCACCTTTTCGATGTCCTTCAAACACTAGAGATTTGTCAGATTCCATAAGCACAACGCAACGATATTTTCCAAATATCACAATCATGTTTAAATCACATAGCATAGAGACTGACATTAAGTTGTATCCAAGGGATTCAAGAAGCATCACTTTGTCCATGTGTTGATCCTTTGAGATAGCAACTCTGCCAAGTCCTAGTACCTTCCTTTTACCAGTGTCTGCGAATGTGATATGACTTTTGGGAGAAGGACGTAGAGTTGAGTCCTTGAGAAGACGTCGATCACCAGTCATGTGGTTGGTACATCCACTATCAATTATACATTCAGTGGCTTCCGAAGCAGTACCCTACAGATCAGTTAGCAGCATAGTCTTCACAAAGAGCATTGTGAAGTAGAAACATTTGACGAACAAGCGGGTTATTGAAGTTTAGGTCCTTGTTAGGCAAGATAGGAAGCTTGTCAAGAAACCATGGAATGAAATACATGGTTAGACCATTTGGACATTTGATCTTGCGCCCCACAAGATGTTTAAGGTCCCCAGCATTGGCGTCAGAAGATGATTTTTGGCTGGAGACCCTTCCCTGCAAGAGAAGTTAATTCTTCTTAACCACCCACATCTTTAGGGGTGGCTTAGAAGAAATAATTCTAAGTGCGGCATCTGAGAATTTTGGCTTAGGAGCCCTAGCAAATAGCTTGGCAGGAGAGGAATAGTACTCATATGAATATGCAGAGAAGTTCTTTGTCTTATGAACAAAGTGGTTAGATCAAACATGCTCATATTCATGAGTCTGATGTTAATCTCCCTGCAAAGAATTTGCGTTAGAGTGACCCAATGTGGTCCTTTGTCTGTATGAAGTATTTGGACCATATGAAGCTTTTGGTCTGGGGTTGATCTTCTTTCCTAGTGGTGTCATGATGACATTCACAGGAAGCTTTTCGATAAGACTTCTCGGAACCCAGATCTTCTTCATAGGTGATCCATTCCTGCATTTAGTTCCAATGAACCTGGCAAACACTTTGCCATTCTGATCCCTAAACGGTTTATAGTTTGAGTCAAATGACCCGTCAATGACAACAGGGTTAGCACAAGTGAAGCTAGATAAAGTAGATGGATCTACTGGTGGACCCTTTGCAGTAGCCCATGTGGTTTTGAGATACTGCTCAGGCTTCTAGTAAGAACCATTAACATTCATTTTCCTTTCGAACCCAACACCCTCTTTCCTAGGGTTTCAGTTCAGAATCCGTTTCTTGAGAACATCGCACAGTGTCTGATGCCCTTTGAGGCTTTTGTAAACACCTGTTTCAAGCAATGTCTTCAACCTAGCATTCTCATCAGCAATAGCGGTGGTTTCCTCGGTAGAGCGGTTAGTTACCACATCATCAGTTGAAGATATTGCAATTTCAGAAGCAGTAGAGAATTCAACAATAGAGACAGCATTGTCACGCTCAAGACATTTTAGACAGGGTGGCACAAAGTTTTCTTGAGCGGAACTAATCTGTTGGGCGAGTAGTGAATCGTTTTCCTCTTGAAGATCATCATGAGACACTTTAAGTTTCTCAAGGTCTTGCTTCCTTTGAAGATAATCATAGGAAAGCTTCTCATGAGTAGCTGAGAGTGTTTCATGACGAATTTCAAGTTTAGTATAAATTACGTGAATATTTTTTATGTCTTCAATTAAGGACTGAGTTCGATTCATTTCTGCGTCCAACAGATCATCACTCTTGTCTAGCAACTTTTGAATATGTTCCATAGCATTTTGTTGTTCAGTTGCAATTTTAGCAAGAGTTTCATAGGTGGGTTTGGATTCACATTCAAAGTCATCTTCACTGGAGGTCTGAAAGTAGGCATTGCGTGAGTTTACCTTTGCACTGCGTGCCATGAAGCAGTAGGTAGGTGAAGAGTCGTCCTCAGCATTTGCTTTGGCGCCGATGGAGTGACCATTGTCATCAGTGTTGAAGATGGACTTGGCGACAAATGCCGAGGCTAGAGCTAGGCTAGCCACACCAAAATCAGATTCCTCCTCAGATTCCACCTCTGCCTCCTCAGAAGCAGACTCCTCCTCTGAATCCATTTCCATCCCAATGAATGCATGAACCTTGCCAAATGAGCTCTTCTTGTAAGATGAAGACTTTGATGAAGACTTGGAAGAGGACTTTGAGGATTTCCTCTTCTTTCTGTCATCAGAGTCATATTCCCTGCTCTTCTTATTTTTGTTGGATTCATTGTCCCACTAAGGACATTCAGATATGTAGTGGCTGGGCTTTTTGCACTTGTGGCATGTTCTTTTCTTGTAATCACGAGAGTAAGCCTCATCATTTCTTGAGCTGGATCTTGAAGACTTTCCAAATTTTTCTTCCTTGAGAACCTTTGAAACTTCTTCACGAGCATAGCTAGTTCTCTGCCAATGTCTTCAGGATCGTCAGAGCAGCTGTCAGAGTCTTCTTCAGACGAGGACATAGCTATAGCCTTCAAGACTCAGGATCGACCATAGTTGGGGCCATAGATATCTCTCTTCTCAGGTAGCTGGAACTCATGTGTGTTGAGCCTCTCAAGTATGTCAGACGGATCAAGACGTTTGAAGTCAGGACGTTCTTGATTCATCAATGCCAAGGTGTCAAACAAACTGTCAAGCAATCTCAATAGCTTCTTCACAACTTCATGCTTGGTGATTTCAGTGGCGCCAAGAGCATCAAGCTCATTCGTGATATCAGTGAGGCGATCGAATGTAAGCTGGACATTCTCATTGTAATTTCTCTTGAAGTGATTGATCAGATTACGAAGAACGTTAATCCTTGAGTCTCTTTGTGTCGAGACGCCTTCATTGACCTTGGATAGCTAGTTCCACACTTGCTTCGCTGACTCCAGGGCACTCACACGTCCATAGTGTCCTTTTGTCAGATGACCACAAATGATGTTCTTGGCGGTTGAGTCCAGGTGAGCAAATTTCTTGACATCAGTTGGGGTGACACCTTCACCAGCCTTGGGAACACTAGTCTTGACGACATACCAGAGGTCGTTGTCGGTAGCTTCAAGATGCATGCGCATCTTATTCTTCCAGTAGGGGTAATCAGTCACATCAAAGACTGCACACGCAACGGAGACTTTGATTATCCCTGTAGTCGACATAACTAAAACTCCAGGTGGTTAAATAGAATCACACAGAACAAGGGAGCACCTTGCTCTGATAGCAATTGAAAGTGCACGTTATCAACTAGAGGGGGTGAATAAGCAATTTTTATGAAAGTCTTCAATATACGATTTTTTTAAGACAGACAGATGAAATGAACCTATATGATTAGCAGCGGATGATAAACATTTCCAGGCACACAATAGTCATGTAAGCATCATGAAGACAACAAGAAGACTATCGATAGCTAGGTAACATGGATCGAGATGGAAGATATAAACGAAGCTAAACCGGGGATAGTCTTCACATAGTGAAGTCAAACTAATCAGACAAACAAGCAATGACTTCACGAAGATAGACTGGAATGTAAATGAGATGGAAGATAGAACTAGTAGCTTGGAGACGCAGGGGATTTGGTAGACCAGTTCCAGTTGCTGTGACACCTATACATCTGGTTAGGGAGGCTGAGATTGAACTCTGAAGACCGTGTCTTCACCTTATTCCCCTTGAGCTAAGGACACCCAGTCCTCGCTCAATCACTCAGGTAAGTCTTCAAGGTAGACTTCCAAACCTTCACAGACTTCGTTCACCGGCGATCCACAATTACTCTTGGATGCTCAGAACGCAATGCCTAACCGGCTGGAGGATGCAGAGTCATCAAGTGTAACAAGTCTTCAGGTCACACAGACAGAATAACTTTAGTAATGCCTAACACTCTTTAGCTCTGGGTGTTTTGGGCTTTGTCCTCGCAAGGATCTTTTCTCTCAAAGGCTTTGGAGGTGGGTTGCTCTCAAACGACAAAAGTCGTGCACTAACTCTGAGCAATCACCAATTTATGGTGTAGGGAGTGGGCTATTTATAGCCATGAGGCAACCCGACATGATATGTCCGAAATGACCCTTAGTCACTAAGGAACTAGCACGTGTCCAACGGTCGGAATATAAACACACGCGGCAACTTTGCTTGAGCTCGAAGTAAAGCTGACTTATCCAGCTCTGGATAAGATTTTCTCTCATTTGTCTTTGCTCGAAGACATAGGTGTTTTGGTTGAGCATCACTTCAGTCATCTGACTATGTTCCCTTGGACCCCACTTATGTCAGGACCCCGATCATAAGTCACACCGATCTAGCTATAACACGTCATATCACTTTGCGGTCTCACGCACGGTAACCCCACAGGTGCCACCTTACCTGGCCCGGGACCGTTTGCGCATTTTGGCACACGTATATGACAGTGTCGCTAGCATCCATATGACAGAGAACCCGGGCCGACATGGCTAGTTATAAACCAAAAGTGGCACTAGATTACAGAGACAGGCATCCATGACGCATCAACGAACGTGTCGGTCATCAACGTATGAACCCAAGTCGTAGCAAGCTACATGGACTTAAAGGAACAACGCGTGACATTTCCCCTAAGGGACAGACACGGGAACGAAGAAGGACACATGCCGGCCAGCCTACGTGTTCCGAGCAGTAGCAAGCTACCAAGGCTCATTGGAATCACTAGGAGGCATTTCCCCGTAAGGTAGGCTACCAAAGGAAAACAACTAGGTGTCGGATCCCACACATACTAAGCATTTCAACCATACACACAATATGCTCAATATGTGCAAATACAACATTGCATCACAACAGAACTCTATGACTCAAAGTACTTTATTTAAGAGGCTCCAAGAGCCATACATAACATATCCATACAGATAGGGGTCACATGACCCAACACTCAAGTCATACAGTTATACAAGCACAAGCGGAAGCTACATGTCTGAGTACAGACAACTTAGAAAATAAAACAGGCTTGGTGTAGCCTGACGATCTACAAGGCCCTTCACAAGCTCCAGATCTCCGTCTGGGTGTCAAGCTACTCGTCGACGTCAACGTCTATGTAGAACCCATCAGCAGGAGCAGGGTTCTCCTCTGCAACAGTTATTAAGAAAACATGAGTACAAAGGTACTCAGCAAGTCTTACCACAGAACCTATCATACATGCAACATTATGAAAGGGGGTAGTGGAGTTCATAGCAGAAAGCCAGCTTTGACTCTTGGCTAACCTATACTACAACTCTCAACAGATTGCAAGATGTTATTACGAACACGAGTCCTCTACTCACCACAACAATACACTACCGAGGATCCTCTTACGTCATCCTACGAAAGGGCCATCCACGGCACTCACACTTATCTTGAGGCTTTTAGTAGTATCCATCAACTTGTCTATGAACTGTAAGAGTAACCAAGTAGTCCGTACCGCGAACAACGGCTATTCGAATAGATTGATAACCCTGCAGGGGTGTACCTCTTCACACATGCTCCCACCACTTATCGCCGTTTACTCGACATGTACTCGGCAACCTTCAAGCGGAAGCCCATCTAGGGTGTCGGCCATGACCTGACTAACTACTCAAGTCTCTCGTCCAGGTTTATCACCTATTTGGGTTCCATCCGTGGGGAGATCCGGCCGGGGTGTCGCTCACGGCCCCAAACGATGTGTACAGGGTTCCCGAGTCACCAAACGGGCAACCGGTACACCGTGCCACGTACCTGTCGCATCATAACCCACCCCGAGGGTCAGCGCTGTGCACGACCTCGAGTAAACTATAAACACCAGAAACTAGTTGCAACTCCTGGACAGAGATCGAGGGTAATTAATAAGCCGAGAGGGTCAATTAAGGATCCCAATGTGTGGTAGTAGCTGTAACTTGAACCACACATACAGATCTCGGGTCCTATGGACGATTCCAATGAAACAACCCACCATGTACTCCTACATGGCCTTTCATCGATACCTTTACCAAGCGTATTCCACACTTCCTTCTCTTTGTCGGTATGATCATTTCACTCTGATCCATCACCCAGATGAACCAGACCAGACACAACTCTAAGCATAGCAGGCAAAATAAACAAATAGCATAGTGGATCACACATCACATGGCTCAATCAACTCCTACACATGCTAGTGGGTTTCAACTATTTACTGTGGCAATGACAGGTCATGCAAGGGAATAGGGTTCAACTACCGCAGCAAGTAACAGTTCACACGATGTTGCCTTAATGCAGTAAAAGAGAGCAGGAACGAGAAGATTGGGTTTGTATCGGAATCATCAATGATTGCTTGCCTGACAAAGTGGTTGTCGGGTACTGCTCTTCAACTGGATACGCAGCAGTATCCTCGGGAGCAGGACCTAACACAGAGAATACCGGCGATACAATCATTAAACAAACAAATGCCACAATATGATGCATGCTCATGACATGGCAAGATGCATGTGTTTTGGGCTAATGCAACTATAACCAGAAGGGTTTGAGCCTATTTGAATCAAAGATTCAAATTGGCACTTTAGCTATTATTTAATTAAGTGCATTACCATGTTTTAATGTATACAGCAAGTTTAGCTTGCTCTAACATGCATGAAACCAGTGCCATTTGAAAGATTGGATTTTTCTGATCATTTTTCATATATAAATTATTTTCATCTGAGCTACTGTTGAATTTATATGATTTTTTGAAGTTTAGGCATTTTCTAGAATTTCCTGAATTATTTTTAAATCTAAAAAACCCAGAAAATCCTTTACTGCGTCAACATGACATCCATGACATCATGCTGACGTCAGCAGGTCAACAGGAGCTGGTCCAGGTCAAACATGACATGTGGGCCCGGCATGTCAGTGTCATAGCTAATTAACAAAGTTAATTAATGTTAAGCTAAGAACTAATTAGCTGTCAGTGGGGTCTGGGCCCACGGGTCAGTGACTAAACTAACTAACTAATTTAATTAACATTTACTTAATTAAACTAGCTAATTAGGGGAGGGGTGGCCCACACGTCAGCGACCCAGGGGTGGTCAACCTCCTGGTCAAACGAGTCAAACTCGTCGGCGAAGTGACGCCGGCGAGGCCAAACACGGCGGCGTGCTTCAGAAAACGCCCACAGGGCATGGTTCGAGCCGCGGTTGGGCGCGATGGAGAGCCCTTGCCGATGCGCGTCGAACGGTGGTGGTCGCCGGGCCTGTGGTGGCCGGAGGCGACGGCAACGAGCTCGGCAGCGGCGGCCGGCGTTCGGGCGTGTGTGGAGACGCGGCTACGGTGGCCTAGGCGATGCGTGCGTGGCACCTAGCTCGTCTACGTGCTGCGGCGAGCGAGATGGACATGTGTCCGTGACCAAATGGTCACCGGAGCATCGCCGACGGCAAGCACGGCGGCGGTGGGTTTCGGTGATCAACGGGGCAGCAGCTACACGGCGCAAACGAAGCAGAGGAAGGGGGGATTCAGCGTAGGGGCTCACAGCGGTGCTAGCGAGCTCGACGGAGAGGTCGGGGACGCTCTGCAGCTTCTTAATCGACGGCGAGGAGCTCCGGCGATCCGAGGAGGGGAACGACGACGTGAAGGCGTTGCAGGGCTGCCGGCGATCCGTGGCTCAGCGAGGAGGAAGAGGGCGTCGCGGCGAACCTTCTGGACACGGTCACGGGACGAGGGGGAGGCTCTAGGTGCGGCAACGGCGAGCGGCGGCAACGGGCGGCTCGGTGGTGAGAGGGAGAGAGCCAGGGGAAGGCGATGAGGACGAGGGGAAGTGAGAGAGGGGTCGGGGCAGCTGCGTGGCGATGCATGGAGGCGTCCAGGCCGTCGGGGATGCAGGCAAGCAGGGTGGAGGTGGCCGGGCGCGTGCCGGCGCGCGGTGGCCACGCGCGCTGCCTTCTGGCGCGAGGAGGAAGGCGACAGAAGCGGCGCTGGTGGGCTGGGCCGGCCTGCAACAGTGCTGGGCCCAAGGTAAGTTCTTTCTCTCTCTTTCTTTTTTCCTATTTCTTTTCTGTTTCATTTCTTTTGCAACTTTGTTTAATTATTAAAAATGCCAGAACATTTTTATAACTCATAAAACTTGTCATGCCCACTGTATATAATATGAACAGCATAGAACATTATAGTTTATGATTATTTGAGCATTTAAAATATTTTATAGCATTTAAATGCCCAAATTCAAATAACATATGATTTAATCCAAAGACCTTAGAGGTCCTAGAAAATTGTGCACCATTTTTAGCAGAGGTTTAGGACCAAGGCAGAAATGATGAACATTTTTTAAGGGCATTTTGGTACAGTGGAAAAGATTTTATCAAACCCTAGTTGTTAGGAGAGGGGTGCTGGGGTTTCTGTCATTCCCATTTCAAGTTTCTTTGATAAGTAGACATGATGCACACTCTAGCTAGTCCTAATGCAAGTGCTAACTAGGGATGTGACAACTTAACAGTACGGTGGTTCCTATGACTCAAGAAATAATAAAAAGAACTACGAAAGAAACTATGTCTTCACATTCCATTGTCTTCAATGAATGTCTTCATAGGTCATTATCTTCACGTGAATGTCTTCACGAGCCACCACTGTCTTCAATGTCTTCACACATTTTTAGGGGTCATCTCTAGAAGTTAAACCGAATCAGTGAGTGACTATTACATGTGTTATCCTGCAATTCTCACAAACATGTTAGTCCCTCAACCAAGTTTGTCGTCAATACTCCAAAACCAACTAGGGGGCACTAGATGCACTTACAACCACATACATCTGTATGTATTATTTCCAATAAGTCATTGGCTCACTCCATTGTTCCGGAGAACGAAGTTTTAGTCATCTTGCCCATGAGGCATGGTTCGCAAGCATCAAATGATTCATAATCAAGTGATTCCAATAGTCCATCAGCATGTAGTTTCTTTATGCGCTTTACACCAATATGACCTAAACGGTAGTGCCACAAGTATGTTGCAGTATCATTATCAACTCTACATCTTTTTGCTTCAATATTATGAATATGTGTATTACTACGATCGAGAATAAATAAACCATTCACCTTGGGTGTATGACCATAGAAGGTTTTATTCATGTAAATATAATAACAATTATTCTCTGTCTTAAATGAATAACTATATTGCAATAAACACGATCATATCATGTTCATGCTCAAC
>LR738715.1:579553965-579598610 GCA_902687465.1 Secale cereale | reverse complement strand
TCCGGGAGTTGCATAATCTCATGGTCGGAGGAATATGTATTTGACATGAAGGAAGCCTTGGATAATTCACATATATAATGTCTTGCAACAAGATGGTAATGCATAATTCCCATATATGGTAACTAGATACTAAACAGGTGGCATTCACACAAAGCATGTCTAAACTAAGCAAATAACATGGCAATGCAAGACACCATATGCACGAGATGAGAAATATAACCCTTACAAGTTAGATCATGCACCTCGGGGGGAATAGGACTCGTCATCTGTCTCTGAATTCTCCTCTGAGGAGCTATCCGTAACCACCAAGACATGCTCTTCGTCAGATAGCATTGTCTGCTCTGGAAGCCTTGTTTTCGCTCCAGGTTTTTCCATGACCATGTCGAATGGCTAATGCACAGGAAGTGTAATTGAATGTACTAACACTGTTGACAAATTTATTATGTAATAAAAAAGGATGGCATGACATAATTCACATGTAAGATGACTGGCTAACTAGGATGGCATTGCAAAATTCACATATATGATGCCTGGCTAAATAAGATGGCATTGCATGATTCACATATATGATATAGAAACAAAACAGGTGTCATTCACACAATACATGTCTCAACTAAGCAGATGACATATTTTATGTGTAAAGTAAGCAATGCAAGGAACCATATGCATGATATGACCAACATCAGCATGCCAAGTTAGAGCAAAAGGCCTAAGGGGTTAAATAGGAGTGGTCTGCTCCCTCTGAATACCCCTCTGAATAGTTATCTTCCTCTTGATTATAGTCTGGAATGGGGGAGGGGTTGCTTTTGCATGAAATTTTATTGCCATGCAAGGATCGTCTCTTTTGCTCTACATGTTCAGTACCATTGTGTACAATAAGTGACATTTATAGGAATAAAACATAGTTAGATTATGTAAGGAGTGCATACTATGGATAGACCCAAAACCAATGATAGCTCGCAGATAATAGCTTCAGTTAAAAAAATACAGATAATGGCTCCTTCAATGTTTGTTTCCACCCAACATGAAACTCACAATAGACACATGAGATTATTCCGATAGTAGATAGATAGTATTGATTGCTGCCCCAATATGTACCCCACGACCATTTCAAAACTCAAGTTTGAGCATTAGTTTGGACCTGACCCAGAGTCTAATCGGTGAACAGGATGATAAAGTAGCATGTCATCATGTTAAGCGATGCACAACGTAAGCAGATATGAAAGAGTGCTACCTCTCTTGCGGACCCATGCAGTCCTCAAGGTCCTCTGCTCAATTGATGATGCTAATGAGGTTGTCATGGCTGCCGGCGGCGAGGAAGAAGATCTGAGGCGGCGAAAGACAGTCTGGAGAGCGGATCCCTGCTGTGGTGAACCCTTCCATCATTGGAGCAGCTGAACTGGGGTGGACCACATCGCAGTAGCAGCGGGACAAACCACATATGGTTTTCTTTGACACATATCTGTAACAGAAGTAATTATGTAAGGGCTAGTTTGAATTGGAGGATTCTAACAATGCAGGGATAGGAAATACACACGAATAGGATAGGAATGCACGTGCAAAATAGAGAATTTAAAAACACAAGATTTCTGTCAATCTGGGTGTTTGGTTCACAAGAATTGGAAGATCACATGAATGCAAAGAAGCATGGTGAAATTAAGTCAAACCACAAGAAAATGTACAGTTATAATGCTATTATGCTACTATCTCATAGTCTTGTGCTTCATGAATAGGAATTTGAAAAGGAGGCCAAGTGGATATTAAAATTCTACGGTTTTCTATCAAGGAGACACTAAAGGAACAAATCCTACAGTTTTCCTTTGCTCCATTCCTTTGAACCAAATGCATGAATAGTAGTACCATAGGAAACTTTCCTATTCCTATGTTTTTCCTTCATTTTTCCTTTCAAGCACTAGAGATTCTAGTAGGCAGGCTTGAACAGGGAAAAGCCTACACTCCAACAATGTTTTTGTGCTACTTATACTACTTTGGACCCAGGCCACTGGCCTACTAGCTCAACTCCCATGCCCATCTAGAAATGCACAGCTCAAACGCGCAAAAATAATGATGGCTTTCAAGAGAGTCTACCATGGATAGCTAGGTTGCCTGGTACCTCACTACTTGTTATATAGGAGAAACTAATCGTATTTCACGTTACTACATGTGCTCAGTGGACAATATATATAACATGTAGAGTAAAAAAGTGATGCAGCAAGTGTACAACCTCTTTAGCGAAGCCATGTCGATCTCAGCATCATTGGGTTGCTTGCTGAGGATGCTGTGGCTGATGTGGTAGTCGGAGGAGGGGAAGAAGATCTTAGGAGCCTGGAGATGGATCCAAGGCTACTGCTCGGCTGTGATGGAGGGTTTCATCATTGGAGCAACTACGGTGAGTTGTACGAGGGTGAGGCTGAAGTGGGACAAGAGAGACAACGTTAACCTGAGTGGAATTCTAATAGAATCTCCAATAGATGATGTAAAATACATAACCATAAAGTGCTAGATGTAAAATACATCAACCGCTCATCTATGAACTTAACTGTCGAAAGTGAATTTAACTATCGAAACTGAATTTTACTATCGGAAGTGAATTTTTTTTGTCGAAACTAAACGCATTAGAAACAGAAAAGCAGTAGCAGCAGCAGCAGCGCCCGGAGCAGCAGCGCGTGCGAGAGCCGAGGCAGCTGGTCGTGTAGCAGCATATCGGGTAGCAGCTGCAGGGGCTCGAGCCGTTGAGCGAGAGCATGATCTGTTGCTCGTGCAGCAGTAGCGCCAGGAAGACTAGAGTAGTAGAGCAAGCAAGAGCAAGAGCAGAAGCACGAGCAAGAGTAAGAGCAGACCAGGCAGGGGACCAGAGAGCAAGAGCAGAGCAGTAGCACGAGCGAGAGCGAAAGTAGCAGCTGCTCCGACTGATGTGGGCGTCGCCACCGAGGGAGCGATGTCGTAAAGGAAGTGGCCGGTGACACCGTCGTAGATGTAGGTGCGCCATGGCGGCTCGGGACCAAGCGCCGGCAGCACCGTGAGACCGAAGCAAGAAGAAAATGCAGTGATTACTGTAGAACCTCTTTGGTGGCGCCGATTAAACCTTATCTTCATCCGAGGAATCAGTGATGATGCTGCTCTTCCGGTGGTGCAGGTGAAGTCGGTGGTGTGGGAATGGAGGTGGCGTGAAAGACGAGGGGAACGTCAGGGCAGCTCCTTGGAGGTGGAGGACTGGGTGGCTGAACCGGCGGGACGACGAGATCGACGACGGATCCTCATCCGGTGCGGTGGATGAGAGAGGTCGAGGTGTTGCGGTCGACGACATCGTCGGGGAAGAGGCTCCGGCTGGGTGGTGGACGGCGGAGGGTGTGGGGCCTCGCGGGTTTTCGCGGCCTTGGTGTTCGAATGGGGCAGCGGAGGGGATGGGAGGGGGAACCATGGCTTAGGGACGCGCTTGTCCGAAATGTAGGGTAAGTTACGAAAATACCCCCACCGATTTGAACTAGGTGGTTCTTTCGGTTTAGGGGGTATCACGGGAATTTCATGTGTCGGGATTTCGCAGGAGGTGGGAGTTTTCGCGCGTGTGTTGAGATGGAGGGAGTTTTCCGAGCACAACGAGACAAAGAGTTAGCTTCAAATTTTGGGATAACAAGCCGCGGGTTAAACAGGCGGGAGTTTCTCAGCACGATAGACAGATATGTCAGCTTGAAATTTCGGCATAACAAGACGCGGCTTGAAATTTCGGGAGAACAAGCTTAAAGTGTACGGAAAAACAATTCGTACCTCACTAGAGAGAGCCATGTCCCGTTTT
Source organism: Secale cereale (assembly GCA_902687465.1). Classification (NCBI taxonomy): domain Eukaryota; kingdom Viridiplantae; phylum Streptophyta; class Magnoliopsida; order Poales; family Poaceae; genus Secale; species Secale cereale. The sequence goes on along the minus strand of LR738715.1, from coordinate 579,594,817 downwards.
ACTATATTACTAGAAATGCATTAAAATACAACAACAAAAAACTAAAAAAATTGGGACAACAAGATTAACGTGTTTAACACGCGCAACACACACAGACAGAATGTGTTTAACACGCGCAACACACAGAGACACACACACACACACCATTTAGACTAGTAAGGTACACGTGCATTGGACGCATGAGATTTGGCAAGCAAATTATGAGTAAATACCACATTATAGCATGTAATCTTTGAGTCATACATATGCATGATGTAGCTGTTTGTTTCATTCTTATAGTTCATCTCATTCAAAATCAATTAGTTTTTAACAAAAAACTAATCTATTTTAAGATTCATGGAATCATGCGTTGAAAAGCACAAAGTAAAAATAAATAATGGTGATTCATCTAGAAAAAAATGGGCAATTATGATACAGAAGATTCTACAGCGGAGAAGAAATGCTTGTGTTTTGAGTTTTGTGCATTCTGCTTAAGTTCAACCATGGAGTCATCTAGATTGTACATGTGGCAGAATCTGGTGGAATGTAGATGATATCCAACGGCTAGTAGTGCTCGGATTTGCCATCTATGCACCATCGGATTGGTTTCATCCAATGACCATCTTTCAAAGTTTATTCGCACACTAGGTATAGATATGTGATGCAAAAGCCACCAATCATCTCCAATCTGAGTAGTGTGTCCATGCGTGGATGCAATGTGGCCAAACGATGCCTGCCATCGGTATCTCAAATTCAAATTAGTATTACCTTGTTCAATGTGTATACAGTATAGCATGCTAGTTTCCAAACCACAGCACACTTATCTAAGTTATATTTATGCATGCATGGGTTTAAAACATCATGATCTCTTATTCAAATATTTGAATTCAACTTTAAATTGATTATGACCTCACCTACAAGTATTTTACACCCACACAGTCGTCTTCTCTTTATAATTGTACCACTAACTTTATCTCGTGCATGCATGTTGATGACCCACAAGTATAGGGGATCAATTGTAGCTCTTTTCGATAAGCAAGGGTGTCGAATCCAACGAGGAGCAGAAGGAAATGGCAAGTAGTTTTCAGTAAGGTAATGTCTGCAAGTGATGAAACTGTAAGTAGCGAGTTGTTTGATATCAAGATAATTTGTAACGAGCAAGTAATGATAATAGCAACAAGTATGCAGCAAGGTAGCCCAATCCTTTTGTGGCAAAGGATAGGCCAAAACGGTCTCTTATGATAAGAAAACCATTCTTGAGGGTACACGGGAATTTCATCTAGTCACTTTCATCATGTTGGTTTGATTTGTGTTCACTACTTTGATAATTTGATATGTGGGTGGACTGGTGCTTAGGTGATGTTCTTACTTGAACAAACCTCCTACTTATGATTAACCCTCCCGCAAACATCCGCAACTACGAGAAAAGTATTAATAATAAATTCTAACCATAGCATTAAACTTTTGGATCCAATTGGTCCCTAACGGAATAGCGCATAAACTGGGGTTTACGTTTCTGTCACTCTCACAACCCACCATCTAATGGCTACTCCACAGTGCATTCCCTTAGGCCCAAATATGGTGAAGTGTCATGTAGTCGACGTACAAAAGACACCACTAAGGGAATCACAACATACATACTATCAAAATATCGAAAACATATAAAATTCACATGATAACTTGCAACATGATTTCTCCCATGACCTCAAGAACAAAGGTAACTACTCACAAATGATAAACATGCTCATGATCAGAGGGGTATTAAATATCATAATGGATCTTAACATATAATATTCCACCAAATAAACCATATAGTAATCAACTACAAGACGTAATCAACACTACTAGTCACCCACAAGCACCAATCTATAGTTCTGGTAACAAGATTGAATACAAGAGATGAACTAGGGTTTGGTATGAGATAGTGTTGTTGAAGATGTTGATGGAGATTGCCCTCCCCAAGATGGAAGAGTGGTTGGTGATGATGATGACGATGATTTCCCCCGACGGAATCGCTCCGCCGGAGGGCAAAAGTGCTCCTACCCAAGTTCCGCCTCGAGACGGCAGTGTTCCGTCCCGAAAGCCTTCGCCTTATTTTTTTTCTAGGTCAAAGTCACTTATATACCAGAAGATGGGCACCGGAGGTGGGCCGAGGAGGCCACAACCCACCAAGGCGCGCCGGGGGGCCTGGCGCGCCCAGGTGGGTTGTGCCCACCTGGTGGCCCCCCTCTAGTGTTTATTGGCTCCAGTATTTCTTAAATAATCCATAAAAATTATCCGTGAAGTTTCATCTTGTTTGGAGTTGTGTAGAATAGGTGGCCTGACGTAGCTTTTCCAGGTCCAGATTTCCAACTGCCGGAATTCTCCCTCTTGGTGTGTTCCTTGAAATTTATGAGAGAAAAGGCATTAGAATTACTCCAAAAAGCATTATTATGGATAAAACATTATAAATAACATTAAGAAAACATGATGCAAAATGAATGTATCAACTCACCCAAGCTTAGACCTCGTTTGTCCTCAAGCTAAAACCGAAATCGAGAAATAGGTCCACATGCTTTGAGAGAGAGGTGTTGACAAAAACCAAATACGGTCATAGAAGCATCATGTTGATTATTATGATAGCAATAAAATTAAACATAGGACTTTTATCATTGAACTTACACCATATACTTCCCATGAATAAGTAACAATTCATCACATAATCGGAGTATGAAGCATAAACTCTATTAGAAACCAGCAAACTATGTTCTCAGTCAACTTTGCAACTACAATTCACCATCTTTTCAGGAAGGGTCACGTATCGGAGCCTTTTAGGCAAGTCCGCATACTCAACCATCAAATAGTCGTCTATGATTGCTAACACTCACCTCGCACTCATGTACAAAACGTTTCAATCGGACACATAGAAATATAGGGGCTTATAGTTTTGCCTCCCAACATACTCACCTCAAGGGTGATGTCAACAATAATAACTCATGCTATCTATATTCAACTGGACATATGTGCCTAGATCTTTCCTCACCACATGATGCTTGCCAAAGGAGAAAAATAAAAAGGAATAGAAGCAAAACTTTGACTCTTTGTATAAAAGTAAATAAAAGTAAAAGATAGGCCCTTCACAGAGGGAAGCAGAGGTTGCCATGCGCTTATTTGTTTACATGCTCAATCCCTTAGTGCAAGAGAACGTCACGTTGTATTTGTAATGCCCAGGATGCGACTATATCTCCTACGTGTTGAGGAACGACTTAGACATTCTGTAATGGTCGCAAGCGTGGTATCTTTGCACAACTCATGTAGAAGATCAGGGATGAAAGAGTAAATAGTTGGCTTACAATCGCCAGGTCACACAATGAATACAATAGCATACATTCATCCAAATAACACAGGGCCCGACTACGGATGAAATCAAACGAGAAAAGATACCACAACACAAAACCTGATCGCCCCTAGTAGGAACCACTACTGATCGTCGGGATACGTCACAAACATATGGCCACGCTCTTCATCGAACTCCCAGTGAAGTTATGATCCATCTCCTGCACTGTTTACAGATGTACCTGCATCTGGTGTGTAGTAATCTGTGAGTCACAAGGACTCAGCAATACCATTCCCGGGTATTAAAACTAACATAGCCTTTGGGTGTGGAATGGTAATAAAGTGTTTGCAGCAAGCACTAAGCAACTAGCTTACGAGTTCAGAGCGAGAGGAGAATATGTGCCAATGGTCGCCAAGTTGATCAAAAAGTGATCCTAGCTACTCACGGTCAAACATAACCCCACCGTGTTCACTTCCCGAAGCCCTTCGGAAAGAGACCATCACGGTTACTCACACAGGTAGTGTGTTCAAATGGATATGGTGTCAAGTTATCTACAACCGGATATTAACAAATTCCCATCTGCCACATAACCACGGGCACGGCTTTCGAAATTTCAAACCCTGCAGGGGTGTCCCAACTTAGCCCATCACAAGCTCACGATCGGCGAAATCGCAAGTCCATATTGGGAAGACCCGAGTATTCTCGGAATCCCGTGCTCAAGATATTTTGACAAAGGTAAAACTAATCCAGCAAGACCTCCCGGCGTGCCGACACCCTGATAGTAGCCGCACATATCTCATCTTAGGCCACGATCGGATGAGCAGTACGTACGGCAACCAAAGACCCCATAAACTGGGTGGCACCGCAAGTGGCTCTAGTTTGGACCAATACTCAAAACGAGCACTGGTCCAGGGGTTAATGCATAAATCCTCGGGTTAATTACTCCCTCGACAAGTTTTAGTTGTTAGGAAAGTGGTAGTACCAATATTGGGCCGTGCTGGAAAAGCTTTAAGAGGTGCGAATTATCGAGGGGGGCCCATAAACCCCAACCGTGTTAGGAACGCAAAATCAAGGAACATAACACCGGTTTATCGGGTCCTTAGGTGGCATGAGTGGAACAAAACACCAAGCGGAAGGCCAAGCCTTCCACCCATTACCAATATATATGTGCATTAATTAATTAAGATATATATTGTGTTATCCCAATAAAGTAGTCCAAACATGGAGAATCTTCCAACTTCACCTGCAACTAACAATGCTATAAGAGGGGCTGAGCAAAAGCGTACTTAGCCAATCAACGGTTTTCTAGGAAGGCGGTTAGAGTGTTTCATGGCAACATAAGAGGCTGACAAGACAAGAATGGGCATCGAGACATAACTATAGAGCGAGACAACTAGCAAAGCAAAGATAGAGGTGATATCGGGGAACGGTCATCTTGCCTGGGATTCCGCAAGGAAGAAGAACGAGTCCATGAAGAAGACAAACAGACGAAGTCGAATGTATCCTCACAACTCCAGAAAAAAACCGACATTAATGAGAGAAGCATACCGGAAAGAAGCAAACAACATGGTAAACACACAAGCATAAACATGGCATGATGCAAAAACAAGTATGATGCATGTCCGGTTTAAATATGCATGGCATGGAAAAGAGCACAAACAACACTACAATTTAAGTGGAGCTCGATATGCAACGAGTTGCATATTGACGGAACACCACATTCTATTTATTTAGTTGACTCTCGTTCATGAACCCAACAAGCTTAATTGTTTTTAACATGGCAAGAGGTGAAGCATAAGTAAACTATCTATCTAGGCATTTTAAATGAGGCCGGAAATAACAACAACAATTCTCGAAAATCCCCATGTCATTTAGCAATTTTAATGCAAACAACAATTTTAGTTATTTAAATGTTGTTATCATGATGAGGATGACAAATGCAAGTTTCATGCAATTTTTATTAAAAGTTTACATGAAGATGATATGGAGTAACTCGTCACCGTGGTGGAAGGAAAGGGGCCATGCCGGCGATAACCGAAAACGGTGCCACGGCAACGTTTCGGTGATCTGACACCTCGTTGAGATATCAGTACAAAAGAAGGACGACGGGAGTGTGAGTGTGTCATGCAAAGACAGTGGGGTGCTCTCGGTTACCCGGTTCCCACGTGATGACGGCAAAAGAGGGGCACAATGAACACGGTGCAAATAAGGGATGCATCTCATACATCACACAACATTCATCCACGGGGTCATCGGCTCGGCGGTTATACCTTCGAAGCGTGCACTCGGGGCAGTTCGAGTTCGGCGGTAGTGGAAGAAGTCTTTCACGTTCGTAGTAGTCTTTCATTGGTCATCGAGGGTAGTAGTCGTTCACGGGGTCTTCGAGGGTCGACGATAGTGGTACACATGTCATAGAGGGACTTGGCGCTCTTTGCGTTTTCGGAGACGGCGGTAGAGGTACTTGGCGCATCCGTGCGTTGAGGTGCTTGTCAGTTCTGAGTAGTCAAACTTGAGGTCATTGACGTCGCGATAGCGAATCCAAGTGAAATGGTAGCTATACACGGTTCATAGTTGTCCGGTGCGTCTCTAGGTGTACTTGGCGTGTCTCTGGAACGTTTAGAGGGGGTGTCTCGGCCATGCCAAAACTTCTCGAGGCTGTCCGAGGTGGAAGCTTGATGCGGGCAGACGCGGAAGGCAGCATAGTGCAGGTCATGGCGAGGAAGGCGGGGCTTGGCATGGGCTGATGCAGGGGACTCGAGGAGGAGGAGGCCAAGGGAGCTGCAGCGACAAGGCAACAGCGGTCCAGCGGCGCGGAGGCCAGAGGTGAGCCGCACGCGAGGGAGAGGGGCGACGCGCTCGCCAGGTTGGGATGGTGAGGGAGGAGCTTGGTGGCGGCGGTGGTGCGCTCCGGCGAGGCGGAGACGATGGGGAAGGAGCAGGTCGCGGTAGGGGCGGCGGAGCAGGATCCACGCATCTAGCCGGACTTGGAGGTGCTGGAGAAGTCGACGACGGCAATCGTCAGCACGGCATGACGGCAGCGCTGGAGGGGAGGACGAGGTCGCGGGGGAAGGAGGGCTCGGACATGGCACGGGGCTGCTGCTGCTTGGGTGGCTGGCGGCCACCCGCGCGAGGTGGGCATGGAGGAGCTCTTCTCCTCCGGGTCGAACAGGGAGGTGAAGGTAGCCGGGCGCGCGGGAGAGGAGGAGGGGTGAGGTGCGGCATGGATCGACGCTACTCTCTGTCTCTGGCGGCGCACAGGAGGGAAGAAGGGGCGCACAGGGTGGTGGCGAGCTGCTGCGGGCCGCGGGGTGGAAGGCTTGAGGGGGTCTCGCTCCTCTCTCTGTCTCTGCGGGTGGTGGTGCGAGCAAGGGAGAGGGGGAGATCGAGAGGAGGGAGTTGCGGCGCACGGGAGGAGAGCAGGGTGCGGGCCAGGGTTTGCTATAGGTGCGGCTGGGCCTAGGTGGCTAATGTGCCAGGGAGGCCGCGGTGCGGATGGGTTAGGGAAGGCCGGCCTGGACTGGGCTCTCTCTCTCTCTACTCTTTCTAAAAAAACAGAGATGAGAAAGAAAATAAAGAGAGGTTAGGGTTGGAATTAGGGCATGAGGTTAATTTTCACGGCCTCGTAAAAATGTGAACGGTCCACGAAAAAATAGAAGTGGGCAAGATTGAAGAATTGAATTCAAATTAATTTGAATATAATTCAAATGGATTTGAATAGGAATTGGGTGCTTGATAAGTCCAAAAATGTTGAGATTTTTGGTCGAGCTCGGTAAAGTGAAGAAAGAATTTAGGGCAAAGTTTGGAGACCAAACTTGAAGCGGAAAGGCACAGAATTATTTTGCAAGTGTGTTTATGGGTGATTCCAAAAAATGGAATATTTTATAATAGCTCCCTAAATAATGGGAGGGTATGTTTTAAAGAGAATCACCATGTGAACTCCCTCGATTTAAATAAATCAAAAGATCTACGCAATTTATTTAGTTGAGTTTTAAAATTAAATGACATGATGGCATGATGATATGATGCAATGCAAAAATAATTAGAGAAAGCGCAAAAGAAACACACGGCGAAACCCGGAATATTTGGAAGTCTTCTACAGCGTCGGTCTTGGGGCGTCACAACTCTCCCACACTAACAGAGGATCTCGACCCGAGATCCTGGAGATGGCACCAGATAGAAGAGGATAAAGGAAGAGGTCAAACAAAGTTGCTTCTTCGGCAAACGAGTGAAACCAACAACCCTTGGAGGGTTGGACAACTTGAAACAAAGAATACAATGGAAATGAATGAGATTACAAACACTCCATTAGCAAAGAGGAACAAGGAACACCGACGATAATGAAGAGCTTAGGTGACAAGAAAGACATTGAAACCACTCTGGTTAAAACAAGATGGAGAAGGAATAAGAACGAAATAATTTGGACAGCATTCCGACTTTAAATGGAAAGAATTGAACATGAACTGAGGAGATGTGATGATACTTGATGAAAACAACAACACACTGCCTCCGAAACTATTGAACGAATGGCACAAGGGGTAAGAAGGATTTCAGACAACACTCCAGTTAAAAGAGAGTTAAAACTTGATAAGATGAGAGAACTTGAATGGAGGACACGACAATCCTGATAAATGGCTGGCAAGGAAAATAACATGATCTTGACAAAAAGAGATGATGGAACGAAGATATCAATATTACAATACCTCTGGAACAAAAGAATAGAAGCTAGATCAAAGAAACAAATGAACGGAGAAGAAAATGACAACTTCTCCCATAATTGAATTCGAAAGAGCATCCTTACGAAGATGGATTAAACAGAGTTGTAGGAAATTCAACAACGAAAAAATAAGCTTGATGTGGGCTTAAGGAAAACATCTCAAAACTTGGGGTGAAAACCGGCCACTAACGGAAACCAATTGTTGCTAGAGATCAATGAAGAGATGAAAACTCTTTCACCGAGAGGATAAATGAAGAATTTGGGTCATGTATGAGCACCACAATAGCAACAATCCTTAGGGAAAGATTTTAGGTGAAATACAACCCAAGATTACTCCAACAAAGAGATTGAAGGGTCGGAAGATCTCCTCAAGAAAGAGAAATGATGGTTTTAAATATCTCATTCTTGATAACTTGAGAATCATGAAACATGAAGGAAATTGTTAAGAATGACATAACACCATATCAAAATAAAAGGTAGAAAGAATTGCACTTTGGAATGTAAGATGAAGAATACTTGAGCTCCAACAAGAATCTTGATGAAGGCTTCGATGATGAATTAAATCATGATGAACCACCATGAAGAACTCTGGTACAAAATGATGAGAAGTGAAGGATGAAAAGAATAAGATTGAAGCCTTGCAATGATTAGATGGAGCTTTGAAATGATATAATTGAAATAACTTGGAGCTCCGGAAAACAAGATGAACAACTTGGAACCGAGAATATGATATGATGAACAAGCTCCGAAAAAAGAGATTAATCACTTCGAGGAAATAAGAATAAGATTTACTGTATGCTTACCCTTCATCAAATTAAATTGATGACAAGCAACGGATTTAGCCTACTACTTATTCTTCTTGAAAAGGATTGGAGAGAGATATACCACAATTCAATGGACCACCAATAAGATTTGGAAAGAACGAATGAATTGATATGATAATAACGAAAGAGCATTCTTGAATGAACCACCGTAAGAATATGGAGACGAACGAAAAGGCATCAATTAAGAATAGTTGGAGGACGAAGTTGCAAACTGAGAATGAAGAAATCTTCTGAATGATGGCCTTCGGAGGATCACAATGGAAAGAATTCATGAAATGCTTCGGACGATATGAAAAAATTCCTCATGATCGAAACAATTATGAGGATGTCATGAAGCTAGAACCATGAATCTTTGGAAGAACGAGTAAGGACTCAAGTCTTCTTCGGTCTTCAAAAACCGAGAAAGACGATGAGATACACCACCATGGATTATTGAGGCACTCCAAAATAAAGAATTAAAATGTTGAAGCAACGATAGAAAAGAATTTGAAAGTGATCTTGGAGAAGGCATATGACTGATGGAATCCATACTTACATCACACTTTGAAAAGAATTTCAGAATACTCCGGAAAAATTAGAAGAGTCAGGTAAGATCATGGGAATAAACCTGTGGGTTAGGGCCCACTCAAAAGAAACACCGTTGAAATGATTACTAGAAAGAGAGATTGCACCGGTTGAATCAAATGGCTTAATGAGATGACCACCTCAAAATAGTTTGAATGGATCTAGAATGGAAACACGAATCTTCCGAGATATCTTGAACACTCCGGATAAGAATTAGAGAGAGTTGAATAAACAAGAGAGACTTTAGATAAGACTTTTAACATGGGAAAATATGTGAAACAAGAGGAAGGATATAATCAACACCGAAGCTTGAATTTAGTCCACCGGAAGAAAAAACACGAATGGAGAATGATAAACTTGAAGCTCCTGAGCATCTTCATGAGAATCACCAGATAAGGACATTGAAGGAAAAGAATGAAGAAACATCACATGAACAAAATGTATATTTGACTGAAAATTCTGGCTCCATAAAGAAAAAGGGTGGGAGGGTGGGAAAAAACAAAGACAACTTGAGATGAATGAAACAAACACCGTTGAGAAAAAACCAAGACTTGGTCTTGCACATTTAAAAGGATCGGTTAACTTGAAGAGAAACGCACCGGTCGAAAAAGAATTTAACATGACAATCTTGATGATCAAGAAGGACTAACACTCCCATAGAAATATGAGAACACCGATTAGGAAAGGTATGGAATCGACATTTGACATTGAAGCAACTCAAATACCAGAATCAAAACAAAAAGAAAGGATAGGTATGTTGCAACATATAGTCTTCACAACAAACATCCGAACAAAATTGAACGAATGAATTCCATAGCTTAATGGTACATCAACTTCTTGAGAAGCCACTTGGGAGAATAAAATGATAGAATAAAACAACAAGGTAACAGATGGAACAAATACATAACAGAGGTTTCGTTCCACATGTTTGTGCTGATGCCCCATGGCATGTGTTACAATGGGCCTTGCAATCCCCGGATCAGCATAGCCAAGGATCCTTTAAGATGCAACCCCCTACTATAACAACGCCCATGATAACCTCTCCACTAGATGTTGAACCCCAACCTCATATCATGCACCCGTTGGAAGATTACCTAAGAGCTACTTGAATCCCACCTATTAATTCCCGAAGCTTTACGGTTATGCAATCTGGTGTTGGGGATACAGGGGAAGCACAGCGCACTCAACTCTAAACCTACATCCAGCTGTATCCATCCGTCAACACATAACCAGTCTTCTTCGGAAACCGTTTACCTTGGACCTTCGAAACGCATCCTCTATACTAGCTGTGGGAATACTCCCGAACTATCCCCCCACTACTGGGTGACGTCGGGGTTATCTCACCACCAGACATGCATAGAAGAGTTTTCGATGTCTGTCGCCTCTAGTATTCTAGAACCACAACGATACATTTGTGACGACAACACCTCAGAGCTCAACTCCCCGGGACACTGCCACAACCCCTAAATGACAGGAGGCACCAAGAACAATGTTCTTGTCACAAAGATATCAGAACAATCCAAACAATACCCGCGTGATACTACAAAAAATTGGTGAAATTTTGAGAATAGTGAAGATAAAACAACGTTAGGAGTCCTCACCAGAGCGACGAAGGGGATGGGGAGTAAAAAGAAATCCTACTCTTCTTATATATAGGACTCAAAACATTTTGTGTGTGTGCCTAGACTCAACCGTCAGTGGTTCGAGCAATCAGGGGGCTCCTAGGTCGGAGAAGGCTCTGATACCAACTTGTAATGCCCAGGATGCGACTATATCTCCTACGTGTCGAGGCACGACTTAGAGACATAATCGCATTCTGGAATGATCGCAAGCGTGGTATCTTTGCACAACTCATGTAGAAGATCAGGGATGAAAGAGTAAATAGTTGGCTTACACTCGCCACGTCACACAATGAATACAATAGCATACATTCATCCAAATAACACAGGGTCCGACTACAGACAAAATCAAACGAGAAAAGATACCACAACACAAAACATGATCGCCCCTAGTAGGAACCACTATTGATCGTCGGGATACGTCACAAACATACGGCCACGCTCTTCATCAAACTCCCGGTGAAGTTCTGATCCATCTCCTGCACTATTCTCGGATGTACCTGCATCTGGTGTGTGTAGTAATCTGTGAGTCACAAGGACTCAGCAATCCCATTCTCGGGTATCAAAACTAACAAAGCCTTTGGGTGTGGAAGGGTAATAAAGTGTTTGCCGCAAGCACTAAGCAACTAGCTTACGAGTTCAGAGCGAGAGGAGAATATGTGCCAACGATTGCCAAGTTGATCAAGAAGTGATCCTAGCTACTCACGGTCAAACATAACCCCACCGAGATCACTTCCCAAAGCCCTTCGGAAGGAGACCATCATGGTTACTCACACAGGTAGTGTGTTCTTATGGATATGGTGTCAAGTTATCTACAACCGGATATTAACAAATTCCCATCTGCCACATAACCGCGGGCATGGCTTTCGAAAGTTCAAACCCTACAGGGGTGTCCCAACTTAGCCCATCACAAGCTCACGATACGCGAAGTCGCAACTCCATATTGGGAAGACCCGAGTATTCTCGGAATCCCGTGCTCAAGATATTTTGACAAAGGTAAAAGTAATCCAGCAAGACTTCCCGGCGTACCGACACCCTGATAGTAGTCGCGCATATCTCATCTCGGGCCATGACCGGATGAGCAGTACATATGGCAACCAAAGACCCCAGAAACTGGGTGGCACCGCAAGTGGCTCTAGTTTGGACAAACACTCAAAACAAGCACTGGCCCGGGGTTGATTAATAAATCCTCGAGTTAATTACTCCCTCGGCAAGTTTTAGTTGTTAGGCAAATGGTAGAACCAATGTTGGGCCTTCCTGGAAAAGCTTTAAGCAGTGCGAAATATCGAGGGGGCCCATAAACCCCAACTGTGTTAGGAACGCAAAATCAAGGAACATAACACCGGTTTATCGGGTCCTAAGGTGGCATGAGTGGAAAAAAATACCAAGCAGAAGGTCAAACCTTCCACCCATTACCAATATATATGTGCATTAATTAATTAAGATATATATTGTGTTATCCCAATAAAGAAGTCCAAACATGGAGAATCTTCCAACTTCACCTGCAACTAACAATGCTATAAGAGGGGCTGAGCAAAAGCGTACTTAGCCAATCAACGGTTTGCTAGGAAGGCGGTTAGAGTGTTTCATGGTAACATAGGAGACTGACAAGACAAGAATGGGCATCGAGACATAACTATAGAGTGAGACAACTAGCAAAACAAAGATAGAGGTGATATCGGGGAACGGTCATCTTGCCTGGGATTCCGCAAGGAAGAAGAACGAGTCCATGAAGAAGACAAACGGACGAAGTCAAACGAATCCTCACAACTCCGGAACAAAACCAAAGCTAACGAGAGAAGCATACCGGAAAGAAGAAAACAACATGGTAAACACACAAGCATAAACATGGCATGATGCACAAACAAGTATGATGCATGTCCGGTTTAAATATGCATCGCATGGCAAAGAGCACAAACAACACTACAATTTAAGTGGAGCTCGATATGCAGCGAGTTGCATATTGACGGAACACCACATTCTATTTATTTAGTTGACTCTCGTTGATGAACCCAACAAGCTTAATTGTTTTTAGCATGGCAAGAGGTGAAGCATAAGTAAACTATCTATCTAGGCATTTTAAATGAGGCCGGAAATAACAACAACAATTCTGGAAAATCCCCATGTCATTTAGCAATTTTAATGCAAGAAAGAATTTAGTCATCTAAATGTTGTTATCATGATGCGGATGACAAATGCAAGTTTTATGCAATTTTTATTAAAAGTTGACATGAAGATTATATGGAGTAACTCGTCAACGTGGTGGAAGGAAAGGGGCCACGGCGGCGATAACCGAAAACGGTGCATCGGCAACGTTCCGGTGATCCGACACCTTGTTGAGATATCGGTGCAAAAGAAGGACGACGGGAGCGTGAGCGTGTCATGCAAAGACGATGGGGTGCTCCCGGTTACCCGATTCACACGTGATGACGGCAAAAGAGGGGCACAACGAACACAGTGCAAACAAGGGATGCATCTCATACATCACAGAACATTCATCCACGGGGTCATCGGCTCGGCAGTTATACTTCAAAGCGTGCACTCGGGGCGGTTCGAGTTCGGCGGTAGTGGAAGATATCATTCATGTTCGTAGTGGGAAGTAGTCGTTCATTGGTCGTCGAGGGTAGTAGTCATTCACGGGGTCTTCGAGGGTCAACTGTAGTGGTACACATGTCGTAGAGGGACTTGGCGCTCTTGGCGTTTTCGGAGACGGCGGTAGAGGTACTTGGCGCATCCGTGCATTGAGGTGCTTGTCAGTTCCGTGTAGTCAAACTTGAGGTCATCGAGGTCGCGATACTTGGCGAATCCAAGTGAAATGGTAGCTGTACATGCTTCATAGTTGTCCGGCGCATTTGTAGGTGTACTTGGCGTGTCTCTGGAACGTTTAGAGCGGGTGTCTCGGCCATGCCAAAACTTCTCGAGGGTGGCCGAGGTGGAAGCTTGATGCGGGAAGACGCGGAAGGCAGCATAGTGCAGGTTGATACGTCTCCAACGTATCTACTTTTCCAAACCCTTTTGCCCTTGTTTTGGACTCTAACTTGCATGATTTGAATGGAACTAACCCGTACTGACGATGTTTTCAGCAGAACTGCCATGGTGTTGCTTTTGTGCAGAAATAAAAAGTTCTCGGAATCGCCTGAAAATCCACGGAGAATTATTTGGAAAATATAAAAAATACCTGCAAGAAGATCCAGACCAGGGGGCCCACACCCTGTCCACGAGGGTGGGGGCGCCTCCCTCCCCCTAGGGCGCGCCCCCCTGCCTCGTGGGCCCCCTGGTGCTCCACCGACGTATCCTTAGATCCTATATATTCACTTTCGCGTTTCACAAGACGGAGCCACCGCCAAGCCCTAATCTCTCTCGGGAGGGCTGATTTGGAGTCCGTTCGGGGCTCCGGAGAGTGGAGATCGTCGCCATCGTCATCATCAACCTTCCTCCATCACCAATTCCATGATGCTCACCGCCGTGCGTGAGTAATTCCATCATAGGCTTGCTGGACAGTGATGGGTTGGATGGGATCTATCATGTAATCGAGTTAGTTTTGTTAGGGTTTGATCCCTAGTATCCACTATGTTCTGAGATTGATGTTGCTATGACTTTGCTATGCTTAATGCTTGTCACTAGGGCCCGAGTGCTATGATTTCAGATCTGAACCTATTATGTTTTCATGAATATATGTGTGTTCTTGATCCTATCTTGCAAGTCTATAGTCACCTACTATGTGTTATGATCCGGCAACCCCGAAGTGACAATAATCGGGACCACTCTCGGTGATGACCATAGTTTGAGGAGTTCATGTATTCCCTATGTGTTAATGATTTGGTCCGGTACTCTATTAAAAGGAGGCCTTAATACCCCTTAGTTTCCAATAGGACCCCGCTGCCACGGGAGGGTAGGACAAAAGATGTCATGCAAGTTCTTTTCCATAAGCATGTATGACTATATTCGGAATTCATGCCTACATTGCATTGATGAACTGGAGCTAGTTCTGTGTCACCCTAGGTTATAACTTCTACATGATGAATTGGATCTGACATAATTTCCCATCACCGGTCCAATGCCTACGAGCTTTTCCCTTATTGCTTGTCTCTTATTTACTTTTTCGTTACTACTATTAAGAAAACTACAAAAACACTATCGTTACTTTTATTGCTACTACCCCCACTATCATATTACTTTGCTAC
Source organism: Secale cereale (assembly GCA_902687465.1). Classification (NCBI taxonomy): domain Eukaryota; kingdom Viridiplantae; phylum Streptophyta; class Magnoliopsida; order Poales; family Poaceae; genus Secale; species Secale cereale. The sequence continues at coordinate 579,579,617 of LR738715.1, read as the reverse complement.
TCAACTATCTTGCTGCAGATACTAAGTTTCCAGGTGTGGTTGAATTGACAACTCAGCTGCTAATACTTAAGAGTATTCTTTGGCTCCCCTTGTGTAGAATCAACAAATTTGGGTTGAATGATCTACCCTCGAAAACTGTTGCGATCCCCTACACTTGTGGGTTATCAAGACTCTTTTCTGGCGCCGTTGCCGGGGAGCATAGCTCTATTCTTTAAGTCACTTGGGATTTATATCTGTTGATCACTATGAAGAATTTGAAGGACTCAAAAACCAAGATCTTACCCTCAACTACGAGGGGGGGGTAAGGAACTGCCATCTAGCTCTGCACATGATTCTCCTTCTGTTATGAGTAAACTTGCGACACCTACTCCTCCTATTGAATCTGATATGTCGTATGTTCTTGATGATGCCACTTCTGCTATGTATGATGAAACTACTTCTATGCCTGATAATACTGTGCCACTTGGTGAATTTCTAGATGAACAAATTGCTAAATTTAGGGAGAATGCAAATATTGAAACTGGTGATATTTATGAAAGTGATGATGAGGCTTCTCCCAATAGATATGAATTGCTTGTTGTTCCTGAGGGTTATGTTATGGATGAAGAAACTGCTAGAGAGTTTCTTGCTTGCAATGAAAGATATGATCTTAAGAAGTTATTAGCTAAGCTGAAAGAAAAGTCCTTGAATGCTAGAATGAAACATGACCCTGCTTTTGCTACTTCACCTCTCTGTGTTACTGAAAAGGATTATGAATTCTCTGTTGATCATGAGTTAATTACTTTGGTTGAATCTGATCCTTTCCATGGCTATGAGTCTGAAACTGTTGTGGCACATTTTACTAAGTTGAATGATATAGCCACCGTGTTTACCAATGATGAAAAGATTCGTTACTACTATATCCTTAAGCTTTTTCCTTTCTCATTAAAGGGTGATGCTAAGACTTGGTTTAATTCTCTTGATCATGGTTGTGTGCGTAGTCCCCAGGATATGATGTATTACTTCTCTGCTAAATATTTTCCCACTCAAAAGAAACAAGCTGCCTTACGGGAAATATATAACTTTGTGCAAATTGAAGAAGAGAGTCTCCCACAAGCTTGGGGGAGGCTTCTCCAATTACTTAATGCTTTGCCTGATCATCCTCCTAAGATGCATGATATACTTGATGTCTTTTATAATGGACTAACCGATGCTTCCAGAGACCACCTAGATAGTTGTGCTGGTTGTGTTTTCAGGGAAAGGACAGTTGAACAAGCTGAATTACTATTGAATAATATGTTGGCTAATGAAAATAATTGGTCACTTCCTGAACCAGCCCCTAAGCCAACTCGGAAGAAAAGAGGTGTTCTATTTCTCAGTCCTCAAGATATGCAAGAGGCCAAGAAATCTATGAAAGAAAAAGGTATTAAAGCTGAAGATGTTAAGAATTTACCACCTATTGAAGAAATACATGGTCTTGATAACCCGACACATGTAGTAAAGGTAAATTCTCTTTATAGATTTGATGAAGGTGATATTCCTTGTTATAAGTCTGCTAGCCAATGTTTAGATGAGTTTGACAATTTTATTATGAAACAAGAAAACTTCAATGCTTATGTTGGTAGACAATTGCAACACAATGCGTATATGATTGAACGCTTGAGTGATTATCTATCTAGAGTTAAAGGTGAATTGAAACTCATTTGTATACATGCTTCCATGGTTACCACTCAAGTAGAACAAGTACTTAAGGCTCAGAATGATTTGCTCAATGAATTAAATGGTAAGAATAATGACTATGCTATTAGAGTTGCTACTAGAGGTGGTAAAACGACTCAGGAACCTCTGTATCCTGAAGGCCACCCTAAGAGAATTGAGCAAGATTCTGAGAGAGCTAATTTAGATGCACCTAGTCCCTCTAAGAAGAAGAAAAAGAAAAATGATAGAACTTTGCATGCTTCTAGTGAACCTGTAGCTGACATACCTGAGAATCCCAATGATATATCTGTTTCTGATGCTGAGACACAATCTGGTAATGAACATGAACCTAGTGATAATATTGATGATGATGTTCATGATGATGCTCAACCTAGCAATGATAATGATGTAGAGATAGAACCTGCTGTTGATCTTGATAACCCACAATCAAAGAATCAACGTTATGATAAGAGAGACTTTGTTGCTAGGAAGCACGATGGGGAAAGAGAACCATGGGTTCAAAAACCCATGCCTTTTCCTCTGAAACCATCCAAGAAAAAGGATGATGATAATTTTGAGCGCTTTGTTGAAATGGTTAGACCTATCTTTTTGCGCATGCGTTTGACTGATGTGCTTAAAACAAATCCTTACGCAAAATATATGAAGGATATTATTACCAACACAATAAAGATAACTAAAGTAGAAATTTCCACCATGCTTCCCAATTACACTTTTAAGGGTGGAATACCTAAGAAATTAGGAGATCCAGGAGTACCTACTATACCTTGCTCCATTAAGAAAAACTATGTTAAAACTTCTTTATGTGATCTTGGAGCCGGTGTTAGTGTTATGCCTCTCTCTTTATATCGTAGACTTGACTTGAGTAAGTTGACACCTACTGAAATATCTTTGCAAATGGCCGATAAATCAACTGCTATACCTGCGGTATTTGTGAGGATGTGCCTGTTGTAGATGCAAATGTTACTATTCTAACGGACTTTTTTATCCTTGATATTCCCGAGGACGATAGTATGTCTATTATTCTTGGAAGACCCTTTTTGAATACTGCAGGGGCTGTTATTGATTGCAACAAAGGCAATGTCACTTTTCATGTCAATGGTAATGAGCATACGGTACACTTTCCGAGGAAACAACCTCAGGTCCACAGTATCAATTATATTGGAAAAATTTCAACTATAACTATTGGAGGTTTTTAGTTTCCTATTCCTACTATCAAGAAGACGTATGGCATCCTTATTGTTGGGGACATACATATCCTCATTGAGGTACCCTAATGTTATTCGAAAATTCTCCAGTTTCATGTTATTCGGAAAGAGTTTATTAACAAGACCTGATCAACCTTGTAAATGGATTCCTTCTGAGGAGCATGAGATAGGTGAATCTAGATAGCACAACCTTTTGTACCCTCCTTTTACTTTTTGTTAATTAGGATAAATAAAAGAAATATAGTACTTTCTGTCTGTTTCCAGACTTATCCGTGCAATAAAAAATACCTTGGAAATAAAAGTTCTCCACATGCCATGAAAATGAAATTTGATTTTTTTCTAGATTATTTGAGAAAATATGGCACAAAACACACATCGAGGAGAGCCAGCACCTGGCCACGAGGGTCCAGGGCGTGCCCCTGCCTCATGGGCCCCACGTGGCCCCCCTCCACTTATTCCTGCACCCATGCTCTTCTTCTTCCTCCCAAAAAAAATCACCAACCAGCTCAAACCCGAGTTCTAGCTCATCTTGCTGCCATTTTCGATCTCCTTGCTCAAAGCACCATTCACCAAACTGTTTGGGGAGATTGTTCCTTGGTATGTGACTCCTCCATTGGTCCAATTAGTTTTTGTTCCAATGCTTTATTTATTGCAAATTTATGCTGCTGTGGTGACCTTGTTCTTGAGCTTGCATGTCAAATTTTCTTGGTCCCAAGTAGTTCTAATGCATGATATAGTCTCTAGGCACTAAAAGGAATTGTTGCTATCAATCTTGTTGAGTTTGGTTAACTTTTATTTTGAGTTACTAAAAAATTCAGAAAATTTTAGAAAAATGCATAGGTGAAACTTCCAAGGTGGTTCTTCAAGGAAGCAATAACCTAGGCTCGCGTTTCGTGAGCCAAACGATGAACTACCAAGGGATGCCGACGTGTGGCCTTGTGAATGGCCATCAGATGACTTTATGGATCAGGTTGGCATCAAGGATGAATTTTACGCATATGTGCATAACGCTGACCTCGAGGGCTTCATACAAGATAAGTGCCCTCAATACTGTGGCTTAACTGATAGCTTTGTGAGAAGGTTTAAATTTTCATCTTCACGTAATTCTCACTGTCATGTTTGACCTGTATGATAAATCTTACACCATGGACTTAGAGGATTTTAATGATGCCTGTAAGCTCCCCCAGTGGGGCAGTATGGGGGATCGTCGTAAATCTAAATTTAGAGAGTTCCTTGCTAGTATCACAGTGGGGGGAATCTAGGGAAATCACACAGGCTACCATAGGGAGCATCCATTTTCCTACTATTCATTACTTTGCTCTCTTTATTGGTAGATGCATAAATGGTAAAGATGAGGCTTGTCACATGTGTGTTCCTGATCTTAGTGTTCTCAAGAGTGATGTATTAGGTGATAGACAATATAACTTGGGAGCCATTGTTACACATAGGCTACACCATAATGCTATGAATTGAGATTTATTTGGTGGGATTTATGCCACTCGCATAGCCCGCTTTCTTGGTGTGCCTGTGCACATGAATGATGAACCTTTACCTCCTTATCATTTAGATTTCCATGCTATGATTAGTAACCGGTTTATAGAGAGGGATGGTCAAACCCTCAAATATCAATTAATCTTTAACAGGCAATAGGCCATCCCTATTGTTCTTCCTGCCCCTACCTTCTTTGACTTTCAGGCAATAGGAAGATACACTATAACTATGGAGGAGGCAAATGCGTATTATAATATGACAGAAGCAGCCCGCCTTCGAGCTGCTGCTCAGCATGTAGTAGATGATGCATCTCAGTACAACCCCAACTACGACTTTGGATATCTGTCAGGCCAATACTGGCCATAGACCAACTTATGCCAAAAGCCTAAGCTTGGGGGAGTACGTGTTTCTCACCGACTTTACATTCATGTTTACACACTTATTCTAGTTGTCGGTGCTCACACTCTTTCACTGTACCATCCATGCTTAGTTTCATTTCTTTTTCTTAGTCTTTTTCTTGTGTGCTAGAAAAACCTTAAGAACAACCCAAAAAATATTAGTTGTAGCTTCTAGCTAGTTTACTTTCTTTGCTTGTAGTAGTAGTTAAAATGAAAACACAAAAAGATTTCCCGTTCTTCTTTTGCTTGTTGGGAGCTTTCCCGTGTAAATAGTTTCTTTTCTTTTCTTTTATTTGGGGGACAAGAGTAGAAGACCATGATTAAAATGCTTAGTGGCTCTCATATGCTTTACTGTTTGTTTAACCTTGAGCCATATTACATTGTCTTCTCTCTTGTATTAAATGTCTGCAGATTCCAGCTTAGTCCAATGCACCTGCACTATTATTATTTTCCACATTGTTCGGTCGTGCGAGTGAAAGGCAATAAGGATGATATATGATGAACTAACTGAGATGAGAAAAGCTGGTATGAACTCGACCTCTCTTGTTTTTGTAAATATGATTGTTCATCGTTCCTGATTCAGCTTGTTATGAATGAAACATGCTTGCAATGACAATTAGAGATCATAGCTGCTTATGCCATGCTTAATTAGCTGAGAGTTTATAATGGTCTATCTTGGGTGCCAACATGATATTAAAATGGTTGTGATGTAGTATGATGGGGTGGTATCCTCCTTTGAACGATTCAAGTGGTCTGACTTGGCACATGTTCACGCATGTAGCTAAAACAAATCGACATAGCCTCCACGATATTTATGTTCATGGTGATCTATATCCTACTCATGCTTGCATTCATTGTTGATTAATTTTAATGCATGTTCATGACCGTTGTTGCTCTCTAGCTGGTCGCTTCCCAGTCTCTTTCTAGCCCTCACCTGTACTAAGCGGGAATACTGCTTGTGCATCCACTTCCATAAACCCCAAAGTTATTCCAATGAGTCCACCATACCTTCCTATATGTTGTATTTACCTGCCGTTCCAAGTAAATTTGTATGTGCCAAACTCTAAACCTTCAAATTAAATTATGTTTTGTATGCTCGAACAGCTCATGTATCAACTAGGGCTGTCTATATCTTCCATGCTAGGTGGGTTATTCTCACGATGAGTGGACTCCGCTCATCATTCATGAGAAATGGCTGGTAATCGGGATGCCCAGTCCCATGCTCAAAATCATAATAATTAAACAAAACTCCCCCAGGGCTGTTGCTGGTTTGGAAGGTACCCGTTGTTTCGGGCTAGCCGTGGAGTGTGCTTGTTGCTGGTTGGGGGAGTATAAACTTTACCATTATGTTTGGGAACCGTCTATAATGTGCGTAGCATGGGAGATATCGAGATTCTTGGTTGTTATGTTGACAATGAAAGTATACCACTCAAAATGTTATTCATCTCTATTTAAAAATTGAGCTCTGGCACCTCTACAAATCCCTGCTTCCCTCTGCGAAGGGCCTATCTATTTACTTTTATGCAGAGTCATCATCCTCTTATAAAGAGCACCAGTAGGAGAGCACATCTCTCATTTGCATGTATTACTATTAATTTGCATTGAGTATGATCATGACTGGATCTCTTTTACCATGAATTACAATGTCTAGTCAGTCCTTGATCTTTAAAGGTGCTCTGCATTTATGTTTTGCGGTCTTAGAAAGGGCTAGCGAGATACCATCTTGTTATATCATATCATGATTGTTTTGAGAAAGTGTTGTCATCCGAGGTTTATTATTATTGCTCGCTAGTTGATTATGCTATTGATGTGAGTAGTCTTGAGACCTAAAAGTTATTGTGAATGTGGTTAGTTCATGATCTTGTTGAAAACCTGAATGCTGGCTTACATATTTACAACAACAAGAGTAAACAGGGTTTGTCAAAGTTTTTTTATCACTTTCAATTTATCAACTGAATTGCTCGAGGACAAGCAAAGGTTTAAGCTTGGGGGAGTTGATACGTCTCCAACGTATCTACTTTTCCAAACCCTTTTGCCCTTGTTTTGGACTCTAACTTGCATGATTTGAATGGAACTAACCCGGACTGACGTTGTTTTCAGCAGAACTGCCATGGTGTTGTTTTTGTGCAGAAATAAAAAGTTCTCGGAACCGCCAAAAAATCCACGGAGAATTATTTTGGAAAATATAAAAAATACCTGCAAGAAGATCCAGACCAGGGGGCCCACAACCTGTCCACGAGGGTGGGGGCGCCCCCCCCAGGGCGCGCCCCCTGCCTCGTGGCGCCCCTGGTGCTCCACCGACGTATCCCCAGATCCTATATATTCACTTTCGGGGAGAAAAAAATCAAGGAAAAAGAATTATCGCGTTTCGCGAGACGGAGCCGCCGCCAAGCCCTGATCTCTCTCGGGAGGGCTGATCTGGAGTCCGTTCGGGGCTCCGAAGAGTGGAGATCGTCGCCATCGTCATCATCAACCTTCCTCCATCACCAATTCCATGATGCTCACCGTCGTGCGTGAGTTATTCCATCGTAGGCTTGCTGGACGATGATGGGTTGGATGGGATCTATAATGTAATCGATTTAGTTTTGTTAGGGTTTGATCCCTAGTATCCACTATGTTCTGAGATTGATGTTGCTATGACTTTGCTATGCTTAATGCTTGTCACTAGGGCCCGAGTGCCATGATTTCAGATCTGAACCTATTATGTTTTCATGAATATATGTGTGTTCTTGATCCTATCTTGCAAGTCTATAGTCACCTACTATGTTTTATGATCCGGCAACCCCGAAGTGACAATAATCGGGACCACTCTCGGTGATGACCATAGTTTGAGGAGTTCATGTATTCCCTATGTGTTAATGCTTTGGTCCGGTACTCTATTAAAAGGAGGCCTTAATACCCCTTAGTTTCCAATAGGACCCCGCTGCCACGGGAGGGTAGGACAAAAGATGTCATGCAAGTTCTTTTCCATAAGCACGTATGACTATATTCGGAATACATGCCTACATTGCATTGATGAACTGGAGCTAGTTCTGTGTCACCCTAGGTTATAACTTCTACATGATGAATTACATCCGACATAATTTCCCATCACCGATCCAATGCCTACGAGCTTTTCCCTTATTGCTTGTTGCTTATTTACTTTTCCGTTACTACTATTACAAAAACTACAAAAACACTATCGTTACTTTTATTGTTGCTACCCCCACTATCATATTACTTTGCTACTAAACTATCTTGCTGCAGATACTAAGTTTCCAGGTGTGGTTGAATTGACAACTCAGCTGCTAATACTTAAGAGTATTCTTTGGCCCCCCTTGTGTCGAATCAACAAATTTGGGTTGAATAATCTACCCTCGAAAACTGTTGCGATCCCCTACACTTGTGGGTTATCAGATGTCATGGCGAGGAAGGCGGGGCGCGGCATGGGCTGATGCAGGGGACTCGAGCAGGAGGAGGCCAAGGGAGCTGCAGCGACGAGGCAACAGCGGTCTGGCGGCACGGAGGCCGGAGGTGAGAGGCGCCCGAGGGAGAGGGGCGACGCGCTCGTCGGGTCGGGATGGTGAGGGAGGAGCTTGGCAGCGGCGGTGGTGCGCTCCGCCGAGGCGGAGATGCAGGGGAAGGAGCAGGTCGCGGCAGTGGCGGCGGAGCAGGATCTGGGCGTCTAGCCAGACGTGGAGGCACTGGAGAAGTTGGCGACGATAATCGTCAGCACAACGCGACGGCGGCGCTGGAGGGGAGGACGAGGTCGCGGGGGAAGGAGGGCTCGGACATGGCACGGGGTTGCTGCTGCTTGGGTGGCTGGCGGCCACCCGCGCGACGTGGGCATGGAGGAGCTCATCTCCTCCGGGTCGAACAGGTAGGAGGAGGTAGTCGGGCACGCGGGAGAGGAGGAGGGGTCAGGTGCGGCATGGATCGACGCTGCTCTCTGTCTCTGGCGGCGCACGGGAGGAAGGAAGGGGTGCACAGGGTGGTGGCGAGCAGCTGCGGGCCGTGGGGTGGAAGGCTTGAGGGGGTCTCGCTCCTCTCTTTGTCTCTGCGGATGGTGGCGCAAGCGAGGGAGAGGGGGAGATCGAGAGGAGGGCGTTGCGACGCACGGGAGGAGAGCAGGGTGCGGGCTAGGGTTTGCTATAGGTGCGGCTGGGCCTAGGTGGCTGATGGGCCAGGGAGGCCGCGGTGCGGATGGGTTAGGGAAGGCCGGCCAGGACTGGGCTCTCTCTCTCTACTCTTTCTAAAAAACAGAGATGACAAAGAAAAGAAAGAGAGGTTAGGGTTGGAATTAGGGCATGAGGTTAATTTTCCCGGCCTCGTAAAAATGTGAACGATCCACGAAAAAATAGAAGTGGGCAAGATTGAAGAATTGAATTTGAATTCATTTGAATATAATTCAAATGGATTTGAATAGGAATTGGGTGCTTGATAAGTCCAAAAATGTTGATATTTTTGGTCGAGCTCGGGAAAGTGAAGAAAGAATTTAGGGCAAAGTTTTGGGACCAAACTTGAAACGTAAATGCACGGAATTATTTTGCAAGTGTGTTTATGGGTGATTCCGAAAAATGGAATATTTTATAATAGCTCTCTAAATATTGGGAGGGTATGTTTTAAAGAGAATCACCATGTGAACTCCCTCGATTTAAATAGATCAGAAGATCTACGCAATTTATTTAGTTGAGTATTAAAATTAAATGACATGATGGCATGATGATATGATGCAATGCAAAAATAATTAGAGCAAGCGCAAAAGAAACACACGGCGAAACCCAGAACATTTGGAAGCCTTCTGGAGCGACTGTCTTGGGGCGTCACAGTATTGCCCCTTAAGATGACAACCTTTATTATGCAGTTTGTCGCTTTTATTCTTTGTCATCCAAGTTTGTACAATGCTCAATTTTCTCTTACACTAAATGATCTCACATATTCAGAATCATTTTTTCCCTTTTGCACCGATGACAACTTACTTGAGGGACCTTGCTCAATCCCTAGGTGGGTATGGTGGACACTTGAAAAAGATTTGGGTTTAATTGTTTTCGGATGCACAAGTAGTATCTCTACTTAGTGTGGAAGTCTTGGCTAGCAAAGATAATGGGCAAGCATCACATGTTAAAGGATCTATGACAATATGACTTCTATGTGAATATAAACATACATAGATCATTAAGTTGTCTTCCTTGTCCAACGTCAACAATTTTGGCATATAATATTTTGATGAGGGCTCACAATCACAAAAGATTTCTAGGACAGTATATTTATATGTGAATCTTCTCTTCCCTTATTAATTCTTTCATGAGTTGCATCATTGACTAATGTTATGTTTGTCAATCTCTAATAAAATTTGCTACTTATACCTTTCCTTATGTGGTGCTATCACCTACCAAAGGATTTGTATATGATCTTATTGATTTATTTACTTCCTTTTATTTATTTCCTTTTCTCTTTTTCTTTCTTTATTTCTTTTCTTTATTTGCAGCATGAAAGTAAAGAAAACAAAACTTAAACTAAACTTTATTATATAACTTGCACACGATTACAAGGATAGATCACTAAGCAACCTCTCGAAAAGAAAGGATCAAACTAAACTTTATTTCATCTAAAGCAAAAAGATTGAACTAAAATAAGTAAAAGCAAAAAGATAGTGGGATGATACGATACCGGGGCACCTCCCCCGAGCTTGGCGGAAGCCAAGGGGAGTGCCCATACCCGATACTCAGTTCTCTTTTGGTGGTGAAGAAGATGATGGTGGTGATAATTGTGCCTTCAACTTTTTCATATTATAGTGGAGGACAGCAATCTCCTCCTTTAAATCATCGACCTCCAACTCCAGCTTCAAGATCTTGTCACATAAATCCCCTTTGCTTTTTTGCCTAAAACGAAGAGGAATAGTTCGGTTATTAGATCGGTTAGCCCTTTTTGGGAGGCTGGATGTCGGGGGAAACTGTCCACCACGAGCACCTATGGGACCGGAGCCCCTTGTACGTTGCGGTAAGGGAGCGGAGGGAGCACGAAGAGCAGATCGAGGAGACCACGCGGGCAGTTTACCCAGGTTCGGGCCGCGACGGACGCGTAAAACCCTACTCCTGCTTGGTTTGTATTGAGTTTGAGGGCTCGGGAGCTTGAAGAACTAGCTACACCGAGCAAGAGAGCTATCTAGGTTCCAAACCCTTTCTACGTTGCGCATGGGCCTCCTTTTATAGCTCAAGGGGTCACCGACAGGTGTCAACGTAGAGGAGGGCAAAAACGTAACTTTGGTGGTAGTTGTAACAGTGCGTGAACAGTGGATGAACAGTGGTCATCACCTACTTTGACAGTGGGGGACAAGAGCATTAAATGCCCGTCGCCGTCGACCCCAAAAGCGCCCGCCCGTGCGTCTCCGTTCGCCATGGCGGTAGCCTCGTCACCGTGGCTCGCCACCGTGTCCCCCAGGCTGCACAGCCATCCGCCACGCGTCCCTGGAAGGGCCCCAGGGCGACGCGTGGGCCGATGAGCTGGAGCGCGGGCACACAGCGTGAGTTCCCCCCGGCAAGCACCTTGCCGGGGCCTTGACCTTGCCGGGCCCAGAAGCTTGTCGCTCCCCGGGCCCTGCCGAGGCGCATGCTGCGCCAAGGCGTGTCTTCTGAAATGCAGTCTTCTAGTCTTCCTGGCAAGCTCCTCTTGCCAGGGTCTTGCATTAATGTGATAGTCTTGGGCCTGGGGCGGCCTTCCCGGCAAGCTCCACTTGCCGGGGTCTTGGTCTTCTGACTTGGATACTTTGTTTTTGAATGGCTTAATAAGGACCGGAAAGGTTTCCGGCAAGCACGTGGTAGACCCTGCCGCGGGAAGCTGCTACTACCCGTGCACAAGTTGGGGTACTAAGGTACCCCTATCTTAGTACACCGACAGGAGCCCCCGGGCCTGGGCCACACACGGTGCCGAGCGTTGTTGGGCCAGGCCCAGAACAGTGCACGGGCACGCGCGGCCCACGGCGAGCCGTAGATTCCCTTCCGCATCCGCTGCGCCCCTCCCTAACGGCACGCGTCGATTGCGGCGTCGTGGGAGAGATTGTGGCCACGTTCTTTAATGGGAAATGTGGAGCGTCCCCCACTCCCTCCTTAAAAGCAGAGGAAGCAGGGGCAGTTTCCCTCCTGCACTTTCATTGCTTCTTCAACCTCCAGAAATCCCCCGCTGCGCTCCGCCTCCACACCTCCTCCGCCGTCTTCCGCATCCGCGGCGCCGTCGAACTCCTCGCCCCTTCCCTAGCCGCCTCCGCCATGGCCCCGAAGACCGAGAAGGCGAAGGCGGAGAAGGCCAAGAGGGAGAAATCCGAGCAGGCGGCGAAGCTTGCTCTCTTGCGGAAGAGGAATGTGGTCTTCGCGCCAAGGCTCGGCGCGAGGGAGCTCTGGAACAAGTATTACCTCTTCTGGGCCAAGGAGACCAAGGCTCATCCCCGGACCAGGGTCTACCCCGCCGGCGCCAAAGATCTGCTTCCCGGTGGGTATTTCTTCTTCGGTGTTTTCTTCCACTGCGGCATGTGTCCTCCATTCTCGGAGTTTTTCTGTGACATCATGAACACGTACAACCTCCATCTCTTAGACTTCACCCCAACGCCATCCTTACGATGCCGGTTTTCGCACATCTGTGCGAAAACTACATAGGGATCTACCCAAACGTAGCGCTCTTTCGGCATTTCTTTATGCCTAGAGTGGAGGCCGGCGCTCCCCTCTCCGGGGGTATCTCTTGGATCTTCTGCTTGAACAAGAAGGAGTCATATCTGAAAGGAGAGCTCCGCGGCAAGTGGGAGGAGTGGCGCGCAGATTGGTGCTGGATAGTGGAGGACCAGCCGGAGCCTTTCACTGCGCCGCGCACAACAGCCATAGTGCGCGGCAGGGACTGGAGCGAGTTGGCCCCGGATGATGTCAAGCTCAACGTCGCCCTCGTCAGGATACTTCGTCTCCGGGTAGCCAAGTTGACCATCGGAGAGGTAGGGGCAGATTTCTTCCGCCGCCGCATTGCCCCTTTACAGGAGAGGAAAAGGCCAGCATGGGAGTTTGGCAATGCGGCGGATATTATGAGGCTGCGCCCGGGATTGAATTTCAACTTCACGGCGCTGGAACTGAAGGGGATGGTCCGGGAGCTTTTTAAGCACGACCCGGCCCATCCGGAGTGGTTTAGACCTCCCCGGGGAGTGGTGCCGCTATGCAACAGCACTGCCCGGGACGCCTTGCGCGCAATGATGCCCGCGTGTGACTCCCACGGCGTCGACCCCAATTGGATAGTGCCCACGCCGGATGCAATCATGAGTTACTTTGATAATCTGGTCGAGGTGCCCAAGAACGCCGAGGAGAACAAGGGTCTCACTCGGGAAACCACGGAGCGGGATCTAGCTTATATCGCTTCCCGGATGGAAGAGGCTGCCGCAGCTGCAGTGGCAGGAGATTTTGGGTTCACCGTCGACGAGGCAGATGCTGAGGACGCGTCGTGCCAAGCCGAGGAGGCGGAGATCCGCAGACTGCTCAAGCTCCCGCCCGACGAGCTCGCCGGGGTTCCTTCTCTGAGGTACGCCGGGATTCCCGGGATCGTGAGCGAGGTCGCGGCAAGAGGCGAGGTTGCCGGAGGCAGCAGAGGTGCCGGAGGGAGCGGAGGTGCCGGAGGGAGCGGAGCCGCCGGGCAGGATGCCGGACCCAGCGGGCCCACTGGGGAGGAGGAGGAAGACGTCGAAGCCGATGAAGACACCGGCGGGTCTCTAGGACTCGACGACGACGCCTCCTCGTCGTCGGAGAACTCCCCGCCTCCAGCAAGTCCCAAGCAAGCGCCGGGGAAGCGCCTCCGCAAGGCGCCCACAACAACGAGGACGCAGGCGCCCCGACAGCAGCCTGCTCGCCGGGCGACGCGCGCCACCAGGCCGAGCCAAGCTGCGACAGAGGCACCCCGCGCACCAGCCGCGGCGGAGGCGCCCCGCGCACCAGCACCTAGCGGAGGGGGATCCTCTCAGAGTGGAGCAGCTGCTCCGCCTGCTCCCCGGGCCTCGGCGCCAACGGAGGCTGGGTCCTTGCAGCCCCCAGCCCCGTAGACCGCCAAGCGCCCAAGGGAGCCTTCTCCTCCTGCTCCTCGCGCGGGAGCGCCTCAGGTGGAGTTCGACTTCTCCGCCCTGAGCGACGACGACGACGAGGAAGAGGAGTAAGCACTTGTAATTTGTAGCTTCTTCAATTCTGACTTGGTCTTTCTTCGTGATGATTCTGATCTTGTTTTTGTTTTCAGGTCCCTGGCCTAACGGGCGGCGAAGCGGGCTAAGATCCCCGTGGTCGAGGTCGACGACGACTCGCCCGTCGCGGCAACAGGGGACGCGCCGGCGACGAACTTGCCGGACCCAACCGCTGCTCCGAGGAGCAGCCCCCATCGCAGCCCCCAGCGTAAGTCTGGTCTTGAGCTTCTTGCTTGTCGGGCGCGCTTGAGGTTTTAGCTTGGTACTAACGTTTTGTTGTCTTGTTGGTCTTGCGCAGAAGTGGAGCCGCAGCTGCAGGAGCGTCCGGAGACAGCCTCCGGCGAGCCACCGGCTCCGCCCTCCCCGCCAAGGGTAGACTCCCCGGCGAGGGAGAATGTTCCGACGAGGATGGGCACCCCGCCAAGGGCGGGCTCCCCGCCAAGGGCGGGCTCCCCGCCAAGAGCGAGCAGCCCGACGAGGGCAACCACCCCGCCACGGGAGGGCACGGGCGGCCCTCCGCCAGCAGGGGCTACTGCTCCACCGCCAAGGGAGGACTCCTCGGCGAGGGAGCCAGACGTCGAAGACGTTCGCGAAGGTAATTTTTGTAGCTTTATCTTTTTGGATTTGTCTTTTTGGATATTTGCTTGATAGCTTCTTTTCTTCTTCTGCTAGACCCTCCCGCGCCGGACCGGATGGAGACCGAGGTCATCGGCGAGGAGGGCGCGCAAGGCGACGGCGGCAACGCCCCTGTCGTTGAAGACATGGCAGGAGCCGACGAGCCTGCTGCGGAGGAGACTGCCCCGACCGCAGACGCAGAGGCCGGGGAGGGGGACGGCGGCCACACTGCCGGCCCGGATGCGGTAGGAGCGTCGAGCGCTGCGCCGGCCGCCGACCCCTTCGCCGGCGAGGAGCAGTCGGGATTTTATCTTGAGGCCCCCAATGGCGTCTTCATACAAGTGCCGTGGGGGTCTTCGTCGCGAGCCCCCGTGGAGGGAGAGACCTTTGATGGAGAGGTCCTCGCCTCCGCGGGGTTGAAGATTGTTGAAGCGCCCGGCGGGAGCGACGAGCCAGAGGAGGAGAAGCTGCTCCGCCGGCTCCTGGCCCTTTACCGGGCCAGGCAGACGAAACTGGAGTCGCGAGAAGCCCTCACCGCCAAGGCCGGAGCAGACTTGGAGAAACGCGCCGCAGAGTTCCGCGCCGCCAACCAGGCGGCTCTCCGCGACTTGGTGGAGGAGCGTGAGAGGCTTGCCGGAGAGCAGCAAGAGTTTCTCCTGGAGAAGGCTGAGGCCGAGGAGCAGCAGAGACTGGTCGGTGAAGCGCTGTCCCAGCGAGAAGGAGCGCTCAACCAGCGGAAAGTCGACCTCGACGCTCACGAGGACGACCTTACCGCCCGGGAGCAGGCCCTTGGCGGAGAGTTGAAGGAAGCGAAAGCCGCCGCAGCCACCGCGGAGACCGCCAAGAAGGACCTTGAAGCTAAGGTGGCGCAGCTGGAGGAGTACCTGAAGGCGAGCACGGAGAGGGTCACTGCACTCAACATAGAGCGCGAGAAGGACGCCCATACCAACTCCGAGCTTTAGGTACGCCTCTCCAAGCAGGGCGACGAGCTCAAAGCCGCCAAGGACTCAATTGCTGATCTGGAGTTGAAGGTCTCCACGCTGAGGGATTCACTCGACGCCGCCCGGGACCGCGAGACCAAACTGAAGGAGGAGCTCCGCAAGGAGCGGGAGCTGGTGGAGAGCACGGCCACCTCCGCGAACCTCTTCAACCAGGCGGTGGAGCAATGGACGGAGGAGCTGGTCGCTTCCGCCGCCAACATCGACAAGGAGCTAATGGCGCTGAGGGTGGAGCACCTCGTGTACTCTCCGGACCCGAACCTTCCCCACAGCGCCAAGCTCAGTCTTTTCTTCAGGGGAGTCGCGCCGGCGCTCGCACGGCTGCAGGAGAAGCTCCCCGCGCAGCTGGCCGAGGAGTCGCGCCAGCTCTGCGCGGGTACTTTGGAGCGCGTCTTAACCAAGATTGTCTACCGCAACCCCGGTATAACCCTCGTCAACGTTCTCCGCAGCCTGCCGGACGACGCAGATCAGGAGGCGCTGAAGGCGCAGGTCGCCCACATCATCGCCAAGGTGAACAAGATCTCCAGGCGTGAGGGCGATCGCGTAGATTAGGCCTCCTTCTCTCTATTTCCTTTGTTGCTGCATAGCGTGCCATGAACATGAATCTATTAGTCATTGCGACAAGTTATCCCTTGTAATATATTATCTTATTTTGATCAATCAATGCAGTGTTATCTCCCTTGCTTTGGTCCTTTACTTTGTATGCTTTCAACCCTACGCTTCTAGGGGACTTGCTGGCAAGAGGCCCTTGCCGCGAGCGCTGAGTGCTGGACTCTGAGCAGCCTGCTGGCAAAGGGCCTTACCGTCAAGTAACCTTGCCGCAGCTAGTCGCAACGCACTTAGCTTGCTGAGCGAACTCGAAAATGAAGCAAGGGCGCGACACTTGTCGCAGCTCACTTAAGTCGTTTGAGCGTGCTCGGAAACAAGATAAGGGTGCGGCTAGCCACGGGTAGGTTCCTCCGCGCACAGGTTTTCCATACAAAGCGTGGTTGTTCAAGGAAGATAACTAAAATTAAAAATTTGAACTGCTCAAATTCTGGCAACTTAGCTTTCATATATTGCTTGTTCCCCGACAAGGCCCCTCTTTCTTGAACAGCACTTGGTTCATCCTCCCTCTCCTTCCCCCCGGCAAACTTGTGCGCGAGGAACATTCCTTCTGCTTAAGAGGGAAAGAAAAAGAGGAGGGAAAACAAGTATAGGGCCTTTCGGCGTGCTAATGCTTACCGGGTACGTGTGTTGCACAAGATGCCAAGCAATGATTGCAAATAGCGAAGAAAAGCATGGAAAAGGCAAATAGTGCAAAACACAAAAGCTTTACTGATGCACGGGATCTGCGCCCGACTTTGTACAAAGGATTACATGCAACAGCGGCAAGACTCGTACAAAAGGTGGTTGCCGGAGCGGATCACGGCAACCGCGCCTTATGGGTGAAACTTTCGAAGATGCTCTATGTTCCAAGAGTTGCTCACCGGTAAGCCTTCTTCGGTCTCAAGGCGGACAGCGCCGGGCCTTGTGACTTGTCTCACCCGATAAGGGCCTTCCCACTTCGGCGTCAACTTGTTTGAATTCTTGGCGGACTGAACACGCCGAAGAACAAGGTCGCCTTCCTCGAGACTCCTGGCCTTAACCTTGCGGCTATGATAGCGACGCAAGGCTTGCTGGTATCGAGCAGCTCGTACAGCAGCTTGGAGACGTTCCTCCTCGAGGAGCAATGCATCATCTTGTCGCAGTTGCTCTTGCTCGAGCTCATCATAAGCGAGCACTCGAGGAGATCCGTATACGAGTTCCGTGGGGAGAACTGCCTCTGCTCCATAGACAAGAGCAAAGGGTGTCTGTCCGGTGGCTCGACTTGGTGTCGTCCTGATTGACCAAAGAGCCGCCGGTAGCTCCTCTATCCAGCTTTTTCCGCACTTGCGCAGCCTGTCGAAAGTTCTTGTCTTGAGTCCGCGCAGCACTTCAGCATTGGCCCTCTCCGCTTGACCGTTGCTCCTTGGGTGAGCAACAGAAGCGAAACAGACCTTGGCGCCAAGGTCTTGGACTTATTGCATGAAGGTGCGACTAGTGAACTGTGTGCCGTTGTCGGTGATGATCTTGTTAGGGATTCCGAAACGGCAAACAATTGACCTGAAGAACCTGACTGCTGACTGTGCTGTTACCTTTCTCACTGGTTCCACTTCCGTCCACTTTGTGAACTTGTCGATTGCAACGTACAAGTACTCAAAGCCCCCGACAGCACGGGGGAAGGGGCCGAGGATATCGAGCCCCCAGACCGAGAAGGGCCTGGACAAAGGGATCGTCTGGAGAGCTTGAGCTGGCTGATGAATTTGTTTGGCATGGAACTGGCACGCTTCACACTTGGTTACTTGTGCAGTTGCATCTTGGAGGGCTTCTTGCCAAAAGAACCCTTGCCGGAATGCCTTCCCGGCAAGTGCCCTTGCGCCAATGTGGTGGCCACATATGCCTCCATGTATTTCTGCCAACAGCTTCTGTCCATCTTCTCTGGAAATGCACTTCAACCTAACACCATTGAGTCTTCTTCTGTACAGTTCATTGTCGACGAACTGGTACATACTTGATTGCCTGGTTATTTTCTCTATCTCTTCTGGGTCGTCGGGAAGTTCTCCAGTTTGCAGAAAACGGACAATCTGCTGTGCCCATGCCGGAGCTCGGGGCTCAACGGCAAGGACTAAAGGCATGAGGTCCGCTGCGGGAACCCCAGCTTCTACGGCAAGAACCTCTGGTTCTGCTGGAGCTGATGGTCCCCCGGCAAGCTCGCCGGGGCGAGGCTTGTCGGGAACGATTGCTTCAACTGTACAGATCCTTGGATCTGCAGGAGCAAACTGTTCCTCAGCGTTCTGGTCGTTGATCTTGGGAACTTTGGCGGCGGCTTCGGGAAGATCCGCCGGCAAGTAGTCTCCGGAGACCAACTTTCTCTTCTTAGGCTGCCCAATTGATGGTGTAACGGATGGCTGAGTCAGCTTGAGCAGGAAGGTTCCTGGTTCCACAGGTAACTTCATTGCAGCGCACTTTGAAAGGCCATCTGCTATATCGTTCTGAGCTCTCGGAACGTGCTCCATCTGCAGACCTTCAAAGTGCTCTTCAAGCTTCCTCACTTCGTCTACATAAGCTTCCATCAAAGGGCTTTGGTAGCTCTTGTTAACTTGTCGGACCACCAACTGAGAATCTCCCCGCACAATCAGCTTCTTGATCCCAAGTTCGGCCGCAATCCTGAGGCCGGCAAGCAAGCCTTCATATTCAGCAGTATTGTTTGTCGCTTGCTCCCTGGGAAAGTGCATCTGGATAACATACTTGAGGTGCTCTCCGGTGGGCGCTATGAGTACCACGCCAGCACCGGCGCCTTGCAGCGAGAAGGCACCATCAAAGTACATTACCCATTCACTTGTCGCTTCTTGTACGGGAACGCTTGTCTCCGGAACTTCTTCATCAGGCGTTGGGGTCCATTCAGCTATGAATTCTGCCAAAGCTCGGCTCTGGATAGTTGAAGTACTCTCAAACTTGAGACCAAAGCTTGACAGCTCCAGTGCCCACTCGACGATCCTACCTGTTGCTTCTGGATTCTGCAATATCCTCTTCAACGGAAAACGAGTGACCACTGTTATCTCATGCGCTTGGAAGTAATGGCGCAGCTTTCTCGAGGCCATGAGGAGACCGAAAAGCAGCTTCTGCACCCCAGAGTATCTTGACCTAGCCCCCTGCAAGAGGGAACTTACAAAATACACTGGGCGCTGCACCATCTTCTTCCTCACTTCTCCTTGTTCCTGCGCAGAGTTGTCCTTGTCGGGGCCAGAGCTTGTCGGAACAGCCCCCTGCTTGTCGCTGGATTCGCTTGCCGGTGGTGTAGACTCTTCCTCTGCCTCCCTTTCCGCTACTAACGCAGCACTAACCACTTGATTGGTTGCTGCTAGGTACAGCAGTAACTTCTCTTGTGGCCTAGGTGCGACAAGTATTGGAGTGGAGGATAGGTATCCTTTCAAGTCTTGCAGCGCTGCCTCCGCTTCCGGAGTCCATTTCATAGGACCTGCCTTCTTCAAGATTTTGAAGAAAGGCAGGGCGCGTTATGCAGACTTCGAAATGAACCTACTGAGGGCAGCTACACAACCTGCAAGTCTCCTGACATCCTTGACGCGCTTCGGGGCTTCGATCTGCTCGATGGCTTTTATCTTGTCGGGATTGGCCTCAATCCCCCTCTGGGACACAAAGAACCCGAGAAGCTTGCCGGAGGGGACTCCAAAGACGCACTTCTCGGGGTTCAACTTAAGATGTATCTTGCGCATATTTGCAAATGTTTCTTCTAAGTCTTGGATCAGGGTTTCTTTGCTCTTGCTCTTCACCACTATGTCATCCATGTAGGCTTCTACGTTTCTGTGGATCTGTGGCTCAAAAGCGGTGTGCACCACCCTTGCAAATGTCGAGCCTGCATTCTTCAATCCAAAGGGCATGCGTATGAAACAATATGTGCCGCATGGAGTGATAAATGCAGTCTTCTCTTCATCTTCCTTGGCCATAAAAATCTGGTGGTAGCCTGAGTATGCATCAAGGAAAGAGAGCAGTTCACATCCGGCGGTGGAGTCAACAATCTGGTCAATGCGCGGCAAGGGAAATGGATCCTTGGGACATGCTTTATTCACATCGGTGAAGTCTATACACAGTCTCCACTTCCCGTTGGCCTTACGCACGACAACTGGATTTGCTAACCACGTGGGATGGATCACGCCTCTAACCAGGCCTGCTGCTTCTAGCTTCTTGATCTCTTCGGCAATGAATTCTTGGCGCTCCACGGCTTGCTTCCTGACCTTCTGCTTGACGGGCCGCGCATGAGGACAAACAACAAGCTTGTGCTCAATTACCTTCCTGGGAACGCCGGGGATGTCAGATGGTTGCCAGGCAAACACATCGACATTCGCCCGCAGGAAGGCAACGAGCGCACTTTCCTATTTGCTGTCAAGCGTAGCACTGATGGTGAAGGTACCACCAGTGCCGTCCTCCTTTGCGGACACCTTCTTGGTTGCCGGTGGAGCGGCCATCCCCTTCTTGCACTTGCCGGTGGAGCTCGACGGGACGTCCTCGACGGCAGCGCAGCACTCCGAAGAGGTGCGTTTGCCGGAGTGGGCCCCAGAGCACTTGCCGGACTTGGTCTTGGTCTTCTTCCCCCCGGGAGCTTCAGCGGCAAGTGTGTTGCTCTCCGCTGCGGCTGCTGCATCCCGGTATATCTTGTCGGCGCAGATAAGCGCGTCCTTCTTGTCGCCATGGACAGAGATGACGCTTATCGGCCCCGGCATCTTGAGTACATTGTAGGCATAGTGGGAAGCTGCCATGAACTTGGCGAGGGCAGGACGTCCAAGTATCCCATTGTATGGCAATGGGATGTCGACAACATCAAAGGTTATCCTCTCTGTCCTGAAGTTGAGTTCCCCGCCAAAGGTCACTGGCAGGGTGATCTTCCCCTTGGGCTTGCTCCTCCCCGGGTTTATTCCTTGGAACGAACCGGTCTCTTCGAGCTCGCCGTCTGGGATCTGGAGTTTCTTGATCACAGCTGAGGAGATCAAGTTCAAGCCGGCCCCACCGTCAACCAACATTTTAGTGACCTTGAGATTGCGGATGGTTGGTGAGACCAACATCGGCAAGCACCCGACCGCAGTGGTGCGGTCAGGGTGATCCTCAAGATCAAAAATGATGGGCGTGCTGGACCACTTGAGGAGCCTGCGTGACTCAACGGGCGGCTCTACTGCATTTACTTCCCGCACCCACTGCTTGAGTTGGCGGTGGGAAGTATGCAGAGAGGCGCCGCCGTCGACGCACAGGACTTCCGTGGCCTTCTGGAACTCCTGCTCGCTGTTATCGCCTTCCTCCATGTCGTCGTCGTCGTCTTCTTCTTCATCCTTGTCGCGGCCCCGGGGAGGTCGATCACCTTGCCGCTGCTTGGCCTTGCCGCGGCGTCCTCCCCGGCCATTGAATGGCCGCTTCTTGCTTGGCTCTCCTCCGCCTCCTTGGGCCTTCTCCTTGTCGCGCCGCTCGTATTCAGCTTTCTGCTGTTCGATGAGGTACTCGACGCGCTTGCAGTTGGAAAGGTCATGACCCTTGGTGCGGTGGATCTTGCAATATTGCTTGTCGGAGCCGTTCTGCTTGTCGGCTGCCGCTACAGGGGCAGGCTCCTTGCCGGAGCCGCCAGCCTGTGCTTGCTTGGCGGGAGCCTCCTTGCCGGACTTCTCGACGACCAGCACTTCCTTGCTTTTCTTTCTCCTGTTGTTTCGCCGCCGGCTCTTCTTTGCCGGGGCGGCGTCGTCGCTGTCGCTTCCCCCTGCGCCAGCATCCTCTCCGGGGAGTCTCCTCCCCTCTTCGGCGCGCGCGCATTTATCAGCTAGAGCATAGAGCTCGCTGACATCCCGTATCTTGGTCATGGCCATCTCCTCACGCATGCGGCGGTTACGCATATTCTGGTGGAACGCGCTAATAACCGCAGCAGGGTGGACGTCAGGGATGTTGTGCTGCACGCGGCTGAATCGTTGGATGTACTTGCGCAGGGGTTCTCCTTCCTTCTGGGCCAAGATGTGGAGATCACTCTCCTGGCCGTGGGGTTTGTGGCCGCCTGTGAAGGGGCCAACAAATTGGTGGCACAGATCTGCTCACGAAGAAATAGAGCCTTCCGGCAAGTGCATAAGCCAAGAACGAACGTTCGGCTTAAGCACAAGCGGGAAGTAATTTGCCAGTATCTTCTCGTCGCGTCCCCCGGCAGCCTGCACCGCGATGGTGTAGACGCTGAGGAACTCCGAGGGGTGAGTCTTGCCGTCGTACTTCTCGGGTACGTCGGGCTTGAAGTTCTTCATACTGGGCCACTGGACACGCTGCAGCTCGCGGGTGAACGCAGGGCAACCTGCCGCGTACGGCAAGTCGCCTGGTTCACCGGGCGCGTGCGTGTCGACAGTGGTCCCAGCACGCTGATCTGACTGCCACCGGGCTTCTCGGCGGCGCTCGATTGTTGTCCGAGCATCTTCTTGTCGCCGGTCGTCAAGGACTTGGCGCTGGTCCCGACGAGCCCGCGGATCCGACGACGCCGTAGAGTCGTCGTCGACATTAATCCGGCGGGGAGGCGTCTTCTGCTTCAGCGGCGGGGAGTGCACGGTGGTAGCACCCCCGGCGGTCTTGTCGCCATCGGCCTTCGTCTTCTCGACTTGCCGTGGCCGTGAGGTCGCCGGCTGCTGCGGCGTATCGTTATTGGCGAAGGCGATGAGGCTTTGGATCGTCGCCCTCCAGTCCTCGGCTTTGTCTGCCGCTGGAGGGAAATCGAGGAGCAGTTGCGCTCTTGCGAGCGCTTCTGCTGGAGAGGAGGGAAGCGAGGGCGAGCGGTGCGAGGAGCGGGATATGCTCGGACTCCTAACAGGGTTAGAAAGAGCAGTTTCCCGCCCCGGCGACCGCACCTTGCTCGTGCCAGGACGGTGGCCCGGAGCATCCCGCGAACCTCCGGTTTGTCCTTGCCCCAGCAAGCGGATGGTACCTCCTGTACCACGGCGCTGCTGGGTTGTCGTCTGCTGCGATGGACGTGGCGCATCTACGGACACCGAGGCTCGGTCTTCCGTCTTGTCCTTGGATTTGGTGGCGCCGTGAGTTTCCTCGCCGGCGACCACCCTTCCGCCGGCGTCTCCTCCACCCACCGTTGGTTCTGGTGGTGGGGGAATCGACGCAGACGGGCCTGCGACCTCTGAAGCTTTCTTCTTCGGGGCCATGCTGTTGCTGATGAAGTTGATGCGGCTGGAGAGGTTGATGAAGAATGCGCCCGCGTGAACGCCGGATCAGGTTCGCACAACCTCGACGCCCCCTACCTGGCGCGCCAAAGATGTCGGGGGAAACTGTCCACCACGAGCACCTATGGGACCGGAGCCCCTTGTACGTTGCGGTAAGGGAGCGGAGGGAGCACGAAGAGCAGATCGAGGAGAGCACGCGGGCAGTTTACCCAGGTTCGGGCCGCGACGGACGCGTAAAACCCTACTCCTGCTTGGTTTGTATTGAGTTTGAGGGCTCGGGAGCTTGAAGAACTAGCTACACCGAGCAAGAGAGCTATCTAGGTTCCGAACCCTTTCTACGTTGCGCATGGGCCTCCTTTTATAGCTCAAGGGGTCACCGACAGGTGTCAACGTAGAGGAGGGCAAAAACGTAACTTTGGTGGTAGTTGTAACAGTGCGGGAACAGTGCGTGAACAGTGGATGAACAGTGGTCATCACCTACTTTGACAGTGGGGGACAAGAGCATTAAATGCCCGTCGCCGTCGACCCCAAAAGCGCCCGCCCGTGCGTCTCCGTTCGCGACGGCGGTAGCCCCGTCACCGTGGCTCGCCACCGTGTCCCCCAGGCTGCACAGCCATCCGCCACGCGTCCCTGGAAGGGCCCCAGGGCGACGCGTGGGCCGATGAGCTGGAGCGCGGGCACACAGCGTGAGTTCCCCCCGGCAAGCACCTTGCTGGGGCCTTGACCTTGCCGGGCCCAGAAGCTTGTCGCTCCCCGGGCCCTGCCGAGGCGCATGCTGCGCCAAGGCGTGTCTTCTGAAATGCAGTCTTCTGGTCTTCCTGGCAAGCTCCTCTTGCCAGGGTCTTGCGTTAATGTGATAGTCTTGGGCCTGGGGCGGCCTTCCCGGCAAGCTCCACTTTCCGGGGTCTTGGTCTTCTGACTTGGATACTTTGTTTTTGAATGGCTTAATAAGGACCGGAAAGGTTTCCGGCAAGCACGTGGTAGACCCTGCCGCGGGAAGCTGCTACTGCCCGTGCACAAGTTGGGGTACTAAGGTACCCCTATCTTAGTACACCGACACTGGACTTCTTCAACTTCACGTGCATATCCCTTGGTTTAGGTAGAGGGACATCCTCCTCCTCCGAACTTGAATCATCGATTCTCATCAAGTGAACATCCTCCTCGTCATCAGTAGTTCGACCATAAGGAGATAGGTCCCCATAGATCTTTGGGTCAGCAATGAGATGTGAGACATAGCTCTCTCCGTCAGAGTCTTGGCAGGACATATTTTTAGATCTGCGCAAAAAGCAGCAAGAGAAAGGAGAACAGAGGATTTTTCCGCGCTACGGTGATTAACAGGTTCAGGAAGTATATATAGATTTTCTATCTTGGAGGACAAGTACAAGGAAGAAAAACGGAGTCCGGGAGGTGTCCCAGGTGGGCACAACCCACCTGGGCGCGCCAGGCTTGCCCACCAGGGAATGCTTCCTGGAAATTTCTTTATTTCCAAAATTCTAAAATATTCCAAAACTAACAAAAAATATTTCTACGGATTTTTCGGATTTACCTACCGTGTCACGTACCTCCTTATTTTCACGATTCTGGAGTGTTCCAGAAGGACTCTTTTATGTGCTCTTCCGGTGTCAAAGTTTGGATAATATTGCTTTCAACATTAATGGGCGTACCTGAGATATAATGCTTTATTCATTGCCCATTGACAATCTTCGGGTTAGTACCTTCGGAGTTATTTATTTTGATGGCACCAGACCGGTAAACCTCCTCGATGACATATGGACCTTCCCATTTCTAGAGAAGCTTCCCTGCAAAAATCTAAAACAAGAGTTGTACAAAAGAACATATTCTCCGACTTTAAACTCACGCTTTTGGATTCTTTTGTCATGCCATCTTTTAACTTTTTCATTGAATAACTTTGCATTTTCATAAGCTTGGGTTCTCCATTCATCTAATGAGCTAATATCAAATAATCTATTTTCACTAGCAAGTTTGAAATCATAGTTGGGTTCTTTAACTTCCCAGTATGCTTTATGTTCTAACTCAAGAGGAAAATGACAATCTTTTCCATAAACCTTTTTATAAGGAGACATACCCATAGGATTTTTATATGATGTTCTATAAGCCCAAAGTGCATCATCTAATTTCTTAGACCAATTCTTATTGGACCTATTGACAGTCTTTTGCAAAATTAATTTTATTTCTCTGTTGCTAAGTTCAACCTGACCACTAGGCTAAGGATGATAGGGTGATGCAATTCTATGGTTAACATCATACTTAGCAAGCATTTTACGGAAAGCACCATGAATAAAGTGTGAACC
>LR738715.1:579534360-579553215 GCA_902687465.1 Secale cereale | reverse complement strand
GAGTGTTCCAGAAGGACTCTTTTATGTGCTCTTCCGGTGTCAAAGTTTGGATAATATTGCTTTCAACATTAATGGGCGTACCTGAGATATAATGCTTTATTCATTGCCCATTGACAATCTTCGGGTTAGTACCTTCGGAGTTATTTATTTTGATGGCACCAGACCGGTAAACCTCCTCGATGACATATGGACCTTCCCATTTCTAGAGAAGCTTCCCTGCAAAAATCTAAAACAAGAGTTGTACAAAAGAACATATTCTCCGACTTTAAACTCACGCTTTTGGATTCTTTTGTCATGCCATCTTTTAACTTTTTCATTGAATAACTTTGCATTTTCATAAGCTTGGGTTCTCCATTCATCTAATGAGCTAATATCAAATAATCTATTTTCACTAGCAAGTTTGAAATCATAGTTGGGTTCTTTAACTTCCCAGTATGCTTTATGTTCTAACTCAAGAGGAAAATGACAATCTTTTCCATAAACCTTTTTATAAGGAGACATACCCATAGGATTTTTATATGATGTTCTATAAGCCCAAAGTGCATCATCTAATTTCTTAGACCAATTCTTATTGGACCTATTGACAGTCTTTTGCAAAATTAATTTTATTTCTCTGTTGCTAAGTTCAACCTGACCACTAGGCTAAGGATGATAGGGTGATGCAATTCTATGGTTAACATCATACTTAGCAAGCATTTTACGGAAAGCACCATGAATAAAGTGTGAACCACCATCAATCATTAAATATCTAGGGACTCCAAACCTTGGGAAAATAACTTCCTTAAGCATTTTAATAGAGGTGTTGTGATCATCACTACTAGTTGGAATAGCTTCTACCCATTTAGTAACATAATCAACAACAACCAAAATATGTGTATACCCATTAGAGGAAGGAAAAGGTCCCATGTAGTAAAATCCCCAAACATCAAATGGTTCAACAGCAAGTGAATAATACATAGGCATTTCTTGACGCTTACCGATATTACCTATTCTTTGGCATTCATCACAAGATGAGACAAACTTACGGGCATCCTTGAAGAGAGTAGGCTAATAAAATCCAATTGCAATACCTTGTGAGCAGTTCTATCTCCAGCATGATGCCCTTCATAAGCCTCGGAGTGACATTTCCGTAGGGTTTGTCCCTATTCATGCTCAGGTACACAACACCTAATAATACCATCTACTCCTTTATAAAGATGTGGGTCATCCCAAAGGTAATGTCTTAAATCATAGAAGATTTTTTTTCTTTTGTTTGTATGTAAAGCTAGGTGGCAAATATTTAGCAACAAAGTAATTAGCACAATCAGCATACCAAGGAGTAATATGAGAAACATTTATTGCAGCTAACTGCTCATCAGGAAAACTATCAACAATAGGTAGTGGGTCATCAAGCACATTTTCCAGCCTAGACAAGTTATCAGCTACGGGGTTCTCAGCTCCTTTTCTATCAATGATATGTAGATCAAATTCTTGCAACAAGAGAACCCTACGAATAAGTCTAGGCTTAGCATCTTTCTTTTCCATAAGATATTTAATAGCAGCATGGTCTGTGTGAATAGTTACTTTAGAATCAATAATATAAGGTCTAAATTGTCACAAGCAAACACCACTGCTAACAATTCATTTTCGGTAGTAGCATAATTTCTTCGAGCACTGTCTAGAATTTTACTAGCATAATGAATAACATTCAATTTCTTATCAACTCTTTGTCCTAGAACAACACCAACAGCGTAATCACTAGCATCACACATAATTTCAAAAGGTTGGTTCCAATCAGGTGGTTGAACAATAGGTGTACATATTAAGGCTTTCTTAAGTTTTTCAATGGCTTCGAGACAATCATCATAAAAAACAAAAGGAATATACTTTTGCAAGAGACTAGTAAGAGGCCTATAAATTTTAGAAAAGTCTTTGATAAATCTCCTATAGAAACCAGCATGACCTAGGAAACTATGAATACCTTTGATGTCCTTAGGACATGGCATTTTCTCAATTGCATCAACCTTAGCTTAGTACACTTCAATACCTCTTTCAGAAATTTTATGACCCAAGACAATGCCTTCATTAGCCACAAAGTGGCACTTCTCCCAATTCAAGACGAGATTTGTTTGTTGACATCTCTGCAAAACTCGCTCAAGATTGCTTAAGCAATCATCAAAAGACTTACCATAAACAGAAAAGTCATCCATGAAAACCCCAACAATCTTTTCACAGAAGTCAGAGAATATAGCCATCATGCATCTTTGAAAGGTAGCAGGTGCATTACATAAACCAAAAGGCATACGTCTATAAGCAAACGTACCGAAAGGACAAGTAAAAGTGGTCTTTTCTTGATCCCCTTTTGACACAGGTATTTGAGAGAAACCAGAATAACCATCTAGAACGCAGAAATGAGTATGTTTGGATAATCTTTCTAGCATTTGATCAATAAATGGCAAGGGGTAATGATCTTTCTTAGTAGCTTTATTTAACTTACGGAAATTAATTACCATCCTATAACCTGTAACTATTCTCTGTGGGATCAATTCATCTTTATCAGGTTGAGAAACAGGTATTTGTGAAAAGCCAGAATATCCATCAAGGAAGCAAAAATGTGTGTGCTTAGGTAGTCTTTCAAGCATTTGATCAATAAAAGGCAAAGGGTAATGATCTTTTCTAGTTGCTTTGTTTAATTTTCTAAAATCACTTACCATTCTGTAGCCTGTAACAATTCTTTGTGGAATAAGTTCATTGTTATCATTAGGAACAATGGTTATACCTTCTTTCTTAGGGACACAATGAACCGGACTTACCCATCTACTATAAGCTATAGGATAGATTATACATGCTTCTAGAAGTTTTAGTATTTCCATTCTTACCACTTCTTTCATCTTCGGATTTAATCGATGTTGGTGATCAACAACTGGTTTAGCATCAGGTTCCATATTAATTTTGTGCTGACGTAGAGTGGGACTAATACCCTTTAAATCATCAAGAGTATATCCAATAGCAGCTCGGTTCTTCCTTAGAACCTTCAATAATCTTTCTTCTTCATGTTCCGAAAGGTTAGCACTAATAATAACAGGATATATTTTCTTTTCATCAAGATAAGAATATTTCAAAGTGTTTGGCAATTGTTTTAATTCGAACACAGGATCATCTTTAGGTGGAGGAGGACCTCCAAGAGTTTCAATAGGCAAATTGTGTTTAAGTAGAGGACGTTGTTCAAAGAAAATTGTATCTATCTCATTTGTTTCATGCATATGTAAATCATTTTCATGGACTAGTAAATATTACTCTAAAGGATCAGTGGGTGGCACAACAATAGAAGCAAGACCAATTAATTCATCCTTACTAGGCAGTTCTTTTTCATGAAGATTCCTACTAAACTTGGAAAAATTAAACTCATGAGACTCGTCACCAAAACTAAAACCAACAGTTTGCTTCTTGCAATCTATCTTAGCATTAACTGTATTCAAGAAAGGTCTACCAAAGATAATGGGACAGAAGTCATCTTGTGGGGAACCAAGAACAAGAAAATCAGTAAGGTATTTTATTTTCCCACACAATACTTCAACATCTCTAACAATCCCAATTGGTCATATAGTGTCTCTATGAGCAAGTTTAATAGTGACATCAATGTCTTCTATTTCTGCAGGTGCTATGTCATTCATAATTTCTTGGTATAAAAGTAGGGAATAGCACTCACACTAGCACCTATGTCACATAAACCATGATAGCAATGATCCCCTATTTTGACCAGGACAACAGTCATGACAACAACAGATCTATGTTTATCCCTTTTATCAGGTTTGGCAATTCTAGCAGCCTCTTCATTAAAGCAAATAACATGCCCATCTACATTTTCTTCCAAGAGATCCTTTACCATAGCTATATTAGGTTCTAATTTAATTTTCTCATCTGGTTTAGGTGTTCTAATATAACTTTTGTTAACCACAGTTGAAACTTTAGCATGTTCCTTTATCCTAATAGGGAAAGGTGGTTTTTCAATATAAGCAGAAGGAACAAATGGATCAACATTATAAAGTATAGTTTCTTCTTTAACTCGTACCGGTTCTTTGATTTCTTCTTTAATAGGTGGGTGATATTTAAACCACTTCTCTTTAGGGAGCTCAACATGAGTAGCAAATGATTCACAAAAGGAGGCTACTATCTCAGAGTCAAGTCCATATTTAGTGCTAAACTTTTGAAAAGCATCGGTATCCATAAAAGATTTAACACAATCATACTTAAGTTTAATACCTGACTCTTTACCTTTGTCTAGTTCCCAATCTTCAGAGTTGCATTTAATTCTTTCCAAAAGATCCCACCGGAATTCAATAGTCTTCGTCATAAAAGAACCAGCACAAGAAGTATCAAGCATGGTTTGATCATTATGAGAAAGCCGAGCATAAAAAATCTGGATAATAATTTATCTTGAGAGATCATGATTGGGGCATGAATATAACATTGAATTAAGCCTCCCCCAAGCTAGAGCGATACTTTCTCCTTCACGAGGCCAAAAATTATATATATACAATTCCGATCACGATGAACTAGATGCATAGGATAATTTTTTGGTGGAACTCGAATTTCAAATGATTCCAATTCCATGATCCAATATCATCGCATAGCCTATACCATGCCAGTGCTTTTCCCTTCAAATATAAAGGTAAAATCATTCTCATAACTTGATCCCTGGGTAAACCTGCAAGCTTAAACAATCCACAAACTTGTTCCACATATATCAAGTGCATATTAGGATGTTCAGTTCCATCTCCTCCATAAGGATTAGCTAGCAGTTATTCTATCATACCCGAAGGGATTTCATATTCAATATTTTCAGTAGGTGAAGTAGGTTGAGGGGTAACTAATTGTGGTTTCGGACGGGGTGAAGATACCCCGAACAAACCCCTCAAAGGATTGTTTTCCATAGTAACAAGTGACAATAAATTTCAGCACACTACATAAATGTTTCCATACCGAATTCCACTTACCAAAAGCGCTTCACTCCCCGGCAATGGCACCAGAAAATAGCCTTGATGACCCACAAATATAGGGGATCAATTTTAGCTCCTTTCGATAAGTAAGAGTGTCGAACCCAACGAGGAATAGAAGGAAATGACAAGTAGTTATCAGTAAGGTAATGTCTACAAGTGTTGAAACTGTAAGTAGCGAGTTGTTTGATAGCAATATAATTTGTAATGAGCAAGTAACGATAATAGTAACAAGTATGTAGCAAGGTAGCCCAATCCTTTTGAGGAAAAGTACAGGCCAAAACGGTCTCTTATGATAAGCAAAGCGTTCTTGAGGGTACACGGGAATTTCATCTAGTCACGTTCATCATGTTGGTTTGATATGTGTTCACTACTTTGATAATTTGATATGTGAGTGGACCGGTGCTTAGGTGTTGTTCTTACTTGAACAAACCTCCTACTTATGATTAACCCTCCCGCAAGAATCCGCAACTACGAGAAAAATATTAAGAATAAATCTAACCATAGCATTAAACTTTTGGATCCAATCGGTCCCTTACGGAATAGAGCATAAACTGGGGTTTAAGTTTCTGTCACTCTCACAACCCACCATCTAATTGCTACTCCACAATGCATTCCTTAGGCCCAAATATGGTGAAGTGTCATGCAGTCGACGTTCACTTGACACCACTAAGGGAATCACAACATACATACTATCAAAATATTGAACACATATAAAGTTCACATGATTACTTGCAACATGATTTCTCCCGTGACCTCAAGAGCAAAGATAAGTACTCACAAATGATAAACATGCTCATGATCAGAGGGGTATTAAATAGCATAATGGATCTGAACATATAATCTTCCAACAAATAAACCATATAGTAATCAACTACAAGATATAATCAACACTACTAGTCACCCACAAGCACCAATCTATAGTTCCGGTAACAAGATTGAATACAAGAGATGAACTAGGGTTTGAGATGAGATGGTGATGTTGATGGAGATGGCCCTCCCCAAGATGGGAGAGTGGCTGGTGATGATGATGACAATGATTTCCCCCTCCGGGAGGGAAGTTCCCCCGACGGAATCGCTCCGCCGGTGGGCAAAAGTGCTCATGCCCAAGTTCCGCCCCGAGACGCTGGTGTTCCGTCTCGAAAGCCTTCTCCTTATTTTTTCTAGGTTAAAGTCACTTATATACCAGAAGATGGGCACTGGAGATGGGTCGAGAAGGGCACAACCCACCAGGGCGCGCTAGGGGGTCCTGGCGTGCCCAGGTGGGTTGTGCCCACCTGGTGGCCCCCCTCTGTTGTTTATTGGCTCCAGTATTTCTTAAATAATCCATAAAAATTCTCCGTGAAGTTTCACTTGTTTGAAGTTGTGCAGAATAGGTGGCCTGATGTAGCTTTTCCAGGTCCAGATTTCCAGCTACCAGAATTCTCCCTCTTGGTGTGTTCCTTGCAATTTATGAGAGAAAAGGCATTAGAATTACTCCAAAAAAGCATTATCATGGATAAAAACATTATAAGTAACAATAAGAAAACATGATGCAAAATGGACGTATCAACTCCCCCAAGCTTAGACCTCGCTTGTCTTCAAGCGAATACGAAAATCGAAAAACAGGTCCACATGCTTTGAGAGAGAGGTGTCGACAAAAACAAAAATACGGTCATAGAAGCATCATGTTGATTATTATGACAGCAATAAAATTAAACATAGGACTTTTATTATTGAACTTGCATCATATACTTCCCATGAATAAGTAACAATTCATCACATAATCGAAGTATGAAGCAGAAACTCTATTAGAAACCAACAATCTATGGTCCCAGTCAAATTTGCAACTACAATTCATCAACTTTTTGGGAAGGTCATGTATCGGAGCCTTTTAGGCATGTACACATACTCAACCATCATATAGTCTTCTATGATTGCTAACACTCACCTCGTACTCAAACCTAATCATATAGTACTTCCGTTGGTCTCCTTCGTATTTCGTGCCAATTTTTTACCATCATTTTAAGGAACATAATATTTATGCATGTCATAAAAATTAATGTAGTCGAAAACTATATTCAAATGTGATTCCAATGATATAATTTTTGGTGACATGCATTAATATTTTCTTAGTTAAATTTTTGGTCAAAAATTGGCATAA
Source organism: Secale cereale (assembly GCA_902687465.1). Classification (NCBI taxonomy): domain Eukaryota; kingdom Viridiplantae; phylum Streptophyta; class Magnoliopsida; order Poales; family Poaceae; genus Secale; species Secale cereale. The sequence goes on along the minus strand of LR738715.1, from coordinate 579,546,096 downwards.
AATAAAAAGGGGGGCAATAAACCAGGACGCGGGCAACATGATCATTTTTTTCTTGGGTTACTGTTGATGGCATTTGTATTTAAATATTGACGGAGTGGAGTACTATTCTTTATCTTAGCCTCGTAGGGCTCTCCCAGTGCCTACGCTCGCCTCCCCGCCTCGCCCACTGGATACCGCCATGGATAATCCCTTAGATCCCAGGATCCCGCGGGCTGCCCTCTCGCTGCGGCCCGCAGCACTGCCGCCTTTGAGCGAAACCCACATGTGTTTTAGAGGGGATCCGTTGCTTTGGAATCACATATCGATGCCGGAGGACATGCCAGGGTTGTGTTTCAGGTGGTGGGCAGCAAGGGCAAATCAGATCGAGGAAGCGTCACATCAATTGGAGTTGCGCCTGGTGAAGCACAAGGCGGAGGCGCAAGTCGATCTCAAGGGAGAGATGCTGACGGATGTCATCATCTGGCAACGTCGTGTTGATTTCGAGCTAGGGCTAATGGCAGAGATCATATTCACGTAGTTAACTATGGAGGAAAGAATGTGCATGCCTGCGGGATGGGATGAGCAGTCGGTGCAACTATTCAAATGGGCGGTAGGAGAAGCCAATCGTGAAGCCAGCTGCGGCGGCGGTGCTGGGGATGCATCGTAGGTGAGGTGAGTTTCCCTCCTTCTCCGCCAGCCATGCAGTGACCAACTCGGTTACTGCTATAGTGAACTTGCGGCGCCCTGGCGGTTTCCAACCGTGACAATCACTCCATCTATATGTATTGTATTCCTGTGAAAATACTTGGTCGTTTGAAAAATATGGTAATTGATTTATCACTAGTTTTTGACTGCTTTGTCGTCACAATCACCCGAAGCCACAACCAGAAGTCTCCATCGCGTAATTCTTACGGTTGGTCGCACCAACAGATGGTCGGTCGGACCCGCGACACGCATCGGCTTGGTCTAACATGTACGACCAGTTACATCACTGACTTGTGCGACCGCATTTGAGCAGTAGTACTTGAATTTTGTGTTCCAGCTAACTCATCGGGAGCCGTTTCAGGCCTCGACCATCAATTAATCTTTAGCTTGTTCCCATCACATTCCGAAGTAGTACTACCATGCTATAATTAAGTGCAAACCTGCTCACACCTAGTACGTATCAAACCCGACCGTGTTCCCACCATGCAGGTTTTAGTATTAGTGCAGTACTAGGCTATAAAAAGGGGAACTATACCTAGGCGAAAATCACTCTACCTTCCTCCTCATAAGTATTTATTGTTCGTCTGTCCTTGCAATGGATGGTGTGTAGAGCTCTAGGTCGAGAACTACTCGTAGCAGCGGAGCAGCAACCAAGGCCGCGGAAAAAAAAGAGGGCTCGCCGCCTCACAGAGCCCTCGAAAGATCACTCACGGGCAGGCGAGGGCTCCCAGGAGTGCCCTAGCTGCAGAGGAGAACATACCGAGCTGGCGGTGCTGGAGTCGTTATCCCTCGACATCATGCCCAATCAGCTCAATAAGCAGAAGGAGTTCATCAATGGCTTGGTGGAGCTGCTAAAGGAGAGCCTCGGCGACATGCTCGCTAAGCTCAATAAGCGGGAGGAGTTGATCGCCGGCTAGATGATGCAACTAAAGGAGAGCATTGCCTCGGGTAAGAAGGCGGCCGGAAAAATCCTGCAACTTAAGGAGGAAAATGCGAAGCTCCCCCATGAGCTCGACCTACTGGAGGAGGAGAACGTCGGCTGGAAAGAGCTGCATGAGAAGAGTAGTTCCTCTATGAAGATGTTGCACGCCCTCATCATGGAATAGAAGGAGGAGTTCGCGAAGCTCCGCATCGAGCACCCGGTTGCTGTCAAGGTACGTAATGCGGCCGTGGAAGAGATGATGAAGGCTCGCGTCGAGAAATCCCGTGTCATGGACAGAATGAAGAAGATGGTGGAGGAGACGAGCGAGGAGATGAAGGTCGTGGAGGCGATGAAGAAGCAGTTAGGACTCCGCGGTCAACTCTTCATGAAGTAGAGAGCAATCACGTGTCTGCGTCTTCCTTCTTTTTTTTGGGGGGGGGGGCAATCTTCCTTCTTCTTTTGCTCATGTGGTTCTTCTTTGCTTCGGGTGTTTCACCACATGTGTCACGTTCTCTGCGAGCCACGAAAGAGAACAATGTTATTCCCTCCGTTTTAGTTTACAAGTCCTGCGCGTATACCTAGGTTGCCAATTTTATCATCGTAATATAAACTATATAACACAAAAAATATACCATTGGAAAATAGAATATCTATAGTTTACAATGGTATGTTTTTTAATATATGACTTCTATTAGGTTGGTCAAATTGATGACTTAGGGGTACGTGCACGCCTTGTAAACTGAGAGAGAGGGAGTAATGATGAGCAACGTTGTGGGATCACCATGTCGCAATGGGCTGCCATGTTTCGCGCTCCTCCGTCGTACTAGTCCTACTCCACTGGAAAGTAGTAGTATACCACATGGTTCTTTGCTCCTCCTCAGGTCGTCAGCAACATTTATACGAGCAGTCAAATCACAAGGCCCCACCTTCTAGCAGTAATGAGCCATCAAATCACAAAGGCCATCGCCTCTCGTGAAACCGACCAAGCGAGACTGCCCCAACCTCTAGCCTTTTAAAAATACTTTTGTACAGTAGCAGTATCGATGGATTGCGCCACGGAGCAAAACTAACAAGATGAAATTAAAGAGAAAATGAGGTACATATAGAGAGCGCTCGTCACCAAATTATGCATATAATACTATTAAAAACTAGTACGTGCTTAGATGGGGTGCATACTGAAGAGTTAAAGTAACAAGAAGGAGCATAAAATAGTTCTGCTGGGGGCTCAGCAAAACACACCCCTCAAATAAAACTAAGCACACTGAAATTAAACTAAGCAACTAATCCGGTAGACACTGTATTAGAACCACCATGAGAAATGATGCTGCCACCTTACTCGGGGCTCCTCGTCCACGTGCTCGACTTCGTCCTTGTCCCTCTTCCTCTTAGCCGATACTTCTTTGCTTGAACCGCACACTTGGCTTCCGCTCTTCGTCCAACCCTTGTAGATATTGAAACAAAGGTAGGCATCCATTGCAGCGTAGTGGATGTATTTTATATCTAGTACATTCCACATCCATGCAAGATGAAACTTGGGCGAAGGTTTCTTCAGTTTACCGTAGGAAGGATCAACCATGGCTCCTGCCAGAGTCAACATTGAAGGATGATCGGAGGACACCAGGAGATTCCTCTGGAGGTCGAAGGGCTGGCCTAGAACGAGGCCTATCCGACTCAAGACTCTTTTGTCGTTCGGAAAGTCTATAATAACAAGTTTGACTTTGCCGTCCGCGAGGAAGTTCTTAAATTCCTCGCACTCAACATCGGCATGGCATATGTGGTAGACCAAGCACAAGTTATGCACGCAAACCTGGATCACAGCGGGCTTCTTCCTCTCTTCCTCCTTTAGATCCTTCTCTCTTCCCAGGACTGTGGTGTACTCAACATCTAGCCCAGTGACCCACTCATCACCATTTGATTTTTCGAACATGCTTCTGAAACGAGCAAGGCATCTTTTCACCATCGCAGAAGAATGGGGGTAGATGACGTCGAACTCATCGCCGGTGATGGTTGTAACCTTGTACTCACTGAAGATCATGGAGATTTGGGATGTCATGGATTTGGGAGGAGGCTTAGGATTAGTGGAACTGTTGTAATGTGAAAGAACGGGATGACTAGGAGTGAACTATTGTAATGTTAAAGGATGGCCGAGATGAGTAGCAGCGAACTACTAGAGGTTTTCCAATTGTAAAAATGTTGAGTTGAGAGTGCAAACAGCAGGGTAGTGGCTTGCCCGGTGGATAAATGGATTCATGCATAGTATTATGGAGGGCCAACTAGATGTCATGTCTACTAGAAGCCCAATTAAATGGCTTCATGAATCTGCGTGTTTGCACGTCAAGCGTAGAGAATATTACACGTGATATGGAGCATTCCATGCTCCCATGATACGGGCTTCCGAGAGCCCTTGGATCTATGATCGAACGGTTGCATGGCGTGATTCTAGACCTATGGGTGAATATCCTATCCTGGAGGGTTATTCTGCAAATTTTTAGTAACTTAGCATGCAATCGTTTGATCTCAGATCCAAGGGCTATCAGCAGCCCGTATCATGGTCGCGCCTACTAGACCCGTCGCCTCGCTCACGCGGTCGCGCCCTTGGAGATTTCAGACGGGTATAAATGAGCCTCGTTTTGCCTACTTCGCATGCATGAAACTACTTCCTCCATCCAGGTGCCTTAGGCTATCTGATGTTGGCATGTCATACATAGTCATCACTTAGTCATTCATACAACAAGGTTAGCTATAAGGTTGGCTATAAGAGTATTTTATTTTACTTCTCTCTATCTCTTTTTTCATAGTATTTATTGCATTTGCCAAGGAGTAAGGAGTACAGTACTTGGCACCTGTATAGTCCCTCCATTTCAGTATACAGGTCCTGTGTGTATACCTAGGTTGCCAATTTTATCATCGTAATATAAATTATATAACAAAAAATTATACTGTTTGAAAATAGAATATCTAAAGTTTACAATGGTATTTTTTTGTAATATATGACTTCTATTAGGTTGGTCAAATTGACGACTTAGGGGTATCCGCACGCCTTGTAAACTAAGAGGGGGGAGTACCATGGAGGTGGTCAGGAATCGGGAGACTCACGCCAGTCGTAGCACCGCAGTAATAATGATTATGGCAAGTCAAATCACAGGGCCCCACCTGTCCATTAGTAACGAGCTGTCAAATCACACAGCCCTACATTTGTAGCAGCCTACTCCCTCATCTTCTCACCTCTCTATCAAATCGACTAGGCGGAACTGCCCCGCCTACCACGCGGGAAAAGCCTCGCCCTCGACTTTTAAATATAATTTTGTATCCATGGATTGCGCCATGGATCAAAGCCTCAAGAATAGGGTGGTACACATGTATGCAGCACACTCCTCGCGTTCGCGTCGCACCCCAGACGGTCAGCGTGTCGGTCTGGCACACCACTCTCTGAATGGAACGCGCATCGTATTGCGTTTGCACACACATGTGGGACCGCGATTGAGAACCGACTTTAGGCACACCCCCCGTCCCCGCAAGTCGGATGAGTTAATAGAAGAGAGAGATGAGCGATTGTACTGGAGCAGTGTTGTAAACACGTCGGAGCCTGGATCATCCCTGCACGACACGGGAGATCAGTTTGTCCATGCATGTGAGCAGACGGCTAGATTTATTATCGTCTACATATCGTGCAGGTTGTGTTGTACAGGGCTGTAGTTCTGATGAGAAATCTAAAAAAAGGTTTCTTGTCATCTCGTAATATTAGGTGTGATGTGTGCTTCGGATCACTTCAAGGGTTAAACAGCAACAAATGTGTTCCTCCAAGGCGCTGGTCATTGGGGGCACATGCACGAAGACTACTCGGTTGCCATCTAGGTCAAGCCGACTATGTTAATTAGGACATCTATCAATTGACCCCTTTTCTATGAGTTTGTCTTTAATTTGAGGTTTGATCCTTGTCTAGTTTGTCCGTCAGGATTCATGTTGTCTCCATGGGGCAGTGAGGTTATGGTTTCTTGTCATGTGGCATTTTTCATGTTATATGTTAATCCGGTGCACTTCAAATCAAAATGACGACAACCTCGCTTCCGGGGCACGTGCATGAAGACTTCTCGACAGTCATTGACGAGGCCAAGCCGTCTCCGGTAGATAAAACAAAACTACTCCAATATATAGGCAGGAGCCTCCGCGCATGCTTTCTAGTGTTGCTCTCTTCACACTCTCTCGTCATCTCCAGATCTAAACACGACAGCGGTGGCCACACTCTTTCTCTGCTCGCCGCTGGTCACAGATTTGGCCGGATCCCCTCCGCCGGGGAAGGTGAGAAGGTGCAATGTTCACGCGGTCGTCCTCCGCGACGGCTCTTACCCACTTTCGTCGTGTCCCGGTCAGCGTGCCTTGTTGTTCTCTTCCATGCAGCGGCGGCTAGGGAGGGCCTCCGACCCCTTCTTCCACGCTGTCATTGTGTGGGCAGATCCGGCCTCCCACCGCCAACCTAGCGACATCCTGGTGACCCTCAGGTATAACTTCCTTCGAAACCGGCCTTGCTCTCCTGCCCCAGCTCCTCACGTCACTGCATTTGTATCTTTTACTAGATAGGATCGATCGGCTCTTCAAAAGTCACCTAAATTTTTACTGTTAAGAGGTAAAACTACTTCATGTAGTCGAATCTAGTACTACTTGGTTCAAACAGAGAAGAAAGGGGGTGGGGTGGGGGAAGATTTGGTAGCAGAATCCAGGACTTGGTCGAAAGAGGAAGTAATGGGGGTGAAAAGTAGCAGAGACTGGCTATCCTACTAGTCTCTTGGTCTAATAAGGAAATAAAGGGAAACGCAGTACAAACTCAATATAAACCGATCTATTGGTTGAAAAAGGAAAGAAAGTGGGGACTGGGGGACAAGTCAACAGAGTATGTCCAGCACTAGATTTGCTAGCCTCACACAGTTTAAGGTGGCTACAAAAATGGGACCAACCCAGATATCCTGTTTGGATGTTTGTTGCCCCGAGCTCCTCTTATGTAATGCCACTGGTAAAATGTAGCAGTCCCACTTTTAAAGTAATGACACATTAAACCAATGTTGTTTTCAATGTAATGCCTCCAGCAATATGAATCAATGGCACTGTTTTTCATGTCCTACTAATTTTTTCATTAAGATGAGTTGCTTCTTTTCGTTAGAAATGCAACTGTCCTGGTCCGCCTACTCTCCCGTGCCCAAATACCAACTCTTTAGCAGCTATTAATGTAATGTTGCTGGTAAAATGAAGCAATGGAACCATTAAAGTAATGTCGTATTTAACGGTTGTCATAGTTAATCCTAATGCCGACACTAATATATAGCAATGCTGCTACTTTATAAATTGCTACTGTCCTTGTAGGATCGTCATTCAGATAAGGAACATGCTTCTTTTCATTTGATGTATGTTTCATCACTTATTAGTCACCCTCCTTTCCACCTTTTTGTTTAAACAGAGATATACATTTCACGCTTGATCTTAGTTGAACTGCACAAAATGATATCCAAATTATAGTTGAACATTCCAGGAGCTTCACGACCAACCTTGAGGTTGCTCTATTTTATTGCAACTAATGAAGAAGAAGCTGCTAGCTCATGGGACCAAGTACTTGCTAACTGCATGATGCAAACTTTGCTTAACTTTAGGTGAACTGCACAAAAAGGTCCCATGAATTGAATCATCCATGTTGGCGACTGGTGTCACCCCTTTTACGATGGCGTTGACTGCAGATATGGTTCCCATCACCAGGTATGTTCCTTTTTGGTCCAACCGTTTGCCGAAGATCCTGCATGTTGACTCTGCTCTTGTGCTACTGTTTTTACACTACCATGATAAAGCATTAATGCTATTATTTTCACCTTAATCTAGTGGCACTATTAATTTGAGGCAATGTTTTGGCACTGCTAGTGCCACTGATTTTTTTATATCAAAAGAGGGGTTTCCTCCTATTTCATTAAAGATACCCAACCATAGAGAACCATTATCCAACAACATCTCGGTGTAAACGGGCAATTATGCAACTACTACTAGAACGGACTAAGTACTAGCACGAGAAAAGTTCGCCACATAAGCTTGGCAGGTAGGGGGACACAGCAGTAGCTCGACCAAGTTTGGATTACAACCCAAATGCTACCACAGAAACATCAGGGGGGAAGATAGGGACTAAAAGAGCTAACTTCATCATCCCAGTCTAAGTACCCCCGGCCTCCATCCTTGGGACGCACGGTACACCTTGTAATGCTCGGGGACACACCCGCCGGTGGTGGTTACTCCTGGCGGGATCTAGACTAGCCCCACATATCAATACTAGTCTTTTCTGCGCACTTTGCCATCACTCGTGCGCACCCGGGACCAACTTCCGGTCGGTCACCCATCCTGAAACTACTCCAAGCTGAGCACGCTTAACTTTGGAGTTCTATCCGAATGGGCTCCCGGAAAAGAAGGAATTCCTTATTGATATGAGTAGTCTATCATCCCTATTAAGCCAGACTATCACATACACCCCCACTCAGAGGAACCGACGTCCTCGTCGGGCCACGGGAACATTCCCTCTTGGTACATACATCTATGCTTCCAGTCCGGTACATGTTCCATGTCGTGTGCCATGACGGGTCACAAACGTCATGAATAACATGACCGTACACCTGTCCGCAAACATCCGTGTAACCACGAGGGTCGGCACTGATACCAACTTGTCACGCCCAAGATGCGATTCTATCCCGATCACGTGATACACTCGTGATTGGGGCACAACCGCATTTCGGGCGCTTAGCAAGATGGATATCATTACATCGTACCATTACATAAATACATGGGTATACAACAATTCATACAAGTCACATGAATACAACAACATCAATACAAGACATCCGACTACGGATGCAAACATGTAAAACACAACGACATCCATCTACTATCCCAGGCTGCCGATTAGGAACCTAACCCAAGATCGACGAAGAAGAAGAAGAAAGAACTCCAACATAAGTAACATCGCTCTCACATCAAGTCATCGGAAACCTGCACCTGCAACTGTTGTTGTAGTATCTGTGAGCCATGAGGACTCAGCAATCCCATAACCATGGGTATCAACACTAGCAAAGTTTAAAGGGTATGAAGAGGTTAAGTGGTGAGGTTGCAGCAGCGGCTAAGCATATGTATGGTGGCTAACTTACAAGTACCAGAATAAGATGAGCATCTAAGCAAACGGTCGCAAAATAGTAATGATCGCTAATGATCCTAAACTACCTACGAGTCAAACATAACCCCACCGTGTTCTCTTCTCAAAATGAAAAGAGACGGTCACGGTTACCCACGCGGTTTGTGTTTTTTATTTCGGATCCTCTGTCAAGTTTTCTACAACCAAAACATTAACAAATTCCAATCTGCCACATAACCACGGGCACAGCTTTCGAAAGATCATAACCCTGCAGGGGTGTCCCAACTTAGCCCATCACAAGCTCTCACGATCAGCAGAGGTAAAAAAACCCATATCTTAGGGACAACCCAATCAGACTCGGAATCCTGGTGCACAAGACATTTCGACAATGGTAAAACAAGTTCAGCAAGACCTCCCGGTGTGTTGACACCCTGATAGTAGCCGTGCGTATCTCGGCTCAGACCACGACCGGATGGGACAGGCTACGAGTAAAACCAATCCTCGAGTTTCCCCGTGGTGGCCCCACAGCCTGCCCGTTTGGGACCAACACCATCAGCACTGGCCCCTCCTTATATGTAGAAGAATCCTCGGGTAGCGCTAACTCCCTATGCAATTTAATTAATTACTTAAGTTTTTATTATGTTGCAAATTAAAAACCAAAGTTGGGCCTTGCTGGAGGAGTTTTATTCGAAGTGAATTGTCAAGGGGTCCCCATATACCCAACCGTGTTAGGAATGTAAAATCAAGGAACATAACGCCAGTTTATCAGTTCTTAAGGCGGCATGAGTGGAACAAAATACCGAGCAAAAGGCCAAGCCATCCACCCATTCCCAAGTATATAGGTGTGTTAATTACAGTAATAGATATTGTGATATTCCCAAAGACAGGTTCCAACATGGAGCAAACTTCTTCTTCACCTGCAACTAAAAACGCTATAAGAGGGGCTGAGCGAGCGGTAACATAGCCAAACAACGGTTTGCTAGGATGGTGTCAAAGGTTAGAGGGTGTTTCATGGCAACAAGGAGAGGCTGACATCAAATAGATAGGTAGCACGACATATAGCGTTAGCATCGAGACAACTGGCATGGCAATGATAGTAATGAGATCCAAGGTGACAATCATCTTGCCTGAGACCCCGCAAGGAAGAAGAATAAGTCCATGAAGAAGACGAAGAAGAAGCCACGAAGACGAACCAAGTGTAGTCGAACGAATCCCCACGATCGCAATGAAACAAGCACTAACGAGAGGAAGCAAACAACACGGTAAACACACAACACATAACAAGGCATGATGCTCAACCAAGTATGATGCATGACAAGGCTACATGATGAAAATCATGGCAAGAGATGATTCAAACAAGAACACACATCAAGGCAAGTTTAAATGAGGCCGGAGACAACATATAACAATTCCGGTAAGTCCTCATATGCAAATTTCGAAATTGGTCCAGAATTGAACAAACATTAAGTTGAAGTTGTTAAACAGCAAGTTAAGATGCACCATGATGATCTACTCGAAATTCTAGTCAAGTTACATATAAAGTTCATTTAATTCGGAACTACGGCCTAGAAGATATGAGCAAAACAAGTCAAGCATGTCATTGATGCAAAACGCATCCAAACATCAAGCGAACACACTCCAAACAGGTATATAACATGATATTATGCATCTACATGCAAAAACACACAAGTTTCATATAGGACACGCTCAAAACGGAGCAACGGTTCATCACATACACACGAAGCAAGTTTGAAACACAAACTGTCCAAAACAGCAAGTAGGCATATAGTTGACATCAAAACAACATGATACAATAACCTTTCATGGCAACAAAGGGCATGGCAAGCATGTACATGTCAAGCACTACAAGCATGATCACTGAGCTACTACCAAACACCACTAGAACATGCTCAAAAACATCATGGCAAGATTGCAAAAGATAACAGATTCACACACTTAGTGAAATAAACTAAACATGGCAGCAACAACGACAAGTAGGCATGTTTGCAAGCTTGTGCAACTCATCTCAAAGCATATCATGGCATGTGAGTATAACCAACAGCAAGAGGACATGTTTATGAAGCTACTCATGGCAAGAACATGGTCATAGGATACATAGAACAATAGCTATTCACATGGCAAAACTGAACTTGCTGATAACAGGCTGACAGAAACATTTTATAGCAATTTGAGAGTATGAACGCAACAAGCTACAACACGTCATAAATGCAAACAAGGGCATAGATGGATAGAGCATAACATGGACATCAAGACATGTTCACTGGATATTCTAAAACATGCATGGATTTAAGTGGGGCATCAAGCAAACATGGCATCAGGATATAACAGTTTCAGACTTAGCAGTTTTAACAAGTCACAGAAAATAACAAACAGCGAGTAGGTCACTTTGCAAGCTTGTTCCACTCACCACAAGGCATATCATGAAAAGTGGATTGCACCACTGCAAAGATGACATGATTGTGCTTCTAAAACATATTGACATGTAGCTCAAACAAAAATTACACATAAAGATATGAAAAAGACAAATCAGCATATTATAACAAGTTTCAGCACTTAACAGCCACATGTACTTTTGCAACAGAGATTAACATGGCAATATGGCATCTAACATGAATGCAACAACCACCATCATGTAGAGCACTTCACAATGAACATTTTGACATATCATACACTCCATTTGGACCAACATGCACAGAGTTACACCATGTTAAACATGCATACATATTGTTGACAGAAAACAAGGACTTGACAGTAACATCACATAGCAGTTTTGCAACGAAGATTAAGGCATCAAGATGGATAGTAACATACATGCAAATGCAACTAACATGTAGAGCACTTCAAGACGAACATTTTGACATATCATTCATCATCATTGCACAAACGAGCACCAAGATATCATCATGCAAACATGCATACAAATTAGGGTTTTTTGGGGACTGTGGAAAAACACAGCACC
>LR738715.1:579515143-579534246 GCA_902687465.1 Secale cereale | reverse complement strand
GGGGGTTCTAGCGAACATGTCCGTCGGTGGCGCGCGTGGGCCTACTGGCAGTGGCACAACAGTGGGGAGGGCGGACATGTCCGGCCGCATAGGACATGTCCGGCGTCTGGGCAGAGGAGGCCGGCGGCAGCGGCTCCTCTCCGGCGAGGACATGGTCATCGGCGAGCTCACGGTCTCCGGGGAGGCGAGGGAGAGTTGGATCCGGGCCCTCCTGGCCGGATCCGGTGACGGCGGGGGAACGGCGTGGGTCGGAGGCGGCGGATCCGGCCGCTCCCTGGCAGGATCTGGCCGATGCAGAGGTCCGGCGGGGCGGAGCTCCATGCGGAGGACGGTGACGAGACGAGATCACGGCGGGGTCTGACGGTGAGGGAACTCTGGTGACGAGGCGGGGGTTCGTGGAGCAGGGCGACGGCGCGGTACCGGAGACCCGGCGGGTGGCGACGGACGCACGTTTGGAGGAACTCGGCGGCGGAGGCAGGCACACGCAGCTCGGGCTGCTCGGAGCGGGGCGGCTTGGGCGCCGCCCGGTTCGGCCCGGGGGCGGGCCTTGGCTGGGCCCGACGGGCCGGCAGTGGGAGGTGGGAGAGAGAGGGATGTGGCTATGCCACATGGCGGTGTGGGAGTGGTGGATGGTGGCGCTGGGCTGATGTAGCGGGTGCGTATTGGTCGCGCGCGGTGGCGGCGCTGATGTGGCGGCGGCGCTGTTAGGGATTGGCGGCGACAAGTGGCGGGCGGCTGGCGGCGCCCGATCCGAGGGAGGAGGATAGGGGGCTAGGATTTGCCAGTTTAGGAAGGGCTAGGCGGTCTATTTATAGTATGGGAAGGCTAGGAATAGGGGTTTTTAGTCCGTTTCGGACCGTACGATTTCGATCGTGCGGCTCCGAGCGGAGGAGGGGGTAGCTGGGCCTAGGTGGGGGTTAGTGGGATGTGTAGAGAGAACAAGGGCTGAGAGGAGAGGAGATAAGTGCAGCCCGGGAAGGTTTTAGGTGACCGAAAACGTCCGACGTTTTATCCGGCGATAATGTCGCTATAATTTAACGGTTTGGCTATCAAACGGACTCTGAATGCGACGAAATTTGACAGGCAGTCTACCTACACTATAATAAGACCACACGCCAAGTTTCAACCCATTCCGAGAACATTTTCTGGACACTTATAAAATAAATATTTGGAGGTGCCGCGGGCGCGTGCGAGTGTGTGTGGGCTCAGAACGGACAACGGAGAGGACGAGGGAACTCGTACCGGTGCAAGTTTTGAAAACGATGCTGATGACATGCACATGATGACATGGCAAAATGCAACACGCAAGCAAATGACATGGCAACGGCAGCGAATAACTGGAAGACACGTGGCACATTGGTCTCGGGGCATCACAACACTCCCCTACTAACAAGAGATCTCGTCCCGAGATCTTAGGAACGAGACGGAAGGGAAAAGGCCGAAGGTGAAACCAAAGAACCTTGAGAGGTTGATCCACTTGAAAGGAAGAATACAACGGAGATGAACGGCATTGAGAAGGTCCGTTACAAAAGAGGAACAAGGAACATTATGAGAACCTTGATGGTAGAAAGACATGAAACAAGAGCTGAAGAAACAAGAATGAATTCGAAACCACTCCGGTTAACAAGAGATAGAAAGGAATTTGAATGAAGGAATTAGAGCAGCACTCCGGCTGAAAATTGACGGAAAAGGGCATGAAATTGAGAAGGTGAAATAATTCTTGACAAGAGAAAGAACACAATGCCTCTGGAAGAATTGAGAAGAACGGAGAAGATGATGACAACTTTCATCATGAATGAATTTGAAAGCATCCTTAGAAGGAAGGATTGAACGGAATTATTGAGAAAATCAACAACAAAAGAATATGCTTTTGTGGACTTATGGAAAACATCTCAAAGCTTGAGGTGAATTATGCCGCAGTGAAAAGATGGATAGCCGAGGACCAAGAAGGAAATGCAAAACTTCAATTCAAAAGAATACGGAGAATTATTTGCACTTCACGACGCAAGAAAGAAGAATACTTGAGCTTGATCCAAAAGAATTTGATGAACACATGAAGAATGATTTGAATCGCGATGAACCACCATGAAGAACTCTGGTAACGAAAGGATGAAAGAATAAGAATAAGTCCTTGCGATGATTTAGACGGAGGTTCCGACAAGATGGCCGAGGAAACTTGAACTGCAGGAAAGAAAAGAATAAAACACTTGGGACTAGATTTATTCATCAAGAACAAACTCCGAAGGAAGGGGTTACTCAACTTGACGAGAAAGAATAAGAATTATGTTACGCTCATCCTCCATCAATTAAATTGATGAAAGCAATGGACTCGCATACTACTTATTCTCGTTGAAATTGTTTAACCGAGGGATATAGCGCAAAACTCGAGAAAGTCTTTGTGAACCACCGGTAGGATTGGAAAGAACGAATGAGTTGATGTGATAACCAAGGAAAAGAATTCTTGAACGAACCATCGTAAGAACTAAAACCGAGTGAATACAAGAGAATGAATCACCGGAAGAATAAAGAACTTGAGGGAATTTAGATCAAAGAGAATGGAGAGATCGCGGACTGATTAAGAGTACTTGAACGAAGCACCGGAAGAATAAGGAGACGAACGAAGAGGCATCAATTGAGAATATTTGGAGGACGAAGTTGAAAACTGAGAACGAAGAAATCTTCTCAAATGATGGCCTTCGGAGGATCATAAAGGAAAGAATTCATGAAATGCTTCGGATGGGTAAGGAAAAAAGTTTATGATAGCGAAAATATTCGAGAGGATAACATGAAGCTAGAACCACGAATCTTCAAGAGACCGGTCAAGATTTATAGTAAAACTCTTCTTCGGTCTTCAAGTGTTGAGAATGGCGACGAGAAACAATACCAAAATTGTTGAGATACACCGGAAGAATAAAAAGAGGAAAGGTTGAGCCAAACATGAAAATAATTGAAAGCAATCTTGGAGAAGGCATATGACTGATGGAATCCATACTTGTGTCACAATTGAAAAGAATTTCAGAATACTCCGGGAAATTAGAAGAGTCAGGTAATATCCTGGGAAAAACCTGTGGGTTATGAGCCCACCGAAGAGAAAACATCGTTGGAAAGGATTGAAAAGGAGATAATGCACCGAAACAATTAAAAGACCCGAAGGGGGTGGCAACCTCGAATTAATTGAATGTAAACACGAATCTCTTGAGATGTCTTCAGAACTCCAGAACGATGAAATGGCAAGAGGTGAAGGAGCAAGGGGAAAACATATGAGCCAAGGGAAAAGAATATGAACAACACCGAATACTTGAATTGAATCCATCTGAGAAGAAAAAGAGATGAGGAATGATGAACAAGATGAGAAATCACCGGTTAAAATAACTGATGAAAGGAATTCAAAGACTTCGCATGAGCAGAATGGATACTTGATTAAGGACTCCGTGTCACATCCCTAGCTTTACTTTGCCCAAGGATAGTTTTGCCTGTGCATCATGTTTAAAATTTTGTTAAACTTGAAATGGGGATGACTAAACCCTAGCACCTAATCAAAGCAATTAGGTTTAACCTAAAAATATTTTCATTAAACCCAAAAATTGCCTTCAGTAATGTTTGATAATTTTGGCAAGGGTTTTGGTCCAAACCAAAAATATTGAACATTTATGGGGAATTGTTTGGGCTGTGATTAATTCACTAATGTATTTGAGTTGGAGCAAATAAATCCTATAATTATTTTAATGCTCCAATTATTCTGAAAACATTTTGTGGAGTTTTGGAATAATCCATATTGCATCCACAAATAATTTCAGAAGCAACAAAAATGGTTTAGTATTAGTACTAAATCAAAATAGAGCAAAACAAATAGAAAACAGAAACTAATTTAGAAAAGGAGAGAGAGAATGGAACCTCACCTGGGCCTTACCTGGCAGAAGAGGCCCAGCCCACCAGGGGCTGTGTGGTCTTCTTCCTCCTGCCAGGAGGACAGGCAGGTGCGTGGCGAGCGCGCCGGCGACGCCTTGCCACCTCCTCCCTGCCTGCTTCCCTCCCCGACGCCCTGGACGAGCGCCACGACACCCCTGGAACCCCCACAAACCTCCCCGTGCTTACTCCCTCTCCTCTGTCTCTCTCCCCCGCTTCCCATGCGCGCGGCCGAACGCCACCATCGCCGCCGCTCGTCGTTACCACGGCCACAGCCTCCCCCTCGCCCCTCCGACGAGCCCCTTAGCTCCGTCGTGCCACCCTCTCCCTCTCCTTCATGTCACGCGGCGCCAGGAGCTCCCCCTCACCCGTAACGCCGTCGATCCCCTCTTCTGCGTCCGGTGAACGTCGTCGACGATTCGCCGCCGACTGGACCTCCTCGAGCCCGCTGATCTCCTATTCGACATCGCCGTGAGTCCCTGCGTCGAACCCCCCTCTTCCCCGTTGCATTTGCACGCCGCACCACTCAAGCCCGACTGCGCCGCCGCCTGAGCTCACCGGCGATGACGCTCCGGTGACCATTCGGTCCCGAGCATGCGCCCAACGTGCTCGCCACAACGCGTAGATGCCGCACGTGCTAACCCTGCATCCCCTAGGCCGCCGCAGCCGTTTTCCCCTCTCTGCCCGAGCTCCGGCGCCGCCGCGAGCTCGTTTCCGACGAGCTCCAGCCACCCCAGCTCCTCCCGCTTGCGGGGATGGGTGCGGGCGAGCAAGGGCTACGCCCTGGTACCCTCAGCAAGCAAAAACGTCGTCTGTAGCGCGAGCCCGAGCAACTCCGGCGAGCCTCCGCCGTTCTTTTGGTCGCCGCCGGCCTGTCTCCGGCGACTGCCAACGTGGCCACTTAATTAGGGACTAATTACCCCACTAATCACCCCTAGAGCCACTAACACATGGGCCCCGCACACTTAATTAAGCACTGTTTAGTTTAAGTTAACCACAGTGGCCCCACGCGTCAGTTTTGACCGTGCTGACGTGCGCATTGACTAGGCCCACATGTCAGCGACCCTAACCAGCCCTGGGTCACTGACCAATGGGTCCCACGCGTCAGGTTTGACCTTGGCCGACCCGTTGACTAGGTAACGTTAGAATGACACAGTGCTGATGTCATAAATTCTTATCTAGAATTTTAAATAAATCAGAAATGATTTATTTATTTCAGAAAATATTCAAAACTTCTAAAAATCATATAAAATCAACCGTAGCTCAGATGAAAATAATTTATATATGAAAAATGATCAGAAAAATATTAGGAATCTGTTTATGGCACTTTCATGCATGTTTGAACAAGTTAAGCCTGCTGATCCGGTCAAATCAATTAAATGGCATTTAAATAATCACATATGAAGTTTGAATTTGAACCTTTGGTTCAAACCAACTTCATTTAACATGGTTGCTAGTTGCATTAGCTCAATCAACAGCATATTGCCATATCATGATCATGCATCATATTGTCGCATTGCATTGATTGTGTTCTCTCTTGTTTGCCGGTGCTTGTCCCCTTTCAGTAGACGTGTTCCGACGATGAGTTTGATGACACCGATGAAGACCCAATGTTATCTTCAGAAGTGCCAGGCAAGCAAACCCCATTGAACATTCCGATACAATCCCACTCTCTCGCTCTTGCTCTCATTACTGCATTAGGACAACAACGCTTCAACTGTTACCTACTGCGGTAGTTGAACCCCTTTCCACTGCATGACCCGTCATTGCCACAATAAATAGTTGAAACCCACTAGCATGAGTAGGAGTTGTTTGAGCCATGTTGTTCCTACTCATTCATGCTTTCTGGTTATGCCTGCTATTGCTTAGAGTTGTGTCAGGTCTGATTCATCGGGGATGAATTGGAAGGGTGATGAACATGTCCCACTGTGTGTGAGCTAAGTGTGTGAATACGATTTGGTAAAGGTAGCGATGAGAGGCCATGTAGGAGTACATGGTGGGTTGTCTCATTGCAGTCGTCCTCAGGAACTGAGTTCTGTGTTGGTTGATCCATGACCAGTTAGTACCATGCATTGGGCCCGAAACCAATGGACCCTCTCGACTTATTAACTGCCCTTGTCCTTTGTCCAGGAGTTGCAACTAGTTTCTGGTGCTTGTAGTTTACTGGAGGTCATGCGCAGCGCTGACCCTCGGGTGGGCTGTGACGCGGCAGGTACGTGCCACGGTGTACCGATCGCCCGTTTGGTGATGCGGGAGCCCTGTACACATCGTTTGGGGCCGTGAGCGACACCCCGGCCGGATCTCCCCACGGATGGAACCCAAATAGGCGATAAACCTGGACGAGAGACTTGTGTGGTTAGTCAGGTCGTGGCCGGCACCCTCGCCAGGCTTCCGCTTGATGGTTGCCAAGATACATGACGTGTACATGGCGGTAAGTGGCGAGAGCGTGTGTGAAGAAGTACACCCCTACAGGGTTATATATAATCTATTCGAATAGCCGTGTCCGCGGAAATGGATTTCTGGGTTACCTCTACAGTTCATAGACAAGTGGAAGTGGATACTCTAAAACACGCATGATAAGCGTGAGTGCTATGGATGGCCTTCTCGTAGGGAGACGGGAGCGGATCCATAGTGGTGTATTGATTGGTGAATATGTGGACTCGTGTGCGCCACCTCAAAAGAGTTACTTGCAGTCGTAGTTTAGGATAGCCACCGAGTCAAAGCTGGCTTGCTGCAGTCAAACTCCACCACCTCTTTGTTGATACTGATGCATATGTAGCTAGTTCTGATGTAAGTCTTGCTGAGTACCTTGTACTCACGTTTGCTTAATTTATGTTTGGAGAGAGACTTCAGTCTCGCTAGTGGTTCCGTGTGGACTTCGACGTTTAGCTTGTTACCTCAGCTACGATCTTGTACCCTTGGGAGGGTCTTGTAGATAGTCAGGCTTTTCAGCCTTCTTCATTTGTAGTTGTCTGTACTCAGACATGTTATGCTTTCGTTGCCTGTATGCTCTGTATGTTGGGTCATGTGACCTCTGTTTGTAATGAATGCTATGATGGCTCTTCTGGGCCTTTATTTATATGAGTTGTTGAGTTAAGTTGTGACGCCATGTTGTACAACACATACTTGCATGTTATGCGTACGTGTAATGTGTATTGCTATGTGTGGGATCCGACACCTAGTTGTTTACCCTTGGTAGCCTATCTTACAGGGAAATGTCTCCTAGTGCTTCCACTGAGCCTTGGTAGCTTGCTACTGCTCCGGAACACTTAGGCTGGCCGGCATGTGTCCTTCTTCGTTCCTGTGTCTGTCCCTTAGGGGAAATGTCACGCATTGTTCCTTTAAGTCCTTGTAGCTTGCTACGACTTGGGTTCATACGTTGATGACCGACACGTTCGTTGCTGGGTCATGTATGCCTGTCTCTGTAATTTAGTGCCACTTTTGGTTTATAACTGGTCATGTCGGCCCGGGTTCTCTGTCATATGGATGCTAGCGACACTGTCATATACATGTGCCAAAATGCGCAAACGGTCCCGGGCCAGGTAAGGTGGCACCCGTGGGGATACCGTGCGTGAGGCCGCAAAGTGATATGGTGTGTTACAGGCTAGACCTGTGTGACTTAGGATCGGGGTCCTGACAGCTTTGGTATCAGAGCCTGACTGCCTGTAGGATTAGTAAGCCAAACTGGTCGAAGTTGTGTTTAGAAACTCTTTAGTTATATAAGGCAATTGATTGTGGAAGGGAACGTAAGGCTCTTTTTACTCCTTTACCTTATGACCTTCTGATCTGAGTCACCTTCTTCTATTCCACGGGGATTAAGAACTAGGATTCTCTTACTATTTATTAGGATCGCGTTAATGTGGTTTCAACCCTCAGTTTAGTTTCTACCACTTCTGTTTGTTCAACTATTGGACTCAGAACCTTGACTCTATGATGACAAGTGGTTATGCTACCCTTTTGTTTGGATCTCAAAAGTATTTTCGAGCATTTACAGCCGTTATGCTGTCCGAGTCATCCCAGGTTTCTAAATAGTCTGATGCATTTGCAAACCTTTCCTCCCTGTTTCCGATGTCCTTTTAGGCCAGATTAATCACACTAGTCAGTGTGTTGAGGTACTCTGTTACCTCGACATATATGTTGGAATTATTATTATGACCCTAGCTGTCTTAGAAGATCATCCAGTAAGCTAGCAATGCTTTATATTCATAGTGTGATGATTCTGGCCATTCTTCTCGAAAGCATCCCGTGATGCCATTTAGCTAGTAGGCATTCTACTCCTGGGTTCTTGAACCCAAGATTCTTTCTACCTACTTCATGTTGGTAGTATTTGCTCGTTCCTTTAGGATACTAGTAACCTTGTGATAGTCCTCGAGGTCCGTGGTATATCCTTCTTCCAAATACCATGAACCATCCCTGGCAGAAGTTCTTCCGAACCAAAAGATCACAACCAGAGTGCTCTTGAGTAGTACTCCATTCATATTGTGACTCTGCCAGTTCTACCTTTCTGCATGGACTATCCGGAAGAAGTATGTTGAGAGTTCGACATGCTAGTCTATGCATCCACAACTCGGAGAGTTATATGTTCCTTTGAGTTGCCCCTTTTGGTTGTATTATGACCCCGTCTATCAGTTGATAGCCAGGAGTGGTTGTGCATTCGTGTTCATCGATGCCTTTTACTTCTGTGGTCTGTCAAGCCATTCTATTCGGAATGACTAAGAGAACAAACCCCAGTATATCATCCATACCCGGGATTGGGTCAAAGCAGTTGTACTCCACAGATCAAAATGCAATCAAGCTTTTGATCCGCTCTACTCTGAGGTGTTACCTCTTTACGTCAGGATCGTCATGAGAATTGCACTATTCCTTATGAATTCTTGATGTAGTAATACTTCTGGCCATCATTGTTCATCCCTCGGTTTCCGTGTTATTGTAACCGGAATGCTGACAAGTGAATTGTGATGTGTGAAATCAATACTCCTAGCAACTCCGTTGCTTGGTAGTTAAATGGACAATAACTTCATCCTTAGCGAGTCGATTATTGAATCACCACCCTAAGGCTGATCGTGCTACCTAGTCCATTTTCCTGGTGTACCCCTCGATTGATGAGTTAGGATTTTGTTAAGTCCTCGCTCATTTGATCATATCGTCTTGCCCTGAAAAGCAAGATTGTTCCCGGGCTTAGCAACATATCGGTGGTTCGCGATTTCCGAATATCTTCTCGAAAGTATTACCAGGTTGTTCCCTGGCCGCTATGTTGAGCTCGTGATCAAGATGGTTTACTTATAAACCACCCCTTCTCCAAGAATCTGTGTTGGATATCCTGAACTAGTTGGTTAAGCTAAACAATAACTTGGAGAGTTGGAAGACAAAAGCTTGCGAGCTTAGTTCATTTCAAGGGGTATATTCGCGTGTGTTGAAGATAGATGATATCTTCATCAATTGGTCCCTGTGATCAGTTGTTGGACCTATTGCCTTGCCAACACTTTGATTTGAGTGTGGGCTATCCTCAAATCAAATCAGAACCAACGATGTTCTTAATGTTGTCTTACTCGTGGTTAATCCCTCGAGCATACACCATTATATCCTCTGGGTCTGACCAATACTATCACTTGTTCACATAATTATGTAATTCCATCTCCATGGAAACCTGGATGAATTGTTGTTGAGCCCATTAGCAACACTGCTACCTTCTCCATGATTTTGTAGGACATTAAGCTAGTGTTGGAAACTTTGTAAGCAATGCCTACGTGTTCCATCATGAAGCTTACGCTTGGATGGAAGAAGTGACTTCCTCCAATTCATGTGCATTTGCTGCAAGTTGCTGCCGTGAGTTTGAGAAAGTTTTTTTGCTTCCTGTGGAATCATCCCAAGTCAGTCATGCATACGTGCGAAGTATTCTGTGGTTTGGAGACTTGCAACCTTCACTCTATATGTATCCCTAGCACACCAAGCCACTGATTGATTTGTTCAAGGAGAAAAGTTCCATCATAAGAGCTAATCATATGACTTATGTAAGGACTTCGATATCCTAGACGATGGTTCCCAACCAGAACTCGGTAGTGTTTTATCATAAGACTGCTATGTGGTCATGCTTGTCTTGGACAACGTGTTCACAGGTTTGTAGCAGAACCAGCTCATGTTTTGGAGCTTGCTATCGTAGTTCATTCCCGAGAATCTCGCAACGTCGTCTTGTCGAATTGTGTTGCAAACTTTCATTTTTCCTTCTAGACTAGATGAGTCTGGAATATCCTGACCCCAACCGGAACTGAATCTCAGGTAGATATGATGGTTGGAGCATTTTCCAAGAACTATAATATTGGTCTCTCGATAATCGGTAAAGTGGATATCGTGGCCAACACACCCGGCCGGAAGACCTATTGTTGTAGAATCTTGATTGAAGAAGTTGGCCACCTTCCCATAAGGACTTCGTAGGATTTACTCCCTAGTTGTTCCCTATGGATTGTTGTGCTCCTGAAGTCCGACCTTTTACTTGATGTTCTAGGTGCCAAACCATTTTAATAAATAGGTTGTGCTAGCACATCAAGGGGAACATTAGAAACGGAGTGCTAAATGTCTCTCGGTCGATCATCCAGATTTTGCTCTTTGACTGCACTAAGGTGAAATCTGAGAAAGTGTTATCTTCCTTTGCATCTGCATCGTCCATCATTGTTCATCATGGTAGTATGTGGTGTTGCCAGGATCCTTGACACGGATATTGGTAAAACCTTGATGATTATGGAAATGCTCAAGTTCTTGAGAGCACGCACAAACACTAGGTGTTATCCTCGACACTAACCGGGATTGCTCCCAGTGTTCTTGGTTATACTATAACCCCTCAAGAGTAGATTTACTCTCTACTGTTGGGATTCACCCCAGCTACCAGAATCATTCCCAGCATTTTCCTTTTGTTCCCATCTTGCACCACCATCGTGCCAATTTTCCATGGGTTGCCCTTCTCAGCAATTGTTGTTCAGGATTATCTTCAAAAGTGGTCCTACCATAGGTTCCATCCATTTCCGATGATAAGCAAAATCATCCCTTGTGTTGTCTTTTACAAGGTAGTCCACATCATCCATTTTGGCCCGAGAATGTCATTCTTTCGGACTCCGCCAAACGATCGTTTGTGATTTGCCTTAGGCTGGTATAGAGAATTTCAATGATCTCTATATCAAAAGTAATTCTTTTTGCCACTTAAGGGAATAGTTCTACGAGTCATCTTTTTTAAAGGTGCCCCCTCTAGTGACATCGATCACCATCTTCTTAGGTGTGGGATTTTGCCACTAAATGAACCTTCATCGTTTATCTCACTCCATCCCCCTGGAGGGGTACTCCGTGTCTCAACTCAAGAAATGTTTCGACGTCTCAATTCATGAGTTAATCTTGAATTACTCGATCTTCGAGAAGATCAAATCTTGTAGAATTCACGTTATTTTGTTGTCGTGTTGGATGAAGCCTTGAAATCAAAGATATCAGGATCTACATGATGCAATGAATCAACAAGTTCGAGGAGGAAAACTGGATTGAGAAGATTGTGTTAGTTAGTGTCCCCTCTGATTTCTTACCCTACGCTTGAATCTCGGGACGAGATTCTTGTTTAGTGGGGGTGAGTTGTCACATCCCTAGCTTTACTTTGCCCTAGGATAGTTTTGCATGTGCATCATGTTTAAAATTTTGTTAAACTTGAAATGGGGATGACTAAACCCTAGCACCTAATCAAAGCAATTAGGTTTAACCTAAAAATATTTTCATTAAACCCAAAAATTGCCTTCAGTAATGTTTGATAATTTTGGCAAGGGTTTTGGTCCAAATCAGAAATATTTAATATTTATGGGGAATTGTTTGGGCTGTGATTAATTCACTAATGTATTTGAGTTGGAGCAAATAAATCCTATAATTATTTTAATGCTCCAATTATTCTGAAAACATTTTGTGGAGTTTTGGAATAATCCATATTGCATCCACAAATAATTTCAGAAGCAACAAAAATGGTTTAGTAATAGTACTAAATCAAAATAGAGCAAAACAAATAGAAAACAGAAACTAATGTAGAAAAGGAGAGAGAGAATGGAACCTCACCTGGGCCTTACCTGGCAGAAGAGGCCCAGCCCACCAGGGGCTGTGTGGTCTTCTTCCTCCTGCCAGGAGGACAGGCAGGTGCGTGGTGAGCGCGCCGGCGACGCCTTGCCACCTCCTCCCTGCCTGCTTCCCTCCCCGACGCCCTCGACGAGCGCCACGACACCCCTGGAACCCCCACGAACCTCCCCGTGCTTCTTCCCTCTCCTCTGTCTCTCTCCCCCGCCTCCCACGCGCGCGGCCGAACGCCACCATCGCCGCCGCTCGTCGTTACCACGGCCACAGCCTCCCCCTCGCCCCTCCAACGAGCCCCTTAGCTCCGTCGTGCCACCCTCTCCCTCTCCTTCATGTCACGCGGCGCCAGGAGCTCCCCCTCACCCGCAATGCCGTCGATCCCCTCTTCTGCGTCCGGTGACCGTCGTCGACGATTCGCCGCCGACTGGACCTCCTCGAGCCCGCTGATCTCCTATTCGGCATCGCCGTGAGTCTCTGCGTCGAACCCCCCTCTTCCCCGTTGCGTTTGCACGCCGAAGCTGCCGCACCACTCGAGCTTGACTGCGCCGCCGCCTGAGCTCACCGGCGATGACGTTTCGGTGACCATTTGGTCCCGAGCATGCGTCCAACGTGCTCGCCACAACGCGTAGATGCCGCACGTGCTAACCCTGCGTCCCCTAGGCCGCCGCAGCCATTTTCCCCTCTCTGCCCGAACTCCGGCGCCGCCGCGAGCTCGTTTCCAACGAGCTCCGGCCACCCCAGTTCCTCCCACTTGCGGGGATGGGTGCGGGCGAGCAAGGGCTACGCCCTGGTACCCTCAGCAAGCAAAAACATCGTCTGTAGCGCGAGCCCGAGCAACTCCGACGAGCCTCCGCCATTCTTTTGGTCGCCGCCGGCCTGTCTCCGGCGACTGCCAACGTGGCCACTTAATTAGGGACTAATTACCCCACTAATCACCCCTAGAGCCATTGACACATGGGCCCCGCACACTTAATGAAGCACAGTTTAGTTCCTGTTTAGTTTAAGTTAACCATAGTGGCCCCACGCGTCAGTTTTGACCGTGCTGACGTGGGCATTGACTAGGCCCACATGTCAGCGATCCTAACCAGCCCTGGGTCACTGACCAATGGGTCCCACGCGTCAGGTTTGACCCTGGCCGACCCTGTTGACTAGGTGACGTCGGAATGACAGAGTGCTGATGTCATAAATGCTTTTCTGGAATTTTAAATAAATCAGAAATGATTTATTTATTTCAGAAAAGATTCAAAACTTCTAAAAATCATATAAAATCAACCGTAGCTTAGATGAAAATAATTTATATATGAAAAATGATCAGAAAAATATGAGGAATCTGTTTAAGGCACTCTCATGCATGTTTGAACAAGTTAAGCCTGCTGATCAGGTCAAATCAATTAAATGGCATTTAAATAATCACATATGAAGTTTGAATTTGAACCTTTGGTTCAAACTAACTTCATTTAACATGGTTGCTAGTTGCATTAGCTCAATCAACAGCATAATGCCATATCATGATCATGCATCATATTGTCGCATTGCACTGATTGTGTTCTCTCTTGTTTGTCGGTGCTTGTCCCCTTTCAGTAGACGTGTTCCGACGATGAGTTCGATGACACCGATGAAGACCCAATGTTATCTTCAGAAGTGCCAGGCAAGCAAACCCCATTGAACATTCCGATACAATCCCACTCTCTCACTCTTGTTCTCTTTACTGCATTAGGACAACAACGCTTCAACTGTTACCTACTGTGGTAGTTGAACCCCTTTCCACTGCATGACCCGTCATTGCCACAGTAAATAGTTGAAACCCACTAGCATGAGTAGGAGTTGTTTGAGCCATGTTGTGCCTACTCATTCATGCTTTCTGGTTATGCCTGCTATTGCTTAGAGTTGTGTCAGGTCTGATTCATCGGGGATGAATTGGAAGGGTGATGAACATGTCCCACTGTGTGAGAGCTAAGTGTGTGAATACGATTTGGTAAACGTAGCGATGAGAGGCCATGTAGGAGTACATGGTGGGTTGTCTCATTGCAGCCGTCCTCAGGAACTGAGTTCTGTGTTGGTTGATCCATGACCAGTTACTACCATGCATTGGGCCCGAAACCAATGGACCCTCTCGACTTATTAACTGCCCTTGTCCTTTGTCCAGGAGTTGCAACTAGTTTCTGGTGTTTGTAGTTTACTGGAGGTCGTCCGTAGCGCTGACCCTCGGGGTGGGCTGTGACGCGGCAGGTACATGGCACCGTGTACCGATCGCCCGTTTGGTGATGCGGGAACCCTGTACACATCGTTTGGGGCCGTGAGCGACACCCCGGCCGGATCTCCCCACGGATGGAACCCAAATAGGCGATAAACCTGGACAAGAGACTTGTGTGGTTAGTCAGGTCGTGGCCGACACCCTCGCCAGGCTTCCGCTTGAAGGTTGCCGAGATACATGACGTGTACATGGCGGTAAGTGGCGAGAGTGTGTGTGAAGAAGTACACCCCTGCAGGGTTATATATAATCTATTCGAATAGCTGTGTCCGCGGAAATGGACTTCTGGGTTACCTCTACAGTTCATAGACAAGTGGAAGTGGATACTCTAAAACGCGCAAGATAAGCGTGAGTGCTATGGATGGCCTTCTCGTAGGGAGACGGGAGCGGATCCATAGTGGTGTATTGATTGGTGAATATGTGGACTCGTGTGCGCCACCTCAAAAGAGTTACTTGCAGTGGTAGTTTAGGATAGCCACCGAGTCAAAGCTGGCTTGCTGCAGTCAAACTCCACCACCTCTTTGTTGATACTGATGCATATGTAGCTAGTTCTGATGTAAGTCTTGCTGAGTACCTTGTACTCATGTTTGCTTAATTTATGTTTTGCAGAGAGACTTCAGTCTCGCTAGTGGTTCCGCGTGGACTTCGACGTTTAGCTTGTTACCTCAGCTACGATCTTGTACCCTTGGGAGGGTCTTGTAGATAGTCAGGCTTTTCAGCCTTCTTCATTTGTAGTTGTCTGTACTCAGACATGTTATGCTTCCGTTGCCTGTATGCTCTGTATTTTGGGTCATGTGACCTCTGTTTGTAATGAATGCTATGATGGCTCTTCTGGGCCTTTATTTATATGAGTTGTTGAGTTAAGTTGTGACGCCATGTTGTACAGCACATACTTGCATGTTATGCGTACGTGTAATGTGTATTGCTATGTGTGGGATCCGACACCTAGTTTTTTACCCTTGGTAGCCTATCTTACAGGGAAATGTCTCCTAGTGCTTCCACTGAGCCTTGGTAGCTTGCTACTGCTCCGGAACACTTAGGCTGGCCGGCATGTGTCCTTCTCCGTTCCTGTGTCTGTCCCTTAGGGGAAATGTCACGCGTTGTTCCTTTAAGTCCTTGTAGCTTGCTACGACTTGGGTTCATACGTTGATGACCGACACGTTCGTTGCTGGGTCATGTATGCCTGTCTCTGTAATTTAGTGCCACTTTTGGTTTATAACTGGTCATGTCGGCTCGGGTTCTCTATCATATGGATGCTAGCGACACTATCATATACGTGGGCCAAAATGCGCAAACGGTCCCGGGCCAGGTAAGGTGGCACCCGTGGGGATACCGTGCATGAGGCCGCAAAGTGATATGGTGTGTTACAGGCTAGACCTGTGTGACTTAGGATCGGGGTCCTGACACTCCGGCTCCGAGAAGAAAAAGTGGCGGGCGGGTGGGAAAAAGAAAGACTACATCGGACATGGAAAACGACGCTGGTTGGAAAGAACTGAGGATTGAACTGGCAAAAGGCAAAGAGGAATGGATCAACTCGACGAGAAATGCACCGGATGAGAAGAGCTGACATCGCAACGAACGAAAAACTAACCGCGTTATCCTAAAAAAATTTGAAGGGGGAGAGGAGTAATTCAAAACACCTACGTCGAGATTCCTCACCAGAGCGACGAAGGGGCTGAGGAGTAAAAAGAATTCCTACTCTCCGTTATAACTAGACTTCGGAAAAAAAAAAGTTTTCTGCTAGACTCGACAAGGGCCAAACTACGATCAACCAAGGGGCTCCTATGGTCGGTCGAGGCTCTGATACCAACTTGTAACGCCCCGGACACACCCGTCGGTGGTTGTTACTGCTGACGGGATCTAGACTGGCCCCACATATCAATACTAGTCTTTTTTGCGCACTTTGTCCTCAGTCGTGCGCACCCGGGACCAACTTCCCGATCGGTCACCCATCCTGAAACTACTCCAAGCTGAGCACGCTTAACTTTGGAGTTCTATCCAAATGGGCTCCCGAAAAAGAAGGAATTCCTTATTGATATGAGTATTCTATCATCCCTATTAAGCTAGGCTATCACAACCTCACTTGCCACCTGCTCGACCCTAGTGCCACTTATAAAATGAAGTAATAATACATTTAAAATAGAGCAAGTGTCCTCTCTATCATTTCATTTCCAATGTAGATAAAGAAAGTGCTTCTCTTTGTTAGTATATGTTTTATCAACTAGTCCCATTGTCTCTACTCTTATAAAAAATAGAGTTGGTGATGATGGTGTGCCTGCCATCCTGCAATATAGGCCGTCCGATCTATATCCGACGGATAAGAAGGAAACTATGACAATTTTGCAAAAAGATACCAGCACTCCTCTCCACATTTGCAGATTAGGCCTTCCCGTGTTCATCCCTATCTCCCATAGGATAAACTACTCATATAAATGCATCTTGATGTTCCATACAACGGACGAGCATCTTGCTAGTTAATGTTTAAGTGATTCTGTAAACTAGGCTGCTTAATTTTAGTTGATCTGCACAAAAATAGAGATTGGAATGTCTCAAGGCCCATCCTTGCACTAGCGTTGTACACTCATGTTCATCACTGGCAGAAGGTATATCGTGGAGAATTGGGTCGATTTCCAGTATGAGGCCCACCGTATGAGGCACCGCAGGGCCCATCTCGTCCTCGCACCAAGGCATACTATGATACTATCGCAATATTTTCCCATTAGTAAAATGAAGTTTCTTCTATTTATTAGTGTATGTTTCATCAACCAATGCCACTATAATGTAATCACGCTTTTTCATTATCTGTGCAAACAGGGTTATTCAGCTGCATTTTGGTGGAACTGCACAAATGTACGTATGGGACCGGCATATATGCGGAGTGCGAGGTGCAAAGTAAAAATTACCGACACCAACCATGCTCCATCTAAGCATTGGCGCTATCTGTGGACGGATCTTTCTCGGCAGCAAATCCTCTAATCCAATACTAGTAGCTTATATTGTCACTTTTCTAGGGAATACTTTTTTTTTGAAAGAAGCACCAATCGATTTAGCTTTACTTGTACAGGGTGTTTGTTTTTGGTCCAGATCTATTTTAGGGTGATTGACGTAGTACTCGGAGACTGATTGTAAGCATGATTTTCATTAGTTGTCCCACTAATTGTAAGCATGAGCAGATGGAAGATTAGGTTAGTGCGAAGCTTACCTTAAACCCTACCGCCGCCATTGAAACTAGGCGAGCGGCGAGGGAACCATGGAGAACGGCGGGGAAGCGACGTCGCGCCATCCGGCCTCCTCTTGCGGTGGGAGAACGAATACTTCTGTGGCTCCGGCTAGCACCGCACCCTCACAAACGGCACACTGTACTTGATCAATTCGTTATCCTCTGTATGCTTGACCTTCGACCTGTACGCCAACCACCTCCGCCTGACTTTCTCATTTGGCGAATTTGTCTGCTCCATCGCCCAGAGGAGATACTCGATGAACTCGAAGGACTACGGCGTGACTGCCGCCGGAGAGTACATCGTCGCCCTCATCGCGTATGTCTCGCTCTTTCGCATACATTGCCACATGGCCCTCACCATCCTCGAAATATCCCACTCGTTGTCAAACCAAGTAAGGATCTCCTTCAACCTGGCTGACATCACCTGGTCACCGGTGGTGATCTGCCCGATTCGCTGCTGCATCCTCTCCATAGATGTCCTTCTGAGAGGTCCGATGCTAGCTTTGGAAGATGGGAGGGGAGACGATGGTCTTGCAATGGAGAAGAGGTAGAGGTGAGACAGTGGTTTTGCATTGGAGAATATGGAGAGGAGAGGGGTGGTTTTGCAATGGAGAAGAGTGAGAGGAGCGTGTGGTAGCGATTTAGGATTGAACGAGAGGGCCGGTGCGCTGTGACAGGATCAAAATCAAAATCAATTTATCCTTCAGTTAAGAAAGTGACCCCACATTAACTAGTCTCCCTTGTATTCTGGGTCATATTTGACCATGATTTTCACAAATAAAATAAATATTATACATTGCAAAAATAATATAATTTAGAAGTACATTCAGATACGAACCAAATGATACAATTATTTATGACATGCATTCACATTTTGCTTGTCAAATACAGTA
Source organism: Secale cereale (assembly GCA_902687465.1). NCBI lineage: Eukaryota > Viridiplantae > Streptophyta > Magnoliopsida > Poales > Poaceae > Secale > Secale cereale. The sequence goes on along the minus strand of LR738715.1, from coordinate 579,515,888 downwards.
GTGGTCAAACTTTGACCTCAAAATACGCAAAACAATAAAATACTTCCAAGACCAGCGCCACCCCTCTCCTCTTAAACCACCGCCGCTCCTATACTGTTCCAATCCAAAACCAGCGCCGCTCCTCTCCTCTTTCATTTCAAAACCACTACCGCTCCTCTCCTGTTCTAATCCAAAACAGCGCCGCTCCTCTCCTCTTCCATTCGAAAACCACCGCTGGCGAGTGAAGGTGCTGTGGTGAAGTAGATCGATGGAGGATTACAATCGATACACGAGGATCGCGGACGACGACCCTGTGAAGCTAGCCAGGATGTTGGAGATACAGTCTTCGTTTGACAACCCGGAGCAATTAGCGGTGACGGCAAAAGCGATGGCCAAATATCTGTCGAAGAGCGAAAAGGAGGCGATACATCGGGAGGGAGTCGCGTGGGAGTACATAGAGTTGTTCCTATTGTCCATGGAGCAGATAGATTCACCGAATCCGAACGTGAAGCAACGGTGGTGGGAGTATCGATCCAAGATGGAGCATCCACCAGAGATTGAAGGATCAAGCATCTACACGGTGTCGTTTGTCAGGGTGTCGTGGCAGAGTGAGCCGATAGAGTCTTCCTCGACCGTACCCAACTGCAAGCGGAGAAAAGCAGTTGGTGCGACAACGCTTCCCCGCCATCCTCTCCCTCACCGTTCACCTCGTCTCACGGGGCGGCTGTCTGCCGCCGAGAAATAGGAGGGGACTGCCCCCCCCCCC
>LR738715.1:579489194-579515067 GCA_902687465.1 Secale cereale | reverse complement strand
CCCCCCCCATTGTCTCAGGAGGAGCTTAGGGTTGTTAGTGTTTGCAGGTTGTGAATTGTGTTTTGTGTTGTGTATTTTGAGAGTACTTCCAGATATGAATGTCAGATTTGTAGTATTGAGCATATGAAGTATTTTCTGAAATCTAGAGATCTATTTTTAGCACTTCAAAAATGTAGTTTCATATAAAAGTGCGGACAATGTGATTCTTAGAGAAGAAACTGCAGGTTTCAGTTTCAGAGGGCAGAGCATTTATATTAACATGCCCTTCTCGTATAGGAATAACATTATGTTAGTAGTTTTATTCATGGTTGAAAGTGAAACTACCAGCCAGTTGACCTCATGCTGATCAACATTCATGCATAGCACATCTTCATATGATGCACAGTCAGAAAGATATGCTATTTTCAAAATGCCCACACAATGTTGAGTGCGAAAAACAGAGAAAATGAGGGATGAAGTTTTGCCAAGTGTTGAAGGTGGTGTGCGTAGATGACAATGGGGACCCACATGTCAGTAACGGCAGAGGCAAAATTTTGGCTACATTTTCCCTGCATCAGGTGGACGCCAACCCAGGCGGAGCAGCGGTTAGGGAGTTGAACCAGGCCACTGGGCTACTTCAGAACGTTATGTAGAAGTTTGGCACAGCTTCTACCACGATTGTAGCATGTCTTCTCCGGCTCCGGTGCGTTCTCGTTCGGGGCCTGGACTTCATCCTTCGCCTTTGTGCGCTCGCTGCGGCGCCGCTGTCTGCCGTTGTGAATGTAGCGACTAGACCTCAAACAGTCTGATCTCCATGCATCAGTGTCATCCCTGGATCAGTAATGCTGACACGCATGGTACTCGAAGGATTTATAACAGAGTAGCAATCACACACTTAGTACATCGATAGTCCAACGATGAATTTATTACAAAAAATCATGGCTGAAGGCCATCTAATACGATAACAGCGGAAGGCTTGGAAGATAAGTGAGTCCATCAACTCCAGCGGCATCACGGAGTATAGAACCACGACCTAAAAGGGCATCTTACTCGGCGTCTGGAAAGTCTGCAACATGAAACGTTCCAGCCCGAAAAACGGGTCAGCACATGGAATATGCTGGCAAGGTAACACAAGAGATGCAATGAAAGTAAAGCTATACTATATGCAATATGGCTGGTGGAAAGCTCTATGTTTAAGTTTTTGCGTAAAGCCAATTTTTCCCTACTTCAAAGGAATGTATTTTAATTAACTATCATGGTAGTTGAAACATCGTTGAGAAGATAGACATCCTCTCAACCCCAATTAAAAGTAATCATTAAACCCAACAAAATTAAATTAGAGTAACATGTTGAGATGCACATGATAATCCAAATACCAGATACTCAAGATGTCCATAACCGGGGATACGGCTAATCATGATCAGTTTGTACACTCTGCAGAGGTTTGTGCACTTTCCCCACAAGACTCGATCGCCTCCGTTTGGTTTCTCGCATTGCATGGTATTTGAGAAACGGATGACCGAGACACAGTCTTTCCGAAGAGGTGCCCTTAACCAGATAGATAGGCCGGTACACCTACAAAACCCAACTACATCTGCTAGCCCATCATGGAAAGGTTTCCCACAACTTACTCAACTATGCCAGAGCCCATACTGGCATGTGGCTGCACACGGAAGTTTCTAGTATGAAAAATCTCATGATCCCTTTGAGCCTGGGTGGCAGTCCAAAAGAAAAACAGGCAATCCTGGAATACCCAGATGCCTCAATCCACCCAGATGTGTATTAAAGTTGCCACCTTAAGTTGAACCATTAATTAACAACTCACATCTGTCATGGATTTCACTCAAACCCAAACCACGTCTACGAGCATAGCATGTCCTAACAGCAAACGTAGAGTAACTCCCAAGGGTTTGAATGTAATGCAGGTAATAGGTACTAATTCAATCTACCTCCCAATCCCACAAATTAATTGATCCTACTCATGCAATGTGTGAGGGGTTTGAATAATGCAATGAAAACTGGGTAATTGGAAAGCATGATCAAAGTGTTACTTGCCTTGCTGATGATCCGCAAAACCTAGAGACTCAAAGTAGCAAGCGGCGCACTCCGGGTACTCTATCGCAATCAAACAACAAGCATACAATAAGTACTTAACTAATGCACGGGTAAAACTCAAATAAGAGATCTAACCAGATAGTTCAACTTAAGAACTCCGGTTGGCAAAAAGAATCAACTCGAAAGAAGCAACGAAACTCAAACTGCAAAAGAAACGAGCTCCGAATTACTAGTTGGCTTAAAGTCAAATTTTACTCTAGCCAAAACTTTGTTCAAGTTGGTTAAACGTAAAGAGGGCTTCGAGACGAAGATCTGGGATTTTGAATCACCTGATTCCGACTCTCGAGCGAAAAGAAAAACGAAAAACAAGATCAGGGCACAAATCGCGATCGGAAAAATCACGGATAAAATACCCCGAAAAAGAAAAACGACGAACATGCTAACGAACGAACGTTCGCTGTCTGCGATTAACCAACGAAAACGGTTCGTTAAAACGAACGTACGGACGAACGTCCTCTATTTAACTAAACCGACGAAAACCGATCTAACCCGGAAACAAAACCAGATCTAGGGTTTTTTTATAAAACCGATCTGATCTCTCAAAAAAAAAACGGGCGTCTACCTCGACTCCGTCGGGCGGCGGCTCCGGCGAGGTCGCGGCGGGCGGCGGCGTCGGCGAGGGGCAGCGGGCGGCGGCGTCGGCGGCGGGGCGGCGGACGGCGGCGTCGGCGGCGGCGGCGGGATCCAACTAGGGCTAGGGTTTTCGCGCGGGGGCGGGCTGGGCGATGTTGGGCCGGCCTGGGCACTATATAAAGCCCGGAGTCCCGGTCCAGTACGAGACTAAGTCGGTTCCCGTATTTTTTTTTAAATAGAGTCCCGGCGCAGTAAAACTAACGAAATAAATATCAAACGGACTCCAAAATTCCCGAAATAAATTTTCACCGTCCTCTAATAATATTTAGGACAAAGTGAACGTTTTTCCCGGTCCTAAATGCAATTTTGAAAAACGCGTATTTTTCCTACGCAAATAAATCCGAAAATAAATCCAGAAAAATACCAAAAGTGATTTTAATATTTTTCCTCCAATATTTCTATTATTTTGGAGAAGTCATATTATCTCCACTCATTTATTTTATTTAGAAATATTTTTAGGAGAGAAAAATAATTAGAATCACACTGTCCTCGTACCGGTATTCGAGCGAACTCAAATACGAAAACGGTAAAATCCCCAACTCTCTCCATAGGTCCTTGAGTTGCTTAGAATTTCGAGGAACTCCACGAACAAAATGCAAAAATATGCAAATGCAATTATGATATATGTATAACATTCCAAATTGAAAATTTGGGATGTTACAAACCTACCCCCTTAGAATGAATCTCGCCCTCGAGATTCGGCTTGGCTAGAGAACAGGTGTTGGTGGTCCTTGCGTAGATCATCTTCTCGTTCCCAGGTGGCTTCTTCCTCGGTGTGGTGACTCCACTGAACTTTGCAAAACTTGATAACCTTGCTACGGGTAACTCTACTCGAAAATTCGAGAATCTTAACGGGCTTCTCCTCGTAGGTCAGGTCACTGTCCAACTGAATTGCTTCCAGGGGTACTGTGTCTCTAAGTGGTATATCGGCCATCTCCGCGTGGCACTTCTTCAGTTGCGAAACGTGAAACACGTCGTGCACTCCTGACAATCCTTCGGGCAACTCCAACTTATAGGTAACCTATCCCATGCATTCCAAAACACGGTAAGGTCGAACAAATCTCAGGGCTAACTTCCCTTTAACACCGAAACGTTTAACTCCTCACAGAGGCGATACCCTCAAGTACGCTCTGTCTCCGATCTCATAGTCTATCTCCTTGCGCTTCGAGTCAGCGTAACTCTCCTGCCTGGACTGAGCTACCTTCAGTCTATATCGGATTAACTTCACTTTCTCCTCAGACTCTTTGATTAAGTCTGGTCCAAACAACTGTCGGTCTCCAACTTCATCCCACGACAACGGTGTTCGGCATCTCCTTCCATATAATGCCTCGAACGGCGCCATCTTCAAACTGGCCTGGTAACTATTGTTGTATGAGAACTCCGCGTAAGGTAAGTTGTCATCCCAACTAGATCCATAATCTAATGCACAGGCTCTCAACATATCCTCCAGAATCTGATTGACTCTCTCCGTCTGTCCATCGGTCTGAGGATGAAACGCTGTGCTAAACTCTAGCCTGGTACCCAAGGTTTCATGTAACTGATTCCAGAACTTTGAGGTAAACTGGGTTCCTCTATCAGATACAATACTCCTCGGAACTGCATGCATACATACAATTCTGGTCATGTATATCTTAGCCAACTTCGCACTGGTATATGTGGTTTTCACCGGGATAAAGTGGGCTACCTTCGTCAATCGGTCTACTACTACCCAGATTGAATCATATCCTGCTTTGGTCCTGGGCAATACGGTGATAAAATCCATACCAAGCTTCTCCCACTTCCATTCGGGAATTGGCATAGGTTGTAGCAATCCTGTTGGCTTCTGATGTTCTGCCTTTATACTTTGGCATACATCGCAAACTGCTACATACTCCGCAATATCCTTCTTCATACCGGTCCACCAGAAAGTATCCTTTAAATCCAAATACATCTTAGTATTTCCTGGGTGAATCGAGTATGGCGAATCATGGGCCTCCTGTAAAATCAATTTCCTAATCTCCGGGTCATTGGGCACATAGATTCGATCCTCAAACAATAAGGTGTCGTGCTCATCCTCACGAAAACCTTTAGCTTTTCCTTCGCTCATCCTCTCCTTTATAGCGACAATCTCCTTGTCAGCTTTCTGAGCTTCTCTGATTTTATCCATCAAGGTAGACTGGATTTCTAGTGTTGCTACATAGCCTCTCGGAACTATCTCCAAACGTAGTTCTCGTAGGTCCTCGGCTAGCTCCTTTGGAAACTCTTCCATCATTAGGGTATTGACATGGCTCTTACGGCTTAGCGCATCCGCTACTACGTTAGCCTTTCTGGGATGGTAATGCAATCTCATGTCATAATCCTTAATGAGTTCCAGCCATCTCCTTTGCCTAAGATTCAACTCCTTCTGAGTGAATATATACTTCATACTCTTATGGTCCGTATATACATCACAATGGTTTCCTATGAGAAAATGTCTCCATGTCTTCAACGCATGCACTATGGCTGCTAACTCCAAATCATGGGTGGCATAGTTCATCTCATGAGGTTTCAGTTGTCGTGAAGCGTACGAAACAACTCTTCCTTCCTGCATAAGAACTGCTCCAAGTCCTCGACGTGAAGCGTCGTAGTACACCTCATAATCCTTATGTTGATTTGGCAGAATCAACACAGGGGATGATACCAACCTTTTCTTCAACTCCTAGAAACTAGTCTCACATTCTTCGGTCCAACTGAACTTGGTTTCCTTCTTCAACAACTCCGTCATTGGCTTTGCAATCTTCGAGAAATTCTCGATAAATCTCCGGTAGTATCCTGCGAGTCCAAGAAAACTCCGGATCTCTCCAACGGTCGTCGGTGCTTCCCAATTGGTCACAGTCTCCACCTTGGCGGGATCTACTGCTATTCCTTCTCCGGATATAACATGTCTGAGGAATCCGACTTCCTTCAAACAAAACTCACATTTGCTAAACTTGGCATACAACTGGTGCTCTCTGAGCTTCTCCAATACCAATCGCAAATGCTCTTCATGCTCCTCTTCATCCTTCGAGAAGATCAAAATATCATCTATGAACACTACGACGAACTTATCCAAATACTCCATAAACACTTTGTTCATCAGGTTCATAAAGTATGCCGGTGCGTTTGTCAGACCAAACGACATAACGGTGTACTCATACAACCCATACCTAGTGGTAAAGGCCATCTTAGGGATATCTTGCTCTCGAATCTTCAATTGATGGTACCCTGATCATAGATCGATCTTCGAAAATACCTTAGCTCCTTGCAATCTATCGAACAGATCATTGATCATTGGTAGTGGGTACTTATTCTTGATCGTTACCTCATTCAATCCCCGGTAATCAACAACCATTCTTAACGATCCATCCTTCTTCTCCACTAGAAGTACTGGCGAACCCCAAGGCAAAGAACTTGGGCGTATGAATCCTTTATCTAGTAACTCCTTAATCTGCTTCTTAATTTCCTCCAAATCCTTTGCGGGCATCCTATATGGTCTCTTAGAAATTGGCCCGGTGCCTGGCAAAAGTTCAATCAAAAACTCTATATCTCTATCCGGTGGCATGCCAGGTAACTCCTCTGGAAACACATCCGGATAATCCTTCACTACTGGCACTTCCTCCTGAACAACTCCCGTGAGAGAATATACTTGAGTCCTTATAGGCGAATGCCTAGATACATACTTAATCCTTTTTCCCTCCGGCGTGGTGAGCAAAATAGACTTACTGGCACAGTCAATGTTACCTCCATACTGCGATAGCCAATCCATACCTAATATCACATCCAATCCTTGTGACTCTAGAACTATTAGGTCAGAGGGGAAAGTATGGCGTCCTATGGTCAATGGCGTCTGAAAACATCCTTGGTGTGCCATATAATCTGCTCTAGGTGAACTTACTAATATGGGGGTCTTTAGAACTCGGGTGGACATCCTATGTTTATTCACGAATCCCCTTGAAATATATGAATGCGATGCACCAGTATCGAAAATAACTATTGCGGTAAATATTTTAACCAAAAACTTACCGACAACAGCATCTGGTTGCTCTTCTACCTCCTCCACGGTCACGTGGTTCACTTGTCCTTTGTTGAACGGGTTGGGCTTCTTCCCGGCGCTTCCATTGCCGTTCCCATTCCTAACTTCTGGGCATTCATTAGCATAATGTCCAGTCTTCCCGCACTTGTAACAAGTGACATGGCTAAAATCCCTCTTGGTGGGTGTGGACGGTGCAGGGCGGTTCTGGTTTCCATTGGATCCATTCCCACTCCCATTACCATTGCCATTCTTGGTGCCATTGTGGTTGTGTGAGATACTTCCTCCATGGGTATGCTGAAACTGTCCTACTGCTTTAGGGGTAAAGTGAGGCTTCTGCTGAGCTCCAGAATTATACTTCCCTTGCCCATACTTCCTCTTCCGACTCTCAATCTGTTGATGCTTCCTTTCAATCATCAGGGCTCGGTCAACCAACTCCTGATAGTTATTGAAAGTTGCCACCATCAGCTGTACACTCATCTCATCATTCAGCCCTTCCATAAATTTCTCCTGCTTCTTGGCATCTGTAGCCACATCATCTGGGGCATAACGAGATAGGGTACTAAACTCATCCACGCACTGGGCTACTGTACGATTCCCTTGGCACAAGTTGCGAAACTCCTGCTTCTTCATACTCATGGCTCCAGTTGAGACATGGGCGGTACGAAAAGCTTGCTGAAACTGATCCCACGTCACATTGGCTACGGGGTAAGTGGCTGTGTAATTCTCCTACCATGCTGTGGCTGGTCCAGACAACTGGTGTGCGGCAAATCGCACCTTCTCCGCATCCGAGCAATTGGCGGTGGTCAAATCCCTTCCAATCTTGCATAGCCAGTCATCAGCCACAATTGGTTCGATGCTTCTAGCAAATACAGGTGGTTGCAACCTTAAGAAACGTGCCAGGTTGTCCATAGGTGGTGGTGGTGGAGGGTTGTTGTTGTTGTTGTTGTTGTTGTTGTTGTTGTTGTTGTTGTTGTTGTTGTTCTGGTTGTTCTGGGTGTTCTGGACAAGAAGTTGCATCAGGGTGTTCTGCTGCTGGATCAACTGGGTGAGCTCAGGGGGAAACTCGAATTCACGTCTTGGAGGCATCTGATGGGTGTAGAGGGAAGAGATTAGAATAGAAATGAGGTCTAAGGGAAAATCACTACCCATATGCACATGAGACAAACACACAATCATATCACACCAATCAATTTCAAACAAGGTCTTACAAATCTAACGATCGTTTACAAAAGTGATCTAAATCTAATACTTGGTGGTAAACTACTAGTCATAGGGTGGTCATCTAAAAATATTGGTCGGCAGAGGATTCCATAATATCTGCCACAGCCTCATCTTCAGCTTCCGAATCCATGTCATCTATGATGATATAATCTTCCGGTGGAATCTCCTTGGGTTCTTCTTCCTCGTCTTCTTCTCCCATGAGTATCCCTAACTTCCGAGTCAAATCGTCATTCTTCTCCACAAGTATCTTCATCTCCTCCTCATATCCGTCGCGTGTAGACTTGAGTTCTTCCTCTAACTCCAAATTCCTATTTAGGGCCTTCTTCAAATCTATCATCCCAGCACACATCTGGTGCTCCTGGCGATGAATGTGGTGGTTCAACTCCTGGATGAATGCTGCTATGGATATACCCTTCCTAGTGCTGATCATATCCCAGTTCTCATCTCGGCGTCCACAAATCTGGTAGATAGTGTCCTTTAGCTCCTGTTTGTAGACTTCTCCAATCCTTCCCATAGCAATGTGGGCTGTCATACTCCTTCCTAGGCTCCATGTAGGTGCATTAAAGGAAAATGCTATGAGTGGGTGACGGGTGCGAATGTCCTTCCAGGAACTTGAGCTTGAATCAACCAGCGCTCCTCCTCAGGTAGAGTGGCATTGTAAGTTCCAGTGAAACTTGGTAATCCAATGTGTAGATATCTGGTGACCTCCTTCAGGTGTCATCCAAAAGGTGTATCATCATCCGGTTGCATGAACTTGTGCTTTGCTTCCACCATCCTAAAGAATAGAAAAGATGAGGAGTCAGAAGAGAAAAGAGTGGAATGTGTTCTAGGGCTTGTCTTAGTGGTCGTGTCCTACAGTCAGCGTGTGCTCTGATACCATCTTTGTAGCGACCAGACCTCAACCAGTCTGATCTCCATGCATCAGTGTCATCCCTGGATCAGTAATGCTGACACGCATGGTACTTGAAGGATTTATAACAGAGTAGCAATCACACACTTAGTACATCGATAGTCCAACGATGAATTTATTACAAAAGTCATGGCTGAAGGCCATCTAATACGATAACAACGGAAGGCTTGGAAGATAAGTGAGTCCATCAACTCCAGCGGCATCACTGAGTATAGAACCACGACCTAAAAGGGCATCTTACTCGTCGTCCGAAAAGTCTGCAACATGAAATGTTGCAGCCCGAAAAACGGGTCAGCACATGGAATATGCTGGCAAGGTAACACAAGAGATGCAATGAAAGTAAAGCTATACTATATGCAATATGGCTGGTAGAAAGCTCTATGGTTAACTTTTTGCGTAAAGCCAATTTTTCCCTACTTCAAAGGAATGTATATTAATTAACTATCATGGTAGTTGAAACATCGTTGAGAAGATAGACATCCTCTCAACCCCAATTAAAAGTAATCATTAAACCCAACAAAATTAAATTAGAGTAACATGTTGAGATGCACATGATAATCCAAATACCAGATACTCAAGATGTCCATAACCGGGGACACGGCTAATCATGATCAGTTTTACACTCTGCAGAGGTTTGTGCACTTTCCCCACAAGACTCGATCGCCTCCGTTTGGTTTCTCGCACTGCATGGTGTTTGAGAAACGGATGACCGAGACACAGTCTTTCCGAAGAGGTCCCCTTAACCAGATAGATAGGCTGGTACACCTACAAAACCCAACTACATCTGCTAGCCCATCATGAAAGGTTTCCCACAACATACTCAACTATGCCACAGCCCATATTGGCATGTGGCTGCACACGGAAGTTTCTAGTATGAAAAATCTCATGATCCCTTTGAGCCTGGGTGGTGGTCCAAAAGAAAAACAGGCAATCCTGGAATACCCAGATGCCTCAATCCACCCAGATGTGTATTAAAGTTGCCACCTTAAGTTGAATCATTAATTAACAACTCACATATGTCATGGATTTCACTCAAACCCAAACCACGTCTACGAGCATAGCATGTCCTAACAGCAAAGTAGAGTAACTCCCAAGGGTTTGAATGTAATGCAGGTAATAGGTACTACCTCAATCTACCTCCCAATCCCACAAATTAATTGATCCTACTCATGCAATGTGTGAGGGGTTTGACTAATGCAATGAAAACTGGGTAATTGGAAAGATGATCAAAGTGTTACTTGCCTTGCTGATGATCCGCAAAACCTAGAGACTCAAAGTAGCAAGCGGCGCACTCCGGGTACTCTATCGCAATCAAACAACAAGCATACAATAAGTACTTAACTAATGCACGGGTAAAACTCAAATAAGAGATCTAACCAGAAAGTTCAACTTAAGAACTCCGTTTGGCAAAAAGAATCAACTCGAAAGAAGCAACGAAACTCAAACTACAAAAGAAACGAGCTCCGAATTACTAGTTGACCTAAAGTCAAGTTTTACTGTAGCCAAAACTTTGTTCAAGTTGGTTAAACGTAAAGAGGGCTTCAAGACGAAGATCTGGGATTTTGAATCACCTGATTCCGACTCTCGAGCGAAAAGAAAAACGAAAAACAAGATCAGGGCAGAAATCGCGATCGGAAAAATCGCGGATAAAATACCCCGAAAAAGAAAAACGACGAATAGGCTAATGAACGAACGTTCGCTGTCTGCGATTAACTAACGAAAACCATTCATTAAAACGAACGTACGGATGAACGTCCTCTATTTAACTAAACCGACGAAAAACCGATCTAACCCGGAAAAAAACCAGATCTAGGGTTTTTTTTTATAAAACCGATTTGATCTCTCAAAAAAAACAACAACGGGCGTCTACCTCGACTCCGACGGGCGGCGGCTCCGGCGAGGTCGCGGCGGGCGGCGGCGTCGGTGAGGGGCGGCGGGCGGCGGCGTCGGCGGCGGGGTGGCGGACGGCGGCGTCGGCGGCGGCGGGGGGTGGCGGGCGCGGGTGGCGGCGCGGCGGCGGCGGCGGTGGCGGGATCCGGCTAGGGCTAGGGTTTTCGCGCGGGGGCGGGCTGGGCGATGTCGGGCCGGCCTGGGCGCTATATAAAGCCCGGAGTCCCGGTCCGGTACGAGACTAAGTCCGTTCCCGTTTTTTTTTAAATAGAGTCCTGGCGCAGTAAAACTAACGAAATAAATATCAAACTGACTCCAAAATTCCCGAAATAAATTTTCACCGTCCTCTTATAATATTTAGGACAAAGCGAACATTTTTCCCGGTCCTAAACGCAATTTTGAAAAACGCGTATTTTTCCCATGCAAATAAATCCATAAATAAATCCAGAAAAATACCAAAAGTGATTTTAATATTTTCCTCCAATATTTCTATTATTTTGGAGAAGTCATATTATCTCCACTCATTTATTTTATTTAGAAATATTTTTAGGAGAGAAAAATAATTAGAATCACACTGTCCTCGTACCGGTATTCGAGCGAACTCAAATACGAAAACGGTAAAATCCCCAACTCTCTCCGTAGGTCCTTGAGTTGCTTAGAATTTCGAGGAACTCCATGAACAAAATGCAAAAATATGCAAATGCAATTATGATCTTTGTATAACATTCCAAATTGAAAATTTGGGATGTTACAGTGAACATGCTCAAGAAACAAGAGGAATCTGGAGAGGACTGTACGTGGAGAGGCGGATAATCGGGACCCACCAGGCCCATGGCCGTACGCTAGCAAGTGCCTCATTGAAAAATACTTCGTCCTAATGCTATACTGACGTTGGGGCCCATGGGTTAGTCAAACGTAGTTACTCCTACTAAAGAGATAAATTTACAACGAAGCCAGTTATTAGGGAGCTAGCAGGGAGTATAATTCATTATCAATGGGCCAGCAAGTATGAGCTGTTTTTTTAGAAATGTATCAGCTAGATTGTGGACTAACTACTCTAGGCTTTTTTTAACATCTGCAGCCCATGAAAGGTCGGTTTGTATTTTTTTTAGGGCCATCATGTATCGACAGGCCTATGGGCCTCCCATCCTAGGTTTTATTTTTTTCTTAAAGATCCGCTGCCCAACTTATGTATTTTTTAAAGAAGAAAACGGAGAGGTCTGTTCTATTTTTCTATTTAAGAATTGGAACGCCAGATCCAACTTATGTTCCCCTTTTTTACTATATTATATATATTTATACTATTTTATATATTATTGTTGTTATCATCATATATTTAACAGATACTTACATACATAACATAAAAATATCACATGTCTTATTAACTTATAAAATTAATTTTTAACAATAAAATCATGTTTTTTTACTTTAAGGCAACGAAAATGCTGGTCATTGTGTACCAAAGCTTGGTAAGATTTGAGGACCAATGTAATAATAAAGCGCTTATTATTAAATATATTTATAAGTAAATGATCAGCCATTGTTTATTTTTTTATAACATTGTTGCGCCCAACCCAACAATATAATGAGAACCAGCCCAGCAAAATTGTGTATTTTGAGAAAGCGCAAAAATGGACTGTAATTTTTTAGGAAAAAATAAATGGGCAACATGGACCTTACATTATTTGTTCATTCGGCCCAGCAAATTCGTGTATTTCAAGAAAGTGCAAATGGGCTGTAATTTTTTAGAAATAATATAAATGGGTCGCATGGACGCTACATTATTTGTTCACCCAGCCCAACAAATGGACTATAAATTCTAAAAAATGGATTGAATATGTGCCACATTTTTGGAGGCTCAAATATGGGTCAATAGATCGAAGCCAACGCAAGGCGTTGACAAGTTAGTCAACAAATGATTATGGCATCCTTAGCCGTTGGCATCCATCTTCAGTCTCTCGTCTTCTTCCTCCAGTGCCGTCGAGACCTCCTCCTCCCGCCTGTGGCTGCTAGCAGCTCTGCTTAGCAAGCTTCACTGTGAAGCGATACCCCACCGTCGGCCAGGCCAACTGTCGTGGTACTAAGCCTGACAGTGAGAGTAGGGGGTACATAGGAGGAGGCAAGGTCCTAGCTACGGCGAGATTGTACACACGAGTTTTATGAGTTCAGTCCCCTCTCGGAGGAGGTAAAAGCCCTACCTCTCAGTGCCCGGAGGCTGTCGACTGGAATACGGGTGTGTGTGTGTGTGTGTTACAGGGGGTGTGAACCCGTGTACCAGGGGAGGGGGTGGCTTATATAGAGTGTGCCAGGACCCTAGCCATCCCACGTTACAGAGGGTTCGATGTACATAAAGACAGGACATTACTGATAACGCCTGTAATACAGAGTTATAAATGGCCTTTAAGACTACGGAGTGAATGCCCGGCCATTGCCATCTTGAGTGACCTTAGATCTTCTATGATCTGAGTGGTTTCTTGTTCGATCGGGTGACTTCATCTTGGTCGAATGGAATTGGAGTATCCTAGTGAGATACAGGGTCGAGTGGATTGCACTCTTCGGTTACTTCAGTCGGTATCTTTTGTCATCCTTTGAGTGTCCTTGACTCTAGGGTAGTGACCATGGGTAGGGTGTCTAGGTCAGGCCTATGACCCTATCCTAGGTCTATGGTATCATCAGTAGCTCCCGAATGGATTGAGGTCTGAGTGAAAAAGAGAGTTGAAGTTGATTCCGACCAGATTCTTATGCTCCGGAGGCATTTTTCTTGAACCTGGGAATCAGGCTGATCCTTCAACCTTGTTTCAGTCGCCTTGATCGATTCAAAAATCGTCGAGTGAACTATGCGGGTGATCTTTGAGTTTTGATGAGGTGCGAGATCTTCGGCGGATTGGTTGTTCTGCGGTTCCCGGATTTCGCGGGATTTGAATTTTTGGGAAAGCGCGCGGGACGGAGCACGCCGCAGTAAACGGACTGGATAGGCCGGGTGTAAGGGAATATTTCTCCCTAAATTGTTTTGGTGATTGATGACAATGCTTTTGCGGACTAATCGTGTGCACTAAGCATTTCAAATATCTTATGTCTAGGCACAAGACGATTAAGTGCCCTCGAAACCTATCGAAGACGGCGTTTCCTTTTGTTTCTTTTCGGTGGAATTGAGTCATAGGAAGCCGTACTATTAAGAGGCGGTCTGCTTCGGAAAGGTTAGGGCGGAATCAACACGTACACATCTATTCATTTGCACCACCTTTCCTTTGCTTCATTGGAGCATCAACTATTGTGTTTGTCTTTACAAAAACAGTGGCTTTCTACTACTACTACTCTGAGGCATGCGGTAGTACCGCTCAAGGGAGCGGTAGTACCGCAGGGTCCCACGGTAGTACCGCTCCGTGGCTACGGTACTACCTCACATCGCGGTAGTACCGTGCCAAGGGCGCGGTAGAACTGTGAGCCCTGCCCCAGCGTCGTGGCTAGTGCGGAAGTAAGAGTGGAAGTAATTTTTTTACTTCCACGTCCTACGCGGTATTACCGCTCCGGGCGAGCGGTAGTACCGTGATGGGTTTTTGCATCAATCGAAACTCTGCGGAAGTAGCCGTGGATGTAATTTTATTCGTCCGCGCTCTTCCTCGACCAGTCTGAACCCTGCCTCGCGGTAGTACCGCAAGGGCATGCGGTAGTACCGCTCCGGCAGTACTACCGCCCGTTGCTATACGCAACATGGCTAAGTTTGGCTCCTGCAGCGCTCGTGGTAGTACCGCACCCCTTGTCGTAGTACCGCAAGGCCGTGTGGTAGTACCGCAAGTCTGGTGCGGTAGTACCGCATGCCGCGGGCAGAGTTGGTGGATAACGGTTGGATTTGTTCTTCCACTATATAAGGAGAGTCCTTTTCCCCAAGAAGACTTACCTCTTCCTCCCAAGCTCCATTATTGATCAAAGCTCCATTTCCGCCCTATCTCTCTCCCTAGCCAATCAAACTTTTTGATTTCCTAGGGATTGGTTGAGAAGGCATCGATATACACTTCCACCAAGAGAAATTTGATTCCCCCCACAAATCCCTTGTGGATCTTGTTACTCTTGGGTGTTTGAGCACCCTAGACGGTTGAGGTCACCGCGGAGCCATTGTCCATTGTGGTGAAGCTTCGTGGTGTCGTTGGGAGCCTCCAATTCAGTTGTGGAGATAGCCCCAACCTTGTTTGTAAAGGTTTGGCCGCCGCCTTCAAGGGCACCACTAGTGTAATCATGGCACCTCGCATTGTGTGAGGGCGTGAAGAGAATGCGATGGCCCTAGTGGCTTCTTGGGGAGCATTGTGCCTCCACACCGCTCCAACGAAGACGTACTTCCTCTCAAAGGGAAGGAACTTCGGTAACACATCCTCGTCTCCACCGGCTCCACTTGTGGTTATCTCTTACCTTTACTTGTGCAAGCTTTTGTTGTGTTTTATAGTTTGCTTGCTTGTGTGCTTATTATTGTTGCATCATATAGGTTGCACACCTAGTTGCATATCTAGACAACCTATATTGTTGCTAAGTTTAATTTGGTTAAGAAAAGTTAAAAAATGTTAGTTGCCTATTCACCCCCCCCCCCTCTCTAGTCAACCATATCGATCCTTTCACTTGGTATCAGAGCCTTGTCTCTTTATTAAGGACTTTACCATCCAAAGAGTATGGGTGACAACGTGGTTGAGACGAAGGGACACTCCGGTGGAACTCCGTCCTTACCTACGTCCGATGGGGGAACCTCGGTCTCTCATGAGTTCAATGTGGCTTTGGACACATTGAATGACTCATTGACGACCAAGGTCAAAGGCATGTTCAAAGAATTTCTTGAGGGACTTAAATTAGCCACCGCACCGTTGGAAGTGGTTCGTCCCGCTACCAACATGTCGGATGCTATTCCCGACAAGGGAGAAGCTAGTGAGCAAGTCTCGGTTACTAAGAATGGGAGTGGCATTTTTGCTCACTCCACTCCTCCCATCAATTATGGAGGACCCGTTCCTACTCCGCATTTAAATTCGGTTGGTCCTCCACCTAAGTTTGTAAAAAATTCTGATTTTGCTACTTGGCCGTTTCGTTTTAAATGTCATTTAAATCATTTTTTCTACTAATCTTTGGAGAATCATTGAGCAAGGTTTCTACCCGCATAATCCTTACAACTTAACTCCAAGAGAAGTTGCGGATCATCAATTCAACGAGTTCATTCTTTGCATTCTTCAAGAGGCTATCCCTCCCGAAGACATTGCACATCTTCGACACTTCTCCGTGGCCAAGGAAGCATGGGAGCATGTTGGTTCCTTGTACAAGGGAAGTGCAAGCATTCAACGCTCAAACTATGAAGTTGTGCAAGATGAAGCTGATGAGTTTGCCATGATCGAAGATGAAGATCCCCGTGAACTGTATCGGGGATTAAACACTCTTGCGGTCTCACTTCGTGATCATGGGAGCAAGGATACGGATGACAATTGGATCAAGTACAAGTTTCTCAAGGCCATGATGTCGTATCACAAGGCCATGTCCTCCGTCATCCGCCAACTTCCGGACTTCCACACTTTGTCCTTAAGTGAAGTGCTGGATGAGTTCGTTGCCATGAGGATCTTGGATAAGACTGCCCACAATGCGGTGTTGCGAGCTCAACAATAAAAGAAGCCCAACCTTGCTTTGAAGGCCAAGGCTTGTGTGGAAGAAGAGGATGAAGAGGATGAAGATGAGTGTTGCCCCGAAGACACCAAATATTCTTATCATGAGCACATGGCTCTAGCATCACGGCAATTTTGGGGCAACAAGAAGAATTCTAGGCCCAACTTCAACAAGAACAACTCAAGCGGCCTCAAGGGCAAGCAACGAGTAAGTACGTGCTACAATTGTGGCAATGTGAGTCACTTTGTTGTAGATGGCCCATATGAGAAAAGAGAAGACAATGGAGGCAAGCTTATCTGAAAGGACAAGGCCAAGTCTTATCCCAACAAGAACAACTTCAACAAGAAGACTCCTCCCAAAGGATTGGTGGCCCAAGAAGAATATGATGTGGATGATGATGATGAAGAAGATGTTGAGATGGTTACTATGGCCACCATTGCTATTGCAACAACTCCACGATCATCCCTCTTAGACTCACCAAATGAGAACATCACCGCCAAATGCCTCATGGCTAAGGCCACCAACAAGGTAGCCCCCAACATAAATTCTACTATCACTTCTAATCCTTCATTGATGGATTGTATTGATGAAAATGAGGGGGCGGAGGAGGAGGAAAATGAATTTGTGTTGTTTATAAGTAAACACAAAGGCAAACCCAAGAAGCAATTCGTTGCTCTCTTAGAACAACTCAGTGAAGCCAATGACATGACCGAGGCTCACGAGGAGACCATTTCTAAAATGGTGGGTCATAGTCAAGACTATGGCGATGAGATATCGGATCTCTCTAATGCTCTTGAGGAAGAGCGTGGTCTTCATTTGGCTCTTGAGGAGTCACACAATGATGAGCATGCTAAATTAAAGAAAGATCTTGATCATGCTTTAGTTGTCTCTCGTGTGCTCAATTCCGAGAAGGCAAAGCTTGTGGTTGACCATTCTAGACTCAAGGAGGAGTTTGTTACGCTTGACAAGGCTCACAAGGTCATGAAGAGTGTACATGCTAGCCTCAAAGAGTCTCATGATCAACTTCAAGTTTCGCTAACCAAGGAGAAAGCTACCTTTCCTCGCATGGTTTTAATTGATAATGCAAATGCTACTAACCAATGTTGCGAGCATGTGCATCTGGTTGAAGAGAATGCCAAGTTAAAGAATCAACTTGAGAAAGGCCTTGTGTCTTGCATACAAGGTGAGAAGAACCTCAACGATCTTTTAGCAATCAAAAGGAAGTTGTGGCGAAGGAAGGAATTGGGTTTGCTCCCAAGCCCAAGAAGAAGAAGAACAACAAGACCAAGCAACCCCCTCCTCTCAAGCAAACCTTTGTAAAAGAGGGAGAGGGTACTCCTAAGAAGAAGAACATTGTGAAGAGTGGTGGAGTCAAGAAAAACACTGCCACTCCTTCCAACAAAGCCGACGACTTTAACCCTTCTTATGTTCTATGCCGTGCTAGTGATGGACATGTTTTTGCTAAATTTGTTGTTCTTCTTATGAGTACATTGAATGGTATATTGGGGTTCCTAAGACCCTTGTTACTAACCTCAAAGGACCCATTACAAAATGGGTACCTAAATCCAAGCATTTATCTCTTGTAGGAGTTTGCATCCGGTGGGGGATCATGGTTGCTCGATAGTGGAGCCACAAATCATATGACCGGAAGCAAAGACTTGGTGGTGGACGTGCACCAAGGATCATCTATGGCCACCAATTATGAATGGGGTGATGCTTCATCTTCTAAAGTATTGGGGCTTGGCAAGGTTGTTGTTTCTCATGATCTCACGATCGAGAAAGTCATGCTTGTTGAGTCCCTTGCATACAATTTCCTTTCTGTTCGTCCACTTGCACTCATGGGATTTGCCACATTCTTTGATATCGATACCGTGGCCCTCTTGTGGAGCAAGACTCTTAAAGTAGCCTTTGTTGGGCATGTCGAGAACGGTCTCTATGTGGTTAACTTCTCGGAGCGACCCACTAAGACCGTGACTTGCCTAATGGCTAAAGTTGATGTGGGTTGGCTTTGGCATCGCCGGCTAGCCCATGTCAATATGAGATCTTTGCAAAGTCTCCTCAAGGGGGACCATGTCCGTGGACTAAAAAATGTTAGTTTTGCCAAAGATCATGCTTGCAGTGCTTGTATCAAAGGAAAGCTTCATGAGAAGGCTCACCCTCCCACAACTACCGACTACTCAACGAGACCTTTAGAGCTCCTCCACATGGATCTCTTTGGGCCTCCATCCTTTGACAGTCTTGGGGGTAGAAAGTATTGCTTGGTGATTGTAGATGATTATTCAAGATACAATTGGGTATACTTCTTCAAGAGGAAGAGTGAGACCCAACGAACCGTCATCAAATTTGCAAATGAAGCTCAAATACAACATGATGCAAAGATCTTGATGATTCGAAGTGACAATGGCATCAAGTTCAAGAATTACACCTTGGATGAGTTTCTTAGTGTTGAGGGGATCAAGCATCAATATGCCGCACCGTATACCCCTCAACAAAATTGCGTGGCGGAGAGAAAGAACCGGACTTTGATGGACGCGGCAAGGACCATGATGGCGGAGTTCAAGTCTCCGTATAACTTTTGGGCCGAAGCCATCAACACCGCTTGTCATGCATCCAATTGGCTCTATCTCCGCAAAGGCTTGAACAAGACTCCATATGAGATACTTACCGGTATCCAGCCCAACCTCAAGTACTTCCGGGTGTTTGGTTGTAAGTGTTTCATACTCAAGAAAGGTGTTCGCTTGTCTAAATTTGAAGCTAGAGCTCATGAGGGCATATTTGTTGGTTATGCTACAAACTCTCATGCTTACCGTGTCCTCAACAAGTCCAATGGACTCATTGAGGAGACGTGTAACATAGAGTTTGATGAGAATAATGGCTCCCAAGTGGAGCAAAGTGGTACTTGTGATGTACGTGGTGAAATTCCTCCTCAAGCCATAAGAAGAATGGGAATTGGTCATATCCTACCCATTGAGGAACCCCTTGTGGCCGAAGGAGAAGGACAATGTTCCACTCAAGTGGAATCATCACCAACCCAAGACCCACACGCTTCCGAAGAACAAAGTGAAGGCCCTCAACCTGATAAACAAGGCCAAGTGCAAGATCAACCGCAAGATGGTGGTGATCCACCAAGTGATGCACAAGGCGAAGTTCCCTCTCCCGAGCATGTTCAAGATCAAGAGCAAGCTCAAGATCAAGATCAAGCTCGTGACGATGCTCAAGATGATCAACTCATAGCTCATCAACTATCACTTGAAGAACAATTGGAGCGTCGTGCTACTAAAGTTGCTTCCAGTCTCGCTTCTAGAGAGCATCACATGGAGAATATACTTGGAAGCATCACAAAGGGGGTAAGCACTCATAGACAATTAGCAAATTATTGTGCTCATCAAGCGTTTACCTCTTGTGTTGAACCTCAAAAGGTCTATGAGGCGCTCGAAGACCCCGATTGGCTCAATGCCATGCATGAAGAACTCCATAACTTCGAGTGCAACAAGGTGTGGCGCCTGGTGCCAAGGCCTAAGGAGAACCATAATGTCATTAGAAACAAGTGGATCTTTAAGAACAAGCAATATGCTCATGGAATTGCCATCCGCAACAAGGCTCGTTTGGTGGCTCAAGGCTACTCCCAAGTCGAGGGTCATGACTACGGTGAAACCTTTGCCCCCGTTGCTTGCCTTGAATATATTCATTTGTTGCTTGCCTATGCTTCTCATAATAACTTTAAATTGCAACAAATGGATGTGAAAAGTGCTTTTCTAAATGGTCCTCTTAATGAGTTGGTATATGTCAAACAACCCCCGAGGTTTGAGGATCCTAAGTTCCCCAATCACGTGTATCAACTCGATATGGCGCTCTATGGCCTTAAATAAGCCCCACGTGCGTGGTATGAGCATCTTACCGAGTTGTTGCAAGATCGTGGGTGTGAAATTGGGAAAATCGACCCCACTCTTTTTACTAAGAAGGTCAAAGGGGAGTTTTTTGTATGCCAACTATATGTTGATGATATTATCTTTGGTTCACCTAACAAAGCTTTCAATGATGAGTTTACCGCACTCGTGACCGCGGAGTTTGAGATGTCCATGTTGGGAGAGTTGAAGTTCTTCCTTGGGTTAGAGATCAAACAAAGAAGAGAAGGAATCTTCATCAAACAAGCCAAATACACTCAAGACATGCTCAAGAGGTTCAATCTAAGTGATGTCAGCCGGCTACTACTCCAATGCCCACCAAGTGCCAACTTGACATTGATCCCAATGGTAAAGCGGTGGATCAAAAGGTATATCGTTCTATGATTGGATCCTTGCTTTAGCTTTGTGCATCTAGACTGGATATTATGTTGAGTGTGGGAATCGGTGCACGGTTTCAAGCCTCACCTAAGGGAAGTCACTTTGTGGCAGTCAAGCGGATCTTTCGATATTTGGCTCATACCACAAACTTTGGCTTATGGTACCCAAGAGGAGTAAACTTCAACCTTGTAGGTTTCTCGGATTCGGATTGGGCGGGAGACAAAGTGGATAGGAAGTCCACTTCTGGAGGGTGCAAATTCCTTGGTTCCTCTTTGGTGAGTTGTTCTTCTAAGAAGCAAAGTTGTGTGTCTCTCTCGTCCACCGAAGCGGAGTATGTGGCGGCCGGTAGTTGTTGTGCACAACTTCTATGGATGAGGCAAACTTTAAAGCATTACGGTGTCACTTGTGACAAAGTACCTCTTTGTTGTGACAATGAAAGTGCCATCAAGATTTCTCTCAACCCGGTGCAACACTTCAAGACGAAGCATATTGAGATTCGGTATCACTTCATCCCGGAGCATATTCGGCGAGGAGGAATTGATCTTCATTATGTCAACACTCATGATAACCTTGCAAATATCTTCACGAAGCCTTTGGATAAAGCAAGATTTCGCGAGTTAAGGCATGAGCTAAATATCAAAGATTTGAGCAATGTGGATTGAAACTATGCACACGTCCTCACACTCATCATATTATATTGTTTAGGTGTAGGCATGGACATAGGGGGAGTAGTGTTCTCTCAATGAACTCTTCCTCCCCCCATTATGCATAAATCGATCAAGTCTTTCATGTTTGCCATTTTAGATGGTACTAGTGCTTCAAGACGAGTGTTGGTCATGGGCCCAAGGATAATTTTTCGCGGTGCCATACCAAGTAACTCAAACATAGGTGGCTCCGGCCACTGCCCTCCTTTCGATAAGGGTGTCTCGTGTTTGTTTTTTGTTTTGTTGTCTTTTGTTCGTTCTTGTTACCGAGTCTGTGTGTAGGTTACCTCGTATGTGTTAGCTTGTTAGTGTGTTCTTTCGTTTGGAGGTTGCTTTGCTTAAGCCTTTTTCCGAAACTTGCATTTTCATGGGGGAACGGTACTACCGCGGCTTGCCACGGTACTATCGCAAGAGATCCGCACGGTACTATCGCAACTAGCATGGCAGTGATTTTTACTACCGCTGGAGAGCAGTACTACCGCCCAGTGTGCGGTACAACCGCCCGGACGGTACTACAGCGATGACACACGGTACTACCACGTCATTATGAGCGGGTGGGGGTTCAAAGCGGGCAGGGGGAGTTCTAACTCCCCCATACCCATTCAACTCCTTTTCCCCACATCATCTCTCTCTCTCTCCCAAGAACAGCGCCGGAGGACCTCGCCGGATCTCCGTCTCCGGCCCCTCTCCTCGCATTCCGATCGGTGGGATCATTCCCCACCTCGCCCTCTTGCCATGAAACAAGGTTTCTCCCCAAATCCCTCTTCTTTTGCCTTGTTGTTTCTCTCTAGGTTTTTGGGGAGATGCATGTTGTTCTTGAGATCTTTAGGCCTTATCCATGCAAGAATAGGGTGTAGGAGAGTAATTGTGCAGTAGAGATGCTAGTTGGTATGTTGCTACTCAGGAGCTGTGATCAACCGTAGTACCGCCCTTTTGTCTCACGTGTTCATAGATTGGATCCGCTTTCGGATCTGACCCCGAGCGGTACTACCGTAGCTCGCGTCCAGTACTACCGCTCTGGCGCGTTTGTCATGTGTGGTACTACCGCGCTCGGTGCGGCAGTAAAATTTTAGTACCGCTCCAAGCGCGGTACTACCGTGCCATTCCGGCGCGGTACTACCGCAGCTAGAGCGGCACTAAAATTTTAGTACCGCAACTTGGAGCAGTACTACCGTTAACTTCACACCTTCTTCGTAGCCACTTCTTATTATCATTTCTACATGTTTCTTACGCTTTGTTGTGGTCGTTGCATTGATCCTTTTTGCTTGTCTTGCATGTTCTTGTGTTTCTGTCATAGGTGGTGGCTCCGGTTCAAATGTTGTCGTATTCAGGGCTCCACAAAACCCGTTAAGTTCAAACACAGGGGCGTGAACAAAGATCTCTCCCACTCACGTCTACCTAGCGCCTCGCTCTCGTCTCGGTGGAAAGATTCAAGCAAACAACAAACAAGCACACAAGAGTTTATCCAGGTTCGGGCCACCGTGTGGTGTAAGACCCTACTTCCTGCTCTGGTGGATTGGCTCCGGGCGAGCTAGAATATGAACTGGTACAAGGGTTCCTGGGCTCAGGTGGCGAGCTCAGGAGCGTCAGGAGGCTAGTGTTCTTGCTCCTTGTGCGGTAGCCAAGCGTGTGAATTGATCCCCCTTTCTCAGTGGGAGTTTTAACCACTTATATAGGCGGCCACGGTCCTCTTCCCCTAAAATGTTTAGGCGGGAAGGGATTCCACAACGGCCATTTTTGAGCGGGAACACAAGGACGTTCCTACCCTGACAAAAGCAGCCTTCTCCTGCAAAAGGATCAGGCGGTGACACGGTGGTGGGCTCGATGGTGACATCCTCCTTATCGTCCTTGAGGTCTTCGGTCTTGTTGCACCAAAGAGGAAACCTTTGCCCCGCTCCTTGGGAACCAACGGCTGCGCTGTCCCCTTTGCACCGAAATGGCAACTACGCCGCTGGCGGACGCTGGCACTCACTGGCGCGGTGCATCACTGCTGACATCACTGCCTCCTCCTGAGGCAGGCTTGGCCTTGGATTCTCCGCCCCTCCGGAACGCCTTGCCGAGGCCGCTCCCAAGGGGGTCTTGGCGTCGTTCTCCTCGCGAGGGTCTTAAGCAGCTAGTCGATTAGCCGGGCCGTACCAGGCCACTTGTAGGAGCGCGTCGCGGCCCACAGACAGGCAAGTCTGGGTACCCTGGTTCCCAGGACGCCGACAGTAGCCCTCGGGCCCAAGGCGTGCGCGGAGTTGGCTTCAGGGCGAAGCCTTAGTCGAGGACGAAGCGCCACGGGCCCCAAAAAAGGCTGCGGGCCAGGCCGGCGTGCGACAGTTGGATGGGACGCGAGCGACCCCGCTCCCCACACCGTCTCGGTAACCGTGTGTCTTGAAAAAAGGGGGCCTTCTCCGCCAGGGGAGTTATCGCCCTTCTTCCTTCCTGCTTGGATTTCTTCCCTTTGCGCCTCTTGCCTCTCTGCACCCTTCGACCCTCCTTGACCATGGAGAAGAAGAACAAGGGCATCGCGCCGGCATCTGGATCTGCTTCTTCTCTTGATGCGGTGCTTGAGGAGTCCTCCATTATCAGGGAGGAGGAGTACTCAGAGGTCCAACCGTTCCTGTCGAGCTCCCACAATGAGCATGGTCGGACGCAGATCTGGGCTGGATCCACCATGGCACGGATCTTGCCAAAGTCATGCTACCCCTTCTTCCTCCACAGCATCTCTGTGGTGCTTGTGCCCCCTTTCTCCGAGTTCTTCTACGCCATCCTGGAACATTACCAGGTGCACGCTCTCCATATCCAACCTCGTTCCATCTTCTTCTTGTCGCTCTTTGCCTTCTACTGTGAGGCGTTCGTGGGGGTGAGGCCGATGGTCGCCCTCTTCTGCCACTTCTTCTCCATGCGTAAATACGAGGATGGCCCGTGCTTGGGCTGCGTTTCCTTTGTCTTCCAGCGCTAGGGCTGTCACCTGACGACGGCCGGGAAGAAGATAGTGTCCCACCGGAAGAGGTGGGTCTATCTGGATGCCCAGCGCACCCATCCTCTGTTGGCGCTACCTACTGCCCGTCCGGAGAAACTTGATGGCTGGCGCCACGCGAAGCTCACCGGCCCTCTCGCCGGGCCGGTCTTGGCGAAGATTGAGGCCGACCTGAGCTCGAGGCTCGAAGGAGGCCAGATCGTGAAGGAGTTCTTGAGGCAGCGTCTGGCTCCGCTACAGGCTCACTCACGCCCCATGTGGGAGCTGATGGGTGACGATGACGGGCACCGGTTGCACCCAGGGATGTTGGCCGAAGACGGTCTGGACTTCACCTCGAGGGCCCTCCTGGGGATGGTTCCGGAGGATCTTGATGGGGCCTACCTGCCGCTGTACAACCGCCCTGGCAAGGCCGAGCTGCTGAAGGCCATGCCAGACCTTGGTGCGCCCGTGGGCGCTCCGCCCACGTTCGACGTGTCTTCCGGTGATGACGACGAGAGCGACGAGGGAGGCTCGGTGGATACCCTGGACAACAATGGGGACTCCTTCGAAGCGCTCGCCGGGGCAATGACGCCAGGCGCAGGTGCCGCCGGACGATCCCAGGCGACCACTCCACGTCGGTCCGGACGCACTGTGTCCGGGGGAAGCAAGGTGACAACTCCGCCGAAGAGCACCATGCCAGCGAACCTGGCGACCGCGGCCGCGCCCAGGACCATGGCCTCACGCCTTGCCCAGTCCCGGGCTGTCGGCACGCCCGGTGCGCCAGGAGCTGTTGTCGACCTGCTGGTGAAGAGAAGGGCGCGCCTCGCCTCCGACGAGTAAGTGCGCGATTTCCCACTCGTTCTTATTTGCCGTTCCCCTGATGCACTCTCCCTTGATGCAGCAGCCTGGGGGGTGTGATGAAGAGGGTGAAGGGGGAGGTCCCGCTGCGGTGCCCTGCTCCTTCAGCTACTGGCGCAACCTCGGGGAAGGTTGCCGCGGCGCTGGGTGCCCCGGTTGGCCGGGCCACCGTGAGTGCGGTGATGGTGCCACCCGAAGACGTCCCTGTCTCCGGCGAGGTTGCGGGGTTGTCTTCTGCTCCGGCTGCTCTGGCAAGGGAAACCGGAGCCCCCGAGCCCCTAGCCGAGCGGCCGGTCTTGTTGGTGCCCGTGCGCCAGCCGGCGCAGCCTGGTCCTGAGGCTTTGGATGCTGCCTCCGCCGCGCTGGGTCGTCTTCGCACTGATCTGCAAAAAATCGATGGCCACTTGACAGAAGGGCGCATGGGGCTGATCCACGGGTGGCTCCTCGAATATGAGTTTGCACGGGCCTCCTGGGATTAGGCCTTGGCGGCTGCTGCCAAGGGTCGAGAGGAAGCCACGGCAGCCACGCTGGCTCGTGACGCCGCACGAGCTGACGCCGCGTCCTTCGAGAAGCGCTACCTCAAGGTGGAGAGCGAGCTGGGGGCCCTCCGCAAGGAAGACACTAGGCGCGCCCTGGAGCTCAAAGGGTCGGAGAAGGAGCTCGAGGCGCAGAAGGCCG
>LR738715.1:579427520-579488313 GCA_902687465.1 Secale cereale | reverse complement strand
GGCTGCTGCCAAGGGTCGAGAGGAAGCCACGGCAGCCACGCTGGCTCGTGACGCCGCACGAGCTGACGCCGCGTCCTTCGAGAAGCGCTACCTCAAGGTGGAGAGCGAGCTGGGGGCCCTCCGCAAGGAAGACACTAGGCGCGCCCTGGAGCTCAAAGGGTCGGAGAAGGAGCTCGAGGCGCAGAAGGCCGTGACATCCCGGCTGCAACAGGAGCAGCTTGCTGACCGCGCCGCCCTGGAGAAGCTGAAGGTTGAAGTTGAGCAGGCCAGGGCGGCCCAAGCCGCTCGTGTCCAGGAGGAAGCTCTTGCGGCCTTGGCGACGGTGAGTCCCGAGGACCTTATCGCCTTTGACCTTGAGGCCCGCAAGGCGCTGCATGCCGCCTACGGGGAAGGGTTCAAGGATCCGCTGGCTGCCCCTGAGGGAGGCCCCGCCGGGCTTGTTGTGGCGCTCCTGGAGTCCCTGCATGGTGTTACGGTCGCGATTGGCTATTTAGCCGATGCTGAAGGTCATACGCTGCTTACCTTGGTGCTGACGCGGGTGTGCAGCCATCTAAGCCTTCGCGACCCCACCCTTGACCTGGCCTTGATGTCCGAGCCCGTGACCGTAGTCATGGAGAACTCGGCTGCCAAGCCCTGAGGGCGAAGGTCACATCGTTGGTGGAGTCGTTCCTCCAGGCTACCGCTACCGCGACTGAAGGGGAGACGACCGGCACTGATGCGCCCGACGATGCTTGATCCGTCCTGCTTAGTGAGAGAAGTGCGAGTGCCTCGGGGGGGGGCGTAAGAACTTGGTTGACTTCGAAAAAACTTGACGTTGTTGTAATAGCTAGATGATTCCATGCTTTCTTCCTTTCATGTTTGCTTTAGGTGCTCTGCGTCGGCTGGGCCCAACCCCGCACATACCTCGACCGCCGCTGAGCCCTCTAGATGACCGGGGTTACCGTAGTAACTAGACTCATTGCTGAGCCCTCCGGACACCAGGGTTACCATAGTAACTAGACTCAAGGGATGAGGGGCTACATGGCCAGTGAGGCCCTTGGGTCGCGATGCCCAAGGGTCCCCCTTGACGTTCAAGTGATCCCGTTTTCGTTCTGCGTCGGCAGGGCCCAACCCCAAGCATACCTCGATCGCCATTGAGCCCTCCGGAGGACCGGGGTTATCGTCATAACTAGGCTCATGGGATGAGGGCCTACATGGCCAGTTAGGCCCCTGGGTCGTGATGCCTAGGGGTCCCCCCTTGACGTACGAATGGCTCTCATGAAGGAGAACGAGCACCATACCTTGCCCATGAGCCTTCGCCTGGGATGGGGGCACGAGAAGGCCAGGTGTCTGAGCACCTGGTAGGGTCGCGTCTGCCAGGCGTGGCCTGAGCATAGCCCCCGTGCCTAG
Source organism: Secale cereale (assembly GCA_902687465.1). Lineage (NCBI taxonomy): Eukaryota > Viridiplantae > Streptophyta > Magnoliopsida > Poales > Poaceae > Secale > Secale cereale. The sequence continues at coordinate 579,486,924 of LR738715.1, read as the reverse complement.
CCCCCCTCGTCACACCCATCCAAGGAGAAGATGTGAGCGTCGTGAGCTGAAAAGCTCCCTGAGGTTGGTGCGACCACTGGGGGCCACCCTCAGTTGTTTATAACTAGCGCCGAGCATAGAGCTACCACACTTGCGCGGAGTGTGGGCATAACCACGCCTCGGTCGTATTAGCGAGCACGGAGCTTGGTGCTTCCACTGGTTCGTGGGTATGACCGCTCCTTGGTTGGATCTGCCAGCGCGGAGCTTGGTACTTCCACTGGACCGTGGGAGGGAGCCTCCCATCGGGAGAGACTCCGCGGCGTGTACAGCCCCGTCCTAACGCGTGGCTTGCACGATAGGACAGCCAAGGTGTATATGGGCCTTCCTCAGGACGAGCTGAACGACTCTGAGGAAGTTCTCATGAGCTTATGCATCACTCACGAGACCCTACCCTCAGGCAGGTTGCGCCTGAGTCTTCTTCTGCAAAATGTGAAAAGAGAGGTGTTGTGTCGACCTGCACCGAGTGCATCTCCAGGGGATATTGCATGAGAAAGCCGCAGCACCAGCGACCCCAGGAGGTGACGTCACGGGGTTAACCCGCGAGACAGAGCTTAGCCACTGGATTTGTCAACATTGCAGGGACGGACCCGAGCACAGACGTCGTGCCCAGTCTTCTCATGCCACGGTCCAAACGGAAAATAGCCGGCGCGCAGTTCTCGCATGAGCGAGGCACCTGCCACTGGCCCCCTACTTACCCATCCACGATTAGCCCATGCGAGAACAAGGCACCAAGGACCATGGGAGGTGCCGTCGTGGAAATGGCTCGCTAGGCAGAGCTCAGCCCTTGGGTTTATCGACGCTGCAGGGACGGACCCGAGCACAGACGTCGTGCCAGCCCTTAATCATGGGGCGGTCGCGAGTGGGCTCACAAGGACTCATGACCTTAGTGGTGGTGAGGACGCCAAGCATATAGATAATGCGAATGGAAAGAGATATCTGGCCTTGATCATGCAAAAAGGGAGACAGCCGCGGGGTAACAGCCCCCAGCGGCCCGAGGATGATGCAGCCCGAGAGGCGCCCTCGTTTGGATACATGAAGTGTCACCTGATACTTGCCGAAGGAGAGTTGGGGTAGCTAAAGACGCGAGCTGTGCGGGTCGCTCCCGAGGATCGTCGGGCTCCTGAGGCCCAGGGGCTCCTGAGGCTCTCAGTGGTCGCGCGGGTCCGGCTCCCGCTCCGTTCGGACCGCCTGCCACTGAGCCTCCCGAGCCCCCAAGGCCTACTGCGCGAGATGCTGGAACATGGCAGCTGCGTTGCGGAAGCCGAAGAGCGTGCGGACGTAGCTGCAGGGGAGGGCCCTCCTCCGGCCGACCGCCGTCGGCCAGAAGGGCTCCTGAGAAGCGGCCCGGTTGAGACCCGCGATGTCGACGCAGACGCTGAAGCAGTCGCTTGGGCTGCGTGTAGGTGGACTTGGGATCGTGCGGTTACGCCCACCGCGGATGAGTCTTGTGCACTGAAGTTCCTCTGTAACTTGGTCGATGAAGTCCTGAGCCCCCAGCGCTAAACGGCTCGCGCTGGGCTCACAAAAACGCGCATCAAGATACGCTTGCAGGTGGTGCTCGAACACCTCCATCGGGGCATGGGTCAGCTCAAGGACACTCCAGAAGAGAGCCCCAGAGCCCATCACGAGAGGGGCGTCGAGAGCGCCTCCCTATGCGAGGGTGGAAGGTGCCTCATCAGCAGGCGCGAGTCCTGAGGCCAGGTCGTCGGGAGCCCCCGCGTCCCGAGGTCCGTCGACGGGTAGGTTCTTCTTCTTCTTGGGGGCGGTCTGCAGGGCGAGGATGGCTCCATCCTCATCGGAGTACTCAACCGCCGCGGTCTAGTAGGCATGCTCCAGGGAACGCACCGCTTCCTTCTCATCGGAGGCGATCGTGATGACTCCGCCGCTCCCGGGCATCTTGAGGACGTTGTAGCCGTGATGGGTCGCCGCCATGAACTTGGCAAGGGCAGGATACCCCAGGATGGCGTTGTACGGGAGGTGGATGTTGGCGACGTCGAAGTCGATGAGCTCTGTGTGGTAGTTGTCGCGGTCGCCAAAGGTGACGGGGAGGCGGACTTGCCCCATCGGGAGCGTGGAGCCATCCGTGACTTCGTAGAATGGCTTGGTGGGGTGGAGCTGATCGTAGGGAACCTGGAGTATCTCGAAGGTCTGGACGGAGAGGACGTTGAGCCCTGCTCCGCCGTCGATGAGGGTCTTGGTCACGAGGACGTTGCTGATGGTCGGGGTGCAGAGCATCGGGAGTGCGCCTAGGGCCGCAGTGCACTTGAGCTGGTCTTTGGGGTCGAAAGTGATGACTTGCTTGGTCCACCTGAGATTGCACGCGGCGTCAAGCCTGGGAAGCGCCACGTTCACCTCACGGGCGAACTGCCTGAAGATGCGGTGAGAAGCCGGGGCATGGGCTCCTCACAGAATGCACGCGACTGCATGCGGTTCTTGGAAGCCCCCTACCCCGTCTCACTGGCGGTCATCGTCGTTCCTCCTTGGCGGTGGTGGCAGCGGAGGCAGGCCTCCGTGGCCCTGAGGGCGACCCTCACGAGGCTGGTCGCGCCAGGGGGCGTCACGGGGCTGCTCCTGCCAGTGGTCTTCACGAGGTTGCTCACGCCACCCTTGGCGCGAGTTCCTGTCGTCCCAACGTCCTCCTCCTCGGCCTCCTCCACGGCCGTAGCCGCGGTTGTCGCACTCAGGGCGCTGCCCGATGTGCCCGCCGCGCATCGCCCTGAGCTCCTGACAGTCGTTGGTGTTGTGGCTGTGGACGTTGTGGAAGACGCAGTATGGTCGGTTGTCCCTGGGGAGGTCATCGTAGCCGCAGCCACGCTTTACTTCTGGCTCAGCAGCCAGCACGGCGGGTCCCTTGCGCTTCGGCTCCTTGGCCTTGGTTTTCTTGTCGTCTGCCTCCGCCTCAGGCAGCTCCTAAAGGAGAGGCGGCCTTCCTCTGCTCTGGCGCACTTCGCCGCGAGCTTCAACATCTCGAGGGCTGTGCACAGGTCTTCGTGGATGGCGAGCTCTTCCCTCATCCTGACGTCGGGGACGCCATCGGAGAACGCGGAGATGATGGCCTCGTCTGAGACCCTTGGAATACGGAGGCGCATGGTGTTGAAGCGTTGGATGTACTTTTGCAGGGGTTTTCCCGGCTGCTGCCTCACACGACGCAGGTCAGCAGCTGTTGGGGCTCGGTCGCGGGTGCCTTGGAAGTTAGCGATGAAGCGCTCGCGAAGCTCTCCCCAGGAGGAGATGGATCCCACCGGGAGGTTCAGGAGCCAGGAGCGCGCGCCGTCCTTCAGAGCCATGGGGAACCAGTTCGCCATGACCTGCTCAGTGTCGTTGGACGCCTCGATGCTCAGCTCGTAGAGTTGGAGGAACTCTGTGGGGTCGGTGGTGCCATCGTAGCACGGAGGCAGGTCCGGCTTGAACTTGCCGGGCCACACGAGGCGCCGTAGCTCTGGAGCTACGGCGCCACACCCGCGCATGCTCATGATCACAGGCGCCCCCTGCACCTGTGATGCTGGTTCTTGAGGTGCTGGCGCCACCACCTCCTGTGGTGCGCGGTCTGGGCGTTGTGGGCCAGGGGGCCCACGAGCCCCTGCATGTGGGTGTGGGATCACCTGGCAACTCTCCTCTTCGTGGACGTGGGCTCTGCAGGGTTGTTCACGTTGAGGGGCCTCGCGCCGGCCCTCCAGGCCGGCGGGGTGAAGGGGAGGCGGAGACGGGACCCCACGGCCCTCGTTTGCCGCCGGGGGCGATGGAGGACGTGAGGAGTGTGTTGGTGCAGGTGCTTCCCCAACGGCGTTGACGACCTCGGTGATGCGGTGGAGCCACTCGTCGTACAGATCATCTGCCGGGCGGTAGCGCAAGAGCTCCTGCGCCATCAGTAGCGCAGGCTGCTGGTAGACCGGCCCGCAGCGGACCAGCGAGGATGACGCTGCGGCCGGCGAGGGTGAAGGGGTTGACGTGCGGCCATCCCACCGCACGAACGGCGGCAGCGAGGAGTCCTGCTATTCATGGACAGCCGGGTCGGTGGCGGCGTTGGCGACAGGCGAGTTGGGTTGGAGCGGGGCGCCTTCTGAGCGTCGTTCGCAGCGTGGCGGGCGGCGCGAGCTCGGCGTGTGTCCACCATGGCTGTGGAGCAGGGTCGATGACGAGAACGCGACGAGGTCGTCGGAGAGGCAAGATTTCGACACGCCCCCTACCTGGCGCGCCAAATGTCGGATTCAGGGCTCCGCAAAACCCGTTAAGTTCGAACATAGGGGCGTGAACAAAGATCTCTCCCACTCACGTCTACCTAGCGCCTCGCTCTCGTCTTGGTGGAAAGATTCAAGCAAACAACGAACAAGCGCACAAGAGTTTATCCATGTTCGGGCCACCGTGTGGTGTAAGACCCTACTTCCTGCTTTGGTGGATTGGCTCCGGGCGAGCTAGAATATGAACTGGTACAAGGGTTCCCGGGCTCAGGAGGCGAGCTCAGGCGGGTCAGGAGGCTAGTGTTCTTGCTCCTTGTGCGGTGGCCAAGCGTGTGAATCGACCCCCCTTTCTCAAAGGATCAGGCGGTGACACGGTGGTGGGCTCGACGGTGACATCCTCCTTATCGTCCTTGCGGTCTTCGGTCTTGTTGCACCAAAGAGGAAACCTTTGCCCCGCTCCTTGGGAACCAATGGTTGTGATGTCCCCTTTGCACCGAAATGGCAACTGCGCCGCTGGTGGACGCTGGCACTCGCTGGCGCGGTGCATCACTACTGACATCACTGCCTCCTCCTGAGGCAGGCTTGGCCTTGAATTCTCCACCCCTCCGGAACGCCTTACCGAGGCCGCTGCCGAGGGGGTCTTGGCGTCGTTCTCCTCGCGAGGCCTGGCCCCTCGCAAGGGTCTTGAGCAGCTGGTCGATTAGCTGGGTCGTACCAAGCCACTTGTAGGAGCGCGTCGCGGCCCGCAGACACGCAAGTCTGGGTACCCTAGTTCCTAGGACGCCGACAAATGTCCATCGCTCGAATCCCAGCCGTGACATAGGGTTGAAGCGTATGTGCAACCCAGAGGATGGTCCTGAGGGCTCCAATGCCCCCCAACGCAGAACCAAGACCACCGCCACCAAGCACAAGGAGCCAACAATGGGTATGGACGAGATTCCGTTGGCTGAGTTTGTCTCTAGGAGGAAGATCAATCCCTATGTGAATCCCCGTGCACACTTCAGAGGGGATGATCTGTTCTGGACCAAGCAGCAGCATCTTATCTTCAGGGAGGTGATCAAGGGCAAGCACAACATATACATGGATGCACACTGGATTGACATGGCTCATATGAGGAAGGAGGAGCACTGGGCCTATTTTGCTGAGGCTCTGGACCTCGTGGAGCAGTTTGGCATTGCGCACTTGATGTCCTTTCATATGGACTTTGACCCTGAGGTTGTGGCCCAGTTCTTTGCTTCAGTCCACTTCCATCCTAAGGAGGAACGCAACATGACTTGGATGACCAATGGACAACAGATGACTGCTACTTGGAAGGACTTCATGGATTTGCTTAAGGTTGCTGATGAGGGGCTCCATACGCCTATTGGTGTTCGCCCTCATGCCAATCACGAGTCAGCCAACAAGAACAAGCTTCAGCCCGAGAAGACGCTTGCAAGTGGCAAGAAGACATGGGTTCTGAACCCTTTTCTGGATATTATGCATCGGATCTTCCGCAACTCCCTGTTTCCCCGCATTGGTGACAAGGATAAGGTACATGTGTTTCTCGTGGATATGATGCTGATTTGTGAGGAGGCTTGTCATGCTCAGACGCAACCACTTGATGTCTCACATATCATGTGGTGTGAGCTACGTTTTGCAGTGTTCAACCGTAAGGTGCCCATCTATGGACCTTACCTGTTTCTTTTGATTACCAAGACTTGGGAGAAGCTTTACCCGATGATGAGTTTGAGGCCCCCCACTGGATTCGTCATGAGCCTATAAAGCTCCGCATCAAGAGCTAGTGGGCTAACACCACTACCCGTGCTGAGGCTGCAGCGGCTCAGATGGATGTGGATGAGGATGAGATTCAGGAAGAGGCAGCTGATGAGGACAGTTCTGGTGGTATACTCCCTCCTCTTATGAGCCCTCGTGGGCTAAAAAGCTGAAGAACAAGATGAAGGCTCTATTCTGTATGCAGGCCAAGGGCAGTACAAGTCACATGTTGCTCAGAAGCAGGTTCGCTAGCGCGATAAAAAGATCTTGAGGACATTCGGTGAGGATGTGTCTAGTGGATCTGAGAAGGTTATCACTCCAGAGGCTGAGTGGATAACAAAGCATGGTTACAAGTGGACTGACTCAGAGGAGGAGCAGGAGGAGACTGACGAGGCGCGTGACGGCTGATCGCTTCAGCCTGAGCAACCACTTATGTCGTAGGTGTCCTCTCTGCCCTTTTGGTGTCTCGATGCCAAAGGGGGAGAGAGTGTAGGATTTGCGTTGTCAGATTACGGGCTCCGCAAATGCAAGAAGTTCGAACACAGGGGCGTGAATGAAGATCTCTCCCACTCACGTCCACCTAGCGTCTCGCCCTCGTCCGATGAAGAGATTCAAGCAAACAACAAGTAAAGCACACACGAATTTACCCAGGTTCAGGCCACCTTGCGATGTAAGACCCTACTTCCTGCTTTGGTGGATTAGCCTCGGGAGGGCTTGAGTATGAACGAGTAAAGTGGTTCCTGAGCTCAGGAGGAGAGCTCAGGAGGGTCAGGAGGCAAGGGTTCTTGCTCCTTTGTGCAAGGGCAGGGTCTATGGATCTGATCAGCCAGCCTCCATAGTGGAGACCCTAGCTACTTATATAGGCGGCCAGGGTCCTCTTCATCCGAAATGTTTAGGTGGGAAGGGATCCCACAGCGGCCATTTTGAGCGGGAACACAAGGACGCTCCTATCCTGACGAAAGTGGTCTCCGCCTGCAAAGGGATCAGGTGATGACACGTTGGTGGGCTCGGTGGTGACATCCTCCCTGTCGTCCTTGCGGTCTTCGGTCTTGTTGCACCAAAGGGGAAACCTTTTTCTCGCTCCTCGGGAACCTGCGCCTGCGCTGTCTTCTTTGCACCAAAATGGCAACTGCGCCGCTGGCACGCGCTGGCACCGTCTGGTGCGTGTTGGCATCCTGGGAACCACGGTAACCAGACTTGCCTGTTTGCGGGCCACAGGGCGCTCCTATCATGGCCTGGTACGATCCAGCTGATCGACCAGCTGCCCAAGACCCTTGGGAGGGGGCTAGGCCTCGCGAGGAGAACGACATCAAGACCCCCTCAGGAGCGGCCTCGGCTAGGTTGCTCCGGAGGGGCGGAGAATCCACGGCCAAGCCTGCCTCACGAGGAGGCAGTGACGCACCGCGCCAGTGGGTGCCAGCGCGTGCCAGCGGCGCAGTTGCCATTTTGGTGCAAAGGAGACAGCGTAGGCACAGGTTCCCGAGGAGCGGGACAAAGGTTTCCCCTTCAGTGCAACAAGACCGAAGACCGCAAGGATGGCGGGGAGGATTCACCACCGAGCCCACCACTGCGTCACCGCCTGATCCTTTTACAGGCGGAGACCGCTTTTGTCGGGATAGGAACGTCCTTGTGTTCCCGCACAAAACGGCCGTTGTGGGATCCCTTCCCGCCTAAACATTTCAGGGGAAGAGGACCCTGGCCGCCTATATAAGTAGCTAGCATCTCCACTATAAAGAGGAGGGGAATCAGATCGAGTGAGAGAAGTAGGATCAGATCGAGAGACTCTGCCCACACATAAAGGAGCAAGAACCCTTGCCTCCTGACCCTCCTAAGCTCTCCTCCTGAGCTCAAGAACCACTGCACTCATTCATATTCAAGCCCTCCCGAGGCCAATCCACCAAAGCGGGAAGTAGGGTTTTACACCGCAAGGTGGCCTGAACCTGGGTAAATTCGTGTGTGCTTTACTTGTTGTTCAATTGAAACTCTTCACCGGATGAGGGCGATACGCTAGCTAGACATGAGTGGAAGAGATCTTCGTTCACGCCCCTATGTTCGAACTTCTTGGGTTTGCGGAGCCCGTAATCCAACATTTGGCGTGCCAGGTAGGGGGGCGTGTCGAAATCTCGCCTCTCCGACAACCTCGTCCCGCTCTCGTCGTCGACCTTGCTCCACTTCCATGGTGGACACACACCGAGCACGCGCCGCCCGCCGCGCCGCGAACATTGTTCAGACGGCGCCCGCGGGCTAAGGTGCGTCGCTCCGCCCCAACTCGCCGGTCGCCAACGCCGCCACCGACCCGGCCGTCCACGAGCAGCAGGACTCGTCGCTGTTGTTGTCCGTGCGGAGCGATGGCTGCACGGCGACGTCGTAACCCTCGCTGGTTGCGGCGTCATCCTCGCTGATCCGCCGCGGGCCGGTCTACCAGTCGCCTGCGCTACTGATGGCGCGGGAGCTCCTGCGCTACCGCCCGGCGGACGACCTCTACGACGAGTGGCTCCACCGCATCACCGAGCTCGTCAACGCCACCGGGGAGGTGTCTGCGCCAACTCACTCCTCCCGTCCTTCGTCGCCCATGGCGGGGAACGAGGGCCACGGTATCCCGGCTCCACCTCCACTCTACGGCGCCGGCCATGGGGTTAGACGCGAGGCTCCGTGGCGTGAGTCACCCTGTAGGGCCCCCGCGCGCGACGAGGAGAGCTGCCAGGTGATTTCGCATCCCCAGGCAGGAGCTCGCGGGCCCCCTGTCCCGCAGCACCAAAACCGCGCAAAACAGGAGGTGGTGGCACCTGCGCCCCAAGAACCAGCACCGCAGGCGCGGGGGGTGCCTGCAATCATGAGCGTGGCTGGATGTCACGCCTTAGCTCCTGAGCTACGACGCCTCGTCTGGCCCGACAAGTTCAAGCCGGATTTGCCTCCGTGCTATGACGGCACCACCGACCCCACGGAGTTCCTCCAACTCTACGAGCTGAGCATCGAGGCGTCCAATGGCACCGAGCAGGTCATGGCGAACTGGTTCCCTATTGTCCTCAAGGATGGCTCCCGCTCCTGGCTCCTGAACCTCCCCGAGGGATCCATCTCCTCCTAGGGGGAACTTCGTGATCGTTTCATCGCCAACTTCCAGGGCACCGGTGACCGAGCCCCGGCGGCCGCGGATCTGCGCCGCGTGAACAGCAGCCCGGAGAGACCTTGCAGAAGTACATCCAGCATTTCAACACCATGCGCCTCGGGATCCCTAGGATCTCGGATGAGGCCTTCATCTCGGCGTTCTTCGACGGTATCCGCGACGTTAGGATGAGGGAGGAGCTCTCCATCCACGAGGATCTATGCATAGCCCTCGAGATGTTCAAGCTCGCGGCAAAGTGCACCAAGGCGGAGGAAGGACGCCTCTCCCTCTAGGAGCTGCCAGAAGAGGAGGCTGACGATAAGAAGGCCAAGGCCAAAGAAGCAATGCGCAAGGGACCCACCGTGCTGGCTGCAGAGCCAGAAGTGAAGCATGGTTGCGGCTACAACGACCCCCCCCCAGAGACAACCGTCTGTACTGCGTCTTCCATGATGTCCACCACCACAACACCAACGACTGTCAGGAGCTCAGGGCGATGCGCGGCGGGCAGCGCCCTGAGCGCGACAACCGCGGCTACGGCTGCGGAGGAGTCCGTGGTGGAGGACGCTGGGATGGCAGGAACTCGCGCCAAGGATGGCGTAACCAACCTCGTGAAGACCACTAGCAAGAGCAGCCTTGTGACGCCCCCTGGCGCGACCAGCCTCATGAGGGTCGCCCCTAGGGCAACGGAGGTCTGCCTCCGCTACCACCACTGCCAAGAAGGAACGAAGACGACCGCCAGGGAGATAGAGCGGGGGGCTTTCACGAGCCGCGTGCGGTTGCATGCATCTTGGGAGGAGCCCATGCTAAGGCTTCCCACCTGATGACCCTCAATAGTAAGGGATCTGTTGCAGCGTTTTCGATAAGTAAGAGTGTCGAACCCAACGAGGAGCAGAAGGTATTGATAAGCGATTCTGAGCAAGAAATTACTGCAAGCACTGAAAGATAACTTTTAGGGGTTTTCTCGATATAAGCAACAGGAATGTAAAGGCAAGTAATGTGAAAGATACTGAGAGTAACAAGTGGCCCAATCCTTTTCTGCAAAGGAGAGGCCTAGCAACTGAACTTATAAAGACTAAAGCGTTCTTGAGGACACACGGGAGTGGTAGTCATGTGCTTTCGCCATATTCTGTATCGATACTATGTTATGTGTTGATAATTGTTGGTGGGTGGATCTATGCTAGTGCACTCTCTAGACTAAGATGAATGCACTCTTATGATTAAACACCTTGCAAGCATCCGCAAATACAAGATAGAATTTAAGGCAAAAGCCTAACCATAGCAATACGATCGAGGATCCATTATTCCCTTATGCAAAAGCGTGCAAACTGGGGTTCAGGTTTCTGTCACTCCGGCAACCCACCGTAAGCATTCTTTATACACAATGCATTCTCCTAGGTCCTTAATAAGGCGAAGTGTTGGGTGTTCGACTCACACAACACCACTAGTAGAATGACAACACAACTTAAGTATCAAACAACACATATTACTTCAACAGCATGTGACTACTAACAACAAGACTTTCCCCATGTCCTCAAGAACTAAAGTAACTACTCACAATACATAAAAGAGATCATGATCAGAGGGGATAAATATGTGATAAACAATCTGGACATAATAATATTTCTCCAACAAAACTCAATAGCATTCACCACAAAGTAGTAATCAACACCGATGGAGTAGAGAGGATAGGTAGTACAAGTTACAACACGAGTTGCGATGGAAAGATGAGATTTGGATGAAGATGGAGATGGTGCTGGTGTTGGGGATGATGTTGATGATGATCTCGATGATGCCCGTGATGATGGTGATGACGATGGCGACGATCTCCCCTTCCGGGAAGTGATCTCCCCGGCGGAATCTGCCCACCGGAGATGCCCTTTTCTTCTCTGTAGGTTTCCGCCTCGAAGCGGTGGCGGAACTCCGTCAAAAGTCCCGTGCCTAGGGTTTTCGGAGGACGGAGAACATATATGCAAAAGGGGGCGGCCAGAGGTGGGCCAGGGGCTCCAGGCGCCCCCCCCGGCACGGCCAGGGGGCGCGCGCCCCCAGGCTGCCTGGGCACCCTGTGGCCCCCCTCTGACTCCCCTTTTGCGTGTCTTCGTTATTCTTCTGAAAAATACCTCCCGTCAATTTTCAGGTAATTTGGAGGTGTTCTTCTTCAGCAACTCAGCATCCACTTTTTCCTGCTGAATCCTGCGTCTGCTGTTTCGGTATCGGAAAGTTGCAAACTGTGTAAAATAGACCAAAACAACATAAGAACATCATCATAACGTGAAATATATCAATGAATAAGGATAAATTATAATACAAAATAGTGATGCATTTTGGACGTATCAACACCCCCAAGCTTAGACCTCGCTTGTCCCCAAGCGAATATGAACTCGGTAAACCTGTCCACAAGTTTAGAGAGTGAAGTGTCGATAAATAGAATACGGACAAGAAGCATCATAGTCTCTTCACCAACTCAAATATCCTCAGCAACAATCTTCAACTCATAAGGCTCTTATGAAAGAGTGACAACACTTATATTTGAAAGTAGGACCAATAGAAACTCATTATATCATGGCAAACATGTCCTTTGGTCAAAGAACAACAAATAATTTTAACTTTTGCTTTTGATGGGATTAATTGAAGCTTTTTGAAATAACAAGTTAATAAGCAAGAAGTGAAAGTGTTAACACAAAGGAAGATATTTGCCTTAGCTGGGCATGACAAACAACTTACTTATCAAATGATAATGTCAACAAGGATATGATATGACAAATCTTAATGCAGCTTTATATGCATGAATCCTTATCAACATCAAAGGTCTGCTCTCTTTGAGAAATAGAAGGAAGTAGGAATAACTGACTCAGCTTAAAATTAAAAGATAGGCCCTGCTCTAGGGTAGTAGGGAAAACTCATGTGCTATCCTCAAATCAAATAGAATGAAAACAAATTTTTGAGAGGTGCATGATTCGTCAACGAATGCTAATAGATAACTCAATTACTTCTTGAACTGGACAAGTTTCGAGGAACGGCTCCCGTAGGAGGACGATAACATCCTCTTATTCTCCTTTGTTTATCACTGCCAAAGTTTTCTGATTTCTCATGAACAAAGCGTGAAGGAGGGTTTGTTTGTTATATTATTTTTAAGCCGGGCGCACTCAATGCCAGTTCCTTTTCGTATTATGGGTTTGCACATTATACATGCAATCCCGGGGTGAAGCTTGTCCAACTCAAAAAGGTCATGAATTAGCTACTACTTCCTCATGAGCTAAAGCAGAGGCACAAAATAAAAGATTTTGAACATTTAAGGATAACACATAAATTATATACTTTAGGAGGTGGTAGTGGGGTACCACGAGTAGGTAGGTATGGTGGACTCATATGGAAGGTATTGGCTTAAGGGTATGGACGCACAAGCAGAATTCCGCTTAGTACAGAGTTAGGCTAGCAAAGGTTTTGAAAGAGCAGACAACTAATGATGACTAAGATGCAAAACAATATAAAGCATGAACATTGAAATAAGCATAACACATCAAGTTGTCTTCCTTGTCAACATAACACTTCAAGTATAATAACATAAAGGTTTTGGCTAAGTTGGTACTTTAAGAGAATCATGCTTGTTGTTATGACCAAAGCTATGTTTGCCAAGATTAAATAAAGTTTCATAGCCATACCTGACATAAGGTCAATACTCCCCATAAGAATCATCATATAAGGTCGATTGCGTGAAGAGAATACCGAGTGCAGCAAAAAGGAACCGATAAACTTCTCATTAATATTCCATCATAGACGACTCCACACACACGGATACAATTCTTCACCAAGGGGGCGATAGACCTCAATGCACACACCTATCTCATATGACAACCTCCCTAGACATGATACGACTCTACTTGACTTCTAAAAGACAAAAGGTAAAAGATAAAGATACCGAGCACTCCCCCAAGCTTGGAACAAGCCAAGGGAATGCCATTACCCATGGAGATTTCACTCATCATCCTTGTTGGCGTTGATCAAGTAATTCTTGGCGAAACTCTTCCATGGAAGGGGTTCTCCAGTCTCATATGAGAAGCTCGTCTCCTGGATCCTGCATTCAGCAACCAAACCCATGCGTAGAAACCTTAGTTCATACTCATAGTTCTGGTTATGTAGATCATTAATTTGCCCTTGGAGTTCTATGATTCTGTCTTCAGACGCGGCGATTCTTTCCCACATCTCCTTCATCTCCTTCAGAAAGTAGTTCTTCGGCTCGTTGGTGATGTCAAAGTTAGCTTCGACACCACGCTCGGTCATCTTCTTGTATTTCAAGACTTCTTGCTACACTTCTTCCAGCCTGGCCTGGACGCTCCCCTCCTTGATAGGTCCCTTCAGATCTTCTTGATGAAGGACGCCCTCCTTCATCTGAACCACCTGAGGGTGCTTCATCACCTCAGCGAGGTAAGGGTTGATGACGTTGACGACGAACGTGTCCTTGGGGGAACATGGAGAAGCCATGGCACCTAAATTTAGCTGAAAGATTTCCTAGCAGAAACAGATCGAAGAGAAAACACGCGAAATCGCAAGATACGTTGCCGGAGCACCCCGGGCAAATATATAGGAAAAATTTATGCACAGAAAGGAAGGTAACGGACAAAAGCGGGGTCGGAGACGGGCACCAGGGTGTCCAGGCGGCCTGCCGGCGCGGCCCATGGGGGGGGCGCGCCAGGGGGGCGCCTGGACTCCCTGGTGGTCGTCTCCGGCTCCACTTCGACTCGGAATTTTACTAACTTTTCAAAAACGCGTAATACGGAACTTTTATGATGTTTTGCGGTGTTTTCTTACCATACTACAAACCTTTTCTTTATTCTGCTTCTGCTGGCGTCTGAAACAGGGCTACAACATGTTCTTCGTGGGTTGTTGTGTATATTATATTCACATCAACATCGACAGGGTCTCCTGCTATGTAATATTTAAGTCTTTGCCCATTCACAACTTGAGGTTTGGTGCCTTCAAAATTATTAATCTTAATTGCACCAGACCGATAAACTTCTTCAATATGAAATGGTCCTTCCCACCTGGAAAGTAGTTTACCTGGAGAAAACCTGAAACGGGATCTAAACAACAAAACTTTATCACCAACATTAAATTCACGTTTCAGAATCTTCCTATCATGCCACCTTTTTACCTTTTCTTTGAACATTTTAGCGCTCTCGTAAGCTTCACTTCTCCATTCATCTAGAGAAGTCAAGTTCATGAGACGCTTCTCACCAGCTAGTTTTGAGTCAGCATTAAGCTCTCTAACAGCCCAGAAAGCTTTGTGCTCTAGCTCTAATGGCAGATGGCAAGCTTTGCCATACACCATTTTATAAGGAGACATGCCCATGGGGTTTTTGTAAGCGGTTCTATATGCCCACAAAGCATCTCCCAATTTATTTGACCAATCCTTCCTATTTCTGTTTACTGTTTTCTGCAAGATCAACTTAATCTCTCTATTGGTGTGCTCAACTTGCCCACTAGTTTGAGGATGATAAGGTGAAGCAATTCTATGATTAACATCGTATTTAGCCAGAGCTTTTCTAAAAGCTCCGTGCGTGAAGTGTGATCCTCCATCTGTCATGAGGTACCTTGGTACACCAAACCAAGGGAATATTACATCCTTAAGCATTTTCAAGGATGTTTTGTGATCAGCACTTTCAGTGGGGATTGCTTCAACCCACTTGGTCACATAATCAACAGCTACTAAAATGTGAGTGTACTTGTGCGAAGAAGGAAAAGGACCCATAAAATCGAAACCCCAACAATCGAAAGGTTCAATCACTAGTGAGTAATTCATAGGCATCTCATTCCTTCTACTAATGTTACCAACTCTCTGACATTTATCACAAGCTAAAACATAATTTCTAGCATCTTTAAAGAGAGTGGGCCAATAAAAACCTGATTGAAGAACCTTATGTGCAGTTCTCTCACCGGCATGATGTCCTCCATAGGGACTGTCATGGCACCGTCTAAGAATGTCCTTCTGCTCATGTTCCGGGATGCATCTTCTCACGATCCCGTCGGGACCTTCTTTGAAAAGATGTGGGTCATCCCAAAAGTAGTGCCTCAAATCATGAAAGAACTTCTTCCTCTGCTGAAATGTTAGACCTGGAGGCAAATACTTTGCAACAATAAAATTAGCATAATCTGCATACCAAGGATCGGAAAGAGGTTGTACTTTTACAACGGCAAGTTGTTCGTCTGGAAAACTATCGTTAACTGGAATGGGGTCATGCGGTATATCTTCCATTCTTGAAAGATTGTCCGCCACCAGGTTGTCTTCCCCCTTCCTATCAACAATCTGCAAATCAAATTCTTGAAGAAGGAGTACCCATCTGATAAGCCTTGGCTTGGCATCCTTCTTTGTCATAAGATACTTAATGGCAGCATGATCAGTATGAATAATAACTTTGGAATCAACAATATACTGCCTAAACTTATCACAAGCAAAAACTACAGCTAAGAATTCCTTCTCAGTAGTAGCATAATTTCTTTGAGCACTATCAAGGGTCTTACTAGCATAATGTATAACATTCAATTTCTTATCAACCCTTTGTCCTTAAACAGCTCCAACAGCAAAATCACTTGCATCACACATAATTTCAAAAGGTAAGTTCCAGTCAGGTGGTTGTACTATAGGAGCAGTTATTAAAGCTTTCTTAAGGATTTCAAAAGCTTCCTTACAATTTTCATCAAACGCAAAAGGAACATCCTTCTGGAGAAGATTAGTGAGGGGTCTCGAGGTTTTAGAAAAGTCTTTAATAAATCTTCTATAAAAACCTGCATGACCGAGAAAACTGCGAATACCTTTGATGTCCTTTGGATAAGGCATCCTCTCAATAGCTTCGATCTTGGCTTTGTCCACTTCAATTCCCCTTTCGGAAATCTTGTGACCAAGAACAATTCCTTCATTAACCATAAAGTGGCACTTCTCCCAGTTGAGTACCAAATTTGTCTCCTCGCATCTCTGCAAAACTTTATTTAGGTTGTGAAGACAATGGTCAAATGAAGTTCCATAGACGGAGAAATCGTCCATGAAGACTTCCATGATATCCCCGCAGAAACCATGAAAGATAGCAGACATACACCTTTGAAAAGTAGCAGGGGCATTACATAAACCAAAAGGCATACGTCTGTAAGCATAAGTACCAAAAGGACAAGTAAAAGTGGTCTTCTCTTGATCGACAGTGTTAACATGAATTTGAGAGAAGCCAGAATAACCATCGAGATAACAAAAGTGGGTATTTTTGGATAACCTTTCAAGCATTTGGTCGATGAACGGCAACGGGTAGTGATCCTTCCTGGTTGCCTTGTTCAACTTCCTGTAATCAATACACATTCTATATCCAATAATAATTCTCTGAGGTATTAGTTCATTTTTATCATTAGGAACCACAGTTGTACCTCCTTTCTTGGGAACACAATGTACCGGACTTACCCACTTACTATCAGCTATAGGGTAGATAATACCTGCGGCTAGAAGCTTGAGAATCTCAGTTCTCACGACATCCATCATCTTCGGGTTCAACCGTCGTTGATGATCAACAACTGGTTTAGCATCAGGCTCAAGGTTGATAGTATGTTGACAGATAGATGGACTAATCCCCTTAAGGTCATCAAGGGTGTAGCCAATTGCGCCTCGGTGTTTACGAAGTACTTCCAATAATCGCTCTTCTTCATATCCTGAAAGGTTAGAATTGATAATAACAGGATATACTTTCTTTTCATCTAAATAAGCATACTTGAGCGTATCGGGAAGAGGTTTAAGATCGAACACCGGGTCTTCTTTCGGTTTTGATAAAATTCCCAAAGGTTCAACCGGAAGGTTGTGCTTCAGGATAGCAGGCTGCCTCAACAATATTTCATCCAGTTCATTTCTTTCCTGCATATGTAAATCATTCTCGTGGTCCTCCATGTATTGCTGCAAAGGATCATCAGGGGGAATAGCAATAGAGGCAATACTTTCAATAATTTTATCATTACTAGGTAAATCAGTACCACGAGGCTGCTTAGAGAACTTAGAAAAATTAAATTCATATGGCTCACCATTGAATTCAACAGAAACTTTACCTTTCTTGCAATCTATTATAGCTCCACAAGTCCTAAGAAAAGGTCTACCAAAAATGATGGGACAAAAATTGTCCCTGGCTGAACCAAGTACCAAAAAGTCGGTAGGGTATTTTACCTTTCCACATAGGACTTCAACGTCCCTCACAATTCCGATAGGAGAGATAGTTGATCTATTTGCAAGATGAATAGTAACATCAACTTCTTCAAGTTCACAAGGGGAAATCTCACCGATGATTTCTTCATAGAGTGAATAAGGAATAGCACTTGCACTCGATCCCAAATCGCGTAGCCCATAATAATTGTGATCTCCTATTTTAACAGATACCACTGGAGTACCTGAAATTAGGCCTTTGTTCTTGGCTGTGACAAGGTTAGTGGAAACAGCACAAAAAGTTATATTGGAATCCAAAACATCATCAGTAACAAGGTCTTTAATCAATGCAACTCAAGGATCGACCCTGATCTGGTACTCAGGTTCATCAACTTTTCTCTCACTTTTATTTATTATGCCTGTCACAAGAGAGTGCTCCTTTATCCTCGTGGGAAAAGGAGGCTGTTCATATATAACTGCAGGCAAAATAGGCTCAGCAACATAAATATCAATAGGTTTTTCTTTAAAAGGTGCATGGTGCTGGTCTCTATTCTTTTTAAAAGAATCAACGTGAGAGGCAAAATTCTTACATAAATCAATCACTAGATGGGAATCGAGACCAATCTTAGAGCAAAAAGTATTGAAGTAATCAGTTTCTACATAGCTCTCAATATAATCATGTTCATAATTTATAGCGGGTTCAATACCTTTATCAATTTCCCAATCTTCGGTATTCCTCTGGATTCTTTCAAGGAGATCCCACCTTTCTTCAACACTCTTCTTCTGAAATACCCCACTAGAGGAGGCATCCAGCATCTCCTTATCCTGACGAGAAAGCCTGGCATAAAAATTTGTAAGTATAATTTCCTTGGGAAACTTATGAATAGGGCATTTGAGCATTAGAGACTTCAATCTCCCCCAAGCTTGAGCAATGCTTTCTCCGTCACGAGACCTAAAGTTATAGATATAATTCCCGTCTCGATGAATTTCATGAAGAGGATAAAGTTTAGTATAAAAGAGAGACATAAGCTCCTGCCAGTCCAGCAAGTGTGGGTTATCGAGAAGCCCATACCAATCTGAAGCTTTATCTATAAGGGATACGACAAACAATTTCCTCATGACAAACTCCCTCGATACACCTGCAAGCTTAAATAATGAACATAGTCGTGACAAATATAGCAAGTGTTCACCGGGATGTCTGTCTCCTGCATACCGATTAGCCAAAACATAATTGATAATGCCAGCCGGTATTTTATAAGGCACAATTTCAGTAGGGGGAGGATCAACCACCACAGGTGTGGGGTGTCTTCCCGCAAGCAACACTCCAATAATAGGGTTATCCATAAGGACAGAGAGCAGCAATAACAAAAATAAAAACAGAATTATAAAAAGACTTTCTTACCTGTTCCACTTTTACCAATAGCGCTACGCTCCCCGGCAACGGCGCCAGAAAACGGTACTTGATGACCCTCAACCGTAAGGGATCTGTTGCAGCGTTTTCGATAAGTAAGAGTGTCGAACCCAACGAGGAGCAGAAGGTATTGATAAGCGATTCTAAGCAAGAAATTACTGCAAGCACTAAAAGATAACTTTTAGGGGTTTTCTCGATATAAGCAACAGGAATGTAAAGGCAAGTAATGTGAAAGATACTGAGAGTAACAAGTGGCCCAATCCTTTTCTGCAAAGGAGAGGCCTAGCAACTGAACTTATAAAGACTAAAGCGTTCTTGAGGACACACGGGAGTGGTAGTCATGTGCTTTCGCCATATTCTGTATCGATACTATGTTATGTGTTGATAAGTGTTGGTGGGTGGATCTATGCTAGTGCACTCTCTAGACTAAGATGAATGCACTCTTATGATTAAACACCTTGCAAGCATCCGCAAATACAAGATAGAATTTAAGGCAAAAGCCTAACCATAGCAATACGATCGAGGATCCATTATTCCCTTATGCAAAAGCGTGCAAACTGGGGTTCAGGTTTCTGTCACTCCGGCAACCCACCGTAAGCATTCTTTATACACAATGCATTCTCCTAGGTCCTTAATAAGGCGAAGTGTTGGGTGTTCGACTCACACAACACCACTAGTAGAATGACAACACAACTTAAGTATCAAACAACACATATTACTTCAACAGCATGTGACTACTAACAACAAGACTTTCCCCATGTCCTCAAGAACTAAAGTAACTACTGACAAGACATAAAAGAGATCATGATCAGAGGGGATAAATATGTGATAAACAATCTGGACATAATAATATTTCTCCAACAAAACTCAATAGCATTCACCACAAAGTAGTAATCAACACCGATGGAGTAGAGAGGATAGGTAGTACAAGTTACAACACGAGTTGCGATGGAAAGATGAGATTTGGATGAAGATGGAGATGGTGCTGGTGTTGGGGATGATGTTGATGATGATCTCGATGATGCCCGTGATGATGGTGATGACGATGGCGACGATCTCCCCTTCCGGGAGGTGATCTCCCCGGCGGAATCTGCCCACCGGAGATGCCCTTTTCTTCTCTGTAGGTTTCCGCCTCGAAGCGGCGGCGGAACTCCGTCAAAAGTCCCGTGCCTAGGGTTTTCGGAGGACGGAGAACATATATGCAAAAGGGGGCGGCCAGAGGTGGGCCAGGGGCTCCAGGCGCCCCCCGGCGCGGCCAGGGGGGGCGCGCCCCCAGGCTGCCTGGGCACCCTGTGGCCCCCCTCTGACTCCCCTTTTGCGTGTCTTCGTTATTCTTCTGAAAAATACCTCCCGTCAATTTTCAGGTAATTTGGAGGTGTTCTTCTTCAGCAACTCAGCATCCACTTTTTCCTGCTGAATCCTGCGTCTGCTGTTTCGGTATCGGAAAGTTGCAAACTGTGTAAAATAGACCAAAACAGCATAAGAACATCATCATAACGTGAAATATATCAATGAATAAGGATAAATTATAATACAAAATAGTGATGCATTTTGGACGTATCACCACCGCATCTTCAAGCAGTTCGCTCGCGAGGTGAACGCGGCGCTTCCCAAGCCAAACGCCGGGTGCAACCTCAGGTCGACCAAGCAGGTCATCGCCTTCGACCCCAAGGACCAGCTCAAGTGCACAGCAGCCCCAGGCGCACTCCCGATGCTCTGCACTCCGACCATCAGCAACGTCCTCGTGACCAAGACCCTCATCGACGGTGGAGCGGGGCTCAATGTCCTCTCTGTCCAGACCTTCGAGACGCTCCAGGTCCCCTACGATCAGCTCCACCCGACCAAGCCATTCTACGGAGTCACGGATGGCTCCACACTCATGATGGGGTAGGTTCGCCTCCCCGTCACCTTCGGTGACCGCGACAACTATCACATCGAGCTCATCGACTTCGACGTCGCCAACATCCACCTCTCGTACAACGCCATCCTTGGGTATCCTGCCCTCGCCAAGTTCATGGCGGTGACCCATCACGGCTACAACGTCCTCAAGATGCCCGGGAGTGGCGGAGTCATCACGATCGCCTCCGATGAAAAGGAAGCACTGCGTTCCATGGAGCGCGCCTACCAGACCGCGGCGGTCGAGAGCTCCGATGAGGATGGAGCCGTCTTCGCCCTGCAGACCGGCCCCAAGAAGAAGAAGAACCTGCCGGCCAACGGACCTCGGGACGCAGGGGCTCCTGACAGTTCCGCCTCAAGACTCGCGCCTGCCGATGAAGCGCCCTCCACCCTCGCATAGGGAGGCGCGCCCGACGCCCCTCTCAGGACGGGCTCGGGGGCTATCCTCTGGAGTGTCTCTGGCCTGACCAGCGTATTGAGGGAGGTGTTCGGGCACCACCAGCAGGCGTGTCTCAACGCACGTTTTTGTGAGCCCAGCATGAGCCATACAGCGCTGGGGGCTTAGGACTTCATCGACCAGGTTACCGAGGAACTTCAGTATGCAAGGCTCATACGCGGTGGGCGTAACCGCACGATGCCAAGCTCACCTACTTGCAACTCGAGCAACCACTTCCGCGTCTGCATCGACGTCGCGGGTCTCAATTGAGCCGCTTCTTTGGAGCCCTTCTGGCCGACGGCCGTCGGACGGAGGAGGGCTCTCCCCTGCAGCTACGTCTGCACGCTCTTTCGCTTCCGCAACGCAGCCGCCACCTTCTAGCACCTCGCGCGGCAGGCTTTGGGGGCTCGGGAGGCTCAGTGGCGGGCGGTCCAGACAGAGCGGGAGCCAGACCCCCGTGACCACTGAGGGCCTCCGGAGCCCCTGGGCCTCAGGAGCCCGACGATACTCAGGGGCAACCCACACAGCTTGCGTCTTCAGCTACCCCAACTCTTCTTCGACGAGCGTCACGTGATGTTTCAGGTATTCAATCGAGGGCGCCCCCTGGGCTGCATCATCCTCGAGCTTCTGGGGGCTCACCCCCCGCAGCTGTCTCTTTTTGCACATGAATCAAGGCTAGTTGCTTCTTCCTATTTGCATTATCTATATGATCGGCGTTCTCACCGCCGCTAAGGTCATGAGCCCTTGCGAGCCCACTCGCAACCGCCCCATGATTAAGGACTGGCACGGCGTCTGTGCTCGGGTCCATCCCTACAGCGTCGCTAAATCCAAGGGCTGAGCTCTGTCTCGTGAGCCATTCCCGTGACGTCACCTCCCATGGTCCTTGGTGCCTTGTTCTCGCATGGGCTAATCGTGGATGGGTAAGTAGGGGCCCGTGGCAGGTGCCTCACTCACGCGGGAACCGCGCGCCGGTTGTTTTTCTTTTGGACTGTTGCATGAGAGCCTTCTGTGCTCGGGTCCGTCCCTGCAACATCGATAAATCCAGCGGCTGAGCTCTGTCTTACGGGCCGGTCCCGCTAACGTCACCTCCTAGGGTCGTTCGTGTTGCGGCCTTCTCATGCGATGCCCTCTAGAGATGTAGTCGGCGCAGGTCGACACAACGCCTCTCTTTTCACATTTTGCAAAAGATGACTCAGGCGCAACCAACCTCAGGGTAGGGTCTCGTGAGTGATGCGTAAGCTCACGAGAACTTCCTCAAAGTCGTTCAGCTCATCCTGAGGAGGGCCCATATACACCTTGGCTATCCTGCCGTGCAAGCCACGTGTCAGGACGGGGATGTACACACCCCGGAGTCTCTCGTGGTGGGAGTCTCCCTCCCACGGTCCAGTGGAAGTGCCATGCTCCGCGCTGGCAGAACCAACCGAGGAGCGGTTATGCCCACGAACCAGTGGAAGCATCAAGCTCCACGCTGGCCACTACGACCGAGGCACGGTTATGCCCACACTCCGCGCAAGTGTGGTAGCTCTATGCTTCGCGCTAGTTATAAACAACTGAGGGCGGCCCCCAGCGGTCGCAACAACCTCAGGGAGCTTTTCAACTCACGATGCTCATAGCTTCTCCTTGGATAGGTGTCGCGAGGGGGCTAGGCACGGGGGCTATGCTCAGGTCACGCCTGGCAGACGCCACACTACCAGGTGTCCAGACACCTGGCTTTCTCGCGCCCCCATCCTAGGTGAAGGCTCGTGAGCAAGGTATGGTGCTCGTTCTCCCTCATGAGAGCCCTTCGTACGTCAAAGGGGACCCCTGGGCATCGCGACCCAGGGGCCTCACTAGTCACATAGCCCCTCACTCCTTGAGACTGGTGCTCAACAGCGGTCGAGGTATGCGTGGGGATGGGCCCTGCCGACGCAGAATGCAAACGGGATCGCTTGAACGTCAAGTGGGAGCCCTGGGCATCGCGACCCAGGGGCCTCACTAGCCACATAGCCCCTCATTCGTTGAGTCTAGTTATTATGATAACCCCGGTCACCCGGAGGGCTCAATGGCGATCAAGGTATGCGCGGGGTTGGGCCCTGCCGACGCAGAGCACCTAAGCAAACATGAAAGGAAGCAAGCATTGAAATCATCAAATTCAAATCTAGCTATTACAATAATACCAAGCTCCAAATTCAAGCGAGTTCTTATGCCTCCCCAAGGCACTTGCATTTCTCTCATCTGAACGGGAACAGGTCAGGCATCACCAAGCACGTCATCGCCAGTCTCCGCCTCCTCGGCCGCGGCAGCAGCAACCCAGAGAAACGCCTCCACCAGTTTCTTGACCTTCTCCTCCAAGGCCCAGGCAGTCGCGCCCCCTATGTTTGGTGGCCTGGGAGCGACTGTTGCCACCTCCTCGCGAAGACGGCTCGGGCGCAGAAGGAGGAGCCCCTGAGCATCGCGCCTGAGGGCCCCGACTGGTTCCTAAACCTTACCTCCTGGCCTCGCACGTGGCATCGCAACCCAGTATGACAGCGGCGGCCTAGTTATCTCAGGAGGCGAATCCCAAGAAGCACAGAGCCTTGCCCTGCAAGAAATGTGACAGAAGCTCAAGTGCCACTGCCGCCTGACCGCGGGGGATCACTAAGATAAGCTTCCCACGCCCACATATACTCGCGTACCTACGCCTCCACCCACTGTAATCATGAATTCACTGGAGCACGAAAGCCCCTCTCGCAGGCCCTAGCAGACGATTACCTGCACACCAAGAGGGACCCCCCAAGCATCGCGCCTTGGGGGCTCTTACCGGACCCTGGGCCGCTCACCTCCTAGCCTTGACCACAGCATCGCGACCTGGCATACCAGCGACGGTTGAAGCTTGCCTAGGGACTGGGTCTCACAGGCGTAGGGCCCTAAACTACCGCAGGAACGGAAGAAAGGGAAGGTCCTGCTCTAGCGAAGGACCTTACGAGGAACATAAGTCTATAACATCAGATAACAGCAAAAGTATCATAAAATATTTACACGCCCTCATGGGGCCGTCCATGGCTGCCTTGTAGGGACCAAGCTAAAGAAGGCAGATCTTAGAGGGACGCGGCACGGGCTCCTTCAGCAACGGCGATGGCTGGAGGACGCTGTCTCCCTCCAGCGATAAGAACGACGACTCGGCGGCTCGTAGCTCTGCTCGAGGCCATCTCAGGAGAGGCATAGCTGCTGCCGGAGGAGTTGGAGGCGCGACCAATGGTAAGCGCCTCGCCCCCGGCCTCGTCACCCTGGCAGCATGGGAGATAGTCGTCGGTGGGCCCGTCCCCCGCGTTACACGCGAGCCGACGGCTGTCCGACCCGAAGACCTTGAAGGTCAGCGTGCCCATCCCGTCCAGCGCGAAATGAAGAATGTGCCTCCAGGTGGGGGCACAGGCGCGGCGCACCACGCCCCAACCCCAGGTCATGAAGACCTGGCCGGAGGAGACCACCTCCACCTCGGCGTATGAAGGGGGAAGGTGGCACCCTTCATGCCGCAGCTACATCGTCACCCGGCCGCAGGCCGGGAGTACCTCCTTCAGGAATGGAGGAAGAAGGATCCAAGAATGCGGAGGGGCTCCCGCCCACACGATAAACTCGCGGACGTTGTCGTCGGCATGAGACGCTGGCGGGGCGCGCGAAATCACCCGCCTTTCTGGGCAGTTGACCACACCGCCTCCGTCGCCGCCCCCGCTTCGTCCGCCTGTTGCCGGAGCACTCAAGGGAAGCGGGAATCCTGGTGGTGCCTGTGTGCACCATGTACGGGCGTCCGCCAGTCTCAAGGGCGCTCTTGGAGAATCACGGTGCCTCTTCTTCGATGGGAGCTGCTCGGGCTCCACCATCGGGTCCTTCCCCTTCTGCACAGCCGAGAACCTACGTATCGGCGCCATGAAGAGCCCTCGGAGAAGTGGGAAGAGCAGGGGTTGATCCACAACAGTCAAATGAAGGGCGTGGTGCCTCATCCCCTGCTTATAGGCTGAAAAGATCAATCGTTGGCCACTCGCGCGCGGCCATAATGACCCTGCCACCCACGCCAAGGAGTTGTCAAGTCACACGGTTGCTGAGACTGCGTGGGAAGCGGAGTCGCCCACGTCCCATCCAACCGTCATGCGCCAGCCTGGCCCTCAGTCTTTTTGGGGCCCGTGGCGCTCCGTCCTCGACTAAGGCTTCGCCCCGAAGCCAACTCCGTGCGCGCCTTGGACCCAGGGCTACTGTCGTCATCCTAGGAACCAAGGTACCCAGATTTGCCTGTCTGCGGGCCACTGCATGCTCCTATCATGGCATGGTACATCCCAGCTGATCGACCAGCTCCCCAAGACCCTCGCGAGGGGGCTAGTCCTCGCAAGGAGAACGACATCAAGACCCCCTCAGGAGCGGCCTCAGCTAGGTTGCTCCGGAGGGGCGGAGAATCCAAGGCCAAGCCTGCCTCAGGAGGAGGCAGTGACGCAAGCAGTGACACACCGCGCCAGCGGGTGCCAGCATGTGCCTGCGGCGCAGTTACCATTTTGGTGCAAAGGAGACAGCGCAGGCGCAGGTTCCCGAGGAGCGGGACAAAGGTTTCCCCTTCGGTGCGACAAGACCGAAGACCGCAAGGACGGCAGGGAGGATGTCACCACCGAGCCCACCACTGCGTCACCGCCTGATCCTTTTGCAGGCGGAGACCGCTTTTGTCAGGATTGGAATGTCCTTGTGTTCCCGCTCAAAATGGCCGTTGTGGGATCCCTTCCCGCCTAAACATTTCGGGGGAAGAGGACCCTGGCCGCCTATATAAGTAGCTAGGATATCCACTATAAAGAGGAGGGGGATCATATCGAGGAAGAGAAGTGGGATCAGATCGAGAGATTCCACCCACACACAAAGGAGCAAGAACCCTTGCCTCCTGACCCTACTGAGCTCAGGAACCACTATACTCATTCATATTCAAGCCCTCCCAAGGCCAATCCACCAAAGCAGGAAGTAGGGTTTTACACTGCAAGGTGGCCTGAACCTAGGTAAATTCATGTGTGCTTTACTTGTTGTTCACTTGAATCTCTTCATCGGACGAGGGCATGACGCTAGGTAGACGTGACTGGGAGAGATCTTTGTTCATGCCCCTGTGTTCGGACTTCTTGGGTTCGCGAAGCCCGTACTCCGACAGTGCGGTGTGTCACTGCTCGCGTCACTGCCTCCTCCTGAGGCAGGCTTGGCCTTGGATTCTCCGCCCCTCTGGATCAACCTAGCCGAGGCCGCTCCTGAGGGGATCTTGATGTCGTTCTCCTCACGAGGTCTATCCCCCTCGTGAGGGTCTTGAGCAGCTGGTCGATCAGCTGGACCGTACTAGGCCATGGTAGGAGCGCGTCGCGGCCCGCAGACAGGCAGGTCTGGGTACCCTGGTTCCCAAGACGCCGACAGTAGCCCCCGAGCCCAAGGCGCGCACGGAGTTTGCTTCAGGGCGAAGCCTTAGTCAAGGACGAAGCGCCGCGGGCCCCAAAGGCCGCGGGCCAGGATGGTGCGTGACGGTTGGATGGGACGTGGGCGACTCCGCTTCCCACGCAATCTTGGCAACCGTGCGACTTGACAACTCCCCGGTGCGGATGACGGTGTCGTTATGGCTGTGACGCCAATGACTGGTGGTTGGGCTCCTCCATCCTATAAATGGCACTAGGGGGGAGCCCCCAAGCCATCTTCAAGCCAGCGTCGTCAGCTTTCTTGTTCGCTCCCTGCTCTTCTTCTTGCTGCGAGGTCTCCATGGCGTCACTGAGGAAGCCGTCCGCCGCGGAGAAGGGAAAGGCCCCGAAGGATTTGGCCTCGCCGCCGTCGAAGAGGAGCCGCGGTCGCCCCCGCAAGTATGTCGCTGTGCCCGCGACGGCTCCTCGAGGGAGCGGGCGTGGCCTTCCGGGTCCCGACGCGGTCACCTGTGAGAGGCGCGGTGCCTCTTCACGCGGCGAAGGTGGTCGTGGCCGTGGTGGGAGAGGAGGCGTGAGGCAGCGTTTGGCGGTCGTGCGTCCTCCACTCCTTCGATGTGTCGTCGGAGTTCGTGGTGTGGGCGGAGAAGCCTGGCGGCTTGTGGCTCCGGCTCCCCCGCTCATTCGGCAACGTGCTACCATCCGGAGGACCCGGCGGCCTCTGGCTGCAGACCGACGGTTGCTACAGTGGTGCGTCCTGGGTGGAGGTCGACGCTGCTCCCTCAGGCAACGTGTTCCTGGAGCACGGCTGGCAGTCGTTTGCGTGCGCGCGCCGGCTGCAGGGGAGGTGCACGCTCCACTTCAGATACGATGGTGCCTCAACGTTGTTCGTCAGGGTCTTCTCGGAGGAAGGGAGGCGCCTTGGGTGCTGTCATGAGGCTGACGACGAAGAGGATGGTGGCGACGGCGTCCGGAGGAGCAGCTCCTCCTCTGGAGAGGAGCTTGGCCCTGGTGGGCGCCGCGGGTCCCCCCTCTGTGGCAGCAGCAGCTCCTCCAGCAGCGGCGGCTACAATGAGCCGCCAAGCTCGGCTCGGCGAGGGGGGGGTCGTTGCGCCGTTGTGCCTCGGTGAAGCGGGAGGAGCTGGGAGACTCCGACTAAGTGGGGGCAACAGTGTTGAGCCGCGGCTTGGCGGAGCTGTGGCTTGGCAGGCCGGCCTCTGCTTCTTCTTTTTCTTCATTTCCTTCATGTGTTAGAATTTTAAGTTGCCTCGAGAAGGCGTGTAATGGACTACGACATATGTATGAAGCGAGAACTTGCTATCATGTTTTTGGTCCAGGTGAGATTACTTAGCTTA
Organism: Secale cereale; assembly: GCA_902687465.1. Taxonomy (NCBI): domain Eukaryota; kingdom Viridiplantae; phylum Streptophyta; class Magnoliopsida; order Poales; family Poaceae; genus Secale; species Secale cereale. Next base: position 579,459,215 of record LR738715.1, on the reverse strand, counting down.
TGTGATGCGACATCTTGAGGCGAAATGCTCCTGACTCATTGGCGTCATGAGCCCCCGACGGGCCATGAGGATGGCTGAGTTTGGGGGGTCCTGACCTGCGGAGCCCCCGAGTATGAGTGAGCCGTTGTGAGCTGCTGAGGGCTTGCGCCCTTGGGCTCGCTTGAGAGCGCCGAGTGTGGATCAAGGAGCCAAGGCATGAGCTGGCTCGGCAGAATAGGTCATGTGGACTGAGAAGCCCGATGCCAGAGCCTGAGCAGGCTTGGCCAGGTGAGGTCATGGGACCGCGGCAGTCGAGAGCCGGGACCGACCGTCTCAGCCCCCACGCGCGAGGCACGCGAAGGAGAACAAGCGGCGCAGCCCCTGCTTGACAAGCTTAACTTAAAACCAGCGAGAAAGTTCCAAGCAAGACTCCCAACCAAATGCAAGAAACACGAGAACTTCATAGCATGGGGTAGAGGAAGGGCTGATAGCCAAGGAAGTAGAAAAGGCTGACAGCCAAACACCAAGCCAAAAAAAAGGAAAAAGGTCGCGTCCGACCCCTACACTACGTCTTCTTCCCAGCGCGGAGCTAAGGACTGCCACTGGGACGTGGGTGGGAGCCCCATCTGATGGCCCGCAGGCAATGCTCAGGAGACTCTGAGGCGTGTACAGCCCCAACTCGTTATTATGTGAGAGTGTCACGAGCGGAGACCTTCACGGGCACGGAGCCTTGATTATGGATAGAACCTCTTGAGGTGCTCAATGTTCCAGGAATTCTGGATAGGTACCCTATCCTGCGTCTCCAGGCGCACAACACCAGGCCTAGAGAGACGAGCGATTCTGAATGGGCCCTGTCACATGGGCGAGAGCTTGTGTAACCCCTCCCTGGAGAGGACCCGCCTCAGGACCAAGTCACCAACTTCAAGTGTTCTTGTGCAGACGCTGCGGCAGTGGTACCGCCACAGTGCCTGCTGATATCGAGCGGCCCCGAGGGCAGCTCGGCGGCGGCCCTCCTCGCCGAGCACGAGTTCCAACCGCCAGGCGGCGTCTTGGCGTTCCTCATTGAAGGCCAAGACCCGTGGGGAGCGATGCTTGACCTCATGAGGGAGGACCGCCTCCGCCCCGTAAACGAGGAAGAAAGGTGTTCTCCAATGGGTTTGGTTGCGGTGGTATGGATGGACCACAGCACGGACTGGAGCTCGTCGATCCAGCCCCTAACGCAAGCCTCGAACTTTTTCTTAGAGATGCGCGTCTTGAGGCCGCGCAAGACTTCCGCGTTGGCACGTTCGGCCTGACCGTTGCTCCTGGGATGAGCCACCGAGGCATAGCAGATCTGTGTTCCAAGGTTAGCACAATATGACCAGAAGAGATTGCTTGTGAACTGCGAACCGTTATCCGTGATGATGTGGTTGGGGACCCCAAACCGCCTCACGAGACCCTGGATGAACTTGACGGCCGACCCGGCGGGGATCGCACGAACGGGCTCCACCTCCGCCCACTTGGTGAACTTGTCAATGGCGACATACAGGAAGGGTAACCCCTCACCGCCCGGGGAAATGGACCCAGGATGTCCAATCCCCAGACCGTGAAGGGCCAGGAGAGCGGGATCGTCTTGAGGCCCCACGCTGGTTGGTGGGTCTGCTTGGCGTGAAACTGGCACGCCTCACAAGCCTTCACAAGCTCCGTGGCATCGTTAAGCGCCGTGGGCCAGTAAAAGCCGCTACGGAAGGCCTTGCCCACGAGGGTGCGGGATGATGAATGGTGGCCGCAGTCCCCACCGTGGATGTCAGCCAACAGCTCGCGCCCTTGCTTCCTCGAGATGCACTTTAGTGAGACGTCATCGGGGCGCCTCTTGTAGAGTTTGCCGTCTTAGATGCAGTAAGCTGAGGCCTGTCGAATCACGCGCTCCGCGTCTTCCTCCTTGTCTGGCAAGGTGTCGCGTTGCAAGTACATCTTGAGCTCTTTGGTCCAGCAACCCTCCTAGGGCTCCGCGGCAAGTAGCAGGCGGGCTCCAGAGATTGTCCGCAGGGCGGAGCTCTGGCTGCGGGCGTCGTAGGTAGCCCCTACTAAGGGAACGCCGGCTCAGGAGTGGGCGGTGCTGCTGACGGCTTGAGCAGCCGCTCCTCGAAGATGCCTGGCCTCTGAGGTTCCCGCCTGGAGGCTCATTTGGCGATGTCGTCGGCCTCCTTGTTCGTGCCTCTTGGCACGTGCTGCACCTCCAGCCCTCGGAATCTCTTTTCCATGTTACACACCTCTTCTAGATATGCCTCCATGTGCTCATCCTTGGGCTTGTATTTCTTGTTGGAGAAGTTGACGAGGACCTGCGAATCACCTCTAATAGTGAGGTGCTTGACCCCCAATGCAGCTGCGGCTTTGAGCCCAGCAATCAGGCCCTCATACTCTGCGATGTTGTTGGAGACCTTCTCGCCTTGCTGGAAGCAAAGCTGCACGGCGTACTACAACTTGTCGTGAGTGGGAGATACCAACACGGCACCAGCTCCTGCGCCAAGGCGCGAGAAGGCGCCGTCGAAGGATACCACCCATCCGTCTGGGGCTTCATCGTCGGGAGCTAGCGAGCGATCCTCGCCAGCCCCCTGTTCCGGCGCGTCGGTCCATTATGCCACAAAGTCTGCCAGAGCCGCTCCCATGATCGCTCGCATGGTGCTGAACTCCAACTGGAACGCCTGTAGCTCGATGTTCCACTCGGCGACCCTCTCGACGACGTTCGGGCCCCGAAGCACCTTCTCAAGAGGGTACGACGAGACAACTTTGATAGGGTGGCCCTGCAAGTAATGGCGTAGCTTTCTGGAGGCGACAAGGAGCGCCAGGAGCAACTTTTGAGGCATCGGGTAACGCGAGTTGATGACCCACAAGTGTAAGGGATCTATCGTAGTCCTTTCGATAAGTAAGAGTGTCGAACCCAACGAGGAGCAGAAGGAAATGATAGGCAGTTTTTCAGTAAGGTATTTTCTGCAAGCACTGAAATTATAGGTAACAGATAGTTTTGTGATAAGGTAATTGGTAGCAAGTGACAAACTGTAAAAGTAAATAAGGTGCAGCAAGGTGGCCCAATCCTTTTTGTAGCAAAGGACAAGCCTGGACAAACTCTTATATAAAGGAAAGCGCTCCCAAGGACACCTGGGAATTATCGTCAAGCTAGTTTTCATCACGATCATCTGATTCGCGTTCGGTACTTTGATAATTTGGTATGTGGGTGGACCGGTGCTTGGGTGTTGCCCTTACTTGGACAAACCTCCCACTTATGATTAACCTCTAATGCAAGCATCCGCAACTACAAAAGAAGTATTAAGGTAAACCTAACCATAGCCTGAAACATATGGATTCAAATCAGTCCCTTACGAAGCAACGCATAAACAAGTGTTTAAGCTTCTATCACTCTAGCAACCCATCATCTAATTATTACTTCCCAATGCCTACCTCTAGGCCCAAATAATGGTGAAGTGTCATGTAGTCGACGCTCACATGACACCACTAGAGGAGAGACAACATACATCTCATCAAAATATCGAACGAAGACCAAACTCACATGACTACTAATAGCAAGACTTCTCCCATGTCCTCATGAACCAAAGTAACTACTCACAAGACATAATATTGTTCATGATCAGAGGGGTATTAATATGCATAATGGATCTGAACATATGATCTTCCACCAAATAAACCAACTAGCATCAACTACAAGGAGTAATCAACACTACTAGCAACCCACAACTACCAATCTGAGGTTTGGGTACAAAGATTGGATACAAGAGATGAACTAGGGTTTGGGAGGAGATGGTGTTGGTGAAGATGTTGATGAAGATAGCCCTCCCCAAGATGGGAGAGTTGTTGGTGATGACGGTGGTGACGATTTCTCCCTCCCGGAGGGTAGTATCCCCGGCAGAACGGCTCTGTCGGAGCCCTAGATTGGTTTCCGCCTCGGTTCCGCCTCGAGGCGGCGGCGTCTGGTCCCGAAAGCCTCCTTATTATTTTTTCCAGGTCAAAATACCTCATATAGGAGAAGATGGGCATCAGGGGCCTTCCGGCTGACCCACGAGGCAGGGGGGCGCCCTGGGAAGGGGGGAGCGCCCCCACCCTCGTGGACATTCGGTGGCCCCCCTCGTGGACTTCTTTCGCCAGATATTTTTTATATTTACTAAAACGGCGTTCTGTTGAGTTTCAGGGCTTTTGGAGTTGTGTAGAATAGGTTTCCAGAGTTTGCTCCTTTTCCAGCCCAGAATTCCAGCTGCCGGCATTCTCCCTCTTCATGTGAACCTTGGAAAATAAGAGAGAAAAGGCATAAGTATTGTGACAAAATATGTAAGAATAGCCCATAATGCGACAAATATCAACATATAAGCATGATGCAAAATGGACGTATCAACTCCCCCAATCTTAGACCTCGCTTGTCCTCAAGCGAAAGCCTATATCAAAAAATATGTCCACATGTTTACAGATAGAGGCATCAATAAAAACAAAATACGGACATGAGGGCATCATGATCATTCTCATAACAACAACTTATATAAATATGGTCATATGATTCTTATGCTAAAGTAGAAATTCATCCACAATATCAAGTATGAATCATAAACTTCATTGGAAACTAACAAACTTTGATCTGGGTCATTGAAGCAATTGCAATTTATCGTAACATCGGAAAGAGTCAATATAAGAGCTTTTCAGCAAGCCTACATACTAAACTATCATATAGTCTTTCACAATTGCTCACTCTCATGCAATACTTATGTGTATGGAGTTTTAATCGGACACAGAGAAAGATAGGGGCTTATGGTGCTGCCTCCCAAGCTTTGACCTCAAGGGTAATGTCAACAGTAATAGATCATGAAAACTTACATCCAAGTGGGTATATATGTCTGGATCTTTCCAACACAATGTGCTTGCCAAAGGGTAAAATGTAAAAAGGAAAGGTGGATTTCACCTTGACACTTATAAGACAGGAATAATAGATAGGCCCTTCGCAGAGGGAAGTAGAGGTTGTCATGTGTTTTTATGGTTGGATGCACAAAGTCTTAGCATAGAAGAACTTCGCTTTATATTTCCACTTGTGATAAGGACCTTTATTATGCAGTCCGTCGCTTTTATTACTTCCATATCACAAGATCCTATAAAGATAATTTCTCCCACACTAATAAATCATACATATTTTAGCGAGTTTGCAACATGACAACTTACTTGGAAGGATCTTTCTCAACCCATAGGTAGGTATGGTGGACTCTCATGGCAAAATTGGGTTTAAGGAAATATGGAAGCACAAGTAGTATCTCTACTTAGTGCGAGGAGTTTCGGCTAGCATGAGGGGGGAAGGCAAGCTCAACATGTTGGATTATCCATGACAATATACTTTATTTCGGATATAAGAAGACATAACCCATTATGGTGTCTTCCTTGTCCAACATTAACTCTTTAGCATGTCATACTTTAATGAGTGCTCACAATCATAAAAGATGTCCAAGATAGTATATTTGTATGTGAAACCTCTCTTCTTTTATTACTTCCTATTAATTGCAACGATGACAAAAACTATGTTTGTCACCTCCCAACAACTTTTATTTATCATACTCTTGTATGTGAAGTCATTACTTCCCATAAGATTGATATGATCTCTTTGATACTCTTTATGTTTTCTTTCTTTTACATGACCCAAGTGAGGAAATCAAGCCCTTGACTCAACACTGATCTTTATTATATAGCTCACGGACTCGATTACAAAGGGTAAAGCTCACAAAGCAAAATCTCACAACTAGATCATGCTAACTTTATTCTACTAGATCAAGATACTACCAAAAGGATCGAACTAAGTAAAACGGTAAAGATAGGAGTGATGGTGATACAATATCGGGGTCAATCCCCCAAGCTTGGCAGTTGCCAAGGGGAGTGCCCATACCCATATGATTATGTCTCCTTCTTCGGGGGTGGTGATGATGGAGTTGCAAGTAGTGACGGCGGATCCTCATATATCGAGCGTAGGAGATCTTCCAGCTTGCGGCTAATACCTTTGAGAGCAGCTATGTAATCCTTCAACAAAATATTTTCACTTGTGAGATGCTTGTTCGAAATTTGAGCCAACGCAATCATCCCGAAAGCTTCAATCTCAGTTGAGGTAAAGAGGTTAGGTAGAGGTTTAGGGGTGTCTTCTCCTTGTGCCAGAATCGGATCTTCCACCTCCATCTTGATCTTCTTCTCCTTGTGGATCTCCTCGGGTCCTTCCCTCTTCAGATCTATCTTCATTAGCCAAGCATCATTGCCTTCGTTGTTGGAGGAGGGAGACGTCATGATGCCTGGCTTCGCAAACCCTAGCAGAAAACAGCTCTAAACAAGAACAGGGGATTTTTGTGTGATACAGAGGTCAAAACCTTCGGGAGTATAAATAATCAATATTTACCGACCAAAAGGAGTAACCCACAAGAAAACGGAGTCCAGGGACACACGGGGTGCCCACGAGGCAGGGGGCGCGCCCTGGGAAGGGGGGCGCACCCTCCACCCTCGTGGACGCCTCGTGTCCCCTCCGGACTGCTTCTTATCTTTCTATTTTTCTAAATATTCCAAAACGGAGAAAAATTGCCTTTAGAACTGTTTTGGAGTCGGTTTACTTACCGTATCACATACCTCTTCCCTTTCGGAGGCTGAATTGTTCTGGAAAATGTCCCTTATGTATTCCTTCGGGGTTACGGTTTCAATAACATTAGTTTCAACATTTATAGGATTACCTGAGATATAATGTTTGATTCTTTGACCGTTCACCACCTTCGGATTTGTGCCTTCGAAGTTGTTGATTTTTATGGCACCGGAACAATAGACCTCCTCGATAACGTAAGGTCCTTCCCACTTGGAGAGAAGTTTTCCTGCAAAAAATCTTAAACGAGAGTTGAATAGAAAGACATAATCCCCTACGTTAAACTCACGCTTTTGTATCCTTTTGTCATGCCATCTTTTAACTTTTTCTTTAAACAGTTTGGCATTCTCATAGGCTTGGGTTCTCCACTCATCAAGGCAGCTAATGTTGAATATCCTCTTTTCACCAGCAAGTTTGAAATCATAATTGAGCTCTTTAATAGCCCAACCTGCCTTATGTTCTAGCTCAAGAGGTAAGTGACAAGCTTTTCCATATACCATCTTATATGGAGACATACCCATAGGATTTTGTATGCAGTTCTATACGCCCATAATGCATCATCTAGTTTCTTGGACCAATTCTTCCTAGACCTATTAACTGTCTTTTGCAAAAATTAATTTCAACTCCCTATTACTTAGTTCTACTTGACCACTAGTCTGTGGGTGATAAGGTGATGCAAATCTATGGTTGACATCATACTTTGCAAGCATCTTACGGAAAGCACCATGAATAAAGTGTGAACCACCATCAGTCATTAGATATCTAGGGACTCCAAAACTCGGAAATATAACTTATTTAAGCATCTTAATAGACGTGTTATGATCAGCACTACTAGTTGGAATAGCTTCTACCCACTTAGTAACGTAATCAACAGCAACTAAAATATCTGTGTACCCATTAGAGGCAGGAAAAGGTCCCATATAATCAAAGCCCCAAACATCAAATGGTTCAATAACAAGTTAATAATTCATAGGCATTTCTTGACGTCTACTAATATTACCAATTCTTTGACATTCATCACAAGATAAGACAAACTTATGGGCATCCTTGAAGAGAGTAGGCCAATAAAAACCGGATTGCAATACCTTGTGTGCAGTTCTATCTTCCCCATGGTGTCCTCCATAAGCTTCGGAGTGGCACTTGCATAGGATATGTTCCTGTTCATGCTCAGGTACACAATGTCTAATAATACCATCTACTCCTTCTTTATAAAGATGTGGGTCATCCCAGAAGTAATGTCTCAAATCATAGAAGAACTTTTTCTTTTGCTGGTATGTGAAGCTAAGAGGTATAAACTTAGCAACAATATAATTAGCATAATCAGCATACCATGGAGCAGTACGAGAAGTATTTGTGACAGCTAATTGTTCATCAGGAAAGCTATCATCAATAGGTTGTGGGTCATCAAGTACATTCTCTAACCTAGACAAGTTATCTGCTACGGGGTTCTCAGCTCCATTTCTATCAATAATATGCAAGTCAAATTCTTGCAGCAAGAGAACCCAACTGATAAGTCTAGGTTTAGCATCTTTCTTTTCCATAAGGTATTTGATAGCAGCATGATCAGTGTGAATAGTTACTTTAGAATCAACGATATAGGGTCTAAACTTATCACAAGCAAATACAACTGCTAAAAATTCTTTCTCAGTAGTAGCATAATTTCTTTGGGCACTATCTAGAGTTTTACTAGCATATTGGATAACATTCAATTTCTTATCAACTCTTTGCCCTAGAACAGCACCTACAGCATAATCGCTAGCATCGCTCTCAAAGGGTAAATTCCAGTCAGGAGGCTGGACAATAGGTGCAGAGATCAATGCTTTCTTAAGTATTTCAAATGCTTCTAGACAATCATCATCAAAGACAAAAGGAATATCTTTTTGTAAGAGATTAGTCAGAGGCTTGGAGATTTTGGAGAAGTCCTTAATGAACCTCCTATAAAACCCGGCATGACGAAGGAAACTTCGTACACCTTTGATGTCCTTAGGGCATGGCATCTTTTCAATAGCATCAACCTTAGCTTTGTCAACTTCAATACCTCTTTCAGAAATTTTATGTCCCAAGATGATGCCTTCATTAACCATAAAGTGGCACTTCTCCCAATTCAAGACAAGATTAGTGTCTTCACATCTCTGCAAAACTCGATCAAGGTTGCTTAAGCAATCATCAAACGAAGTTCCGTAAACGGAGAAATCATCCATGAAAACCTCAATAATCTTTTCACAAAAATCAGATAATATAGCCATCATGCATCTTTGAAAGGTAGCAGGTGCATTACATAAACCAAAAGGCATACGTCTATAAGCAAAGGTACCGAAAGGACAAGTAAAAGTGGTCTTTTCTTGATCCCTTTTGACACAGGTATTTGAGAGAAACCAGAATAACCATCTAGAAAGCAGAAATGAGTATGTTTGGATAACCTTTCTAGCATCTGATCAATAAATGGCAAGGGGTAATGATCTTTCTTAGTAGCTTTATTTAACTTACGGAAATCAATTACCATCCAATAACATGTAACTATTCTTTGTGGGATCAATTCATCTTTATCATTAGGAACGATAGTCATACCTCCCTTCTTAGGGACACAATGGACAGGACTTCCCCACTGGCTATCAGCAACTGGATAGATAATACCTACCTCTAGGAGCTTTAGTATTTCCTTCCTTACCACTTCTTTCATCTTAGGATTTAATCGTCGCTGATGATCAATAACTGGTTTAGCATTTTCTTCCAATTTTATCTTGTGTTGGCATATAGTGGGACTAATGCCCTTAAGATCATCCAGAGTATATCCAATAGCAGCTCGATGCTTCTTCAGAGTTTTCAATAGTTTTTCTTCTTCCTGCTCTGAAATATTAGCACTAATAATAACAGGATATATCTTCTTTTCATCAAGATAAACATACTTAAGATTATCAGGTAAAGGTTTAAGTTCAAACACAGGATCACCCCTGGGTGGAGGAGGATCCCCTAGGATTTCAACAGGCAAGTTGTTTTTGAATACGGGTCCCTGTGTAAGGAATATTTCATCTATTTCCCTTCTCTCATTCATATGCATATCATTTTCGTGGTCTAGCAAGTATTGTTCTAAAGGATCATTAGGTGGCACGGCAATAGAAGCAAGACCAATAATTTCATCTTTACTGGGTGGTGCCTTTTCAAGGGGTTGTCTACGGAATTTAGCAAAGTTAAAATCATGAGACATATCCCCTAACCCCATAGTGACAATGTCTTTCACGCAGTCTATCTTGGCGTTGGCAGTATTCAAGAAGGGTCTATCAAATATAATGGGACAGAATTCATCTTGTGGGGAACTAAGAATAAGGAAATCAGCAGGGTATTTAACCTTCCCACACAAGACTTCAACATCTCTAACAATCCCAAATGGTGAAATAGTATCTCTATTAGCAAGCTTAATAGTAACATCAATCCCTTCTAACTCAATAGGTGCAATATCATGCATAATTTCGTTGTACAAATCAAAAGGGATAATACTCGCACTAGCACCTACGTTGCATAAACCATGATAGCAATGATCTCTTATCTTAACAGAGATAACAGGCAAGCCTACAACAGGTTTATGTTTATTCCAAGCATTGGGTTTGGCTATTCTAGTAGACTCTTCTTGGAGGTAAATAACATGTCCATCTAAATCTTCTACCAAGAGATCCTTAACCATAGCAACACTAGGTTCAACTTTAATTTGTTCAGAGGGTGTAGGTGTTCTAGTATTACTCTTACAAACTACAGTTGAAGCTTGAGCATGATCCTTTATCCTAATAGGGAAAGGTGGTTTCTCAATATAAGTGGTAGGAATAATAGGATCAACATTATAAGTGATAGTCTTTTCTTCAACTTTAATAGGTTCAACTACTTTTAATTCAATAGTGGGATGGTATTTAAACCACTTCTCCTTGGGGAGATCAACATGAGTAGCAAAAGATTCACACAAAGAAGCTACTATCTCAGAGTCAACTCCATATTTAGTGCTAAACTCACGGAAAACATCAGTATCCATAAAACCTTTTACACAATCAAACTTAGGGGTCATACCTGACTCCTTACCTTCGTCGAGATCCCAATCTTCAGAGTCGCGTTTAATTCTTTCCAATAAATCCCATTTGAATTCAATAGTCTTCATCATATAAGAGCCAGAACAAGAAGTATCGAGCATGGAGCGATTATTAAGAGAAAGTCGAGCATAAAAATTTTGAATGATATTTTCTCTTGAGAGCTCATGATTGGGGCATGAATATAACATTGACTTAAGCCTCCCCCAAGCTTGAGCGATGCTTTCTCCTTCACGAGGCCAGAAATTATAAATATAATTACGATCACGATGAACCTGGTGCATAGGGTAGAACTTCTGATGAAATTCCAACTTCAGACGATTATAGTTCCATGATGCCATATCATCGCATAGCCTAAACCATGTCAATGCATCTCCCTTCAAAGATAAAGGGAAGACCTTCTTAATAATATCCTCAGGCATACCTGCAAGCTTAAATAATCCACAAAGTTCATCCACATAGATTAGATGTAAATCGGGATGGAACGTTCCATCTCCTGTAAAAGGGTTTTCAAGCAGTTTCTCTATCATACCCAAAGGAATCTCAAAGCAAACATTTTCAATAGGTGTAGTAGGTTGAGGAGAAACTCTTCGCTCTTCTGTTCGGGGTGAAGATACCCCGAACAAGCCCCTCAAATGATTTTGAGCCATAGTAACAAGTGACAATAAATTTCAGCACACTATATAATTTTTTCCTTACCAAAGGCGCTTCACTCCCCGGCAACGGCGCCAGAAAAGATTCTTGATGACCCACAAGTGTAGGGGATCTATCGTAGTCCCTTCGATAAGTAAGAGTGTCGAACCCAACGAGGAGCAGAAGGAAATGATAGGAAGTTTCCAGTAAGGTATTTTCTGCAAGCACTGAAATTATAGGTAACAGATAGTTTTGTGATAAGGTAATTGGTAGCAAGTGACAAACGGTAAAAGTAAATAAGGTGCAGCAAGGTGGACCAATCCTTTTTGTAGCAAAGGACAAGCCTGGACAAACTCTTATATAAAGGAAAGCGCTCCCGAGGACACCTGGGAATTATCGTCAAGCTAGTTTTCATCACGGTCATCTGATTTGCGTTCGGTACTTTGATAATTTGGTATGTGGGTGGACCGGTGCTTGGGAGCTGCCCTTACTTGGAAAAATCTCCCACTTATTATTAACCTCTAATGCAAGCATCCGCAACTACAAAAGAAGTATTAAGGTAAACCTAACCATAGCCTAAAACATATGGATCCAAATCAGTCCCTTACGAAGCAACGCATAAACTAGGGTTTAAGCTTCTGTTACTCTAGCAACCCATCATCTACTTATTACTTCCCAATGCCTTCCTCTAGGCCCAAATAATGGTGAAGTGTCATGTAGTCGATGTTCACATGACACCACTACAGGAGAGACAACATACATCTCATCAAAATATCGAACGAAGACCAAACTCACATGACTACTAATAGCAATACTTCTCCCATGTCCTCAGTAACCAAAGTAACTACTCACAAGACATAATATTGTTCATGATCAGAGGAGTATTAATATGCATAATGGATCTGAACATATGATCTTCCACCAAATAAACCAACTAGCATCAACTACAAGGAGTAATCAACACTATTAGCAACCCACAGGTACCAATCTGAGGTTTGGGTACAAAGATTGGATACAAGAGATGAACTAGGGCTTGGGAGGAGATGGTGTTGGTGAATATGTTGAGGAAGATAGCCCTCCCCAAGATGGGAGAGTTGTTGGTGATGATGGCGGTGACGATTGCCCCCTACCGGAGGGAAGTATCCCCGGCAGAACGGCTCTGCCGGAGCCCTAGGTTGGTTTCCGCCTCGATTCCGCCTCGAGACGGTGGCGTCTGGTCCCGAAAGCCTCCTTATGATTTTTTTCCAGGTCAAAACACCTCATATAGGAGAAGATGGGAATTGGGGGCCTTCCGGCTGGCCCACGAGGCAGGGGGCGCGCCCTGGGAAGGGGGGCGCGCCCCCCACCCTCGTGGACAGCCGGTGGCCCCCCTCGTGGACTTATTTCGCCAGATATTTTTTATATTTTCTGAAATGGCGTTCTGTTGAGTTTCAGGGCTTTTGGAGTTGTGCGGAATAGGTTTCCATAGTTTGCTCCTTTTCCAGCCCAGAATTCCAGCTGCCGGCATTCTCCCTCTTCATGTAAACCTTGTAAAATAAGAGAGAAAAGGCATAAGTATTGTGACAAAACATGTAAGAACTGCCCATCATGCGATAAATATCAACATATATGCATGATGCAAAATGTGAAGGAAATATGCCCTAGAGGCAATAATAAAGTTATTATTTATTTCCTTATATCATGATAAATGTTTATTATTCATGCTAGAATTGTATTAACTGGAAACTTAATACATGTGTGAATACATAGACAAAACAGAGTGTCCCTAGTATGCCTCTACTAGACTAGCTCATTGATCAAAGATGGTTATGTTTCCTAGCCATAGACATGAGTTGTCATTTGATCAACGGGATCACATCATTAGGAGAATGATCTGATGGACAAGACCCATCCGTTAGCTTAGCACTATGATCGTTTAAGTTTTACTGCTATTGCTTTCTTCATGACTTATACATGTTCCTATGACTATGAGATTATGCAACTCCCGAATACCGGAGGAACACTTTGTGTGCTACCAAAGTCACAACGTAACTGGGTGATTATAAAGGTACTCTACAGGTGTCTCCGAAGGTACTTGTTGGGTTGGCGTATTTCAAGATTAGGATTTGTCACTCCGATTGTCGGAGAGGTATCTCTGGGCCCACTCGGTAATGCACATCACTATAAGCCTTGCAAGCATTGCAGCTAATGAGTTAGTTGCGGGATGATGTATTACGGAACGAGTAAAGAGACTTGTTGGTAACGAGATTGAACTAGGTATTGAGATACCGACGATCGAATCTCGAGCATGTAACATACCGATGACAAAGGGAACAATGTATGTTGTTATGCGGTTTGACCGATAAAGATCTTCGTGGAATATGTGGGAGCCAATATGAGCATCCAGGTTCCGCTATTGGTTATTGACTGGAGACGTGTCTCGGTCATGTCTACATAGTTCTCGAACCTGTAGGGTCCGCACGCTTAAGGTTTCGATGATAGTTTTATTATGAGTTTATGAGTTTTGATGTACCGAAGGAGTTCGGAGTCCCGGATGAGATCGGGGACATGACGAGGAGTCTCAAAATGGTCGAGACGTAAAAATCGATATATTGGACGACTATATTCGGACATCGGAAAGGTTCCGAGTGATTCGGGTATTTTCGGAGTACCGGGGAGTTACGGGAATAGAGGAGAGAGGCCAAAAGGAAGGAGGCGTGCACCCCCCTTCTGGTCCGAATTGGACAAGGAGTGCAGCCCCCTTTTCCTTCTCCCTCTCCCCCTCTTTCCTTCTCTCCTACTCTGGAAAGGAAAGGGGAATCCTACTAGGACTTGGGAGTCCTAGTAGGACTCCCCACACTTGGTGCGCCCCCTCTAGGGCCGGCCTCTCCCTCCCTCCTTTATATACGGGGGCAGGGGGGCACCTCTAGACACAACAATTGATCTCTTGATCTCTTAGCCGTGTGCGGTGCCCCCCTCCACCATAGTTCTCCTCGATAAATATTGTAGCGGTGCTTAGGCGAAGCCCTGCGACGGTAGAACATCAAGATCGTCACCACGCCGTCGTGCTGACGGAACTCTCCCTCGACACTCGGCTGGATCGGAGTTCGAGGGACGTCATCAAGCTGAACGTGTGCTAGAACTCGGAGGTGACGTAGTTTCGGTGCTTGATCGGTCGGGCCGTGAAGACGTACGACTACATCTACCGCGTTGTTCTAACGCTTCCACTTTTGGTCTACGAGGGTACGTAGACTCACTCTCCCCTCTCGTTGCTATGCATCTGGTAGATAGATCTTGCGTGATCGTAGGACAATTTTAAAATACTATGTTCCCCAATAGTGGCATCATGAGCCAGGTCTATGCATAGATGATATGCACGAGTAGAACACAAGTGAGTTGTGGACGATACTAGTCATACTGCTTACCAGCATGTCATACTTTGATTCGGCAGTATTGTTGGATGAAGCGGCCCGTACCGACATTACGCGTACGCTTACGCGAGACTGGTTCTACCGACGTGCTTCGCACACAGGTGGCTGGCGGGTGTCAGTTTCTCCAACTTTAGTTGAATCAAGTGTGGCTACGCCCGGTCCTTGTGAAGGTTAAAACAGCACATACTTGACGAAATATCGTTGTGGTTTTGTATGCATAGGTAAGAACGGTTCTTGCTAAGCCCGTAGCAGCCACGTAAAACTTGCAACAACAAAGTAGAGGACGTCTAACTTGTTTTTGCAGGGCATGTTGTGATGTGATATGGTCAAGACATGATGAGTTATACGGTTTTGTATGAAATGATCATGTTTTGTAAAGTTATCGGCAACTGGCAGGAGCCATATGGTTGTCGCTTTATTGTATGAAATGCAATCGCCATGTAATTGCTTTACTTTATCACTAAGCGGGGGCGATAGTCGTAGAAGCAATAGTTGACGAGACGACAACGATGCTACGATGGAGATCAAGGTGTCGTGCCGGTGACGAAGGTGATCATGACGGTGCTTTGGAGATGGAGATCAAAAGCACAAGATGATGATGGCCATATCATGTCACATATTTTGATTGCATGTGATGTTTATCTTATTATGCTTCTTATTTTGCTTAGTTCAACGGTAGCATTATAAGATGATCCCTTACTAAATTTCAAGGTATAAGTGTTCTCCCTGAGTATGCACCGTTGCGAAAGTTCGTCGTGCCGAGACACCACGTGATGATCGGGTGTGATAAGCTCTACGTTCAAATACAACGGGTGTAAGCCAGTTTTGCACACGCAGAATACTCGGGTTAAACTTGACGAGCCTAGCATATGCAGATATGGCCTCGGAACACTGGAGACCGAAAGGTTGAGCGTGAATCATATAGTAGATATGATCAACATAAGATGTTCACCATTGAAACTACTCCATCTCATGTGATGATCGGACATGGTTTAGTTGATTTCGATCACGTGATCATTTAGATGACTAGAGGGATGTCTATCTAAGTGGGAGTTCTTAAGTAATGTGATTAAATTGAACTTTAATTTATCATGAACTTAGTCCTCGTAGTATTAGCATATCTATGTTGTAGATCAATAGCTCGCGATGTTGCTCCCCGTTTATTTTTTATATGTTCCTAGAGAAAACTAAGTTGAAAGATGTTAGTAGCAATGATGCGGAATTGTTCCGTGATCTGAGGATTATCCTCATTGCTGCACAGAGAATTATGTCCTTGATGCACCGCTAGGTGACATACCTATTGCAGGAGCAGATGTAGACGTTATGAACATTTTGACAAAAGCTCGGTATGATGACTACTTGATAGTTTAAGTGCACCATGCTTTATGGCTTAGAACCGGGACATCAAAAACGTTTTGAACGCCACGGAGCATATAAGATGTTCCAAGAGTTGAAATTAGTATTTCATACTCATGCCCGTGTCGAGAGGTATAAGACTTCTGACAGTACTTTGCCTACAAGATGGAGGAGAATAGCTCAACCAGTGAGCATGTGCTCAGATTGTCTAGGTACTACAATTACTTGAATCAAGTGGGAGTTAATCTTCCAGATAAGATAGTAATTGACAAAGTTCTCTAGTCACTATCACCAAGTTAGTAGAACTTCGTGATGAACTATAATATGCAAGGGATGACGGAAGGAATTCCCGAGCTCTTCGCAATGCTGAAGTCGGCGAAGGTAGAAATCATGAAAAAGCATCAAGTGTTGATGGTTAACAAGACCACTTGTTTCAAGTAAAGGGCAAAGGGATAGAAGGGGAACTTCAAGAAGAATGACAAGCAAGTTTTCACTCCCGTGAAGAAACCCAAAGCTAAAACTCAAGCCTGAAACTAAGTGCTTCTACTGCAAAGGAAATGGTCACTGGAAGTGGAACTGCCCTAGATACTTGGCGGATAAGAAGGATGGCAAAGTGAACTAAGGTATATTTTGATATACAGATTATTGATGTGTACTTTACTAGTGTTCATAGCAACCCCTGGGTATTTGATACCGGTTCAGTTGCTAAAATTAGTAACTCGAAACGAGAATTGCAGAATGAACAGAGACTAGTTAAAGGTGAAGTGACGATGTGTGTTGGAAGTGGTTCCAAGATTGATATGATCATCATCGCACACTCCCTATACTTTCGGGATTAGTGTAAAACCTAAATAAATGTTATTTGGCATTTGCGTTGAGCATGAATATGATTTGATCATATTTGTTGCAATACGGTTATTTATTTAAAGTCATAGAATAATTGTTATTCTGTTTACATGAATAAAACCTTCGATGGTCATACACCCAATGAAAATAGTTTGTTGGATCTCGATCGTGGTGATACACATATTCATAATATTGAAGCCAAAAGATGCAAGGTTAATAATGATAGTGCAACTTATTTGTGGCACTGCTGTTTAGGTCATAATGGTGTAAAGCGCATGAAGAAACTCCATAGTGATGGACTTTTGGAATCACTTGATTATGAATCACTTGGTGCTTGCGAACCATGCCTCATGGGCAAGATGACTAAAACTCCGTTCTACGGAACAATGGAGCGAGCAACAGATTTGTTGGAGATCATACATACAGATGTATGTGGACCAATGAGTGTTGAAGCTCGCGGCGGGTATCGTTATTTTCTGACCTTCACTGATGATTTGAGCAGATATGGGTATATCTACTTAATGAAGCACAAGTCTAAAACATTTGAAAAGTTCAAAGAATTTCAGAGTGAAGTGGAGAATCATCGTAACAAGAAAATAAGAGTTTCTACGATATGATCGTAGAGGTAAAATATTTGAGTTAGCGAGTTTGGCCTTCAGTAAAAACAATGTGAAATAGTTTCACTACTCACGCCACCTGGAACACCATAGTGTAATGGTGTGTCCGAACGTCATAACCGTACTTTATTAGATATGGTGCGATCGATGATGTCTCCTACCGATCTACCACTATCGCTTTTGGGGTTATGCATTAGAGACAGATACATTCACGTCAAATAGGGCACCATTAAATCCGTGGAGATGACACCGTATGAACTGTGGTTTGACGAGAAACCTAAGCTGTCATTTCTTTAAGTTTGGGTCTGCGATGCTTATGTGAAAAAGTTTCAACATGATAAGCTCGAACCCAAATCGGAGAAGTAAATCTTCATAGGATACCCAAAAGAAATTGTTGGGTACACCTTCTATCACAGATCCAAAGGCAAGGTCTTTGTTGCTAAGAGTGGATCCTTTCTAGAGAAGGAGTTTCTCTCGAAAGAAGTGAGTGGGAGGAAAGTGGAACTTGATGAGGTAATTGTACCTTCTCCCGAATTGGATAGTAGTACATCACAGAAACTGGTTCCAGTGATTCCTACACCAATTAGTGAGGAAGCTAATGATGATGATCATGAAACTTTGGATCAAGTTACTGCTAAACTTCGTAGATCAACCAGAGTACGTTCCGCACCAGAGTGGTACGGCAACCCGGTTCTGGAAGTCATGTTACTGGACCATGATGAACCTACGAACTATGAGGAAGCGATGATGAGCCCAGATTCCGCAAAATGGCTTGAGACCATGAAATCTGAGATGGGATCCATGTATGAGAACAAAGTGTGGACTTTGGTTGACTTGCCCGATGGTCGGCAAGCAATCGAAAATAAATGGATCTTCAAGAGGAAGACTGACGCTGACAGTAATGTTACTGTTTACAAAGCTCGACTTGTTCCGAAAGTTTTTCAACAAGTTCAAGGAGTTGACTACGATGAGACTTTCTCACCCGTAGCGATGCTTAAGTCTGTCCGAATCATGTTAGCAATTGCCGCATTTTATGAAATCTGGCAAATGGATAACAAAACTGCATTCTTTAATGGATTTATTAAAGAAGACTTGTATATGATGCAACCAGAAGGTTTTGTCAATCCTAAAGGTGCTAACAAAATGTGCAAGCTCCAGCGATCCATCTATGGACTGGTGCAAGCATCTCGGAGTTGGAATATACGCTTTGATAAGTTGATCAAAGCATATAGATTTATACAGACTTGCGGTGAAGCCTGTATTTACAAGAAGTGAGTGGGAGCACTACAACCTTTCTGATAAGTATATGTGAATGACGTATTGTCGATCGGAAATGATGTAGAATTTTCTGGAAAGCATAAAGGAGTGTTTAAAGGAGTTTTTCAAAGAAAGACCTTGGTGAAGCTGCTTACATATTGGGCATCAAGATCTATAGAGATAGATCAAGACGCTTGATAAGACTTTCGATGAGTACATACCTTGATATGATTTTGAAGTAGTTCAAAATTGATCAGTCAAAGAAGGAGTTCTTACCTGACTTGTAAGGTGTGAAGTTGAGTAAGACTCAAAGCCAGACCACGGCAGAAAAATATAGAGAGAATGAAAGTCATTCCCTATGCCTCAGCCATAGGTTCTATAAAGTATGCCATGCTGTGTACCAAACATGTTGTGTACCTTGCCATGAGTTTGTCAAGAGGGTACAATAGTGATCCAGGAGTAGATCACTGTACAGCGGTCAAAATTATCCTTAGTAACTGGATGACTAAGGAAATGTTTCTCGATTATGGAGGTGATAAAGAGTTCGTCGTAAAGGGTTACGCCGATGCAAGCTTTGACACTAAATCCAGCTGACTCTAAGTATCAATCTGGATGCGTATTGAAAGTGGGAGCAATTAGCTAGAGTAGCTCCATGCAGAGCATTGTAGACACATAGACATTTGCGAAATACATACGGATCTGAATGTGACAGACCCGTTGACTAAACTTCTCTCACGAAGCAAAACATGATCACACCTTAGTACTCTTTGGGTGTTAATCACATAGCGATGTGAACTAGATCATTGACTCTAGTAAACCCTTTGGGTGTTAATCACATGACGATGTGAACTATCGGTGTTAAATCACATGGCGATGTGAACTAGATTATTGACTCTAGTGCAAGTGGGAGACTGAAGGAAATATGCCCTAGAGGCAATAATAAAGTTATTATTTATTTCCTTATATCATGATAAATGTTTATTATTCATGCTAGAATTGTATTAACTGGAAACTTAATACATGTGTGAATACATAGACAAAACAGAGTGTCCCTAGTATGCCTCTACTAGACTAGCTCATTGATCAAAGATGGTTATGTTTCCTAGCCATAGACATGAGTTGTCATTTGATCAACGGGATCACATCATTAGGAGAATGATCTGATGGACAAGACCCATCCGTTAGCTTAGCACTATGATCGTTTAAGTTTTACTGCTATTGCTTTCTTCATGACTTATACATGTTCCTATGACTACGAGATTATGCAACTCCCGAATACCGGAGGAACACTTTGTGTGCTACCAAACGTCACAACGTAACTGGGTGATTATAAAGGTACTCTACAGGTGTCTCCGAAGGTACTTGTTGGGTTGGCGTATTTCGAGATTAGGATTTGTCACTCCGATTGTCGGAGAGGTATCTCTGGGCCCACTCGGTAATGCACATCACTATAAGCCTTGCAAGCATTGCAGCTAATGAGTTAGTTGCGGGATGATGTATTACGGAACGAGTAAAGAGACTTGTTGGTAACGAGATTGAACTAGGTATTGAGATACCGACGATCGAATCTCGGGCATGTAACATACCGATGACAAAGGGAACAATGTATGTTGTTATGCGGTTTGACCGATAAAGATCTTCGTGGAATATGTGGGAGCCAATATGAGCATCCAGGTTCCTCTATTGGTTATTGACCGGAGACGTGTCTCGGTCATGTCTACATAGTTCTCGAACCCGTAGGGTCCGCACGCTTAAGGTTTCGATGATAGTTTTATTATGAGTTTATGAGTTTTGATGTACCGAAGGAGTTCGGAGTCCCGGATGAGATCGGGGACATGACGAGGAGTCTCAAAATGGTCGGGACGTAAAAATCGATATATTGGACGACTATATTCGGACATCGGAAAGGTTCCGAGTGATTCGGGTATTTTCGGAGTACCGGGGAGTTACGGGAATAGAGGAGAGAGGCCAAAAGGAAGGAGGCGTGCACCCCCCTTCTGGTCCGAATTGGACAAGGAGTGCAGCCCCCTTTTCCTTCTCCCTCTCCCCCTCTTTCCTTCTCTCCTACTCCGGAAAGGAAAGGGGAATCCTACTAGGACTTGGGAGTCCTAGTAGGACTCCCCACACTTGGTGCGCCCCCTCTAGGGCCGGCCTCTCCCTCCCTCCTTTATATACGGGGGCAGGGGGCACCTCTAGACACAACAATTGATCTCTTGATCTCTTAGCCGTGTGCGGTGCCCCCTCCACCATAGTTCTCCTCGATAAATATTGTAGCGGTGCTTAGGCGAAGCCCTGCGACGGTAGAACATCAAGATCGTCACCACGCCGTCGTGCTGACGGAACTCTCCCTCGACACTCGGCCGGATCGGAGTTCGAGGGACGTCATCGAGCTGAACGTGTGCTAGAACTCGGAGGTGCCGTAGTTTCGGTGCTTGATCGGTCGGGCCGTGAAGACGTACGACTACATCAACCGCGTTGTTCTAACGCTTCCGCTTTCGGTCTACGAGGGTACGTAGACTCACTCTCCCCTCTCGTTGCTATGCATCTTGTAGATAGATCTTGGGTGATCGTAGGACAATTTTAAAATACTATGTTCCCCAACAAAATGGACGTATCACGAATGCGCGTCACGCAGTACGATGCTCACGAAGTACACTGGGTGCTCCACGAGGGTCGGCGCCGCAGGATCTTCAGGCGCTTCGGGAGTCTTGGGTGCTTCTTGCTGGACGGCGGGGCCACCAGTAACCGTGGTCGAATCTACCTCCGGAGCTATGTCAAGGGGCGACGGAGGTCCTGAGGATGCCAACTTGCCCCGCTGCCTCGCGCTTCGGGGCCTCTCCTCGTGCTCCACCACTAAAGCTGCACTGGCGGAGTGAGGCGTAGCCGCGAGATATAGGGTCATGGGTTCCAGGGGTCTTGGCGCCACCATAACCGGCGGGCTGGTAAGGTATTCCTTGAGACCCCAAAAGGCGGCGTCGGCCTCCAGAGTCCACTCAAAGGACCCCTTCGTCTTCATGAGCTAGAAGAATGGGAGGGCGCGTTCACCAAGCTTAGAGATGAAGCGCCCTAGGGACGTTACGCATCCCGCAAGCTTCTGCATCTCCTTCAGGGTTATATGTGGCTTCATTATTTCGATGGCTTTGATCTTCTCTGTATTAGCTTCAATGCCCCGGTGTGAAACCAAGAAACCTAGCAACTTGTCGTAGGGTACACCAAACACGCACTTCTCCGGGTTGAGGCACAGCTTCACCTTGCGCAGGTTGGCGAACATTTCTTCTAGGTCCTCGATGAGACTGCTGCCCTCTCTGGTCTTTACCACGATGTCGTTGACGTAGGCCTCTGCGTTCCTCCCGAGCTGAGGGCCGAGGGTGATGTGCATTAGGCGCTGGAAGGTGGCGCCCGCGTTTCTCAGCCCGAAAGGCATGCAGGTGTAGCAGTGGACCCCGCAAGGGGTCAGGAACGTCGTCTTCTCCACATCCTCCATCGCCATCTTAATTTGGTGGTAGCCTGAGAAGGCGTCGAGGAAGCAGAGCAGGTCACACTCAACTGTTGAATCCACGATCTGGTCGATGCGCGGGAGAGGGAACGGGTCCTGAGGGCAGAATTTGTTGAGGCTCGTGAAGTCGACGCACATGCGCTCCTTGCCTCCTTTCTTCGGGACTATGACGGGGTTGGCCAGCCACTCCGGGTGCCGTACCTCCCGTACGACGCCTGCTTCCTCTAGCTTCCGAACCTCCTGAACGATGAAGGCCTGCTTCTCCGGGGCCTGTCTGCGTGCTTTTTGCTTGATAAGGCGTGCGTTGGGGCACACCGTAAGGTGATGCTCTATGACGTGCCTAGGTACCCCGACCAAGTCAGCGGCTTTCCAAGCGAACACATCCTTGTTAGCCCTGAGGAAGCTAACCAATGCTGCCTCTTGCTCAGGGTCAATGCCCGTGCTAATGGTGAAGGTGGCTCCTGAGCCCTCCTCGTCAGTGGGCACCTGCTTCGTCTCGGACGGGTCCTGAGAGAAGAGCTGCTTCTTCTTGGCAGGCGCGGCTTCTGACGTCTTCGGAGCCCCCTTCGTATCTGAATGGGCTGCGGCGGCAGCCCTGTAAGCATGCTCGAGGACCTGAAGGGCGGCCTTGGGATCCCCTTTGATAGTGATGACGCCGCTGCACCCGGGCATCTTAACGGTGTTGTAGCCCGGATGAGTCGCCGCCATGAATTTCGCCAAGGCGGGGAAGCCGAGGACTGCGTTGTAGGGCAGGTGGATGGGCGCAACGTCGAAGTTGATGAGCTCAGTCCGGTAATTAGCGGGTGTGCCGAAGGTGACCGGGAGGCAGATCTGGCCTAGCGGGACGGCCGAGCCCGCGACCCCTGAGAAGGGCTTGGTGGGGAGGAGCTGCCTGTAGGACACGGGCAGATGACCAAAAGCCTCCAGAGAGAGGATGTTGAGCCCGGCGTCGCCGTCGATGAGGGTCCTCGTGATAGTCACCCCACAGACGGTGGGGGTGCATACCATAGGGAGGACGTTCGTGCCGGCTGCAGCTATGGCGCGGTCGCCAGGGCCGAAAGTGATGACGTGCCTATGCGCGCCCTGCGCCTGCGGGGCCTCCTCTGGCTGGGCGGCGGCCCCGATCTGCCGAAAGTGTGACTTGACGTGCTGAGCTGACGCCGGTGCATGGGATCCTCCGATGATGGGCGACCACGCGGCAGGGCAACCCCCCGCCGACAGCGCCCAGCAGCTCGTCGACGCGGGCCGCCCAAGCTTCGAGCTCCTCCGTGGGTGGCCAGTGCCAGAGCAGCCTCTGCGCCACTAAGAGCGACGCCGGCGAGGCCACAGGGAGCGGAAGTGGCAGAGCAGGCAGCTCTCCAGTGGCCCGGCCGGCGAAAACGTCGTTGGGGAAGTAGGCGGAGCACCCATGGGTGGCGCGGTCCGCCGATGCCGCTCAGACGACGGGGACAGCACCAGCCTCCACGCGGATGCGGCAGGCCGCGGTCATCATGGCGGCACGGAGCACGAGAGGGGAGGCGAGGTCGTCGGAGAGGCGAGATTTTGACACGCCCCCTACCTGGCGCGCCAAATGTCAGATTACGGGCTCCGCAAACCCAAGAAGTTCGAACACAAGGGCGTGAACGAAGATATCTCCCACTCACGTTTACCTAGCGTCTCGCCCTCATCCGATGAAGAGATTCAAGCAAACAACAAGTAAAGCACACACGAATTTACCCAGGTTCAGGCCACCTTGCGGTGTAAGACCCTACTTCCTACTTTGGTGGATTAGCCTTGGGAGGGCTTGAGTATGAACGAGTAAAGTGGTTCCTGAGCTCGGGAGGAGAGCTCAGGAGTGTCAGGAGGCAAGGGTTCTTGCTCCTTTGTGCAAGGGCAGGGTCTCTGGATCTAATCATCATGCCTCCATAGTGGAGACCCTAGCTACTTATATAGGCGGCCAGGGTCCTCTTCCCCCAAAATGTTTAGGCGGGAAGGGATCCCACAACGGCCATTTTGAGTGGGAACACAAGGACGATCCTATCCTGACAAAAGCGGTCTCCGCCTGCAAAGGGATCAGGTGATGACGCGTTGGTGGGCTCGGTGGTGACATCCTCCTTGTCGTCCTTGCGATCTTCGGTCTTGTTGCACCAAAGGGGAAACCTTTGTCCCGCTCCTCGGGAACATGCGCCTGCGCTGTCTTCTTTGCACCAAAACGGCAACTGCGCCGCTGGCACGCGCTGGCACCCGCTGGCGCGGTGCGTCACTGCTCGAGTCACTTCCTCCTCCTAAGGCAGGCTTGGCCTTGGATTCTCCGCCCCTCTGGAGCAACCTAGCCGAGGCCGCTCCTGAGGGGGTCTTGATGCCATTCTCCTCGCGAGGGTCTTGAGGAGCTGGTCGATCAGCTGGGCCG
This sequence comes from Secale cereale, assembly GCA_902687465.1. Lineage (NCBI taxonomy): Eukaryota > Viridiplantae > Streptophyta > Magnoliopsida > Poales > Poaceae > Secale > Secale cereale. The sequence continues at coordinate 579,434,525 of LR738715.1, read as the reverse complement.
TAGCAGGCCGTGGTAGGAGCACGTCGCGGCCCGCGGACAGGTGTGTCTTATGTCGTGTTTGCTTTGTTTGCTTTGCTTTCGTTCTGTTGAACCTCGTTTGCTTTGTGTTGGTTTGCGTCGTGTGTGTGAGACCTAATGACTATCATATGGTGTGAGACATATGCACTCTACTCCTTCCTATCTTCATATGTCTAAGCTATTTAGTAGGTTGTGAACTTATGCTTTATTTTGCCTTGTTACTTTATGATCACAATCTTCTCCTTGCATCCATGCGTAGCGCCATATTATTAGTTGCAAGGATTGTGTTGTCTATAAAATATAGGGGGAGTATTGATCCTAGTATGTGCGTTGTGCAGTCCAAAGCATCTTCCTAAGAATGCACACATCTAGGGGAGCTTGCCTATATTTTATATACATGTTGGGTTTGCTTATGATCTTATTCGTATCTATGTGCAAATCCCGTATTGTCATCAATCCACCAAAAGGGGGAGATTGTAAGGGAATATTTCTCCCTAAATGGTTTTGGTGATTGATGACAATGATTTTGCGGACTAATCGTGTGCACTGAGCATTTCAGATATCTTATGTCTAGGCACAAGATGATTAAGTGCCCCTCGGAACCTATCAAAGACGGCGTTTCCTTTTGTTTATTTTCAGTGGAATTGAGTCATAAGAAAGCCGTACTATTAAGAGGGTGTCCGCTTTGGAAAGTTTAGGGTGGAATTAACACGTACACATCTATTCATTTGCACCACCTTTCCTTTGCTTCATTGGAGCATCGGTTGTTGTCTTTGTCTTTACAAAAATAGAGGCTTTCTACTACTACTACTCTCAGGCATGCGGTAGTACCGCAGGGTCCCACGGTAGTACCACTTCGTGGCTACGGTAGTACCGCACATCGCGGTAGTACCGTGCCAAGGGTGCGGTAGTACCGTGAGCCCTGCCCCAGCGTCGTAGCTAGTGTGGAAGTAGGAGCGGAAGTAATCTTCTACTTCCGCGTCCTACGCGGCAGTACCGCTCCGGCCGAGCGGTAGTACCGTGCTCGGTTTTTGCATCGGTCAAAACTCTGCGGAAGTAGACGCGGATGTAATTTTATTAGTCTGCGCTCTTCCCCGACCAGTTTGAACCCTGCCTTGCGGTAGTACAGCAAGGGTGTGCGGTAGTACCGCTCCGGCAGTACTACCACCTGTTGCTATACGCAATAGGGCTAAGTCTGGCTCATGCCACGCCCGCAGTAGTACAGCAAGTCTGGTGCAGTAGTACCGCATGTCGCGGGCAGAGTTGGTGGATAACGGTTGGATTTGTTCTTCCACGATATAAGGGGAGTATTCTTCCCCAAGAAGACTTACCTCTTCCTCCCAAGCTCCATTATTGCTCAAAGCTCCATATCCGCCCTATCTCTCTCCTTAGCCAATCAAACTTGTTGATTTCCTAGGGATTGGTTGAGAAGGCATCGATCTACACTTCCACCAAGAGAAATTTCATTCCCCCACTAATCACTTGCGGATCTTGTTACTCTTGGGTGTTTGAGCACCCTAGACGGTTGAGGTCACCGCGGAGCCATAGTCCATTGTGGTGAAGCTTCGTGGTTTCGTTGGGAGCCTCTAATTCAGTTGTGGAGATAGCCCCAACCTTGTTTGTAAAGTTTCGGTCGCCGCCTTCAAGGGAACAACTAGTGGAATCACGGCACCTCGCATTGTGTGAGGGCGTGAGGAGAATACGGTGGCCCTAGTGGCTTGTTGGGGAGCATTGTGCCTCCACACCGCTCCAACGGAGACGTACTTCCTCTCAAAGGGAAGGAACTTCGGTAACACATCCTCGTCTCCACCGGCTCCACTTGTGGTTATCTCTTACATTTACTTATGCAAGATTTTGTTGTGTTTTATAGCTTGCTTGCTTGTGTGCTTATTATTGTTGCATCATATAGGTTGCCCACCTAGTTGCATATCTAGACAACCTATATTGTTTCTAAGTTTAATTTGGTTAAGAAAAGCTAAAAATTGTTAGTTGCCTATTCACCCCCCCCCCTCTAGTCAACCATATCGATCCTTTCACCGGGGTGCCTCGATTCTCGCGCCACCTTTTCCGCCACGTACCGGGCTCGCAACTGTTGCGGGATTTGCCAGGATTTCTCGGGCCCACAAGTCAGCCACTAGGAAGAAGGCCCATAAAGGGTGTCAAGGCCGATGCATCGGTACTGTGCACTTTGTTGTTCTTCTTCATCCTCTGCTTCTCCACCGCATCCTTAGCCACTCTCGATGCCGCCGTTCCACCCGTGTGCAGTCCGCCGCCATGGGAAAAGACAAGACGGCGGCTTTGGAGCGTGCGAAGAAGGCGCCGGCAATGGGAAAGGGCAAGAAGATGAGTCAGGGGTCGACGTCGAGATGTGGTCTGTCGCCTGGTTAGTTCCAAGGGGACTGGATTGTGTCCGCGATGTGGCAAGAATACATGGACGAGCTGGTTGATGGGGGCTTGATTGCCCAGGAGTCCTGGAGGCTGCCGGGGAATGAGACCGAGCCTCAACCGCAGGAGGGTGAGTGCGTCCTCCTCACAACTCATGCCGATCGTGGTTTCTCCCTGCCTCCGCATCCTTTTTTCGGGGTTTTTAATTCCTACGGGGCTCTACTTCACCACTTCTCTCCCAACACAATCACATATCTCGCTGCATTTGTCTCTCTATGTGAGAATTTCTTGGGTTGTCGATCGCACTGGGGCATGTCCAAGCACATTTTTACTTGCCGCTCCCAAGCCGCGAAGAAGGCGAATCTGACTGACAAGAAGACGCACGTGATCCAAATGTGTGGCAGTTTAGGGATTCAAGCGAGGGGTAGGAGCACTTTTCCCACTATGACCCTTCCTGAGTCGGTCAGAGGGTGGCAGTCGACCTGGTTCTACTGCAAAGATATTCCGACTCCGGGTTAGTCGACCGGTCTTCCTCCCTTCACCTTAGATCGGGTCAGCCAGCCTCCTTTGTTGATCATGACTCCGGCAGAGAAAGTAGAGGTGGACATGTTAGTCGAGCGAGTAGTCCAACTAGTCCGCGATTGTGTGACTGGCATGGATTTGCTGGAAGTATTTCTCAGTCGGCGGATCCGGCCTCTCCAGGCCCGTGATCATCCAATGTGGAAGTACTCGGGCACCAATGACATCGCTCGGGTCCACCCGGAGGAGGTTACCGAGAAGACGGTGGAACAGTGGTTGCGGAGCATCAACGGGAACAAGGACAACCCCAGGGGGACCAGGAGAGTTCATCCATTTGACGCAGCCCACGAGCGAGACAAGTTTTGACCTTCGTTTCCGAGTGACTTTTCTTCTTTGATTCGTAGCTGTCTTTGAATCCGACTGATGTTTGTTCAACTCTTTGCCTTGCAGATTTATATTGAGATGTACTCGGTGCGCAATGGAGAGTAAGCCCAGGAGGGAGTGGAGGGTGGAGGCGAGGTTACCGATTGGAGATCCAATGATGAAAGCGAGGAAGAAAGCGAGAACTCAAGCAGTGGCGAGGAGGTCGAATCACCACCTCGCACGGAGAGGCGCTCCAAGCTAACTCATGATCCAGAAGGTCCACGCGGCAAAGTGGCTCCATCAAGCACGTAGGTTCCGAAGCGTACTCGGGCATCTTCACCTGATCCGACTGAGAAGGCCCTTGAGCAGCTTAAGGCTGTGCCTTTAAAGCCTCGGAAGGCCCTGCCTAAGATCAAGGTGGACGTTCCGATTGCTTCCACGTGAGTCTTACTCTTTTCTGCTCTTCCCTTGCTCGAGAAATTCTATGCATCTTGTCAATTCATCTGTCGGTTTGACTGAGTGAGTTCCGAAACTTCTAGTGATGCTGCTTCTAGGACCTCTATGGACATTGACAAGGGCCACAATGATGAGGAGACTGCAGACGCGGCCACTTCTAGCGCAGGTATAGCTCTACAGTCATGTCCCCACTTTGTTGATCACTCTGTCAGTCGACTAAATGTTCCTTTGGTCGAATGTTTTGTACCACCGCCCAACGTCATCAAACTGCCGAATGATGATGATGAGTAAGAAGAAGTGCCTCGGAGGAGCACAGGAAGGAGGGGTAGGAAGGTCCCCGCTACTTCAGACACTCAGCAACAGGGTGACACAGTTTGGGCTGCTATTTCTTTTGATGTTCCTGTGTCAATTGATCATCCTTCGGCATCGACTGCTCAAGTCCTTGCCCCGTCCATGCAACTCCACGCTTCAGATCCTCTGACTGCTTCGACTGTTCCATCAACTACGCTCTTCTCTACCCACCATGTCCCAAAGGAACCAGTGAGCGCGGCTAAGGAGGCTATACGCCAAGCAGGTCTGATGATGGACCAATTGAAGGTGGCGCATGAGGCTAGTATGGCTGCCTACAATGCCAGCTCTACCCTTCGAATCAATGTCCAGGTGAGTTCTTTTCCGACTGACCATTGCTCTGATAGGATATTCTACCTGAAAGTTGTTGCTTTGTTCGTAAGATGATGTTCGTGGATGAGCATTTGAAACCTTTACTGAGCATCTATCATGAGTCTGCTCTTTGTTCCATTCACCCACTGGGTGCTCTAGCTTTTGCTGTATAGTTCATGTATTTCAATCGACCAGGTCGTGTCCAATGAATCAGTGGGGGCACGTAGAGTGCACCCACTGGGTGTAGTCCTCGAGACCATGGTCGACTGCGGGCAGTCGGCTGTGGTCTAAGAATGGGGTCATATTTTTATTTTATTTTTTGCTCCTTCTACTCGTACGGGACGGATCATGACGAGTGGGAACTAGTGGGGGCACGCCAAGTGCACCCACTGGGTGTAGTCCCCGAGACTACTATTGAATGTTTCATTCGGCAGTAGTCTTAGAACTCTTTTGGCGTAATAGTTCAATCTCTGCACCTTATCACTCAGAAGCGACTGTCTCTTGCTCTTGTCGACTGACTTGTCTTATTTGTTGACTTCAAAAATCTTGTGAGTTCGGAGCTCAGTTTGCTGAACTTGAGAAGAAGCAGATCCAACTCAATCTCGACCTGGAGCTGGCCAAGGAGAATTTGCATAAGGCCAAGGATGAAGCATCTGGTATGAAAGATACATAACTTGTCGACTATCTTTGAATATATGTGCATAGTGAAAACTAACAACTCCAAGCTCGTCTGATGAGCGTTATTTTTTGTAGATCAAATGAAGCAAGCTTTGGAGCAGAAGGACCTTGACTTGGCAGCGGGGCAACAGAAGGCGTGGGAGAAAACAGAACTCGCCGACCAGAAGCTGGCTTCAGTCGGCAAGTTAGAAGAAGAAAATGTTAAGCTGAAGACTGCCCTTGACGAGGCCAACAGAGAAGTGACGCGGCTGAAGAAGGATAAGTTGACTCTGGATGACAAAGTTGGGGATCTGACCCAGAAGAGGGACGAGCTGGAGGCTTATCTGGGAGGGCTTGCCAAGAAGATGTTCCTTATGCTTGAAGGTATTTTCCTTTGTCTGACTGATTCGAAACTGTCAACTTGCCTATCCAACTGTCGACTCACTACTTCTCTGTTTGTGCAGAATTCTGTCAAAATTTCAAGGAAGAGACTTGGCGGAGCAAGACGGGTCTGGATCCCATCAATTCCCCTGTCAAGGATGAGGTTGCGATGAACGTGCTGCGACTGGAATCTCGCCTCGCCAGTGTCACGGGCTATCTTGCACGACTAAAGGTGACGGTGTCGCGGATCGACACGGCGCTCTGGTGGGGAGTGGTGCTCCAAAATGACCTCAAGTCTCTGATGACTCGACTTAATGAGATCCCTAGTCGAGTGCAGGAATGGAAGAAGTCATCTGCTCGGTGTGGTGCTAACGTGGCTCTGTCTCTGGTCCGTGTCCATTGCAAGGAGGCTAAGGAAGAGAAGCTGGCAGCTCTCAAGGTCGCCAACACCAAGAAGCTTCACTTCCAGTCATTCATGTAGACCTTCATCGATGCTGCCACCCGAATTGCTGACGGAATCGACCTGGACGAATTTGTTGAGCTCGCAAGCCCTCCTCCCGCAGAGTGAACAAACTTTATGCCTTGATCCAATTTGCCTCGGAATGCCGAGTGATTTTGTAACCATTAAACTCTTTCGGGCCTGATACCCGAGTACTTTTGCCCGACCCTTGCGGGATTTATCTGAACTTGGTTTTCCTTGGAACATGATTGCTTTGTTTTCACCACTTCCAGACCTTTTAATTCCGAGTGAACCTTGGTACTTCACTCATAATAGATGTTGTACTTGTGGTGCAACTCAGAGTGCAACCATGCGCAGGGATGGAGCCAGAAATCGGCGATGGGGGGGCAAGAACTATAAGCACCAAAATTTTGTAACCATATATAGGAAACCATATCATCAGTACATACTATGAATATTGTCTGTTTTCTCTTTTGATGCAAGTTATCAACACAAGCGTCAAGCAGAACTGGTCAATCAGATTACCCTAATTAATTTCCAATGTTTGCAGTTTCTACAAATTTGTCGCATTGGAAAATTAGATTCGACAAACTAACGAGATATAAGTAAGAATTAGAGATGAATTTAAACTCACTACAAGAGAGTTCCCCGCAAAAAGGAAATTACTCCCAAGAGAGAGCGAGAGACGGAAGTAAACTTACCCATCGTTGCCATGCCGTTCATCTTGGCCGTGAGAACAACCAGCCGTCTGTGCGCCTACGCAACCGCAACTATGGATCGCCAACCCTTTTAGATTTTGCGTCGGCTGGAAGGAGAACTGATGCAAAACCGCCCCAGACGTGTGGCGGCAGCATCGAACAATAAGGTCAGAGGAAAAGAAACATGCGTGACCTAGACCGATCGCTTTGTCTTCTTAAATTGTGGGCCTACTGTTGCTGGATGTTGGCTTGGTATGTGTGGGCTTGGGCTTTGGGGAGTAGAGAATCAGGCTTCATTTTCACGTGATTAGGAAGTGATCAGTCCATCAGGGGGGGCGAAGCTAATCGTTCGGAGCAGCATACACATGGCAGCCTGATCGCTATCGACTAAAAAATCGTTGGGGGCGG